>OZ035997.1:28246566-28256566 GCA_964035015.1 Corallium rubrum
AATCAATCAGTCAATCAATCAGTCAATCAATCAGTCAATCAATCAGTCAATCAATCAGTCAATCAATCAGTCAATCAATCAGTCAATCAATCAGTCAATCAATCAGTCAATCAATCAGTCAATCAATCAGTCAATCAATCAGTCAATCAATCAGTCAATCAATCAGTCAATCAATCAGTCAATCAATCAGTCAATCAATCAGTCAATCAATCAGTCAATCAATCAGTCAATCAATCAGTCAATCAATCAGTCAATCAATCAGTCAATCAATCAGTCAATCAATCAGTCAATCAATCAGTCAATCAATCAGTCAATCAATCAGTCAATCAATCAGTCAATCAATCAGTCAATCAATCAGTCAATCAATCAGTCAATCAATCAGTCAATCAATCAGTCAATCAATCAGTCAATCAATCAGTCAATCAATCAGTCAATCAATCAGTCAGTCAATCAGTCAGTCAATCAGTCAGTCAATCAGTCAGTCAATCAATCAGTCAATCAATCAGTCAATCAATCAGTCAATCAATCAATCAGTCAATCAATCAGTCAATCAATCAGTCAATCAATCAGTCAATCAATCAGTCAATCAATCAGTCAATCAATCAGTCAATCAATCAGTCAATCAATCAGTCAATCAATCAGTCAATCAATCAGTCAATCAATCAATCAGTCAATCAATCAATCAGTCAATCAATCAATCAGTCAATCAATCAATCAGTCAATCAATCAATCAGTCAATCAATCAGTCAATCAATCAGTCAATCAATCAGTCAATCAATCAGTCAATCAATCAGTCAATCAATCAGTCAATCAATCAGTCAATCAATCAGTCAATCAATCAGTCAATCAATCAGTCAATCAATCAGTCAGTCAATCAGTCAGTCAATCAGTCAGTCAATCAGTCAGTCAATCAGTCAGTCAATCAATCAGTCAATCAATCAGTCAATCAATCAGTCAATCAATCAGTCAATCAATCAGTCAATCAATCAGTCAATCAATCAGTCAATCAATCAGTCAATCAATCAGTCAATCAATCAGTCAATCAATCAGTCAATCAATCAGTCAATCAATCAGTCAATCAATCAGTCAATCAATCAGTCAATCAATCAGTCAATCAATCAGTCAATCAATCAGTCAATCAATCAGTCAATCAATCAGTCAATCAATCAGTCAATCAATCAGTCAATCAATCAGTCAATCAATCAGTCAATCAATCAGTCAATCAATCAGTCAATCAATCAGTCAATCAATCAGTCAATCAATCAGTCAATCAATCAGTCAATCAATCAGTCAATCAATCAGTCAATCAATCAGTCAATCAATCAGTCAATCAATCAGTCAATCAATCAGTCAATCAATCAGTCAATCAATCAGTCAATCAATCAGTCAATCAATCAGTCAATCAATCAGTCAATCAATCAGTCAATCAATCAGTCAATCAATCAGTCAATCAATCAGTCAATCAATCAGTCAATCAATCAGTCAATCAATCAGTCAATCAATCAGTCAATCAATCAGTCAATCAATCAGTCAATCAATCAGTCAATCAATCAATCAGTCAATCAATCAGTCAATCAATCAGTCAATCAATCAGTCAATCAATCAGTCAATCAATCAGTCAATCAATCAGTCAATCAATCAGTCAATCAATCAGTCAATCAATCAGTCAATCAATCAGTCAATCAATCAGTCAGTCAATCAGTCAGTCAATCAATCAGTCAATCAATCAGTCAATCAATCAGTCAATCAATCAGTCAATCAATCAGTCAATCAATCAGTCAATCAATCAGTCAATCAATCAGTCAATCAATCAGTCAATCAATCAGTCAATCAATCAGTCAATCAATCAGTCAATCAATCAGTCAATCAATCAGTCAATCAATCAGTCAATCAATCAATCAGTCAATCAATCAGTCAATCAATCAGTCAATCAATCAGTCAATCAATCAGTCAATCAATCAGTCAATCAATCAGTCAATCAATCAGTCAATCAATCAGTCAATCAATCAGTCAATCAATCAGTCAATCAATCAGTCAATCAATCAGTCAATCAATCAGTCAATCAATCAGTCAATCAATCAGTCAATCAATCAGTCAATCAATCAGTCAATCAATCAGTCAATCAATCAGTCAATCAATCAGTCAATCAATCAGTCAATCAATCAGTCAATCAATCAGTCAATCAATCAGTCAATCAATCAGTCAATCAATCAGTCAATCAATCAGTCAATCAATCAGTCAATCAATCAGTCAATCAATCAGTCAATCAATCAGTCAATCAATCAGTCAATCAATCAGTCAATCAATCAGTCAATCAATCAGTCAATCAATCAGTCAATCAATCAGTCAATCAATCAGTCAATCAATCAGTCAATCAATCAGTCAATCAATCAGTCAATCAATCAGTCAATCAATCAGTCAGTCAATCAGTCAGTCAATCAGTCAGTCAATCAGTCAGTCAATCAGTCAGTCAATCAGTCAGTCAATCAGTCAGTCAATCAGTCAGTCAATCAGTCAGTCAATCAGTCAGTCAATCAGTCAGTCAATCAGTCAGTCAATCAATCAGTCAATCAATCAGTCAATCAATCAGTCAATCAATCAGTCAATCAATCAGTCAATCAATCAGTCAATCAATCAGTCAATCAATCAGTCAATCAATCAGTCAATCAATCAGTCAATCAATCAGTCAATCAATCAGTCAATCAATCAGTCAATCAATCAGTCAATCAATCAGTCAATCAATCAGTCATAATCAATCAATTCAATCAATCAGTCAATCAATCAGTCAATCAATCAGTCAATCAATCAGTCAGTCAATCAATCAGTCAATCAATCAGTCAATCAATCAGTCAATCAATCAGTCAATCAATCAGTCAATCAATCAGTCAATCAATCAGTCAATCAATCAGTCAATCAATCAGTCAATCAATCAGTCAATCAATCAGTCAATCAATCAGTCAATCAATCAGTCAATCAATCAGTCAATCAATCAGTCAATCAATCAGTCAATCAATCAGTCAATCAATCAGTCAATCAATCAGTCAATCAATCAGTCAATCAATCAGTCAATCAATCAGTCAATCAATCAGTCAATCAATCAGTCAATCAATCAGTCAATCAATCAGTCAATCAATCAGTCAATCAATCAGTCAATCAATCAGTCAATCAATCAGTCAATCAATCAGTCAATCAATCAGTCAATCAATCAGTCAATCAATCAGTCAATCAGTCAATTAATCAATCAATTAATCAATCATTTAGTCAATCAGTCAGTCAATTAATCAGTCAATTAATCAGTCAATCAATCAGTCAATCAATCAGTCAATCAATCAGTCAATCAATCAGTCAATCAATCAGTCAATCAATCAGTCAATCAATCAGTCAATCAATCAGTCAATCAATCAGTCAATCAATCAGTCAATCAATCAGTCAATCAATCAGTCAATCAATCAGTCAATCAATCAGTCAATCAATCAGTCAATCAATCAGTCAATCAATCAGTCAATCAATCAGTCAATCAATCAGTCAATCAATCAGTCAATCAATCAGTCAATCAATCAGTCAATCAATCAGTCAATCAATCAGTCAATCAATCAGTCAATCAATCAGTCAATCAATCAGTCAATCAATCAGTCAATCAATCAGTCAATCAATCAGTCAATCAATCAGTCAATCAATCAGTCAATCAATCAGTCAATCAATCAGTCAATCAATCAGTCAATCAATCAGTCAATCAATCAGTCAATCAATCAGTCAATCAATCAGTCAATCAATCAGTCAATCAATCAGTCAATCAATCAGTCAATCAATCAGTCAATCAATCAGTCAATCAATCAGTCAATCAATCAGTCAATCAATCAGTCAATCAATCAGTCAATCAATTAGTCAATCAATCAGTCAATCAATCAGTCAATCAATCAGTTAATCAATTAGTCAATCAATCAGTCAATCAATCAGTCAATCAATCAGTCAATATATAATATATCAATATATATTAATTAGTCAATCAATCAGTAATCAATCAGTCAATCAATCAATAATAGTCAATCAATCAGTCAATCAATCAGTCAATCAATCAGTCAATCAATCAGTCAATCAATCAGTCAATCAATCAGTCAATCAATCAGTCAATCAATCAGTCAATCAATCAGTCAATCAATCAGTCAATCAATCAGTCAATCAATCAGTCAATCAATCAGTCAATCAATCAGTCAATCAATCAATCAAGCATAATCAGTCAATCAATCAGTCAATCAATCAGTCAATCAATCAGAATCAATCAATAGTCAATCAATCAGTCAATCAATCAGTCAATCAATCAGTCAATCAATCAGTCAATCAATCAGTCAATCAATCAGTCAATCAATCAGTCAATCAATCAGTCAATCAATCAGTCAATGTAATATAATAATAATAATATAATAATAGTAATAATAGTAATAATAGTAATAATAGTAATAATATAATAATATTAATATAATAATAGTAATAATAGTAATATAGCAATAATAGTCAATCAATCAGTCAATCAATCAGTCAATCAATCAGTCAATCAATCAGTCAATCAATCAGTCAATCAATCAGTCAATCAATCAGTCAATCAATCAGTCAATCAATCAGTCAATCAATCAGTCAATCAGTCAATCAGTCAATCAGTCAGTCAGTCAGTCAGTCAGTCAGTCAGTCAGTCAGTCAGTCAGTCAGTCAGTCAGTCAGTCAGTCAGTCAGTCAGTCAGTCAGTCAGTCAGTCAGTCAGTCAGTCAGTCAGTCAGTCAGTCAGTCAGTCAGTCAGTCAGTCAGTCAGTCAGTCAGTCAGTCAGTCAGCCAGCCAGCCAGCCAGCCAGCCAGCCAGCCAGCCAGCCAGCCAGCCAGCCAGCCAGCCAGCCAGCCAGCCAGCCAGCCAGCCAGCCAGCCAGTCAACCAGTCAACCAGTCAACCAGTCAACCAGTCAACCAGTCAACCAGTCAACCAGTCAACCAGTCAACCAGTCAACCAGTCAACCAGTCAACCAGTCAACCAGTCAACCAGTCAACCAGTCAAACCAGTCAACCAGTCAACCAGTCAACCAGTCAACCAGTCAACCAGTCAACCAGTCAACCAGTCAACCAGTCAACCAGTCAACCAGTCAACCAGTCAACCAGTCAACCAGTCAACCAGTCAACCAGTCAACCAGTCAACCAGTCAACCAGTCAACCAGTCAACCAGTCAACCAGTCAACCAGTCAACCAGTCAACCAGTCAACCAGTCAACCAGTCAACCAGTCAACCAGTCAACCAGTCAACCAGTCAACCAGTCAACCAGTCAACCAGTCAACCAGTCAACCAGTCAACCAGTCAACCAGTCAACCAGTCAACCAGTCAACCAGTCAACCAGTCAACCAGTCAACCAGTCAACCAGTCAACCAGTCAACCAGTCAACCAGTCAACCAGTCAACCAGTCAACCAGTCAACCAGTCAACCAGTCAACCAGTCAACCAGTCAACCAGTCAACCAGTCAACCAGTCAACCAGTCAACCAGTCAACCAGTCAACCAGTCAACCAGTCAACCAGTCAACCAGTCAACCAGTCAACCAGTCAACCAGTCAACCAGTCAACCAGTCAACCAGTCAACCAGTCAACCAGTCAACCAGTCAACCAGTCAACCAGTCAACCAGTCAACCAGTCAACCAGTCAACCAGTCAACCAGTCAACCAGTCAACCAGTCAACCAGTCAACCAGTCAACCAGTCAACCAGTCAACCAGTCAACCAGTCAACCAGTCAACCAGTCAACCAGTCAACCAGTCAACCAGTCAACCAGTCAACCAGTCAACCAGTCAACCAGTCAACCAGTCAACCAGTCAACCAGTCAACCAGTCAACCAGTCAACCAGTCAACCAGTCAACCAGTCAACCAGTCAACCAGTCAACCAGTCAACCAGTCAACCAGTCAACCAGTCAACCAGTCAACCAGTCAACCAGTCAACCAGTCAACCAGTCAACCAGTCAACCAGTCAACCAGTCAACCAGTCAACCAGTCAACCAGTCAACCAGTCAACCAGTCAACCAGTCAACCAGTCAACCAGTCAACCAGTCAACCAGTCAACCAGTCAACCAGTCAACCAGTCAACCAGTCAACCAGTCAACCAGTCAACCAGTCAACCAGTCAACCAGTCAACCAGTCAACCAGTCAACCAGTCAACCAGTCAACCAGTCAACCAGTCAACCAGTCAACCAGTCAACCAGTCAACCAGTCAACCAGTCAACCAGTCAACCAGTCAACCAGTCAACCAGTCAACCAGTCAACCAGTCAACCAGTCAACCAGTCAACCAGTCAACCAGTCAACCAGTCAACCAGTCAACCAGTCAACCAGTCAACCAGTCAACCAGTCAACCAGTCAACCAGTCAACCAGTCAACCAGTCAACCAGTCAACCAGTCAACCAGTCAACCAGTCAACCAGTCAACCAGTCAACCAGTCAACCAGTCAACCAGTCAACCAGTCAACCAGTCAACCAGTCAACCAGTCAACCAGTCAACCAGTCAACCAGTCAACCAGTCAACCAGTCAACCAGTCAACCAGTCAACCAGTCAACCAGTCAACCAGTCAACCAGTCAACCAGTCAACCAGTCAACCAGTCAACCAGTCAACCAGTCAACCAGTCAACCAGTCAACCAGTCAACCAGTCAACCAGTCAACCAGTCAACCAGTCAACCAGTCAACCAGTCAACCAGTCAACCAGTCAACCAGTCAACCAGTCAACCAGTCAACCAGTCAACCAGTCAACCAGTCAACCAGTCAACCAGTCAACCAGTCAACCAGTCAACCAGTCAACCAGTCAACCAGTCAACCAGTCAACCAGTCAACCAGTCAACCAGTCAACCAGTCAACCAGTCAACCAGTCAACCAGTCAACCAGTCAACCAGTCAACCAGTCAACCAGTCAACCAGTCAACCAGTCAACCAGTCAACCAGTCAACCAGTCAACCAGTCAACCAGTCAACCAGTCAACCAGTCAACCAGTCAACCAGTCAACCAGTCAACCAGTCAACCAGTCAACCAGTCAACCAGTCAACCAGTCAACCAGTCAACCAGTCAACCAGTCAACCAGTCAACCAGTCAACCAGTCAACCAGTCAACCAGTCAACCAGTCAACCAGTCAACCAGTCAACCAGTCAACCAGTCAACCAGTCAACCAGTCAACCAGTCAACCAGTCAACCAGTCAACCAGTCAACCAGTCAACCAGTCACAGTCAACCAGTCAACCAGTCAACCAGTCAACCAGTCAACCAGTCAACCAGTCAACCAGTCAACCAGTCAACCAGTCAACCAGTCAACCAGTCAACCAGTCAACCAGTCAACCAGTCAACCAGTCAACCAGTCAACCAGTCAACCAGTCAACCAGTCAACCAGTCAACCAGTCAACCAGTCAACCAGTCAACCAGTCAACCAGTCAACCAGTCAACCAGTCAACCAGTCAACCAGTCAACCAGTCAACCAGTCAACCAGTCAACCAGTCAACCAGTCAACCAGTCAACCAGTCAACCAGTCAACCAGTCAACCAGTCAACCAGTCAACCAGTCAACCAGTCAACCAGTCAACCAGTCAACCAGTCAACCAGTCAACCAGTCAACCAGTCAACCAGTCAACCAGTCAACCAGTCAACCAGTCAACCAGTCAACCAGTCAACCAGTCAACCAGTCAACCAGTCAACCAGTCAACCAGTCAACCAGTCAACCAGTCAACCAGTCAACCAGTCAACCAGTCAACCAGTCAACCAGTCAACCAGTCAACCAGTCAACCAGTCAACCAGTCAACCAGTCAACCAGTCAACCAGTCAACCAGTCAACCAGTCAACCAGTCAACCAGTCAACCAGTCAACCAGTCAACCAGTCAACCAGTCAACCAGTCAACCAGTCAACCAGTCAACCAGTCAACCAGTCAACCAGTCAACCAGTCAACCAGTCAACCAGTCAACCAGTCAACCAGTCAACCAGTCAACCAGTCAACCAGTCAACCAGTCAACCAGTCAACCAGTCAACCAGTCAACCAGTCAACCAGTCAACCAGTCAACCAGTCAACCAGTCAACCAGTCAACCAGTCAACCAGTCAACCAGTCAACCAGTCAACCAGTCAACCAGTCAACCAGTCAACCAGTCAACCAGTCAACCAGTCAACCAGTCAACCAGTCAACCAGTCCACCAGTCCACCAGTCCACCAGTCCACCAGTCCACCAGTCCACCAGTCCACCAGTCCACCAGTCCACCAGTCCACCAGTCCACCAGTCCACCAGTCCACCAGTCCACCAGTCCACCAGTCCACCAGTCCACCAGTCCACCAGTCCACCAGTCCACCAGTCCACCAGTCCACCAGTCCACCAGTCCACCAGTCCACCAGTCCACCAGTCCACCAGTCCACCAGTCCACCAGTCCACCAGTCCACCAGTCCACCAGTCCACCAGTCCACCAGTCCACCAGTCCACCAGTCCACCAGTCCACCAGTCCACCAGTCCACCAGTCCAGTCCACCAGTCCACCAGTCCACCAGTCCACCAGTCCACCAGTCCACCAGTCCACCAGTCCACCAGTCCACCAGTCCACCAGTCCACCAGTCCACCAGTCCACCAGTCCACCAGTCCACCAGTCCACCAGTCCACCAGTCCACCAGTCCACCAGTCCACCAGTCCACCAGTCCACCAGTCCACCAGTCCACCAGTCCACCAGTCCACCAGTCCACCAGTCCACCAGTCCACCAGTCCACCAGTCCACCAGTCCACCAGTCCACCAGTCCACCAGTCCACCAGTCCACCAGTCCACCAGTCCACCAGTCCACCAGTCCACCAGTCCACCAGTCCACCAGTCCACCAGTCCACCAGTCCACCAGTCCACCAGTCCACCAGTCCACCAGTCCACCAGTCCACCAGTCCACCAGTCCACCAGTCCACCAGTCCACCAGTCCACCAGTCCACCAGTCCACCAGTCCACCAGTCCACCAGTCCACCAGTCCACCAGTCCACCAGTCCACCAGTCCACCAGTCCACCAGTCCACCAGTCCACCAGTCCACCAGTCCACCAGTCCACCAGTCCACCAGTCCACCAGTCCACCAGTCCACCAGTCCACCAGTCCACCAGTCCACCAGTCCACCAGTCCACCAGTCCACCAGTCCACCAGTCCACCAGTCCACCAGTCCACCAGTCCACCAGTCCACCAGTCCACCAGTCCACCAGTCCACCAGTCCACCAGTCCACCAGTCCACCAGTCCACCAGTCCACCAGTCCACCAGTCCACCAGTCCACCAGTCCACCAGTCCACCAGTCCACCAGTCCACCAGTCCACCAGTCCACCAGTCCACCAGTCCACCAGTCCACCAGTCCACCAGTCCACCAGTCCACCAGTCCACCAGTCCACCAGTCCACCAGTCCACCAGTCCACCAGTCCACCAGTCCACCAGTCCACCAGTCCACCAGTCCACCAGTCCACCAGTCCACCAGTCCACCAGTCCACCAGTCCACCAGTCCACCAGTCCACCAGTCCACCAGTCCACCAGTCCACCAGTCCACCAGTCCACCAGTCCACCAGTCCACCAGTCCACCAGTCCACCAGTCCACCAGTCCACCAGTCCACCAGTCCACCAGTCCACCAGTCCACCAGTCCACCAGTCCACCAGTCCACCAGTCCACCAGTCCACCAGTCCACCAGTCCACCAGTCCACCAGTCCACCAGTCCACCAGTCCACCAGTCCACCAGTCCACCAGTCCACCAGTCCACCAGTCCACCAGTCCACCAGTCCACCAGTCCACCAGTCCACCAGTCCACCAGTCCACCAGTCCACCAGTCCACCAGTCCACCAGTCCACCAGTCCACCAGTCCACCAGTCCACCAGTCCACCAGTCCACCAGTCCACCAGTCCACCAGTCCACCAGTCCACCAGTCCACCAGTCCACCAGTCCACCAGTCCACCAGTCCACCAGTCCACCAGTCCACCAGTCCACCAGTCCACCAGTCCACCAGTCCACCAGTCCACCAG
>OZ035997.1:28261566-28434066 GCA_964035015.1 Corallium rubrum
CTTCCAAAAGTAAATATCTTAGTATTATTATACAACTGCATTATTAAATATTACATTTATACCAAAGCAACTATATCAAAAAATTATCTACAACTGATAAATCTAAAAACTTACAGCTTGTGATAAACAAATATCCCGCCGTTGACGCAGTACTTGCATGACTTGGGCGTGACGCGCCTCTTCCTAAACGCAAAATAAAAATATTTTTAAGTTAAAATGAACGCAATAAGTAAAATAGATCCTATATTCATATTTATGTGTTTTTCTACTTTAATTAAATCGTGGTAAATTTTTCCAACATTGCATGTTGTATGATATCAGGCGATGAACAATGTTAAACGGAATGTAAATGTTTTTCCAACATTCAACCAACCAGAAAATATGGCGTGACTTTTTACTACGTTTCCTTATTGGTCAACTATTGGTCAGCTACATAATTTGCATTTGATCTGACATTGTTTCTGGCCTAATGTGTACAACAAAGTTGAAATGCTTGACCAGGCCTTTAACCCTTGTCAGCCTAATTCAAAGGAATTATTACACAACGAGGTTCAAAAAGCTTATTTAAATGTACCTAAATTACCTCACGGCATTTGTATAAATAAAGTATAGACCACTTTCATAAAGGCCACCGCTTTAAATATTCTTTTATGTGCATCTAAACTAGCCTTTCTGGCCTCTTATGAAGCAAAGATTCTTTTGAATTGAAGACACACAAACGAGGCTAGAAAGGCTTATCAAGATGCACATAAAAGAATATTCAAATTAATCGCTATTATGAAAGTGGTCTATATACAACCGTAAATTGCAGTGCAGATTAGGATCAAATATCGACTATCTATAATTCTACGTGACTATCAATTAATTTGCACCCGTTGAAACAATTTACGAAATTTCCATCAATTTACAAAATACGTATAAAAAACTCGCCTATTGCTTCAGGCTCGTGTTCCGATAGCTCTGCATTTCTCGTTTTCCTGAACTTATATATACTCGATGCAACTCGATAGAATGACGGAAAATGTTTTCTATTTCGTAACCAAAACATTACAGCGAGGCGAGCGTTTTTTCCCAACCCACACCATCCCCTTGCATCCCCGGATGCCTCAATTATTCCATACGAGCGTGCAAGAGCTGCCCAAAAATGTGTATCCATTTTCAGTTTCAAAATGGCGGCATTTATAGGTCCTTCTGCTAATGGTAGTGACCACATATTAAATATTTACGTATGACGATATGTAACTATTTAACAAAAACTAAATTCAGTGTGCATTTGTCTACACATCTGTTTTGGATACATATCGCTTTCTCACTACACACGGTTGATCATTGTTGTGCAAGAAAGAGGCTTCGAACTTCACATGTGCCTATTAAATGTATTAAAATACATTTAATAGGCACATGTGAAGTTCGACATCTAAATAAAATAACTACGGCAAAATGAATTAGATCGACAAGGAATTACGTTCGAAATGGAAACTTGCCGCTATATTAAAGGACTTCGATTCGACTTCGAGTTCCATGGATTACTTTCAATTTTAAAGGTTAATTCTTAGCCTGAGAAAACAAACATCCTTTCGCTCCTCGATCAATCTTTGCCAACAGTCCGGTTCTTCCCAACTCAAAAGTAATAGGAGCACGCAGTCCAGTTATATAGAGGTCAGTCTAAATTCTGTCACTTCAAATAAATCATTATTAAAGTTTTGTTCTTTCGAGGACTATCACCTAAATTATATTTTTTTAAACGGTCCGCAAATCTTCGTGCGAAATCTTGGTATTGGTGATTAGCCAAATGTTGAAAAAGAAGATTTTCACTTGCTCAATGCTATTTATTAAATATGAAAGCCAATGAAATTCATAGATTTGTGATACACAACGAAAAACTTAATACGAACTTACATGATACATGCGCTTTCACAGTCCAATGAAAACACGACACCGTCTAGCCTCCTCCACAGGCAACTCTGTGGCCTCAGTACACGCGAGGACGTTTAGGGAGAGAGAAGCTTGGGAACTAGAAGGAGGGGGCGGAAAACTTGGGAGAGTATTTTTCTCTTCCTTTTTTTCTTCCCCTTCTCCCCCCTTCCCTTTCCCTCGCCGTAGTCTCCTTTCCCTGACTTCCGTTCCCAGTTTGAGCCTCCAGTTCCTGATTTGAGATTAGACATGCATCGTCATAGCAATATTTGGATAGACCCAAAAAATGCATGCACACAGAAACTGATCTATCACAACGTATAAAAACGCAACTTAATTTAATTATTATATCAAGCAGAAAAACACGTTTAAATTCAAGAAAATAATTGCTCGAGCCCCACATACCTGAAGTAAGACAAAGACCATTCCTAAATTGAATTCCTTTATCAGTGCGTCCATACAGCGTGATGTATCATCAATCAGTCCCCTCAGCAAAGTTAAGGTTCTTGTAACTAACAGAAGAAAGTACTACCTTCGATAAAAACACTAACATTGTATAACAAATGATGACGAAAAGCACTGTCATGTGATGGTTGTTGTTAATTAAAAAAACCCTTTTAGGTTACACTATTATATAGATAAATTAAACTATTAAATATTATAAATATTGAACTTTACTCAATGCATAGAATATTGTACATGTATGTAGAGTACTGTAGTTTATCACAAATATATTTTTCTACAATCAAAATATACTTCGCAGCCAAACTGCATGTATGGAATTTACAACGGCTTGCCATTGTATAGATGCCTATACAGTTCGGCCGCTCATATAGTATAGCAAATAATTATACAAATAGTTTTCTTCTAACAATCAGAAAACAGTGCAACAGTATGGCATATTATTTCATTATACAAATATTTTTTTAGCAAACACAATATACTGTGTCAGATAAAAATAGTATACATATTCCAAAAGAATACCATAACATCGCTTATTTAATATAGTTGAGTCGGTTTTCTTTGTTCTTTCTAGAGATGTATATCTACGATATATCTCAAGAGAACCGATAATTAAAAATTCAAGGTTGTATATAGACATTGCCTTCGGTCAACAGGGCAATATCTAGATATTGGCTGGTCACCAGGGCAATATATAGTAATTATATGTTTTTTAGAAAATCTCCTCAACTATTAAATAACTCAGTTAATTACCTCGAACCTCGGCTTTTATCCAAATAAACCCTTCGGGAGGGCTGTATTTGGCTAACAACCTCGGTTCTCGGTAATTAACTCTTACCTATACACGAAATTGGAGTTTCGACTGCGCATACAATCTGAGTCGGGATAAAACGTAGTTCATTTATACCATGAGGCTGAAGCAGCCGTAGTAAACATAACATTTCTGATTTCAGAAACTTTTTAATGTTTCGGTATTCTATAAGGATAAACTTTGCTTACCGATTACCCTTGACAATAATCCTAACACTATAAACGTAGTGTCTAAAAATAATGAACTCAAAACATGAAAAAACAGTCCCAGCCTATGTTATCTCCCCGTTACGCTTAATAGACACGATGTAATTTGCATAGGGGCCCAAATTGAATAGGAAACTAATTTGCATGTGGGCCTAAATGAAACTACGATTTGGTGTACGAGCTTACCCTCAGATGGAACCTGGCCTTCTTGGGACAATTGACACACTGCTGTCAAAATCTGGTTTATTGACTTCTCAATCGTAGTACGTAGCACCTATACGTCGGGAGAAGAAAACCGTGACGTCATAAGGAATAGTTTGTATGGCCGTATAGTCAAATAACTGCAGAGTTATAGCCGGAAGTTATTTTAAAATTAATTACCTCTAACCAATCGCATTAATCCAGGTATAATATTTTTCTACTTAGTCTTAGCAAATATCGTATTACAAAATAAGAAACGTTCATCCGAAAGAGATCTGGCAATGAATCATTGAATAATGATGGAACATCTCGGTGGTTGGATGGAAACACGCAGACAAATGTGCTCTAGTTATAATCAACGTTAATTATCACAACTGTCATCATTATCAATCTGCATCATCATAATTATCATCATTTCTCTATGGCTAACAAGATTTGACAGCGTCAAGTTACACTGTTGATTCATGATTGAACACCATTAAAAACCCGAATGAGAAACTGTAATAAACTGCAGCATATACCTGGCATTCAGGGCCATCACGTGACGGAGAATCAAGCGACGTTCCAGGTAGACCTAATAAATAACAGAAAGTCGTGCCAGAAAATTACGAAGCTCTGAAAACACTAGTGAAATAATTAAACCTTATATCGGCCCCATGCGATTACCTATACAAATTATGTGTGCTTTTTTGTTGTCTCGTGACAATTGCATCTTCTTGATTCACGTCAGAATATATATTTAGTAATATACGACACTATTATTCTAGAGTTTGCCTAACTCTGTTAATATGACTGGCTAAATCCACGGCACTTTTGCCGTAAATATAGCCACTTCGTAAAAAATATTCTTGTTTAGTTTTCAAGCTTATTAATTCATTATTTAGTTAGTTGTACTATAGCTGATTGATGCGTGATGACGTCATACTATTGTTATTCCATTTTTGATCACCAAGCCTCGCTTACATGTCAAGCCAAAAATAACACTAAAGCGAGGCTTGGTTGTAACAACACAAAGCGTCAACCCGCATAAGCGTCATTACCACTGATCTCTATATAACTGGATTGCTCATCCGGCTCCAAAAATTAAGCCACCAGAGATGACGAGTTTGGAGTACCAAGACGGTCGCCACAGAAACTTTGTATGTTTCAGTAGCACGAGAAGCTATTAACTGCAATTAATATCTTCTTTAACTCTTTCCTGTATAGCTTTCCATGACGTCTCCCATTGACGAATAAAATCGTCTGGCGTTAGTCAGAGTACAAAGATGAAGTTGTTCCACAACAACAATGCGCATGAAAGATTTTCACGTTTCTCTCTGACGAAGGGCTTTCGCTCGAAACGTTAGACTCCTACGTTCTCTGTTTCGGCAGTATATCTAACCTTACTATAAGTAATGTTGGGCATTTCACTGCCTACGCAGCACGCTACTTTTATTACACTATTAAGATTTTCATTGTTCCTAATTGGCTAATCATTAAAATTTAATTCTTCTCTATAAGAAGTATTTCTAAAAGAAAGAGTACTAAATACGTCCGAAACACTCCGTTGTAAAAAAACAGCTTTTCAACTTTCATATTAAAATATCGTAAAATATGAATTATGAATACGATTATGAATAGTTCGTATTTGATTCTTCTGGAACAGTGTTATTTCGGTATACCAATTGTTAGAGGAAGTTTTTTAATTACTTTTGAACATTTTGTTTAAAGGCCTGTTTACACGTGCGATTTTTGATGTGATAAATGTATGTTACGCAATTACGAACTAGCAGAAAAGTAAGCAAGAAGAAACCATGGCACAATCTGGGGACTAGCTGTTTTTCTGCTTGATATTAGGGTGTTTGGACGTATTTCGTTGCTAGGCAACCGGTTGCTAAGGACATTACTTCCGGTCGGAGAAATCTTTTCACAAAAACATATTTTTCTATTTATACACTATGCTTATACACTGCAAAAAGGTATAAAATGATAACAAAAAACCCGAAAAATCCGAGCAAGTTTGTGAGAAAAAGTACCATAACAAAAGAAAACTATTCCTTTGCTGTAGAATGTCCTGGCAAAAACACTTGAAGAGTTGAAGAACTTCGGTACACAGACGGCAATAGATGGGAAAATAACGAAGGACGTCGTCACATCGAGATATTTGGATTGAATGCCGGAATTTAGAAATCGGCAGAGCTGATGAACCATAAATCAAACATTCCGAAGACAGTGGACATCAACTTTTAACTTCGTATGTAGAACAAGACGACTTTTCGAGCATTCTTGGCTTGGAACCACGGCTCGGAACTCGCCATTTAGCTGGCAAGCTCCAATCAGACAGGAGGCAGGAGGAGGGCTCGCGCCTGATTCTTTCAGGCTAGATTGAGTGGCATTGAGTCGCAAAAACATGAGCTGACAAGATTCCTATAATTTCCGCGAGTATTTATCGAATCGTTACTTTTCTTTCTTTACATCTAGGGAAAACATGTCTCCAAAAAGTACGCATGGATTTTATGAATAAAAAAAAAATGACAAAGATATTCTATTCCATAAAGTGATTAAGATTTGCTCAATTGAGAAACGCATGCGTACTTTTTTTGCACATAACAATTGTGGTTTTAGTGAAACTTCTTTAGTTAGCAAAACGTTTTAGTTGGCGGAAATTATAGGTTTTTCTTCTCTCAATGACGTCACAATGACGTCATTGTATGACGTCATCAAACGAAAGAACTTCATTCATATGTACTACGTGTAGAGTATCTAGCATTTCTAGCATGGGGATCAAATTTGTAAAGCTCTAGAACCTCTGTGGTCAAATCAAGTTTTCCCTAGCAACGGGTCAAAATAAGTATGTCTGAACACTTAAATCACACGTGCAAACGGGCCTTTATAAGCATTAAGCATACACTTTTTTTGAAATATATATGCTTATTACAAAATGTTCAAAAGTAATAAGATACAAGAGTGATTCCGTACCTTTTTGGTCATGTTCCTCAAATGGCGAGAAATGAGAATATTTTGGCCGCGACGAATTGAGTGTTACCAAGGAGTCGATAATGAATGTCAGCTCGTGATACTTAAGCAAATGGTTGCTCTAAAATGAATAAAGATCAGAAGCAAGATTGTGTAAGTAAAATCGTCCTGAATTAGTCCAGTTTCCCAGTTAGTAATCAAATTGCCATCATAACAGACATAGAAAACCCAGCATAAATTCCTTATCCAAAGATGTGCTCTTTTCTAGACATTTTGAAAAGGTAGTAGACATAATAATTTTCACAACGCACAAGTAACTTTTTGCCGGATAGCAAATTCGCTCTACTGATCGCATGCAAATATACAACGAACGTCTTATACACAATTTGTTAATTTCCAAAGGCATTAATGTTTTTCGGTAACCAAAAATGACCATAAAACCCCATCTAAGATATATTGTTACGAGGGAGGTGACACTGGTGACAATATAATTTAATTAGGGTGAAAAAATATTGTAGGAAAGTAGCTTGTTCAGTGGTATCTAAGAAAGAAGAACGATTTATGAATTTACTTGGCACGATATAAAAATGTTCAAACTGATAAAATGTAAACGTTTGTCGTGGTTTTTGTCTAAAAAACAATTTTTCTGTTCCAGTCCTTTTTCCACGCGCCTAGTATTAGAAGAAATAGATTGTAATGAGGTATATTATGTAGCCGTGGCTATAAGAGCAAAAAAAATTCGGCAAAAACATGGTATTAAAATATATATTATATACCTGTTCTTCTAGTTTTGATGAGAAATTAACGACGTCCTCCACTGACTCGCTTATCAAAGCCCTAGAATAACAAATGCACATGCACTGCGATTGGTAGCGAAATTAAATTTACACAAAACTTATATTTTCTACAAACAAAAAGCTGAACAACAACTCAAAATCTATGGCGGCAAATATAAACTCTTGTGTGCATCAATAATTTTATGGCAAAACTATCAAAATACAGATCTGCAAGAAATATATACTGTAAGAAACTGTTCTTATATAGCTTAACTGAATTTGACATGCAAGTAATCGTCGTGAACTTTATTGAACTCTTTCTGGGCGACATCTGACTCTCACGTCTTGTGTATTTTACTCTAGCTAGTTTCCATATACCGTTGTATTTCAGTCGGCGATTGATCGGTGATTGTTTCGGCGATCTTTTACAACAGTCGTGTTTCCATATATATATAGTTGTCATTGTTGTAATTCAAATCGCCGATTCGCTCGGACTGAGGACTTCTTGGTTTTGACAAAGTTCATATGAGCTAAGTGTGATATTCAAAAACAAATTCAATGACCAAAACTTTGTTTTAGTCTGATCATTTTCACAGTTTACAACAATATAGTAAGCAATAAGTAAACAATATAGTTTATAAATGACGTGAGCCAACAACTTGTTGTCATTGCTCTGATGAAGGCCTGAGTCGACAGGCCGAAAGCTTATAGCAAAGAAATATTTTACGTGGTGTTTCCACAAAACCTATTTATAATATAGTAAGCATTACTATTTACACGCTCAGTAACTTCGCCGTTTATAATTTTCATGTTTCGTAAACGTTTGACGACAGTTGCAAACATTTGAGTTGGCGTACGGCATTCAAGTCTTCGGACTAGTCATTTAGTAGACTTCTTTAACAAAAAAATCGAGGTTTTTTGAAAGGATTTGGCCGGTTTTTTACGTTGCAAACATCTATAGCAAAAATTCGCCGACTGTCGGCGATTGATGTTTCCAGTTAGATACACTTTATAGTGTTGGTTGTACGGAGGGAGAAAAACCAGATAACCTAGAGAAAACAGTTGAGGCATGAAAGAACTATCAACGACTCTTCTCACATTAGTCTAAGATGGTCACCCAATCGAATACTAATCCCGTCTGACCGAGCCTAACTTTTCATGTCAAACCTCATAGATAGATAGATAGATAGATAGGTAGAAAATTTTATTTAAACACGCTAACGACGTCAACAAAAGCTGGTTTCCACGAAGGGCGTGTACAACAATAAAGAGAAATAAAAAGTATAGAATATAGCAATAGTAAAAAATAGAAGTTTAAGTAGTTAAAAATGTCAGTAAAGTATCTAGGTAATATAGTAATATAATTTAATTATTTACATATTTTATTTATTTACATACACATTACTTCATGTCATGAGTAGCGATTTTGCGTTCAAAGATCGACAGAGATTTGCTTTCCCTAATTTCTTTGGGCAAAGAATTCCATATGGATGCTCCATCAAACATGAAACTCTTTTTCATGCTGTTTGTGCGTGGTTGCGGCAAACAAACGGTAGATGAGATGTCTCGAAGATTGTAACTTGACATCTCTTTTTTGTAACTAAAAAGGTTTGTGAGACTCTTTGGTCCCATATTATTTAAAATTTTAAACATAATCTTAGCCTTGGCTTTTATTCTTTGTGTTTGGAGTGGTTGCCATCCCAATTCACTTAACACAATTTTGTGATCGACTTCATTGCTCGTATAATTCTAGCAGCTCTGTTATGAAGTTTTTGCAGACGTGTTGACAGCGTTTCACCAAAAACATTCCATACTTCACAACAGTAGTTAAAGTAGGGTTGAATAATTGCATTGTAGGCGGAAAGAAGCGAGTCTCTGTCGACAAATGCCCTCAGACGACGGAGAGCACTTAACCCTGATGTGATTTTTTTGCAGAGATTTTCAGTATTTTTTTTCCAGGACAAATGTTGGTCAACAGTTACTCCTAGAGTTTTGCATTCCAAAACTTTTTTAATTGGGTTATTATTTATATTTACTTTAATCTGGAAATCTGAGGCTTTACCTATCATTGGCTTTGATCCAATCAACATAAATTCAGTTTTTGCAACATTTAGACTAAGTTTGTTGGCTATTAACCATTTTCTGAGGTTTTCTAAATCTGAGTTCATTTTAACTTCAACATCACTTATCATCTCACCTGAGGCTGTTAAATTTGTGTCATCAGCAAATAATCGGGATTTAGTTTCATTTAAGCACTGTGGCAAATCATTTATATATAACAAAAAGAACAATGGCCCTAAGATTGAGCCCTGAGGAACACCACATTTAATCCTGTGCTCAGATGAAACAAATCCATTTACTCGACATTTTTGGTTTCGGTCAGATAGATATGATTTCAATAGTAAAAAGGCATTCCCTTTGATTCCGTACAGTTCTAGTTTTTTAAGTAAAATTTGGTGATCCACTGTATCAAAGGCTTTTTTTAAATCTATGAATACTACCAAATTAAACAACTTTCTATCCATGTTTACATACCAACTGTTTGTACAATCTAATGATGCAGTTGCAGTGGAATGGAATTTTCTAAAACCAAACTGGTTTTCAGAAAGTAGTTCATTTTCGGTTAAGTAATCATATAATTGATTATAGAGAATTCGTTCCATAATTTTGCTTATGGCAGGCAAAACTGAGATAGGCCGGTAGTTACCTGGCAAATTTCGATGGCCACTTTTATATAGTGGTGTTACTCTTGCTACCTTCCATTCATTGGGAAAGGAGCATAAGGTAACAGTTTGATTAAAAATATAAGTTAGTGAGTTTGAAATAACAGGTGATGCTATTTTAATAATTTTACTGGAGATGTTATCTATACCAGTAGCTTTGGAACCTGATAGGCCACGAAGGAGATGATAAATGTTATCTACAGTAACTGCCTTAAAAGTAGTGAACTCAGATTCAGTAGTTTTAATGTATTGCACAAAATTGCAACCAGAGTTGTTAATTTCACTTGCCAAATTTGGTCCAATGTTTGAGAAGAAATCATTAAAACCCTCAGCAATTTCCTCAGGGCTTTGTAAAATTGTTTCACCCACATTTAGTTCATTTACACTTGCAGGTCTATTTTTACGACCTAACAATGTATTTATTGTTTTCCAAGCCTCTTTTGGATTTTGTTTTTGATTTGCAATCCTACTAGAGTAGTAATCTGTCTTAGCATTTCTTAATTCTATGTTCGTTTGGTTTCTGGCCTTTTTATAATTTTGCCAGTCAGTTTCAAGGTTTGTGATAATGGCTTTTCTTTTTAACTTATCTCTTTTGTTTATTAATTTTTTAATATTACTTGTTATCCATGGGATTCTATTTGACTTTATCTTTTTGCTTTGTAAGGGTGCATGTTTGTTCAAAATCTCTAGAAATAATTGCTTCCAAATGTCCCACATACTATTGGGATCATCAGCAAAAAAGTAAACATACTCCCAGGGTTGATTTCCTAGGTCAGAAAGAAATTGTTCTTCTTGGAAATTTTTCATATTTCTAATTTCAATAATGTTTCTCTGGTGCTTTTTAGTCATATTAATTTTTCTAATTGCAAATATCAGACTGTGATCACTGATACCTGTATGAATAACACCAGAGTTGCAAATTTTTTCTGGCTTACTGGTAACAATATGATCAAGAAGACTAGCAGTGGTCATAGTTACTCGTGTAGCTTCACTAATCAATTGTGATAGTTGATACATTTCATATAGTGATTTCAATGTCTTAGTTGCTTGGTCAGAATTTGTCTTTAGTAAGTCACAATTAAGATCGCCAAGAATGATTACTTCTTTGTTTTCATCATCAGTAGCTTGAATTAAGCTTTCAAAAAGGGTAAAAAAATCAGATGAAGCCCCAGGGGGTTTATACACTGAAACACTAAAAAAGGCTGACTATGCGGTTTAATAATTTCGATGCAAACAGCCTCTAATTCAGATGGCACAAGATCATGCCTGATATGGTAATTAATGGAGCTACGCAGGTAAATACAAACACCACCCCCTCTAGCGCTAACAGTACATGCTAACCGTGCCTCCATCAAATCACTTAAAACTATTTTAGCTTTTATTTAGAACTAATTTAGGTTCGAACAGCATCATATACATGCACATCCCTTTTTTCCTGTTACTGTGGATCATACATATATGTATGTAAAGTAAAAGTAGAATTGACAGTATCGAAAATGAGCTGTACATTTATTGTCCTGGCAATAGAAGCGTTCCTAAAACCATTGTTGCAATTCCTCAAACATTCCTCAAGTTGACAAATTCGTTGACAACTTCCTGTTTTGAATTATGTTTTGAATTTGAGTTTGTGTTTGGCAAATAGTCCTGTTTCTTACTGGTTGTTTAAAAACAGAAATCAATCAAATTCAAAACAGGAAGTTAGCAATAATTTTCATGAAATGAATTGGTCAACTTGAGGAATATATTGCAACAATATTTTAGGAACACTTCTGTTGCCACAACAGTAACTATAATGCTTTGCAGCTAAACATTAAATAAGGTTATCATGAATTAAGTATAGGCAAAATATCACGATTAATTTTATTAAAGCGTTAATGATGCGTATTTTTTTTAGCCGTTTTGAACAGATCAGCATAACAGGAGCATTCACTGAAAATTTCAAGCAAATCTGCTGCATAGGCTTTGAGCTATAAACCACAGAATAGTAATACAACCAGAAGGCCAACTCGCGTCGGAACCTTTGAAGTTTATATCCTCGCGCATGTCGCCTCGCGCATCTTGATTCCTCGCCATCCCACGCCATCCTGGCAAGTTCCCCCGGCAGTTTTAACCTTCTTTTGAAGGTCCAAACTGCCGGGGGAACTTGCCAGGATGGCGTAGGATAGGACATTGCGTAGAATCGCGTAGGATGGCGTCGGATGGCGTAAAATATCGCGCCTGCGCATTGAAGAAATGCGGACAAGTTTTCACTCGAGTTGGACTTCTGGTTGTCTTACTATTCTGTGTATAAACTCTCAAAGTTTGCCATGCCTTATTCTTATCTCGGTTAGAGTGCTTGATGACGTATGCAGTTGGCCAACCATGCATAACAACAATGTATTTTAATAATCCAACGGCATACGTCATCTGCTCTATATATTCAATCCTAGTCTTTTCTTATTTTGTAACATCAGGAAGGCAACTTTGGCACTTAATACTCAAAAAGTACACGCCACATTTATTTCATTTTCTGGAAATTGGTTATTTAGATTAGGAGCTTCTAATTTGTTCTCAGAAATTTTCACTTCACAGACACTTTAAAGTCATTTCTTCCAAACGTACACTTTGCCTAAAATATCTAGCCAAGCCTACCTTTTAAAATGTTCACACAATTCTGCCAACGACTGCTTTAATTTTTCTAGTTCAACTAAAGAAAAAATGTGCAGTAAGACGGACACGAACAAAATAAACAATAGAAAGAGATTATATAACATCCAAGGTTTCAGAAGTTTTATCTTGCATGTTTAGCAACTCGCGAAGAAGGACGGGCGCTAGGTTTGAAGGTGCGTGTAGACGCTCGTATTTCCGCTGCTTTATACAGATTGAGCAGCAGAAACACGAGCATTTGCGCGCAGGCTACGTTTAAACTAGTAATATGATGAATGTACAAGGCATCGTTGATTGGTTAAAATAAAACTATGCAAAAATATTTGCATAAAATAAAGATAACGAGCGCAATGAAGCATTTCTTATACACGGAGAATCTTGCGGTCAGATTTTTACTAATTCCTCATCACAATTTTGACTAACTTCAACCAAAAACTAGGCCAACGCTTCTGCAAACTTTCGTGAAAATCGGTGCAATAGTTTTTGAGATATCCAACCAACCAACCAACCAACCAACCAACCAACCAACCAACCAACCAACCAACCAACCAACCAACCAACCAACCAACCAACCAACCAACCAACCAACCAACCAACCAACCAACCGGCAGGCAGGCAGGCAGGCAGGCAGGCAGGCAGGCAGGCAGGCAGGCAGGCAGGCAGGCAGGCAGGCAGGCAGGCAGGCAGGCAGGCAGGCAGACAGACAGACAGACAGACAGACAGACAGACAGACAGACAGACAGACAGACAGACAGACAGACAGACAGACAGACAGACAGACAGACAGACAGACAGACAGACAGACAGACAGACAGACAGACAGACAGACAGACAGACAGACAGACAGACAGACAGACAGACAGACATTTTTATTTAAAGTCGGAATTTCTTCAGTTGATAAACTGCTTTACAAGAAAGCCGAACTAAACTTACAAAGTTAAAAATTAATTAGAAGCATGATGTGAGGCCTCTTTTGAACTCATTGATGTTTTCACTGCATTTTACATTTTCCGGTAAGTTGTTCCAAATTTTACATCCAGAATATGCAAAACTTTTTTTTAAGAATTCAGTACGTGCTTGAGGTAAAACAAGACACAACTTTCTGTTTCGCAGGGAATATGAATCATTAATGGTAGACATTATAAAATGGTCTCGTAGATACGGAGGGGCCATGTTGTTTAACACTTTATACATCATTATTAACTTGTGCATATCTCGTGTTTCCGTAAGATTTTTCCATTTTAATTGTTGTCTTATTTCATTAGATCTGACTTCATAACCTTGACAAGTAATCACTCTTGCCGCACGCTTTTGCAGCTTTTGCAGTCTGTGGGCTGTTGTCAATGGCATATTGTCCCACACAACATCACAATAATCGAACAATGGTTGAATTAATGACTTGTATATTGTAATTAAAGTTTGCTGAGGAACAAAACGTCTTACTTGTCGAAGACCTGAAATTCCAGCACTTACTTTTTTTGACATAATGTTGATATGATCAAACCATGATAATCTTTCATCTATATATACCCCTAGGGATTTGGTTACCCTAACTCGTTTTATAGGTTTGCTGTCGAGATATAATAGCGGCATATCTCTTACCTTGTCAAGATTATAGTCAGACCCAACAAACATGTACTCTGTTTTAGTTACGTTTAGACTGAGTTTATTTGCTTTTAGCCATTCACTAATATTTTCGAGATCTTTGTTGGCAAGAGTTATTATTTCTCGAATAGATGTTCCAGTAGTTGGTATGTTAGTATCGTCAGCATACATTTGAGCAGTGGAATGTTGCAGACAATGTGGAAGATCATTAATATAAATGAGAAATAATAATGGTCCAAGAATGGAACCTTGGGGAACGCCACAGTTAAGTGTGCGTTCTTTTGACAGAAAGCCGTTAACACAACATTTTTGTCTGCGATTGTGCAAATACGATTTGAACTCCATAACTTTGGAGCTTACAGAGTAATATGTCATGGCTTACAGTGTCAAATGCCTTTGCTAAATCCAAATAACCTACAGAGTTAAGAAGTCCCTGATCCATGTTTTTAAGCCAATCAGTTGTTGCATCTAGACGTGTACTCGTAGTAGAGTGAAATGACCTAAAGCCTGATTGTTTTTCATGCAATAAACTATTTTTATTGAGATACGTATATAACTGATCGTAGACAATACGCTCAAAAACTTTAGATACAGCACTCAGTACAGAGATAGGTCTGTAATTGTTTACGTCGTCTTTAGCTTCGTTTTTATATATTGGTGTAACCTTTGCAAGTTTCCACTCGTCAGGAAATACGGCTGTTTGTATGGAAAAATTGAAAAGATCACATAAAGTTTCAGAAATAATAGGCGCTGCATGTTTGAGTAGTTTACATGGTATTTGGTCTAAGCGTGTTGCTTTCCTATCGGGTATTAAACTAAGTAATTTAATGTAACGTTTTGCCGATGTTCAGGCGGGTTCTTAACCTGAGTGTGTTGATTGCCGCCCAAGCCGGGATAGAAAGGACACAACGGCTGGTTGTAAAAGGTGTACTTTACTGGACGACAACTCAACAACAACTGCCGTATCACGACAGTGCTCACGCTATTTACACAATGACACACGTCAACTATACAATCACGACTACAGTATATACGACTACAAACTAAGTACAAGTCCCCATAACACTGGACGCTACATTATTCCCCCCTTTGAAAAGACACGTCCTCGTGTCTGCTCTACAATATTTTACGGACACACATAATCTACATCACAGATTCACAGTACTACATAACAGCTTAGCTAACTACAGACTTGACATCTACTACTATGCGCTTTCTATAACTCTTCAAAAGGCTGCCTACAAGTTCTAATTAAACTATACAACTTAACTCACAATTATAACAAAACTCTACGTATATATACTTAGAACTGAAATAACCCTATCAGCCTTTCAAAGTCATGTAATTAGTGTTAATAAGTCCTCAACCAAATCAGTCAAATCAACTAAAACTATACTATAATCTATATCAGGCAGTCTATAAATACTAAACAAAACAATTAGTCCACAAATCAAGGTATTCCCGTACAGTTCTTGTAGTTGTTCGCGTTCAGATCCCAAACCAAAGTTTGTAACATCTTCCTTTGCGTGGTCATGCATGATGCATCCAGTTATGCATTCATGATTTCTCATCACATATCTCACAGCTCACAAAGACGTTATTACTCCTGATTCACTCGCTGACACAGATGCAGAAACCGACAAGCCTTTCTTGAACAAATACACAAGTACAATGTCACAATGTACAATTCTTCAAAATTAAAACAAAGTTACGCAACATAAACTGAAAACTTCTTCTGAGATACGGACTACCACGGCACGCACAAATCCGCCGACTCCTCGTCGATAACGCAAGTTCTCTCAAAGAACTTAGAACATCTTGACTCCCCATCAAGTTCTCGTACTCGAGTTCCACGAACTCGAACAACTGCCGTCTTCTCTAGTCCCACTTTTTGGTCAAACTCAACTTCTTTTTCCCCCCCGATTTTCCCAACATTTGCCAGTTCGATAAAGTTCTTATTAATCCTCTTCTGCACGCGCGGGCGTATTGACGCTGACGTACTGATGCTGACGAAGCTACGCTGACGTTGACTTCAAAACGCAACGGTCACTCAATGACGCTGACACCAACGGTTTTCGCAACAACGGTCATTCAACAACGATAATTGTGTTTTTGTTAACAACCAGGTTCGTACCTTTTTACGTAGACTTTTTACGTGGACTGGCGAAATGGCTTGTACCAAGATGGGCAAGAAGAACGACAACTGCAACAACGGGAAACCAGCGAAGGAACGCATATGACAAAGAAAGCTGAACGAGCAAGACGAGTTACGAGGGCGCCCCGATGGACAAAAGATTATAAAATGCGTTGAACATGTGTTGGACAATAATTATTAAACATATCTGTTGTTATCGTACCTGTTGTTATACGCTACATTTGGTGCCATAATGTAGCGTCCAGTGTTATACAAAACTAACGTAGCACGTCTAAACCATATGGCACAGTTCTTTCGTACTTGTCCGAATGAGCTTTTCGCAAGTTTCAATCGTTGACCACTCGTCAACTTCGGGTTTTCACTCAACCGCGTTGAGATTTCCAGAGTCGTCCAGACTCACCAGACGCCCGAACTCGTCTGCCAAAACTCCACGAAAGCCGTTACACACTCTGCGACTTGACCTTGAACTGCCACTGATTTTCCTTGCTCGTTACCTTTCGGAAATCTGAATAACTTTGCAGATAAACAGATCCCACCGCTGCCACCAATGTAACGTTTTGCCGATGTTCAGGCGGGTTCTTAACCTGAGTGTGTTGATTGCCGCCCAAGCCGGGATAGAAAGGACACAACGGCTGGTTGTAAAAGGTGTACTTTACTGGACGACAACTCAACAACAACTGCCGTATCACGACAGTGCTCACGCTATTTACAGAATGACACACGTCAACTATACAATCACGACTACAGTATATACGACTACAAACTAAGTACAAGTCCCCATAACACTGGACGCTACATTAGAAACGACATTTGGTGTTGTAGGTTTCAAAGTAAATACCGAACTAGCTGTTTTCAAATAATCAGATAAGACAGACAGACAGACAGACAGACAGACAGACAGACAGACAGACAGACAGACAGACAGACAGACAGACAGACAGACAGACAGACAGACAGACAGACAGACAGACAGACAGACAGACAGACAGACAGACAGACAGACAGACAGACAGACAGACAGACAGACAGACAGGCAGGCACAGACAGACAGACAGACAGACAGACAGACAGACAGACAGACAGACAGACAGACAGACAGACAGACAGACAGACAGACAGACAGACAGACAGACAGACAGACAGACAGACAGACAGACAGACAGACAGACAGACAGGGGTAAAAACATAACCTCCTGGCGGACGTAATGAAATGTTTGTCTAAAAACTTACAGTATGCTGAAATTTTGCACACTTCAAATTACAAAAGCCTTCGTATATATACCAAGCACGTTGACAAAGCTTGCAATGTTATAGACCACTTTCGTAATGGCGACTAGTTTGAATATTCTTTTATGTGCATCTTAATAAGCCTTACTGGCCTCGTTTGTGTCTGCAATTCAAAAGAATCCTTGCTTCAAAATTATGTCAGAAAGGCTAATTTAGAAGGACGCAAAAGAATATTTAAAATAGTGCCACTATGAAAGTGGTCTATAATATCAGAAACAAAGAAAAAACTTTCTCCAAACATATGGGAGTCACCGTGATTTTTAAAAGCGATACTTTTATGTTTCAGTAGAAAAGAGGCCATTTTAAACAAAAGCAAATAGATCTGCACGCGTTGCAAACGCCGAATGCGCGAGATATGTTTAGGGAAACGGTCATTTTTTTAATTTCTAAGGCTCCAAAAAGATATTTCTGTATTTTGAGAGTAATTTTACAACATATTATTACGGTCATACACAGTGAGTAAGACATCATTATAGACTGCAATGGGAGTTTGCTTCCCTATTGACCCTCCCCGACCTGGATCCGCCACTAAATGCTAGCTGCGCCTGCGCATTCACAAATAATAAAATGGTTGTTAACAAATCAATTTGACCTACTTCGCTTATTTTTCGCTCGGTTTGCCCTGTTATCTCCACCGCTTTGTCTATAAAATTAAACAAAATTAAAACAGGAAATTAGGTCCACTGTTTGGTCTCTTTACACCGAACCCCCGCATCAGCAGTGCATCGTCATTTCAACGTAAGTCAATTGACAAAATGACGATGCACTGCTGATCCCTGAGAATAATAACGAAAACTCTCGTTTCGAGTAACGACCTATTATCAGAGTAAAACGTCAAGTAGAAGTAAGACATAATATCTAGAGCTTAGCCTCCTCCACAGGCAACTCAGGGGTCTGGGGACTCGATGGAGGAGGGCTATCTAGAGCAACACCGCCGCCAAACGTTTGCACATGCGTGAATTCGCGAGAGTAAACATTGCAAGAGAAGTGGGAACTAGCCGTTGCGACAACAATCAGAGAGTGAAGACTAAGTAAGACTCGTCTATTCATTTGCGTTTTAGAAAAAGGGTAAATGCACAAATTACCTACCTTATCTTTTTCGTAGTATGCTTATAATTTTAACTTTTGTGTCGGACTCTCGGACAAGTCCAAATATTTCAGTGTTTTCCCGCTATTTTTCTGAGGACGAGCTCGGATGTCACGCATGCGCAAAACGTTTGGCAGCGGTGTTATCTAGAGCTTATATATGAAGAAAAATAGAAGGATATTGTAAAAATAATAGGTTTCGAGCGAAGGCCCTTCGTCAGAGAGAAACGTAAAGCCGTGTAAACAAACAGCGAGCTTATATAAGAAAGATAATCATGTGACCAAAAATTAGCCAATCAGATAGAAATAACAATAACAAATTAATGAGATGCGAAAGTCATTTGCTACTACCACCGTCGATGAGCAAAACGGTGGGAATAGTAAATGTCTTTCGCATCTCATTATTGATTTGTTATTGTTATTTTGCTCTGATTGGCTAATTTTTTCGCATCTCATTATTAATTTGTTATTGTTATTTTTATCCGATTGGCTAATTTTTGGTCACATGATTATCTTTCTTATATAAGCTTGTTGTTTATTTACACTCTTTACGTTTCTCTCTGACGAAGGGCCTTCGCTCGAAACGTTAGAAACTATATTCAATAGTTTCAGCAGTACTCAAACCTTACTATATTTCGATTTGTATTTCAACACTGCCAACGCAGCGCACTACTTTTTTTTCAAAGTATAATTATAGACCGATTTGTTCAACCTAGCACAACGCAAGCATACGACATTTTCCAACACGAACGTATAAACAACTCTTGAGTATCAATATCATGTAAATATTTTGAATTATAAAATAACCGGAAGTAAATGAACGACAACACGCACTCTGATTGGCTACTGAGTCAAACAAGCGTGCCATTATAACTCCATAACGGCACGGCACACGAGATACTTCGCGACGATTTTGTCGTTTTTGATTAATTTTATGTGGATTTAATCATCAACGAAAGTCAAAAATTACTTGGATATGTCTAATCACGTAATTAACACAGCAGAATGTTTTCAGTGCAACTCTATGTGCATTTTCATCGCCAGATAAATTTCGCCGACACTTGTAGCTTTTTTAAAACTTTTCGCAAAGATTTACTTACACGACCAGCAAGAACATATTCATAATACCATTCTTCGTAAATTTTGTAAAGCTCTGAGCTATAAAGTAAACTAATTCGAGCAGTCGCTTCAGACACTAAACACATTTTGAGCTTTTGTTTACGATCTCAAATTTCTTTTACGGACCTTACTCACCTTACGCTCTCATTACGCTTTACACTGACTTTCACGCTTATTTGTTTGCATAGGTAGCAAGAACATAATCAAAACAATATTCTTCGTAAATTTCGTGAAGTTTTTTCTATACTTTTCAAAATACCATTTTAGCCCGCAAAATACACAATGCCCGATAAAATTATTATAATACCATGTTTATTACATAACTGGCTTCATTTTCCGGTCCGTACGTACATGTAAATGATTCGTGCTGATAATTGGGTTCCAAGAGGTCAATATTCTACGATATTGACAGACTGATTAATACTTTTTTTCTAATTTTGGCGGAAAGACTTCTTTTGTTTGATTTAAATACAAATGAGCGAGAACTAGGTGCCTTATTTAAATATTCCGAACAACTAAATGTGCTGGAATTACTGCTGGTTTTCTTCAAAGCTGCTTGCCAAAAACACCCCGACAAATGAAAGCCGAACTGGTGTAAAATAACGCCAAATTCTGAAGACGAAAACAGTGTTCAAAACTTAAAAAATAAAATAAACCAATAGCCATATAATAAATTCTAGATCTTAACCTCATTTGCTCGGTCTGTGTACGGGAAAGTATTAGCCCTCGGTTTTATTGCACAAGCCTCCATACTTCGTCGCTCGGTGTGTACGAAAACCTCAGGCAAATACTAATTTTCAAACAGACCTCACACTCGTTTAATAAGTCTTTAACTGACAATCCAACAATTTACGTACGAATGATGTGCTTCTCGAAGGTTTCCCATTAATTTTCTTAATCCACCTTTACTGTACTTCATTGAATGAGCAGAAGGAGCACCAAAGGTAACAATATCATAAACATGTTCTGGAAAAATATAACATAAAATATAAAATATAAAACACAAGATACATAAACAACAAGACAATTTTACATTATACTAATTAGATCAGCATGCTATGATGAAGTAATGCATCACCATGCCCTGATAAAGTCATGAAATCATCCTGCTATGTATACGGGTTAGTCAATGCTCACGAGTGTGTTAATTTTTTCATCACAGAAGCGAACATTGATCTTTTAACCATCTTATCTCATGACTCTTCTCCAAGGAAATCATTTTTTTATTTAATTTACGGAGAAAGAAACTTCAAGAGTTGCGATAAACAGTGTGAAAAGTTTTCCAATCAAATGAATGTGATAACCATTTATCTCACTGAATGCATACTATACTGCACTCCATTTCTAAATATAGGCCATGGATAACGAACTCTTCTTTCAACCTATTAAGTTGAGAATCTTCGGATTTCTCGTAAACGTCGCAGGTCTGGTCGCCATGGTCCTTTGGTTCTATTTATCTTATGCCAGAACTCGCCGAGGATCGTCTGGTTTAGACCAGCACGGACCTCTACTTTTCGCGATTCTTACTTTGTCCGTATTTGTCGTCTCTGGAATTCATTATGAATAGACGATTTGCACGATGACGTGAGATGGCGTTGGGTGACTACAACTATACCAGAATGCTTTGCCAGTATTCTAGGGTTTCGGCTAAAAGGGATGACTCAAAAGGACCCATCCAGTCCTTTCGCGGCTTTTCCAAAATTTATATGCCGTCAAATTTGTAATTTCCAAATGTGTTGTCAACTTTCAGTGATTCTCATGATTTTAGCAATCTTTTCGATACCGTATAACCACAAAATAAACCCTGAGTAACACTACAGACTAATCAGAAATATGGTTTACCGCCTAGCTTTTTGGAAAAACATATTTGCCGACATATTTTGGAAAAGCAACAACAGAACTGGACGGCTCCCTTTGAGTGATCCCTTTTAGCCGAAACCCTAGAATACTGGCAAAGCATTCTGGTAGTTATAGTCACCCAACGCCATCTCACGTCATCGTGCAAATAGCCAATTGCAAGTTTCAGGGTGTTGCGCGCGCATCATTTTTCAAAAAAACTGGCAAGCTCCCCTCAAAGTAAACGTACTATTTAAGATAAACAAAGTATAGATACAGTTTCTGGATATTTAACACTGTTATTCTGCTGTTGTTGGCTCGCTAGCAAGTCTGTTTGCCATTGCTTACTTTGTGGAGAGCCCGCCAAGAGCCCGCCAATTTCTTTCCAAAACGATGCGCGCGCAACACCCTGAAAGTCGCCTATTGCAATCCGTTCTTCTTAATCTACGGAAGTGTTTAAGCATTAAAGCTCCTTTGTTTGATAGACTTAAGTCAGTCTTTAATGGCGTATTATTTGTCCCTTATGTCGTGATAGTAGCGAATTTTCAGCCCGGGCCACGAACTAAGCGTTTGAACGGTGTCGATCGTTTATTACGCAGCCGCAATGATTAAAATCTTTGTTTCAGCCTGAGTTGAAATCGCTCATGTAATCGCAATAAAAACTCAGCCCTCCTAAACGGGCTGAAAATCTCCATGTGATCGGCCCCTTAGATCATCATAAACTGATTAAATATCATGAGATCATGCTATGATAAAATTATTCAATCATTATACCATGACGAAAGCATTCGAAGTATTAGATTATCATGTAATGAAGGTCCTTTAATAAAGTCATTATTTCATTAAGGTTTGCATGCTTAAACATGATGTAATCTTATAAAATGTTATCAAGCTTTACACCACTGACACAAAAATCACTCAACATCACAAAACAAAAAATTTAAAGTGGTTCTCTGATGAAAATATTGTTGACAATGTTTTTGAGATGTTAAGGTAGTTGGTAATCGTGCAAAGTTTCATTTCAAAATTCGTTGTAGAAAAGATATTTACATGCGAAGTTTGTATTTTGGAGCGCCGCAATTAAAGTGTTGGAGCTTGAAAAGAGTGAGTGAGCAAACTTATGACGTCATAGACTCAATAACAATTTTGTTGACAACAACAATGATCTTTTGTTTTTGTTGAGTCTATGACGTCATAAGTTCTCCTCAACTTCTTCTTCTCAAACACAGCCAATTTAATGGCGGCGCTTCAAATACAAACTTCGCATGCGCGTAAAAAACAACTTTGTTTTGAGAATTTCGAAATGAAACTTTTCACAATTACCAAGTACCATAATATCGTTAGGATTATGCAGAAACATTACCAACAATATTTCCATCAGAGAACCACTTTAAATGAACAAAAATGTGTGTAGAGAATGTGTAGAAACCCTTACCATTTGTTCCGTCAGTCACTTTCAATCTTTGTAAATGAAGGTTGGTTGTGGCAAAAGCAAGTCTCTTATCGCTCTTTTGTCTGCTGGGTTTAAAATTAAGACCCGTGGCAACACCTTTATCTTGCCGTTCTAGAATAAACAAAATTATGAGAGCCGTGCAAAGAAGCACTTCAATTATCGTCCAAAGAAAAAAAGAATCTACAAATTCTTGTCAATTCTAAGGCCTCGTTTGTTCATCGAGTTTAGCACGATGAACCCGTCATCACCAGAAATTTGGGTCATTTGTGCCGCCGCTTTCGGCACCATCTTGTCCCAAATTTCTGGCAATGTAGATTATTTGGCAAGACGTTTTTTTACATGCATCTATGTAATACGCACTGTGAAATATAGCCGCCTCAGTATCTATATCGTAACATAATTACATAAGAGGGAAAAAACAATCCAGCTCTCATTTGTTTAGAAACAGATAAAACGACTTACTCCATGTGGACGTACCCCCACATTATTGAGGTTAGGGTAGGGGGTTCCCTTAGGGAGTGGGGGGATAGGTTTTCATTAAATTGGGCCCGCAGTAATTAATTGGCTTATTGCTGTTGCGGTGACCCTCCCATTATTAATCTTCAGCATGTAAATATATATACACTTATATACTGGTACTATAATGGCGAATCTAATAAAAAGAAATGCATACTTTATAAGGCTACATCTTCGGAAAAGGTCCTAGAGAGTCATCCCATCTAACCTCTTCCCATTCAGTCACACGGCTAACAACTCACCGGAAGCATGAATAGTAGCGGAAATAAAATGTGCAAAAATGTAAAATCGTGACACCCCAAAAAAGAGGGGGAAACAACCCCGAGCCGAAACCTATAGGAAGTTATCAATCCTATAGGAATTAATTCTTAGGAACTAAGACATACTAATCCGAAACTTGGCAACGAACTTCCAAATCACGCATTGAAAAGTGGGCTGAAACCAACAATACTTCTGAAAATAGGATGCCCATTTTTTTAAAATTTTAATCTTCGTCGTCCTCTTCGACATCGTTTGAAGTATTTACCATCAATGTGTTACTGGATGCGTTTTCGGTTAGACCTGATAACGGTACACTGTTTATTTGCTCTTCATTTTTGTTCGTTTCAAGATTTGTTCGATTCATCTGTGTTGAGAAATAGGAGCCTGTTGAAGAAGTTGGATTATTTGATCCATTTGACAAAGATACATATTGTGTTAATGCTAGTTCTTCAACTTTCAGTCTTTGCCACTGACCTGTATATATAACTTGACTGCGGAGGTTGCCAAAAAATGTGTATCCAATTTCAGTTTCAAAATGGCGGCATTTATAGGTCCTTCTGTTAATGGTAGCGACCACATATTAAATATTTACGTATGACGATATGTAACTATTTAACAAAAGCTTAATTCAGTGTACATTTGTCCGCTACACAGCTGTTTTGGATATATATCGCTTTCTCACTACACAAGGTTGATCATTGCTATTCAAGAGAGAGGCTTTAATTCATTAGGCACATGTGAAGTTCGATGTCAGAATAAAATAACTACGGCAAAATGAATTAGATTGACAAGGCATTACGTTCGAAATGTAAAGTAGCCGCTATATTAATAAAAGACTTCGTCGTGTTCCAGATATAAATGCTCCATTGACGTTGAGCGTGCTAGATTACAAGTTTGAATCACTTCCAGTTTGGAGGTTTATTTCCTTTCGTTCATCGATTAATCTTTACTCTGCAATTTTGCCGAGAAAATGGCAATTTTAAAAACATGCGTGCCAACAGTCCGGTTCTTAGGTATTGGTCAGCAACCTTTACCATTAGTAGAAGGACCTATAAATATCGCCATTTTGAAAACATCTTTGAAAACCCCCTCCCAAAGTTATAGGAGCACGCAGTCCAGTTATATAAAGTAGCGTGTTGCGTAGGCAGTGATTTAGATAAAGTAAGGTGATTTTCACTATGATGAAGGGCTTCGCTCGAAACGTCAGTTTTCCGTTACCAAAAACCTCGGCAGTTTGCCACATTTTCACTTTACAGCTAAATAAAAGTCAGTGCAAAATAGCAAATGATTTAACATTTTCGCATCTCATTGATTATCAGTATTTTTTCCCCTGGACATTTCATTAGCTACTTTTTATCTACGTCACTCTTTTCAGTGGGATAAGCCTTGTTTGACTTTATTCCATCATATTTTAGGGCCTGTTTACAAGGAGGTAGCGCTCGTACATTTAGGGTACACACTAGGGTAACCCGGGTGCTAGGGGGTCACCCTATCACGCCACTAGGGTTACCCTAGTAGCCGGGTTATGTTTTGTCTTTGTCGGGACAACTTTTAACTAGTTCCAGGCTTCTAGCGCTGATTACGACCATAGATAATAGAAGGGAGAACTGGATAGGAAACTTACGAAACCGGAAACTATGTTTGCACAACTTGCTATGGTAATTATACACATACAAGGGGCTAATTATACACTAACGGGTGGTTTGTGTCTCATGTCCAGGCCTCTTTGCCGAGTTATGTATAGTCGTCAACGAATCGAGATAGGCAATATTGAGGGATGTTGATCATTTTAATGAGGTTTTGTGACGTAGGTAGTTTCTTCCTACAACTTGCATCACATACGCCAGACGGATTTGCTCTTACAAATTGCATGTAAATTTGAAGTTGGTAAACACCACGACGGCGATGGATTTTCTAAATTGCCAATGAATCGTTCTTGTTCTCTAACCTCTGAACACACTTGTGAACTGTCTTACAATTTCGGTGGGGAGAGTTTATCTTGTCGAGGTAAGATATCAATTTCTACAACTGACAACTCTGTTTCTTTGTAGGAGATTTCAGTTGTTTTCTTCTATTTTTAGGTGTATATTGGTGGGGGTTCATTGTGTGTTTGTGTTTGCACTGATCAGCATTCTGATCAGACGCTACTATGAGTACTATCTGCGTGTGTGTATTTTGACTTATACAAATTATACAAAATAATGTGATGGGCTCAACGGTGCACTGCTGTATAATTTTATTAAAGATCTAGATTTGTCAAAACATATTAAGCAATCAGAGCAAGAGGTGTGATTATTTAGGAACCGGTCATTATTTATGGGGACACGGGGTCGGGTAAAATTGACCTGGGTCATGAAAATTTTCGCCGTCATTTGTACGGGCTATGACTTTCTTTGTAGGTTCGGAAGTGACGGGTCACGAAAATTTGTTGGAGTGCGCTCAAAGTTAGCTCAAAGTAGGCAAAAGTACATAAAATGCACAACAATAAACTGAGACTCGCCAGTTTGGAAATGCGCCAGTCCACTTTCAAAACAACAGTCACAACAGTGCTATCAATGCCCACACACGCGCAACTTCATTCTGCGAGTTACGTTCAATTGCGTCGGCAGATGAGTAATTTACTATAAACCGCGCTCGCCAGAATGATTTCCTCTAACCAAAAATTAGAAATATATTCACATTTTCCCCAACATTTTCTCACAATGTTTCAGGTTTCAAAAGTGTGATCTTGTATTTTGTTTAAAAACGTTGGTTTCATTAATATTAGACTTTTATTTTCGTTGTGCGACAGCAGCCTATGTTACATACGTTGTGAGACGATATGCTAGGTTGAAAAACATTACGCAATGTTCAGAAAAATTACGCTATATTTAAAACGTTACACTGCTTTCTTACTTTTACTTTACGAGTTCCGAGAAGTTACGCTACATACGTTCTGGAAAATTATGCTCCGTTCTAAGGAGAATGACACTGCCGTCAGAAACGTTGCGTTACGTTCTACGAACTGAGTTATACGCTACGTTCGATCAGAAAAGTTTTCGCTACATTTAACGAAGTTATATGCCACGTTTTAAAAATTACGCTACATGTACATTCAGAAAAGTTATGCTATGTTCAGAAGTTATCCCTCGTTCAGAGAAGTTGCGCTATGTTCAAAGAAGTTAAGATACATTCGGAAAAGTTGCGCTACGCCTACGCTTCTAAGAAGTCACTTACGTTCTAAAAAGTTCACATTACATTGTGTTTTGAGTTGTTACGGTACATGTGAGAGACGATACTACGTTAGTCGTTACGCTACATTTTTCAAAAATGAGCTGCCATTTTTTGTAGAACTGCTGCGTAGTTTTCAGAAATTTTTATGGATTTGGACTTTACTAGAAGCCGGCAACCGACGAACTCCGGCGGGTACTTTCCAAATCATCGCCGCCTACATTCTATGACGTTTTAAATCTTATTACATATTTAATATCTGCTCATCTTGAGCATTTACATTTAGCACTTTTCTTTGTTGGAAGGATCTTTTGTTTCAAATCAAATTTCGTTTAGTACTATACAGTATACTATTTCATGGTTAAATGATAATTAACAAATAAAACATAAATCTCCGTGCATGTGTATACTCTAAAGGCAGGTTTGGCGAGTTACTTGAACACGAAAGAAGTTGAGTAGAGGCACGAGGCGACAGCCTTTACATTTATTTCGTGTTCAAACGACGTCAAACGTACCTTTATAAGAGTACATATGCACAAGAGGTATGTTTTATTTTACGTCATTCATGATCTCTGTTCTTATAAATGCACGGAGTCCAGCCAATCAGAGCGTGCGTAGAGGACACCTTCTTATATATTACATTATTGTTATTATAGTTCATGCAACCGCCTATTGCGAAGCGCTAATTCAGACCATGGTTGGCAGGAAGCAGATTATCCTGCGAACGCTAGCCTGCATTATAGGAAGATAATGATAAAGATTGATTGAATTTGTTATTGCGTTAATACATATCATGTACATTTTAATGTGTTAGATTTGAAATTTTGTTTTGAATAAAAATTTGCAAGATTCGATGCTCTACTCGTATCTGCAACATTTTGTAAATATTTGGAAATGATCTACAATTGTGTTTCTAGTTTATAAATTGTTATTGTTTCAAAGAAGACATTGATTGCCATTTTTGCAGTTTTGCTATATTATAAAAATAAAGTTTTGCTGTGGAATCGCTATACGTCAAAAGGCCGGGCCATGAAAATTTTTACGTTTGTTTGGACGGGCTTCGAACTTTGTACTTCCGCATGGAGCGGGTCACGAATTTTTTTAAACTTTCATTTACAAGTTTCCCGACCTGGTGTCCCCATAAATATTGGCCGGTCCCTTAATTGTGTGTATATCCTGTCAAAACCCTTGTCGTTTTCAATCTTATAATTAAAAAATATAGAAGAGATGTGTAAATACTCTCTCTGGCTATTGTAATTAATAGTACATTTTTGGACTTCCCAGTCTTCTTCGCAGGCAACTCTGCGGGTTGTTATGGTGAAGAGGTGAGAAAACATTTGATAGAGTGGGCAATCTTGCGTGGAGTGGGCAATCTCGAGTGGGGTGGACAATCTTGGGTGGAGTCGGCAATCTTGGGTGGAGTGGGCAATCTCGGGTGGAGTGGGCAATCTTGGGTGGAGTGGGCAATCTTGGGTGGAGTTGGGCAATTTTGGGTGGAGTTGGCAATCTTGGGTGGAGTGGGCAATCTTGGGTGGTGTGGGTAATCTTGGGTGGAGGGGGCAGTCTTGAGTGGTGTGAGCAATCTTGGGTGGTGTGAGTAAAATGGTAAATAATGGCTTTATTTACATGGGTAATCTTGGGTGGAGTGGACAAGAGGGGTGTCACATTGGTCACGGACTGCAGATATTTGCCTGTGGAGTAGGCTTAAGGTTTTTGTCCCTTTTGAGGCAGCACTTCACTTGCGGTAGTAACTTCTAGTTTAGGAGTATTTCATGAAAGCATTAATAAAAGCATAAAGTCAATCACCTCTTTCTTGGTTCAAGTGCTGATAAACTCCAGTATAGTTGCTGACCAACTTAAAATGATTGTCCAATATTCCTTGTCGAACATTGTCCCACTCTGGAGTCAGCTTAGAACAAAATACAAAAAATATTCTAATATATTAAAAAGTCTGAGTCAACAGGTCGAAAGATCAGTAAAAAATAATAAACGTGGTGTTACCACAAATTGTCGCTTGTATATTTACAATTTGTCACCATGTAAACATTCAGAGGATTAAAGGGGATTGGCAATAAAAATAAGTTTGGCTAATTTGAAAGAACATGTAAAATTGTAACAGAAGTTCTTTTACAACATTTTCGTATCTTTCTTCGTTTTCAAGATATTCCAGTTCGTTTTATATGTAAATGGTGATCTCTGACGTCATGAGCAGGGTACAGTATTTTCATACAGAGCAAAATCACTTATATATCTATAATTGCTCAACATGAAATGTTCAGCGTCACTAGGAGTTTTTATGTGCAGAGTTTCAAGTGATTCGTTGAACAAACTTACAAATATAACTGGTTTTGCCACGTGTGAAAATATTTTACCCTGCTCATGACGTCAGAGACCATTCATTTACATATTAAACAAATTGAAACATCTTGAAAATGAGGAAAGATACGAAAAAGTTATAAAAGATCTTCTGTTACAATTTTACGAGTTCTATCACATTAGACAAACTTAATTTTTATTGCCAATATCCTTTAAGTTCGATGTTTGTAGTTTCTTCCAGTTGCATTGCGTGCAAGAAGATCATTTCTTGTAGAAATATTATTGACTACTTTGACTACTTTGACTACTTTGACTACTTTGACTACTTTGACTACTTTGACTGCTTTGACTGCTTTGACTACTTTGACTACTTTGACTACTTTGACTACTTTGACTACTTTGACTGCTTTGACTGCTTTGACACTTTGACTACTTTGACTACTTTGACTACTTTGACTACTATGACTACTATGACTACTTTGACTACTTTGACTACTATGACTACTTTGACTACTTTGACTACTTTGACTACTTTGACTACTTTGACTACTTTGACTACTTTGACTACTTTGACTGCTTTGACTGCTTTGACTGCTTTGACTGCTTTGACTGCTTTGACTACTTTGACTACTTTGACTGCTTTGACTGCTTTGACTGCTTTGACTGCTTTGACTGCTTTGACTGCTTTGACTGCTTTGACTACTTTGACTACTTTGACTACTTTGACTGCTTTGACTGCTTTGACTACTTTGACTACTTTGACTACTTTGACTACTTTGACTACTTTGACTACTTTGACTACTTTGACTACTTTGACTACTTTGACTACTTTGACTACTTTGACTACTTTGACTACTTTGACTACTTTGACTACTTTGACTACTATGACTACTTTGACTACTATGACTACTTTGACTACTTTGACTACTTTGACTACTTTGACTACTTTGACTACTATGACTACTATGACTACTTTGACTGCTTTGACTGCTTTGACTACTATGACTACTATGACTACTATGACTACTTTGACTACTTTGACTACTTTGACTACTTTGACTACTTTGACTGCTTTGACTGCTTTGACTACTTTGACTACTTTGACTACTTTGACTGCTTTGACTACTTTGACTGCTTTGACTACTTTGACTACTTTGACTACTTTGACTACTTTGACTACTTTGACTACTTTGACACTTTGACTACTATGACTACTTTGACTACTATGACTACTTTGACTACTTTGACTGCTTTGACTGCTTTGACACTTTGACTACTATGACTACTTTGACTACTTTGACTACTTTGACACTTTGACACTTTGACTACTATGACTACTTTGACTACTTTGACTACTTTGACTGCTTTGACTGCTTTGACTGCTTTGACTGCTTTGACTGCTTTGACTGCTTTGACTACTTTGACTGCTTTGACTGCTTTGACTGCTTTGACTGCTTTGACTGCTTTGACTACTTTGACTACTTTGACTACTTTGACTGCTTTGACTGCTTTGACTGCTTTGACTACTTTGACTACTTTGACTACTTTGACTGCTTTGACTACTTTGACTGCTTTGACTGCTTTGACTACTTTGACTGCTTTGACTGCTTTGACTGCTTTGACTGCTTTGACTACTTTGACACTTTGACACTTTGACTACTTTGACTACTTTGACTACTTTGACTACTTTGACTACTTTGACTACTTTGACTACTTTGACTGACCTTGTAAAATTTGTTTGCAATCAGAATAACCGTTAAATTTTGCATAAAATAGAAATAATGAACGCATTGTGAAATTCTCATCTAATTTTTAACGAAATTCACCCAAAATTTATTGGGTTGGTACTGTGGCCAAACCTTTTCGCAAAGATGGCCGCCGTGCCATCATGGAAGTAAAAACAATGTATATACTTTTAAGATATCCTAGTGACAAACAAACAAACAAACAAACAAACAAACAAACAAACAAACAAACAAACAAACAAACAAACAAACAAACAAACAAACAAACAAACAAACAAACAAACAAACAAACAAACAAACAAACAAACAAACAAACAAACAAACAAACAAACAAACAAACAAACAAACAAACAAACAAACAAACAAACAAACAAACAAACAAACAAACAAACAAACAAACAAACAAACAAACAAACAAACAAAAAAGGGTAATAAGTTTTTAGTTTTCATCAAAGAAATAAATTGTACTCACATTTCCAAGATTATTCAAGTCTAGAATTTTCTGTTTTTCCTCAATTATGTAAATTCTCCTAAAAAACAAAGGCAAGCTGGTTATTTTTATTACCAATAAAAATAATTATGAAACAGACAAAGGGCGCTGCGTTTTAAACTTATTTATTGACTTGAGGTAACAATAACACTTGCTGTATCTTGTGAGAAGATACAGCAAGTGTTATTGTTACCCCCAAGTCAATAAATAAGTTAAAAGCGCAGCGCCTTTTGTCTCTTAAGCAACTTTGGCTGTTCATTTTGCTATAAGCTATAAGATATAATTCTTATCATTAGTCTACAATATCCATATAAGTATATATAAGTTGTATAGTATTCAGAAAAACTGTGCTCCAGATAACACCGCTGCCAAACGTTTTGCGCATGCGCGACGTCCGAGCTCGTCCTCAGAAAAAGAGCGGGAAAACACTGAAATATTTGGACTGGTCCGAGAGTCCGACACAAAAGTTAAAATTATAAGCATACTACCAAAAAGATAAGGTATATTGTAACATTCTGAAATTACCCCCTTGGCCCTTCGTAATTTTCTTTACCCTTTTTTTAAAACACAAATGAATAGTCGAGTCTTACTTAGTGTTCACTGTCCGGTTGTCGCCGCCACGGCTAGTTCCCACTTCTCTTGCAATGTTTTCTCCAGCGATTTCACGTTTGGCATCGTGTTGCTCCAGATGCAAAACCTTTCTGTGGGTTCGAGTCCTGGTCTATAAAGCTCAGAGTTTTTTCTGAGTATTTTAATAGTTGTTAAAACAACTTATTTATTTATTTATTTATTTATTTATTTATTTATTTATTTATTTATTTATTTATTTATTTATTTATTAACTTTACAACCATGAAAGAATGCAAATAGACAGTAAATAAAGAATGCAATACTTGAACATGATTGAAGGAATGATCAACAGGACACGAGTCCCATGTGAAGACCAACCCAACAAAAAAATTACAAATAAACGTTAAGTAAACACACGATAAAAAAACCCAAAAAACTAATACACAAATTACATAAAGATTTAAGAGCAACAACTTGGATTGAAAGAACGACATTTAGAACAGAAACTTTTCCAGGTGCGCAGTCTAACTTAAGAGAGCATGTACAGCAAAAACCGAGAAAACTTTAATTTTGATCAGTTTTCGTCCCTAAATAAACTAAAACATATTTAAATTCAAGGTTTGTCAATATGTGTGTGCAGACCATGCTTTTAAAAATTGCAATTTATAAAAAATATATTTTTTATAACAAAAACACAGGATGTAAATTCCACAAAAAATATACTAAAACTTCAATAGTGAATTCGAGTATTTTCAAACCTCGAAACGAAAACGCATCAAACGTTTTTCGTCCACACGATCGTTTTTTTCGAACTATTTTTTCCAGGCTACATTAGAACACCAAAACTATTCGAAAACGTGTAAATAAATTAATTGCGTAGGTATATGACTATAGATGGGACAAAGATGTACAATATTATCGTGACGTCAGCGTCTTCGAAGACCTTCGTTTTTGCCGTCCACAGCAGAGCAGAAAAACGGGATCTTCGAATGTCTGTCCACTATAGAACAGAGCGCTTTCGATAAGCTCCGTTTTAGTTTGGAAGAAAGGCCTGACCATATCTAAAAGAATATGCGTTTCAAACAAAGGCAGAAAGAATAAAAAGCTAGCGACAATATATTCTTGTAAAGAATTTGGGCGTCCGATACATATTGTGATGCCGAATATACCAACACGAGGCAAACGTCATGCATAATTAACGATCTTTACCAGGTCGTCACTAAAGCCTGGTTTCCTTAAAATCGTCTCGATCGCCCCATTCTTCCCGATCGCCTGAATCCATCCAATCAGATTGGACGATTCGAAATATCTCTAGTCTGATTGGAGAAATTTGGGCAACCAGAGCGAGTCGCGACGATCAGGTCGATCGTATGGAAACCAGGCTTAAAGCTAGGGAATGACTATATAGAAATGATATGCCGCACGGTTAATACTGAAATGCAATATTAACTGAAAGTAAGCTGTATGTAGAACAAGAAAAAACAAACAAATGTAACTATATGTTTGGTACAAATCGAGAAATTGAAACAAAGTGACAATGAATTTATTACGATTTTAGTTAGTATTCTTCGTTTTCCCAGCTTAATTGCTGCATTCGTGATGTTGAATGCATGGAATGCATGAATGAAGCTGACTGTAGGTAAGATTGCAAATAAGTTGAAACAAAGCGTACTGTATACTGTTAGTGCTACTGTAAAACCTATTCTATAATAAGCTTCTCTCTCAAATAACTCTCTCTGTCCAAATAAAACATTGAGCCCCATAGGTTTGTTCTCCAAACGCAAATTGACTATTCTAACATAGATTGCAGAAACGAAGTCCAAAAATACAAAACTAAAACCAATGAAAACAACATAAGTATATCTGCACTTGACAATATCAAGTACAATCCCACCATGCAGGACATAGCAGGACATAGCAACGCTGAAGCCCAATATAATACGATATGTATAAAACAAAGAGTATTTTCCTCGTATTTAAATCTGTCACTCGGTAACATCCCCTGTATGTCTATAAGCATTAATCTCTATTTATAAAATAACAGGTGTCCTAGCCACGCTCCGATTGGACGAGAGCCATTTTCACTCAGAGTACAGAGACACGTTTGACGTCATTTTCATTTTATATTGTACAACGCATGCTCTGTTCCGTTAAATCTCACGTAATCACTGGCGTGGATATTTGACTGCGCCATTATTCGTCAGCAGAGTCTCGGTCACTTTGGCGGCTTCTCCTTGTTTTTTTACCTCGTAAGATGGTTAGTTATTTTATAAAACAAATAGAAAATGGCTCTTGTGACTCTATACTGTGATAGAAACACGAATGACACAATTTCAAATGACGTCACTCGTGTTTTATCACAGTATATACTGAGACACGCAAGCGGTTTTCTATTTGTTAAATACTAATCTTTCCAATGTATATATGACCTAAATTATGCGAAAATCTAAGATTTATGAAGACCATGCATGCAAAGCACTAGATTATGAAACACCATGCTTTAGTTTAACATGCATGCATGACAAATATCATGCTCCATGCACTCAAAACAAAGATCTTCTATACAGCTCTTTGATGAGAAGTAGACATGCATAAATTAATTGTTATAGACAGAACAGTCCACTTGACTAAAGCCAAAGTTCTCTTATTCTACAGTGAAGGTTAATTGTACTATAATATTGATTGTGTTTTAACTTTTAAGAATAGCGACAAGGGAAGTAGACTACTTCCCTTGTCGCTATTCTTAAAAGTTAAAACACAATCAATATTATAGTACAATTAACCTTCACTAATGTTGAGGACGGAAATGCCCTAACCAAGTTTTCCTAACGCACACAACACAGGAGACTTTTAGAAAATTGAATATACTTCATGCACGCATATTTAGAAGAACCACAAGGTTGTTCAAGTTCTCAAAAAACAAAATGCAAAATTACGCTTTCGTTAAAATATAGTGACGTATTCGTAATATCCTATTGCCCAACGTTGTAGATGACACATGTTTTCCTTCAATTATAATTTCATTTGACCTGCAAATTTAGCAATTTTACGTTAATTCTAAAGCTGAGATTCGCAACAATAAGGTATAAGTTCAAAGACTCTTATTTGACATGGCTGAAGATTTATCTATATATAATCACACCTAATTGTCAGTCGCAACATTTTTGGTAATGACATGGTGAAGACTATACCCATGCAAGCATAGTATAGATATACAACACAAACCAATGTAATACAGTAACAAGATCATTGTTTCATAAAGACATAATACAAAACATTGTTCTCGTAGTACGGTCGTCTTTCTTGTCTTTGTGCCTAATACAGAATGTAATGCACCCCGAAAGAAATCAGGAAACTAAAGACGCTGGTGTTTATATTATACATGCAAGTCGGTATGGTTTATGGCTTGAATCTCTGATATATGGAAAAACATACACTACTATATATGTACTATATATTAAATTCTTCAATGTATCACACTAGCCTACTTTTTGCACAGTTGACTAATTGGCATGCAGAGTTCACTCCCCAAAAGGCGAGTTCAAATTTTACTCTAGTCAATAAAAATGTTCGATTTGGTTTCGCAGTGTGGAATCTTTCAACATTTTTTTTATCCACAAAAAAAGATAAACGTATGAGTGGCCGAGAACTAATAGAATAACAAAGTGGGTGAAAAACTGAAAGTCCTATTTACAAGTGCTATACATACTATGTCCGTCATGCAATATCCCCGGAAACACGATTCTTGAGCAAACGAATAAGAAAGTCAAACGCTCTACGAACAAAGAAATAATTAGGTGGGCTACTTTTCTATAAAATGCATCATACAAACACATTTTATTCATATCAGTGATACAGCAGATCAGTGGTGGACATATATATATATACTTATATATATACTTATACGAATTCCTAAATAACCAAGATGTTTGCCAAAGTTATTTTATTGAAACTGTGTTTTGCCATGCTGCTTTGCTTTATGAGGTCTGAATGTTACGATATGGTACCCAACGAAGAAAATACGTGGCTGCAAGAACCTGTTAATAACATGGTGGAGAAAAACGATAAGAAAATAGAAGACAATGATTTTGTGCCACGTTATATTATACCATCAAGCACCCAACCCTTACCAACAGTTGTTGCTTCTGAACCGTTCTTTAGAACAACTGCTCCAACTACGACTAAACCACCTACTCCATTTGCAACTCCCCGTCTTAGAACAACGCCCAGTTCTAGAGCAACTCCTCGTTTTAGAACAACTCCCAGTTCTAGAGCAACTACTCGTTTCAGAACTCCGCGACGCTTTCCAACGTCACGCTTCAAAATCGTAAGCATGTGCAATGTGTGTCTGTATATAGTTGCGTAGAGAGAGAGCTGAGAGTGAAGGCGGACGGGGCGTGTGCAGTGTTCTTGTACCAGTACATTTATGTTTTCTACCACAATACTTCATGAATTCAACATAATTTCAAATGGGTTTTTTCCGATATTTTCTTCTTTTTACAGCAATGTCCAATTGATTGTGGTAAAGCGTGTGTCGTCCGCAGACGAAGCTTTTTCGTCAGGGGCTATGTGTGTGTCCTTCCGATTCAAAGTGGTTGCCAAAGATGCTGCTCGAATCACGAACGCTGCCGCCTTTCCAAGGTTCCTGACTGGGTTTGTTACCAACAGGCCCTCGACTGTGTGTGCCACTTTAGATCGAGATATAGAAATATTCATTGCTTTGGAAGAAACAGATGCCTTCAAAAATAATTGTTCTAACTTTCAATGTAATTTCTGAAATGTCATTGCGTATTAATGTAGCACTAGATCAATACGAAATCATCAATAACATGCTCCTGAATAAAACAAAAATTAAACCTGTTTTCTTTTTTGTTTTGTTTTTTGACTCTGCATACATGCGCTATATATTTCGCATTATTAAGATAATACTAATAATGACCATACAAACAAATGCTTTTTTGCCTGTTATGGTAACACAAATTAGACGGTTAAACCATAGTCCCTAGAATTATATTGTCTGGAGACGCGGCGAACATCAAAGCGGTTAACAATGAGCTACAATTTAGGTTGAGAGGGTGGCAAATAAGGTCACAATCTTTTGTTTTACGTTCATTAATATTTAAAAAGCAACGCTGCTATTGGTTGATTGCTTCATTATACCAAAAATACAATGTGTTCAGTAAGCGTTAAGGTGAAATAAGGTGCACAAATGTGAACAAAAAGCAAGAACAAAGACTTTGGCCGCGTTTCCAGACAATCTATTTCTAGGGAATATGGTTAAAGCTTCCAAGGACACAGAAGGATCTTTTCAGAAAGATGGAAATAAATCTCATGATACGTTATCAATCATAAGCAGTGACATAACACTGCCATTAACACTTTGAGGCCTGGACCTCTCCCTGTTGCTGTTTCCCTGCAGTGACCCTGTGCCAGATAAAATCGTCTGGCGTTAGCCAGAATAAAATACTGAAGACTCGTCTGCATGCTTCAAAGTGTTGAAGTCTTTCTCTAAACACGGACAATTAACCTGGACAAACGTTCAATTAAACCTATATAAGTGAAACTTCAGCGGTAAGATACTCCAAGAAACTCTATACTGCATGCGGGAGGCATGCAGCCTTATAATAATAATAATTATATAATAATACATTTTTAATGATGTGATGAAATAAAGAAATCGCGAACGAGCTATAGATATAATCGACAAGTTAGTTTGTATGCCATTTTAGATAATTTCCCCACAGTTGATATGCATATATAGCCAAGAAAAAAACAATTGCTTAATTTGTACGAGCCTCTATAGAACTAGCTTTGTATAATTCATGCATATCGTTGGCTAAACTTAATAAATATGATAAGGGTCAAGATGCCATATACAAGATGTTTTCTTAAGATATTCTCCATCAACGTCTTTTTTCTTTGTATACATGCAGTGAAGTCTATATATATAAATGGGATTTCCGGGCATAATTATTCTATAGCAATGCAAGAGAAATTTGTATATTGAGAATAATTCCATATTTGCAAGCCAAGAAGACAATCCAATTTGCTAAGAGTCTACATCTACACAGACCAATTGAATTAAGTTAGAGTGTAAGGAAAAATGGGAACTGAGATTTGTCTACTTTCAAGACTGCGAGATTGGGATTTTTGTCACTGGGAATGAAATTAAACTTAAAGTGTCAATAAGAATGGAAAAAGATACAGGACACTAGTAGTTCAAGTTAAAGATCTAGTTCTTTCTTTCTTTTTTACAGGGCGCACTTTACATACTCTTCTTCGGATACAAGCCCTGTGTAAATTCAATCCCTGTTAACCCTGTTAACTGTTGTAACCATTTTTTTTACAACACCTCACGGTAGACAACAGTGTGACAATTACAGTATAGAGCGAGTCTATATAATTTAGTTAACATAAACCACTACACCAGTCAACTATAATTTGATTAATACAGATTGCATTTGTAAAGGAATTAGTTCCATGTGACATACAGTAATCTTAAACAACGTTATATATTAAAGCAGTAATATAGAGTTTCTACTGGTTTCCAGTATTCCAATAAATTTTCTCAGAAGACATATCAGCTATAAAGAAAAAAATCTTTGCTTTTTTCTCAGTGTTAGTTTGCACAATCATGTCAGTAACATTAATAATAAAAAATAATAAAGATAAATACACATTATTTTGATTGTACTTTGATAGATCGATGAAAGTGCTTACAAGAATTAAACGAAACATTATGAAATTAAAACGCGGGTTAGTACGTAATTAGTCATCCGCAGCTGGATTATTAGATTGATATTAGTAACTACTGTATTCCTCGTTTTGCAAGAAGCATGCAGTACAGGTGCATCCCAATATACAGTGAAAATATGAGAGACAATATACTCACTTCCTTCCCACTGAATATACGTTATGCATGGGATACAACAAATTCTTTGTCTACTGAAAGTCGAAGTAACCGTTTCAAGTACTCGCTAAACCCAAAGCCAATATTTGTGTTTTGTTTACTTAATCAAAAGCCATAGCCGATAAGCATCTCCGTACTCATACACGATATGGTAAATAGAACGTATATATAGTTAAATAGGAACTATAATCTAGAAGAATTCCAGGGCAATCAAAATGTTTTCCAAAGTCATTTCTTGCTATCGTGTTTCCCTTTATAATTAGAGCTATATCTGGATATTCCTGACATCACATATAAACCATGCAGAGAGACATGCACGGGAAATTCGCGCACTTATATAGTTTTGGTGAAGTACTATATTTAGCAACCCCTCAACGTTTGGCCATGTTATGATGATACACGTTGCGAAGAAAAGACACCAGAGGAATAAAAAGGCAGCGGAGACACACTCGTCAAACGGCACTTCCCGTTTTGCACAGACCCAGACAAAGATAGTTATATTGAATTTTAGCAAGCAGTAAAAGATGGAAATAACGGTCGGTGATCGGTATAATTACCAATCAATCTGCACCCAAGGTAGAAAAAATGAAAAGAAGAAATTCTCGATTTCTCTGCAAGTAGGCAAAGGATTAACACAATTTTTTTGCTTTTCTGAAACTCACTTAAATTCTCACTGGCTTGATTCCAATCTAGAAATCGAGGGTTATCATTATATCAGAAAAGACCGAACCTATTCTGAGGGAGGTGGTATTTTAGTATTTATCCCATGTAAATTGCAATTTAAATATAGAACCGACATAAATTTGATGGAATTTGATCATAAATTAGAATATATTTGGATTGAATTTGAGTTTCCAAATTCTCGACCACTTTTAGTTAACTTTATATACCAAGCTGCCACATCTCCTCAGTGGCGAGATCAATTTCAATCAATGCTTGAAACAGTTGACAGCGAACAGGAGATCTTGGTTCTTGGTGACTTTAATACGAACTTTCTTAATAAAAAGGAATACAAATTTCTCCGTAGTATAGTGTCCCAATACGAGTTAACCCAACTTATAAACACTGTGACTAGGCCGGAATCTGGTACAATTATTGACCACATTTATACATCGCGCAACGAATTTATTTTAAGCTCTGGGGTCATAGAAACGGGATTAAGTGACCATCTGCCAATTTACGTAACTAGAAAAGTAAATTCACAAATTTCTAAAGCGCGTAAAGGCTATCATACGATTACTTATCGTAAATTGAAAAACTTTAATGAGTCCGAATTTCGGGCCGACCTCGAATTATTTTCTGATAATTTGGTTGACATATATGAAAACCCAAACGATTTACTCGATTTCTTTAGTACTTTATTCAATTCAACTATGAACAAGCACGCCCCTTTGGTAAGAAGACGTGTACGCTGGATTTGTTTACCAGGATGGATGAATAAGGATATACGTGCTGCTGGTCGTAAAAGGGATAATTTTCTCAAACTCACTAAAAATTCACTAGATCCAATTTTCTGGTCTCAATATAAATTATAGCGTAATAAAACTTTACATCTTATCAAATATTCTAAAACCAATTACTATAAACGGCTTCTCAGTGACAATGTTAATAACCCAAAACAGCTCTGGAAAATTTAAAAAAATGTTTTACCTACAAAAAATACTCACCCTCCTATTATTCTTAAGGTTGACAATACAAGATACGAAAAGCCGGAAGAAGTCAGTAATATTTTTAATGATTTCTTTGTGAATATAGCTGTTAGTACTTGAGTACTTGTCAGACGCAACCTAGCTATCTAAGCTTTGAACCCTCAATGTCAGACACAGTTATGCCTCAATTTTCTATTCCACCACTTACAATCAATGAGGTACGAAAATTGTTAAGTGAATTAGATTCAACTAAAGTGACTGGTCTTGATGGTATTCCGGCACTTTTTATTAAGATATCAGCACCATCAATTGCCAACATAGTATTAAAACTATGCAATCTCAGTATAAGGACTGGTATTTTTCCATTAAAGTGGAAAAAAGCCAAAGTAATATCCATTTATAAAGAAGAGGATGCAATGAAAAGAGGAAATTTTAGACCTATTTCTATTCTGGTGATTCTTTCCAAAATATTAGAAAGGAATGTCTTTCAGGCATACATGTCACATTTATTAATTAATAATATCCTCTGTAATCAACAACACGGCTTTAGGGCTGATCACTCCTGTAAGACATCACTTTGTTAGTGGCAAGATCAATGGTATGATATTGTTAGACTTTTCCAAGGCCTTTGATCTCGTTGATCACTCGATTTTGCTCTTAAAAATCAAATCTTATGGCATTACAATGTTAGCTTTAAAATGGTTTACCTCATATTTGACAGGTCGGTCTCAACAAGTTGAAATAAAGGGTTGCCTATATATCTAACTCACTTCCAATTAAATCAGGAGCGCCAGGCTTCTATTTTGGGGGCATTGCTGTTTCTTCTTTTTATAAATGACTTGCCAATGTCAATTGTGAATTCAATGAATGCCAATGTCAGTTATTAATTGTAAATTAATAACCATATTAGTATGGTTCGGCCTGTTTACACGGCGAAATAGGATGAATTCGAGACCGGTCTCGAATTCGTCTGGTACCGTGTAAACGTAGTCTAGGGGGATGCTTACATGAGCTGGGCTAGCCCGGTTAACTTGGGTCACGCGCCTGATTCAGGATCTTACTGTGGCTTTAAAACTCGCATAAACGAAATTTATAAAGAAGAATTGGTTTAGTTTAAATGTAAACTGAGAAATCTAAACGTTAATTCAAATCTCCTTTTGCGGCCCAGGAAAGAATTTCGTGACACAAGTCATCCCGGTTAGCCGGGCTGATTACATGAGCCTGGGCTAGCCTAAGTTTTCAAGATTTCCCGTAATGCTGCATGTCTATATACAGGCCCCCAAGATACCTTCACCGATGGCGATCACACACACACACACACCCTCTGGCAGGAATAAAATCACCAGCCAAATATGTTTGCCTTTTTCCACCCTTGTGCAGTTAATAGGGACCTTGAGAAGATCTAGGACGGCAACCTCAACGACGACGTCAATTAAACAAAAGAATTATATTTGCAAAACAAAGAGAATAAATAATTTTTACTTCCTAGAGTAACCTCAACACCGTCTTCGTTATTTATACAACGCCACTTGGAGCATTTTCACGTCTACAAATCTCAAATATAATAGTCAGTTAACCGTGACTTCTTTAAATTGTAAAATTCATGTTGTTTTTTAGCCGCATGCAGTCATCTTCCTAACATCTTAAGGTCCCTAATACCGTAGTTGGAAGCTTTAAAAGCACAGTGTCACCATGACGCAAACTTGAAAAAGTTCGCGGACAAATTCAAGTTCACATGATTAAAATTATGATCACACACGTCAAAACCTGGACTAAATAGTTCGTAAGAAAATGCGCTAATGACTTACTCTTTTAACATTTTAAGAAAATTTCTCCTTTTCTTTGCACACAAATGTAATTTTTGTCTCGCGCAAAACTATTAATCCCCGAGCCCGGGCGTAGGGCCGAAGGCCCGGAGCCCGGTGACGGTGCTAATCTCGACACGCATGGAGTCATTTTACACGCGTGGACACTGAATATTTATTTATTTGTATATACCGGTATGTGTGGACGGACCATGCGCGGTTAAGATTGTGGGGCACTGAGGACAATATAGTTCTTGACAAAACATTTGTTTTCTCTTTTGTGTGTCCTTAAAGTATTTTAAACTAGAGATGAGCCGATTACGAAAATTGCCGATTACTGAAGCCGATTATTTGGTGGCCGATTAATACAAATAATCGGCCGATTAATCGGCATATGCCGATTAGTGCTACGTTGTTGGTTACCAGTCCCTACGCAGTTTTGCAATGTTGTAGGGATTGCTAAATTGCAACAACATTTGTGAAATAAACCGAAATGTTTCGTGATGATTAGTTTTGCCTGTTTTGAGAATCAATTTCGTTTTGTTTGTCTGACTTTCAGTTTTATAAATCGATATGCGCTACGCTATTAGTATTTGGCAAATTGTCATGTAAAAACAAAATATCCGCTTTATGTGGTGCTAGCCTGTTTCGTTTGCCCGTGGAAATGTTCCCTGCCTCGCTAAACCACACACACGCTCTGAATAAACACTTGAATGGGGAGGCTCAGAACTTCAGCACAACTTTAAACAAGTTGGGATAAATAAGTTTCTTTGCTTGCCACCAAACATAAGGGCATGCTTGAGAAAGGCGTCGATCTCTTCTTCAACTTTGTGGCTGGCATTGGAAGTGCTGTCGCTTGACCCAACAATCTCGTCGAAGCAAGACCATAGGTCTTGATGAGGTTCAGTACAGCAGCCCTTTTCCTGGGTTGAGATGTTCTCGGTCGTGTCTACTTCAACCAGTGAAGATCCTTTGCCATCTCGTGTTGGTTTTAAAATTTAAACTTTTAAAAGCATTTCACAAATCTTTTGACAGACTAGAGTTCCGAAGTTCCGGTTCATTGTTTCCGAATTTGGCGACAAACATTGTAACTTTGTTTTAATGCTCGCTGTTTGATCGGCTGCTATACGTAACGAATTTGTGGTTCGTAAACTTTGTGGCAAACGTCTGACTGCGGAACTCTTCCGTCAAGAGTTATGCGAAACGTCCTGTAATCATTGTGAAATAAGGACTATCGTGTTTGGGCTTATGCAGTTACAGACTTATGGTGTGTGTGTGTGTGTTTGCATCGTTCATGAAAAGCTTTGAGACATGCACCGATTATTTTGCCGATTATTCAAAATAATCGGCCGATTACCGATTATTTTAAATCGGCCGATTAATCGGCTTTGCCGATTAGTTTCCGATTAATCGGCTCATCTCTATTTTAAACTTATCCATTGCATGTTAGTTTGCTTGCCTGTTGTATTTTTTATCTATGGCTGCGTTATCTTTTTTCAAATAGTTTTCTTATTGTAAAACCACTTGTGACTAACGTAGCTTGTCCATAATTTGGCATAAAAATCTGAAAAGGAGCAATTTTTCTTCTGTAAAACGTACAAATGCTGTTGAAATATTTATTAACATGTAAGTGAAAACAATTTCAGCACTTTGACATGTCATAAGTGAATATTACCGTGGCAGGCTACCAGGTTTGAAAAATGTTTTCAGATGCTGTAGTGATGTTTTTTGTAAACATGAAAAGAAAGTGTAAAATATAACCCTAATATTTTGACAAAATTTTCCCGCCTCCTCGGTAGTCTTGTGGTTAACACAGTCGGCTTGCACGGTAACATGGTCGAGTTCGAATCCTGGAGGCGACTTCCAATTTTCTTTATCTCAATATTTTTCACGAAATATCATCCTTAAATTTTTCTTTGTTCCTCGTTACCTTTTTCTTCAAAAAAATAGAGTTATTACAACTGCAGTTTTTTTATTTCAAATATTCTACTAGAATTAAAACTATATTTTGATCAAAAGGAGTGGCTATTTCCAGGCTCCCAATAAAAAAGAGCGCAAGTGTTTCTAATCAGCTGAGGGAATATCAGGAGGCATTTACAAAAATTCATGCCAAAGCGGGCGAGGGGTTATTACGTTCATGTATTTCTAGTTAAGCGGTAATTTAATACCTGACGCTGTGCCTTTAATAGGTGTTTCAAGTAAATCTGTGCCGTATTTATAAATCAATTAGTTCATGATTGAGTCAGTTTCCTAGGTTATTCACGAAGGGCACTTTAAAGAAACGTACAAAAATGGTTTTACTTACAAAAGTTGTTGAGGAATTCGGAATGTCAAAAAACTTTCACCCATCATTTCCACTACCTTTACAGAAGTACCCAGACTAAATATAAAAAAAAATACCATTCAAAAATAGCGCTAAGTGAATTGAAAAAAAATAAATCTATTTTTAATACAAAATCAAACTCTAGGAAGTACTGACTTACATAGTTGGAAATCTGTAATATCTCTGCAATACATTGTCAAATTTTGGTCTATAAAATGCACAATTTAGAGATCGGAAATCAACATTAAAACAATAACAACCATAGCACAAAGTTTAATAAGACGACATGATAACATTAAAATATCAAGATAACTATTACTACCTTCCTTCCCTCCTTCCCTCCCTCCTTCGCTCCTTCCTTCCCTTCTTTCTTCCTTCCTTCCTTCCTTCCTTCCTTCCTTCCTTCCTTCCTTCCTTCCTTCCTACCTACCTACCTACCTACCTACCTACCTACCTACCTACCTACCTACCTACCTACCTACCTACCGCCCGCCCGCCCGCCCGCCCGCCCGCCCGCCCGCCCGCCCGTCCGCCCGCCCGCCCGCCCGCCCGCCCGCCCGCCCGTCCGCCCGCCCGCCCGTCCGCCCGTCCGCCCGCCCGCCCGTCCGCCCGTCCGCCCGTCCGCCCGCCCGCACGTCCGCCCGCCCGCCCGTCCGCCCGCCCGCCCGCCCGCCCGTCCGCCCGTCCGCCCGCCCGCCCGTCCGTCCGCCCGTCCGCCCGCCCGCCCGCCCGTCCGCCCGTCCGCCCGTCCGCCCGCCCGCCCGTCCGCCCGTCCGCCCGTCCGCCCGCCCGCCCGCCCGCCCGCCCGTCCGCCCGTCCGCCCGTCCGTCCTTCCTTCCTTCCTTCCTTCCTGGGTGTTAATTTGAGATGTATACTGGTGATAATATTTTTGTAATATAAATAAGTTTTGTGGAAACATCACGTAAAAAAAAAAGAAATATAGCAAAGAAATATTTTACGTGGTGTTTCCACAAAACTTATTTATATTACATTATCGCAATGAAAACTTTCAAATAATTTTTGTAATAGTTAATGTTCAAAGTCGTACTGTTATTTTCATTCTTACTTATGAACAGATCCACATCTCGGTCTTGGAGGTTGGTTGTCAGTTTCAGTTTGTTGAATCTAAAGGTAAACAAGAGACCTCGTCAACAACGTTAGTCTCGTCACATCAGTATTGTTTATGTTTGTTTGCCACAAATTGTTTATGTATCAGAAAGCGAGAATTCGAGGTAACTTCGCGTTTATTATTATTGCTAAGCTTATGCCAATTGTGTTAACTCACGTCATATAAATAAATGTCCGGATAGAGAAAAAGACAGACCGTGGTCCCAGAGGAGGTTGGCCGCGGCGCGCAAAACATCATGGTTAGAAAAACCAAAATGGGCTAATTTGCGGTATGCATGTTTACGGACCAATCAGAACTCAGGATAAGGATATTACAAAGCCAAATAACAAACTAATCTCGACAGCTTTCCACCTTTCCACTTTGCTATATCCCAATCTCGTTCCCAGAGCCCACGTTCCCCTTACCCAGCGTGCGGGAAACGAGAGACTGGGATAATCCATTCACGCCATCACAGGATTTTCAATAGACGACTTTGAAAAAGGGTGATTGCCTGGGGCAAGAGACCAATTGTGGGGTGACAGGGAACTTTAATATTGAGGCAAAAATCTGATGAAACATCATGATTAAAAACATCAAGAGGTTGTGAACGTGAGATTGTGAAGTATAAATAGAAAGACCACACTTTGGGAATGATTTTAACACATGGAAGTTTCAATGTCCCCACAAACTCTACCATGGCGACTCTCGCACCAGTCTTTCCAAAGTGGACTATGTGCAACATTTAGTAGTAGAAATGAAAAACAAACAATGTTATGCATGCCATTAGATAAACAAAATAATCTTACCGAATGCCTTTTAATACTTGGACTTCCCACCTACAAAAAAAAATTGAGGAAACTCGTAAAACAAATTATTTGCAAATTCACAAAAAGCGCAGGTAATATAGACAAAATGTCCCCTATATTAGATCTATCTATAACCAAAAATAAAATATAAAAAACTGTGATGCAGAAATATTTTGTCAAACTTTTCCCTTCCACGCATATCTTCATGTTAATCAAATCAAATCAAATCATCCATAAACAATTTAAAAACTCTTTTAAATAAACCACTATATATTCGCTATTGGTTTTAAAATCATTTCGAGAGCGTTTGCAGTCGACAAAAACTGTATAGTACTACTTAGTACTACGTTTACACGGTACCGTACTAATTCGAGACCGGTTCCGAATTTTCCTTCCGTGTAAACAGGCGGAACCGTACTAATTCGAGACCGGTTCCGAATTTTTCTTCCGTGTAAACAGGTGGAACCGTACTCATTCGAGACCGGTTCCGAATTTTTCTTCGGTGTAAACAGGTGGAACCGTACTAATTCGAGACCGGTTCCGAATTTTTCTTCCGTGTAAACAGGTGGAACCGTACTAATTCCAGACCGGTTCCGAATTTTTCTTCCGTGTGAACAGGTGGAACCGTACTAATTCGAGACCGGTTCCGAATTTTCCTTCCGTGTAAACAGGCGGAACCGTACTAATTCGAGACCGGTTCCGAATTTTTCTTCCGTGTAACCAGGTGGAACCGTACTAATTCGAGACCGGTTCCGAATTTTCCTTCCGTGTAAACAGGTGGAACCGTACTAATTCGAGACCGGTTCCGAATTTTTCTTCCGTGTAAACGGGGTCTTATATAGAAATGTTTACCAGAGAAATACTTTGTCCTGATTACCCATAATTCCATGGGTAAATTGAAAATATATACTTGAACAATGACTACTCCAGTAAACTGCTCTAATATAGTAAATATTAGCATTGTACAGTTATGTAAATTTTAACAAAAATTGATAAAGTTAACTTTAGTATTCATAATTATAAGTTCATGTCCTGGACGCACGAATTCCTGGGTTAGGACTAGCGTTTTGGGGACAGGCTAACATGAAGTACCTGGGGTTATATAAGACATAAACTTACTGTATTCATAAACTACTAACCTTCCAGCCAAATAATGTGATCGTTCCTGAAGGAGTAGGTGAATCTAAACCACTAAATAAAAAAGAAATTCAATTTTCATTTTAACATTTACTGATTTAGAAACTATTGCAAATGGGCACTAATTTAAAATTATTTTATACGTATTTAGAAAATGTTAATTCTCCAACTCTCTTCTACTGAAAATGTTACTCTCGATATTTTGAATTTAAAATATCTGAATTAAAAACAATTTGTTACTCCCTCAAGTCCGGTTTCATTTGGTGACGACGCGAACCAGAAATGAAGAATTGCAGCGCAGTTTCTTTCTTATATCAAACGAAACACGTCGCTACGCTTCCGTAACTGGACACTGTCGCGACCAAATAGAAACTAGACTTAACAAAGTTGGTCGTATTTATTTGAATTTTCAGAAAAGCGGGAACCGGACTAGGTACCTAAATACATATTTCTTATAAAGCATCCAAAGTGCATTTTATTGTTGCTAGCTTAACATAAACTCGTCGCATTGCCGTCATTGAGGTAGACGGCTAATTATCCCCGGGCTCAGGGGCAGAAAGAGCCTGGAAATTTAGCATCTATGCTAAAATCCATGAATTTAGACTTGTTCTTACTATATTAACTGCACAAGCCACATATTTAACTGACGTAGCTCAGTAGTGCCAGATTGGCAGTAAGTAAGTCAAAACTTACGGGCCCGACAACACTGACAATTTTGCTAAATCTTAAAATAGACCCAGTTTCAAAAAGATCTGGATCTGGTATGAGAAAAAATCTTGAAGAAGGCCCGTATTAAAATTTTGACCCCGAGCCAATTCTGGCTCGTCGCGTCTCGTCTTGTCTGTGTGGAATCTGCAGACATAAAAACCTACACTTGTTCTCGGTTGCCATATACTGTACAATAGGAATATGATCACCGTATGATCACTTTGTAAAATAAGAAATTCTTCTCTTCCAATTCTAGCAAACGACAAGAACTACTTCAGTCGATCAAAACATGAGAGAATCTATGCTGATGTTTTGAAAAATCCTGCGATTTTGCAGAAGAGTCAGCCGTTAAGTAGCACTTGGTTAGCTCTGTTAAGTCAACACTCCTGATTCCATTATGCAATTTAATAAATTTTAGAATAAATGTAAGTACGTAATTGACTAGATGGCGGCACTGAAAAGATGGCGGCGGTACATTTAACCATAATGCTTTGCGATCTTAAATCAGCTCAAATAACAACTAAGCATTGTTTATCATGCTAAAATTAAACAAGCAATAACTTCATTCCTACCAAAGTTGATCGTTTGAAAACCGTATCTTCTGATTATTCTGCAAGAAACAATATTTAACGTGCGCAAAGGATTCTGGTTAAATGTACAAGACGCCATCTTTTTCGGTACGGTTAATTACAACATTGTGTTTATACAGTAACTAACTAACTAACTAACTAATAAACGTGCATAGTTATCTGAATGTGAGAATATGAAAAACTGAGGGAAAATATTCATTTAATAACATCAGTAAATCCATCGTGACTCGACAATTTTTCAACTTAGTCTTACATTGTGTGACGTGACCAACATCACTGCAAAATCTCAAGCTGTACTTACGTAAGAGAGAGTTGAATTTTCTGATTTGTCGAATTTAAGACATCTCGAATAGTGCAAACAGCTTGCCCAAGATGCGTCATCTTCAAAATAGACATTAAAATACAAATTTATAGTCAATATTGCTATACTGCATTAAGTCACCTCGAATAAAGTCAATCCCAAAAGAGTCAGTCATCGTAAATTACCTGATAGAAATGAATGCGGTATATAAGAGACTACAGTATACGAAAATGTCCCGCCATGACACTGTCATTGCATAACATTCCTTACAATCTCTTATTGATTAATACGCAATATATTTTATTACTGAAAAACGTATATCATATTTCCAAAGTTACGACACAAGATACACAAAGTTACGTTTTTTCCACGTAAAAATTGCTAGCACTTATAGAAAATAACACTGTACATACGAAATCGCAAAATATTAATGACACCATGCATGTAAGAGTGCGTATAGCACGAATGCATTTGTCTTATGGGCTCTGGATCCGTTCCACTCGACAAAAAAAAGTCGAATGAAAATTTATCTTAAAGGTTAATCAATTCATAGTCTGGTGTGTGATAAAAGATATCATCGCGATAGCCACGGGGCGGACATTAAAGCTTCACAAGCAACGTTTTAACATCGAATTTTAAAAATTCTTTATCACACGAGTTAACATTGAGGCATCTTATCTCATGACTCGTCAACAACGAAATCATATTTTTTTAATTTGCTGAGAAAGAAACTTCAAGAGTTAGAAATCAAAATATTCATTAGTATGCGATAACGCTATTTCGTTGGTTTTGCTTGTTTTGTTCATAAAAAAAAGAAAACAATTTTTCTAGTTCCCGTTGAGTTTTAGAAACACGTTATTTAGGGGAGAACACGAAATAGTTGTGGACACTCTTTCTCTTTCGGGCTCATATTTTCAGCAATTCTCACTAAAACTAAATTGTCCTAAAGTTGCAGAAAATCTTACAATAACGGTTTTGCATTATAGAAAAACATAAAAGAGATAATAGAAACCTGCACAGAAGTACGGATGGTCAAAATGAAAGCGAAATTGACAGGGATCAGTGGCGTAGCCAGAGGCTCCCCCCTTTAGATATAAAACAACAGACATGTAACTACAAAACTGATGCAATATGAATTATGTCAGGAAATAAACTGTAAACAGCGCATTCAATCTACTGAGTGTATGCATTTTGAGTATCTATGTGACGTTTGCGTGTTTTGAGTATTTTATACGACGTTTTTTAACCTTTAGGGTCTGTAAAATCTTCCTCCAAAAGCCAGGAAATGGCATTTCAGCAACTCTCGATTTCAAAATTTCCCGGGGGAGCATGCCCCCGGACCCCCCTAAAAATTTATTCTGATTTCGGCTCCTCCCCTTTCAAAATCCTGGTTACGCCCCTGGCAGGGATTACAAGTTTAGGCCAATTTGCTGTAAAAGCTTGGTCTTAAAAGTTCAGAAATAGTTCATTCAAGTTGTTAGGTGACCCGTATTTCACAATCGAGTTAATGCACAGCTTTAATTTTAAAGTTTGCGGCTCAGAATTTCAACATAAGACAATTAAAGTTAGAAATAGCGTGCCGACTGAAGGTTACACCCATCTGCAACGGTTTCAATGCATGTAAATTCATAGTATATTGTAAATTCACGTAAATTCATTATATTGCAGCAATTCGATTTCGCGACAGAAGTCATTTTCAGCACTGATTGACGTTGGCAGCGTGAAAAAACTGGACGGAAAAATCCGAGTACTGAAAGTGCGAGAAATCTCTAGGGGGTCCTCGCCAGGAAATTTCTAAAACTTACAGCCCCTGAAACGCCATTTCTTCCATTTTGAAGAGAGATTGTGCAGAATTGCAAGGTTATAAAATCATCAAAAATCGACAACTCAATTTTAGAACTGCATATTTAACATTTTATAGAATTGCCCATTTTGAAAAAATTCAAATTACCAAAATACTACACTCAACGCAAAAACAGTATAACTTAAGCTATACCTCTACTTTATCCCGATCTCGGACATCAAAAACAGCAAGCTTAAGGCGTGTCACCTCACTGAACGTTCCACTAGATGGCACAACTACAGTGGTCAAGAAGTAGGGGTCGCTTTTTTGCTAAAAACATAAAGGAAGACAAAACATGAAATAATTAATATGTGATTCGTTTGATATAAATGAGCCCTAGACGTATAAACGGTTACGGTATATTTTAAGAGACTATTAACTCAGAACAAGGTCGTGTACGAGAGAATATCAGGTCTCGACAGTACTCCGTACAGAAAAAAAGCCGAGGTCTGATATTTTTCCGTATACAGACGGCGAAGATGGGAAAGTCGCCCCGAAGCAATGCGGGCAGTCGGAATGATCGAAGTCTAATTTACGTTTGTACTGAAAGATCTATAGCACTTTATACTCACCTCAATAATCTCAGTTTGCGCATGTCTCGCCCATGTGGATCCGGGTGGAGTCATAGTACTTACAATGACAAAAGCATTCGGAAATCGATTTTCTGTTGTTGGTTTTAAAGCATTGCATGCTTAAAAATAAAAATAAAAATAAAAATAAAAACAAAAACAAAAATAAAAATAAAAATAAAAATAAAAATAAAAATAAAAATAAAAATAAAAATAAAAATAAAAATAAAAATAAAAATATAGTTATTTACAAAATCACAGTTGCTACAAGCCCTTTTTTAAAAAGATAGGCATGCTATACATGCATGTGTCTACCGCGAGCCATTGGTTGAATTTTGCATTTGATTTTACACAATAATTCAACCACGTATACAATGATCGTGTTATTCACACAGAATCAATTTTAAAATAGTTCACAGCAACAATGTCAAAGGTTATTGCATGTTTATCTCTACGCTGCTGACAATTTACCATGTTGACCCACTGTGTTAATAACAGAAAAGTTAACTGCCATTTTTCAACGTACTGCATGACTGCTGCATGTCAACTGCATAATTGTCTTTGCCACAGTACAAGCTCCAGACAACGAGATGCTATAAATAAGATAATATTTACCTATACTTATTTCCAACAAAGGATCATCAGTGTCCGACGCAGTACTAGAAGATGAATCAATCGGCGGCGTTATCGGCTAAAACAAAAACAATTCCAATGGATATAGCTATCACTAGAGAATATCTCTTGAAGATAAATGAGATACAGTAAAATAGTTGAGGATAAGCAGGCAAAGGAAAATAATGTCGTTATTGCTAACCATTCGAGCAAAAGGATGAGAGTCTGGTAATGGATCCTAAATTGAACAAACAATTTTAACGTTAGGGATGCATTGCTTTCTTATGTACTATCGAGCGGCCGTCTTGTATCGGATATACAATCTCGAACTGAAGGCAAGAGGTATGTCCGATACAACACGGACGCGAATATTGTAGAGTGCTTGTGATACGAATGGACGTAAACGTTCGTATTCGTCGATAATCTTAAACGTAGCGAACGTAGCAATGGTATAGCAAGCGTAGCAAACGTAGTAAGTGGGAATGGCCGTCAACATAAAAGCTTTCGGAATTATCATATTCCCCGATAGATATTTATCTATCATCTCTGAAACTTTAAGAGAAATCAAACAAATTTCCTTTAAGTTGCAACTCTTTAAAATCTCCTCTTAAAGCAAAGAATATACTTCGAGTAAACAGCGCTTGAAAGAAAATTTCACCTTAAATTTTACTTCCGGTCAGAAACGTTACATCGTCTGCGTCATATTTTCATTACTATTGTTATAACTTTCATTAGCATAATTATATTCGGTTATTTAAATCAGGTCATGAGGTGGCACGTTGGATAGTCTGTTGTCGATCGAGAAAGAAGCTATCTATTACAAGCTGAAGTTCCTAATCGGAAAGGAGTATGTGACTTAAATATTTGATTTAAAGTTAAAGGATCAACGGGGACAGAGGTATGAAAAGGTTCTTAATTTATTATGTCCGATCGTTACTGGTATGTCTTCCGTTGTTATATTTTAGTTGTAAGCAATTGTAATGGTTATTATGTTAGTTTTTACGTGCTTTCCTGAGCGAGAATAAAAACGATTGCCTTCGACCTTAACCGTATCGTTTGTTGTGGGCCTTACTTGGGATATAATCGTTCGGGACGGTTCAGTAAACCTAACCATTTAACGTCCGATCCTTACAACTATTTACTCGTTTTTCATAGTTTTTTTTATATGAAACATTACCGCGTTCCAAAAAAGTTTTTTTTAAAAAAATTGGAGGATATACTGTAGCCTTAAGACACACAAACGTTTTGCTGCTCGGTGACAGTGCCCCTTTAATTAAAGTGCCATTAACCCCAAAAATTTTATGGTTTGGATTAAAAGCACCCTTAAAATTATGAAGAATGGCGATGAAAGTTCGGCGACATCGATTTTTGTTTTTAAGTTATTGGGGTTTTTGTAGTATGCATACAGGCATGTGATGACGTAAGATAAGGAAAGCAGAATTGTCGAAGATTATATATCGTGTATATCTTTAAACTTATACACAGAAATTTCTCAAAACTTTGCACATATATACAGACCACCTAACTAAGAGGTTGTTTATATGGAAGGCGGGACGAGACGTTTGCCGGGACGGGACATTTTTCATCCTGGGTTTACATGAGAATGTTTCTAACGGGACGATTTCACCCTGGAATACCCGGGACGTTCAACAACCATCTCTAGTTCGTGTTGGACATGTTCGGTATTTCGCTTTTTTTAAGAAAACTAAGCTATTTGGTCGGATAAACTGTAGGTATGTTGTAGCCAGATGAATTATCTTTCTTCCAGTATATTTGATAGCTTCTACAGTGGTTTATTTCTCGAGAAAACATTCGGAGAAGACAGATTATAATACATACCAAAAAAAAATCATAATAGCGGCTGCTATGATTTGGACATGTTCGGTATTTCGCTTTTTTTAGGGAAACTAAGCTATTTGGTCGGATAAACTGTACGTGTGTTGTAGCAAGGTGAATTATCTTCTTGCCAATACATTTTACAGTGGATTATTTCTTGAGAAAATGTTCGGAGTAGACGGACTAAGCAAACGACTAGGCACTCCTCATCTCTGTGGAAGCCATTTTTGTTTTTGCATCACATGACAAATCTTGCAAAGTCAGCCGTATAATATCGTCCCGGCAAAGCGGGACGGATTGTTTACATGAGAAAAATTGTCTTGGATTTGCCGGGATCCCAGTTGAGAAAACCAGGATCCCGCTTTGTCGGGACGGGAAGAAAAACGTCCCGGCAAACATCTTTAATCGGTTTCCATGACGACTACATAACTTGAACTATCTTTTTCAGTTTAGTAGTCTGTAAATACATGCAAAGTTTGGAGAAATTATGATGAATAGTCTTGAAGATATACTCGAAAATAGATCTTCGACAATTCCGCTTTCCTTATCTTACGTCATCACATGCCTTATTTGCATATTACAAAAACTTGAATAACTTAAGAACAAAAACAAAAGCTATTGGGGTTAGGGGCACTTTAATTTTGTTCTTTTGCCGAAATCATAAAACAACTGTACAAAACGTCAGGTATCCGTTCCCACTTCCCGTCATTCATTCGCAGCGCAAGAATTTTGGTATGATAGTGCATACGGATTTGAGTATGACATTATACGATATCACTAATTCTAAAACTTTCCAGTCACACAGCTTACCTCACCGGTCATTTCAGTCAGCTGTTCACGAAGATTTTGGAGTTTCTCTGCAAGCTTTTCATAGCTGTAGTAAATTAATAATCACATAATTTCATGGTGTAATAATTGTCATATAAGTAATTAACAGTGTACTATACATTGCATTGACATTGTAAATTGTAATTACCAAAAGAAAGCTTTGGTATAGCGTTTTTCGACGTACAGTAATAAAATAAATATTAAAAATACAAGTCAAGTTAAGTTTTCTAAAAAAACCAGTACATTCCAACTTTATTCTCGTTTCTTATTGGTCAACATACTCTAGTTAATTCTCAATGTCCGGCAGCTGTTACGTCATTTCCGCCGAATATTATAACTTACTGGATTCATTTTAGCCCGACATGGCAAAATATTTAAATGGCGATTCAATATTGGGCGAGACCAAAGGTCGAGCCTAATATTAAAATTCGAGACTTAAATATTTTCCATATTGGGTGAAGATGAATCAAATAGGTGTTTTATTACATCGAACAAATAATCGTGCGATTGACAAGTAAATAAATATACCTTGTACGATTATTTGCGAGGGTATAATAATGTAAATACTCGGACGGCTGTGACGGTATTTCCGTCGAATACTGTAAATTATTTGATGCTGATGACGTCACTACCTCAATGGGCGCGAAAATTACAAAATAGAAAAAATGGCTTGTAGTTGATTTGCCTCACTTAGCTTGCATGTGAGTACAACTGTTTTTGAATGTATAACAAAACAATTATTGGACTTGGCTTACGCAAAGTATCAAGAATTATCCAGTTGTTATCCGTAATAACATTAACCTCGGTCTGGATCATTCTTATCATGCTCAGTCTCATCCAGTAATTATCTATTATTACATAACTTTAGTATTAAGATTCATCAAGGTTGAATTAAATTTGTATTGTTTTATGGCTAAGCATATTTTCTAATTAGATGTTGGCTCGGCCAATGTACGCTTTCTATATTTTCGGTCCGTTCTAAGTTCTACGAGAATTTTATTTTTATTATATAAAATAGAGTGTTTTATTGATTTTTCCGCCAGTAATAAAATCGATAATCTCATATGTGTCGATTATAGCATTAGATATAGCATTAGAGTACAAACTAGTGGTGTGCGTCGGATCGGATTGACGTCTAATAATCCGAGGGTTTGCCAAAACTGTCAATCCGAATCCGATCCGATCCGAAGCCAAAAAATCGTAGTCCGATCCCATCCGATCCGAAAACAGCTGCTCAAATCCGATCCGATCCGGTCCGAAAAAATTAAAACACCGGATATATGTTGCAATAGTTGCGCAAACTTTCAAAAAAAAAATAATGAACAAATAAATTTAAGAAAACTACTATACAATGAATAATCTTATGTAATAATAGCCTTCATGTGTTGTGCAATGCGCATAAACTAGTGAATTTGTTAATTTTGTGACATAAAACAATGACAAAGGTGAATCTGATGCGGGGAAAAAGTGCAAAATCCGATTCGATCCGATCTGAGAAAAAAAGAACAAAATCCGATCCGATCCGATCCGAGAGAAAAAGAACAAAATCCGATCCGATCCGATCCGAACGATAAAAGTTTAGTCCGAATACGATCCGATCGGATCGGATTCGGATCGGACTCGCACACCTCTAGTACATACTGCTCTATTTTTGTGGGGCAATAGGACTATTTTTATATAATAAACAGAACAATACATGGATGTTTGGAAATATGAAATTATTTCTCGTGTTGACCAGGATATCTCACTCGTTCGCTTTGCTCACTTGTAAGGTATCTTAGTCAACACTCGAAATAGAATTCATATTTCCGTACATCCATGTATTATTCTCGATATAATATATACCTCGTATAGAACTCGTCACTCAGTAGTTAGAGCACTGCAACAGGGCCGCCGAGAGAAATTGTGGGGTGGGGCAAGTTATCGATTTGGGGCCCCTGATGACGTCACATGGGTCGATTTGGGGGCCCCTGATGACGTCACACATCATAAGGTTGTGTCTACGTGTTCTAGGCCTCATGTTTTCTTACATCAAAAACTCCAATCCCAAAAATTTTAGGGGGCCCTTCTGAAGTTGGGGGCCCGGGGCAAATTGCCCCCCTAGCCCCCCTCTCGGCGGCCCTGCACTGCACTATATGGTATCTGTAGTATCGCAGACGAAATAACACGAGTTTGACTCCATTTGGATAGCCTTGATGTCGCATTTTGCAAGTGGCCCCAATTTGTTTTTAATTATTATAGAATATTATCAGTAATACACAACAATGTCACATCATTTCTTTTAGTTGTACCTCGCATTTTTAATCCGTTTACTCCAATCGTGAAATTCCGATTCAGAATTGGCTGCAAAATGGTACTGTTGATTTTCATCTAGCTCGTCAAATACTAAAAACAATTATATTTTATTATTTTTGTTATACGTTCATAATTAAAATAAAAAGGTAGTATAAAATAGATAATTCACTATCTGATATTTAATTGACGGTACCGAAAAAGATGGCGGCGGTACATTTAACCACAATGCTTTGCAACCTCAAATCAGCTCAAATAACAACTAAACAATAAACATTGTTTATCATGCTAAGATGGATTACATAAGTAAGAACTTCATTCCTACCAAAGTTGATCGTTTTAAAACCATATCTTCCAATAATTCTACAAGAAACAATATTTACTGCACGAAAAGGATTGTGGTTAAATGTACGGTCAACTATAACTCTCAATTTAGACATAATCCTAAGTTAATCCTTATCTTACCCTGATGGTTTGTCCTTAACCTGACGGTCTATAACCTTACTCTGATGGTCTAGCTAACCTTAACCTTGAAAACATATAACCTGTGCACGCTAGCATATTGCACAACTGGTATTGGGCCATAGGGTTAAGCGATGTACATGTAGCAAAGAGAAAATGAAAAATATATTAGGTACACTATGGTACATCTATATAATATCAATAACAATAATAAAGAAAACACAATTATGAAAATATTTTAAGTACTAGACCAAACAAGATGACAAGATTATATAAAGGTGTAAAAATATACATGTAATTATAGCACTACAATGAAAGGACGGAGTGACAATGGGAGAAACTAACCAATAGAGAATGCATATCTTTTGGTTGATGACAGATTTTTGTTTATAGTGCACTTTTCCAAAACTATCAACCCAGCAAGTTCCGACGTCTAAAAAAATAAAAGAAGAACATATAATAAAATAGGTCAGAAAATTAAAGCAGTGCAGCCATTAGTGATGAATGGTTACGGCACGACTTTAAGAAATCTAGTACAATGTAGCTGCTGTCATCAGGCCTAGCCGTATATATGATCTCTTGGAGACGCCTGGGACATCGCTCGCCATGTGGAAGTCAGGGGCACAATGACAAAACTATGTGTTAGGACCAGATTCTAAGACGTTTCATTACAATGTTATACACGATACATCATAAAAACTGTGCTACGTTGAAAGACGCTACGCTACATTGTTAGATGTAAGACGTTAGAATACATCATAAAACATTGCGCTGCGTTGTACGCGAATGCACGATCGACGTTCCGCTACGCTATAAAACGTTCCGCTACATTGCAAGACATCACGCTACAGTATACGTTGTTAGATATAACGCTACGTCACTTCACTCAAACCAACGCGTAATATCTTGCTGTCGCAATAAACGACACGCGTAGCAAAATGCACATCTCGGTGACTCAAGGCGCGTGACGTGGCGCGTGTGCGACAGCCAGGCCTGCTCTGTAACTCCTTAATTTTTCAAAGTTCTTGATCTGAGTTGGGTTTTCTTTTTGCTTTTTAATAATTGTAACTTTTTCATTCTTTCAACACTATAACAAGTAGGTGACTACATTTAAATTACTTGACCCATCAAAGCAATGCCAATCAGTTCAATGTACAATCTACTTCAAATACATTAACAACTTCGTACTTATACTACTAGCCGTACTAGGGCATTCATGAGACAAGACAGTATCAGAGGCAAGAAATGCCTAGGCAAAGACTGGATCGTGATCACGTGACAAAAACTTCAAATTTCCAGTTGAAGAAAAAACGTTGCCTGTATTACCTCACCTTACGGATCATGCTCTCTTATTGATCGCACCAAAATCCAGCCTTTGCCAATTAGCGTTTTCTCACCTCGCTGGCATCACATAAAGCAACCAAATCATGTTGTATCAGCACTGATATTTGAACTGAATTAGTTAATTTATTTTCTTTATTCCTTTTTTTTTCTTCTCTTTTTTCTTTACTGTCTAATTCCCTTTTCTTTTCTTTTCTTTTCTGCTGACCTAAAAATGATCTGGGACCAATAGTCCTGTGGTCCGCTATTTTTCCACTTCTGCCCAGAGTGAATTTTCCGGACTATAAACCGTAAATCTAACGTCATGCAATTTATACACCAGTGCGGTTTATATGTGAATGAATCACTTTTTAGATAACTGTACAAGATTTTTTCTTTCATATTCTAAAAAAAATCTCACACTTACTGTAGACGTCGTGCTACGCTGTACACAACATTATATGTTGTTTCCCTACAGTATGTTATAAGACGTTAAACTACTAAATCATATAAGACATTTTACGTACGTCACACTACGTTGTTTACAAACGTTTCTACATATACAGTTGTTACGTTGCTATCGCTTTTGATTCGGTAGCCTTTAGATATGGCGTATGTAAACAAACATGACGTTTGTAAATATTTAGACAGTTATAAAAACGTCAGCAACGGACTTTTTAGAGAGATCCTAAAGTGTAAGTTACGACTAGTTAAGCTTAGGAATATCCGCTGTTAATAGTCATTTTTGACTTGTGTTGGACAATAATTATTAAACATATCTGTTGTTATCGTACCTGTTGTTATACGCTACACAGTTATTACGCTACATAGAAAGAGGGAAATATTATTTTACCACTGCTATTCCAATTCTGATATTAAGCACAAGTATGTAATAAGCAAGTTATCATATTTGTAAATTGTAACTCAATGACATCAGTTTTATCACTTTTGGGACCATATCATAATTGTCCTTTGTTCTTTAGGCTCACTCATGATTATGATTCATTCCTCATATAACCTACATATTATATATATATATATATATATATATATATTCGCTTACCTCAAAAGTCTGCAACAGGCTGTTTCATCTAAAAAGAATCTTCAGGCAGATCTTCTTTTTAGATTCTTTTTAGATGAAACAGTCTGTTGCAGACTTTTGAGGTAAGCGAAAATCTATATTTGCTCTAACTATATGTTATCGAGCACTCTTTGCGTTTCGTAGAACAAAACCCACACGTATATATATATATATATATATTTAACAATTATTCACCGAAGTGGAGGTGAATAGTGCTGGATATTCACTGAGCCACTTCGGCGAGGTGAATATCTACACTATTCATCGACCCTGAGGTGAATAATTGTTTTAGCATATACCTCATAAATGAAATAACAAGTTTAACATTTTTTCCCCGGTATTTTTATACAAGACACGACCGCCAGCAACTTGGGCACTTGGCGTACTCGATATTTGTCGACAAAACAGTTTTTACAACTTTTGAATATATTAACGGAATAATGGATAGAAAATTGTAAAGAAACATACCTGTGGACACTCTTCTACTTAATTTTGTTGACAGTTCTCGTTATTCTACAACATCAGCCTTGTTTACCAACAAAATCTCCTGCCTCGGTAAAGCAAAACTGTCCGCCATTTTGTTTTGCCTGCAGGCAGGTGAATAGTGCAGGATATCCCGAGCTAGAGGAACCAATCAGATTGCTTGAAAAGCACTATTCACCTGCGAGGTATATGCTAAATATATATATATATATATATATATATATATATATATATATATATATATATATATATATATATATATGTCAGTCCCACATTTCAATGTGCTTGAGCAATCTATGCACAACGATCGTACATAACTTATTTATGTATTATTCTCTTTTAAAGGGATATGGCAATAAAAATTATTTTTGTCCAATTTGTAAGAATATGTAGAAAAGTTAGAAAGTACGTTTACAGATTTTCATTAGCTGGCTTACTTTTTCAGATATTTGCGAACAAAAACACAAGCCGTCCGCCATCTTGTTTCACAATTAGATCTAATTAAGTGACGTCACAAGCAGGGTAAACATTGTAAAAATTGCAGTCAGTAGCGAAATGTCAGCTAAAATTATTTTACATTGTTAGAGTTTCAATTTGAAATATATCAGATCAAAATACTTAAGATTTTGCATTAAAATACCTAGGAAATTAAGAAATGTTTAGACAAATTTTACCCTGCTTGTGACGTCATGCATATCTGACGATAGATATGCATATCCAAAATGGCGGATGGCGAGCGTATTCGTACGCAAATAATGCCGAATTTCTTAAAAAATAAAAAATCTAACAAAAATTTGTAAACGCACTTCATAACTATTCTTGATGTTCTTACAAATTAGACAAAAATAATTTTTATTGCCATATCCCTTTAACATTATTCAATTTTAAATGTGCATTGAACATTTTATGAATATGCGCAATATAAATACCAATTATTATTATTATTATTATTATTATTATTGGTGTTAAGCAATTGCCCACCACTCTAGTCATGGTTCAAACACTAGCAAAATGTATATCTGCAGAGTGAACATAATTATACTGTGTATATATATATATATATATATATATATATAATTATATAATTACTACATTGTAAATCATGTACATATCAAATTTACCTTATCACTTCCTTTACAGTAAAACAAAAGATTTCCTTTCAGGCGACACCATCTTTCTGAATATGCTGTTATATAATAAACAAAATTTATATGCACTTAATCCCATGATACATAAATTAATTATATTTTTTGCAAGCCTGCCTGGTGGTTATATACAGTAGTGTACAGCCTGCATGTTTGTGATACAAGGTTCAAATTAACTATTGAAAAGTGATAATATAATATAATGCCTGATTTTTACCCCCATTTTAAAGTAGCCATCAATGCCTTAAATTACTAATACTGTCAGTCAAAAAACAAAAAGGTTTATTTTTTTTTAAATAAAACTGAACAACAATCATCTGTTAAAATGTTTTGTAAAACCTGAATATTATAAAAGTTTTGTATATATATAAAACTAATAAAGTTTTTTAAAATTATATACATGCATGAACAATATTTAGCATCAGCATCAATTCAATCAGTTCCCAGAGCCTGCCGTGTGTTCTCTGTGATTTGCGGACTTTGCTCAGTTCCAGTATGTGAGACCAGCTCAGTGGTAGTATCTACAGGCCTCTAGCTCCGAATATGCCATCATATAAAGTTTCAAAAGTCACTTGTTATCTTCGATTTGTGATTTTTATTAAAATCTTTGCTTTTGCATTCATTAAGTGTGTAATTTGGTTCATTTGAATCACGAATCACGAACCATTAATTCGAACCTTGTGATATAACTGGGTCAATGGGGTAGCGATGCACATACTGTACTGTATATACATGTTATATCTGCATATATACATATAAGGAATACAATCATATATGTATGCATGTGCACTGTTTCTTCAGCATGGTGCAATGTGTGTAACAATACAATATATTAAATATAAAGAAACATCTGGGGGCCAGAGACTTTAGGTTTGATTCCTAGTTAGGACAGTCAATTTTCATATTAACATTATATTACAATACATTATACAATATACAGTGTAATACAGTATAGCTTATAATATGATATTAATAATAACAATAATAATAATTCTTTATCTGTCTGTATTAATCAGCAGAGTTAGTGGGGTCCTGTATGATGTAATGCTATACAATAAAATACAATTCTAATATATACAATAAAATCTGAGTTATGTACCAATCAATCTGAAGCTTCAACATCAACCACCCACCCACCTCCCGGGTATACCCCGGGAATTTGAATTTTTAAGAATTTGAAAAATGTGTTCAAATGCCCTACTGTAATGGCAAATTAAAAGGGCAAATGCCTGACCCAGAGTCAATTAATATCATGGCAAAATACAAACTGGTAATATACTTTGTACTGTACTTAAATAAATAATAGTTTCTCTCCATTGTTTTCCACCACCATTGCATGCAAAGTAAATGGCTGTTTTGCTCAGCCACTGGCAATTCTGCTAGCCTGTGTGAAGATGTTCCACCCAAAAACACACAACTAAGAATCTACCAAATGGCAAAGAAGGTGTCAAACAATTCCCTACTCCCCATAGACTACTTACTATAAAGTGCAGAAAATTATTCCTCATCTTAGCAATTTAAAACAGGAGAAGTTCAAGAAACTTATACATGTACAAGTTCAAATCCTAGCATGCAACCAGTGCTGCTTGGTTTTAAATCATCTTGGCAGAAATACTAAATAACTAGAAATACATGCAACAACCTTTGCCCACTTTTGCACACATTTTAGTAAATACCCCTCCCCCCCCTAATTAAGATAAGCACTCCTGATTTATTTTTTTTGTATATTAAATATAAATAAAAGGAAGTTGTTAGGGTCCTACTAATTACTGCCCGAGACTGCCCAGGAAGTATAAAATGACTGCCCAAGAGTACAAAATGACTGACTGAGATGGCACTGTATATTACTGCCAGACATGGTATACATCTGTATTGGATCCATTCTTTATTAATTCAAATTCCCAGGATATGCCGGGGGGGATGTTGAAGTTTCAAATTGGCTAGTACATTACTGTACTTTATAGCTTATAAGTTAATGTGTGTATCTACGGTCTGTCACTGTGTATACATGAATGTGTATTTAAAAGATACTGTATATAATATATTGTATTTTATGGACAGCATTATAACCATCCTGTTTCCTGTTTTCTGTCAAACGTGTGACTACACGATTGGAATTGACTTCCTACTTTTATACTTCCAACAACGAAAACAAATAATTTCACAAAACAAACAAAGTTCTAGAAAACTTACAAATAAAGGAATGCTGAATTAAAAGTACAATTAGCGATGTATTAAGTATATAATCGAGCAAAGACAAACTAATAAAAAGTAGGAAGAATTGTGTCAGTTGTCATATATTTGGAGTCTTTGTGGTTAATATGTTTCGTAATTGACTAATCGTAACTCACATTCTGTACGCTGCCAGAAGTAGCCATCTTTTTCTTTCAAGCAGAGTAAACCCTGTTGATCAAATGTTTCTGGAGGTTGAAGAACTATGAAAGCTAACTCTCTTGAATTAAATCGCATCATAAAAACTTCGCAACTTCCCCTCTCTCGACATTTCCGATCCGATCGAAGGGGGTTTGCTATAACCCGGGCCAGAGCGATGATCGAGGATGAGCATGAAATATTTTTGGTCAGCAGTCATCAAGACAAAAGCAGTAGTGCTACTGAATGCTACTGTAAGACAAAACGTAGAGTGCTGGTTTCTAAATTATACGGCAGACAAAAAAATTAATTCGACCTTCTCTAATAATCGTTTCGAAATACATTCTTAATACACTGGAATATATTTCGTTTCTTTTTCAGAATGCTATGTCGTATCTATCGATTTAAATATTATTTAATAGTGTCGTGTAGACAGTCGGCGTAGACTTTATAATTTTGATAACCGCCACTATATATCTCAAAATTCAGCTCTTCCTTTCAACCGTTTGAAAGTATGCCCTTCCTAAACTGATACGAAAAAAAATAGTTTCAATATTAAACCGAATAAGCGTGTTAATATACGCGCTGCAAGACGTCTGACGACACCTTAAACTTATATTGTATTTAATACTGATGTAAAATGACTTTGTCAACCTCAAATTCGTGACCTCGTTTTCAAAACTACATTTACTATTTTTAATTTCACTTTGCATTAATGTTGTTTTAAACACACTGCCGCGTTTTGTAAATCTAAATATTAAAAATATGGGCCATATTGTCGCTATCATTTAGAAGCTGCAGCGCCGATCTTCTGTTTACATAAAATAACGGTTTTCCCTGAGTGGTAAGGTTGCATACGTTACTCCTTTTAGTGCCAAACATTCTGCTGGCATAAAAAACTTCAACCCGCAGGATTGGATTTATTTCAGAATTTGCAGAAATTGTCGATACTGTTTGCCTCTCGTGCAGACAGCAGACGACTTGAGAATGTTATTTTGAGGCGTGTTCTAGACATCAAATAACTGAACAGTTTTTGAATTAAATAAGAGAGTGGATTTAATATATTACTGACATTGTCTATCACGAGTCACGTATCTTCAAAGCTACAATCATAGAATAATTAATTGGGACATTTTCCGTGGGAGCGCGATTTCTGACGGCATCGTAAATTCTTTAAAAAAAAAATCTGTCGCATGCTCCAAACCACCATCACAGGTCTTCCTCTACCCTCACAAGTCTACCCTCCCCCCCTTCCCCCCACCATGCAATGTTGGTCCATGGGGGTAGGCCTTACCCACCTCATACCATGCTTGTGAACCAACATTGTATGGTGGGGGGAGGGGGGGAGGAGGAGGATAACTTAACGGTGCAAAATGCATCTTTGCTTAGAAGCGACATCGTTGCAAGTTGTCCCAGTGTAATTATTCCATGATTGTAGGTAATCTACATTGTTCAAAACACTTCGCCTACAGTGGCTAGTTCACTATTCTCTGCTTCACTATTCCTTCTGTACATGACTACAATCTCGCAAAGTCAGGAAGACAGTTACAGTTTCAGGTCAGCCGATCCGAACGTTGTATCTAATAAACTACTAGACATTATATACACATTGTATCCAGTAACTTACTGGAAATTGTTTAATAAAGAGGTTATTAATGAAACCCTTCCGAACCCCCTAACCCTAATCTCAAAAATGTGAATTTCCCGGGGGTAACCCTAACCCTAACTTGAAAAGTATCGGGGGGGGGGGTTATTCCTCCTCCTTCCCACCAACCACCCTAATAGTGTTTGTAATTTATGGTCAACAGTTCTTGTCTTCTTGACAAAGATTGTGGGATGCGCAGTGAGTTTTAATCCGTTAATTGGCGCATCTTAGAATTAAACAATTTCCAGTAACTTACTGGATACAATGTGTATATAATGTCTAGTAGTTTATTAGATACAACGTGCGGATCGGGTGTTCAGGTGATGTTATATAGTAAATATGACTGCTGACCAAAAATATTTCATGCTCATCCTCGATCATCGCCCGGGTTCAGTCGATGCTCACGTTGTAACCAGTAAACTACTGTAATTGTAAAGCATTGTATGCAGTAAGTTACTGGAAATTGTTTAATAAAGAGATTATTAATGAAACCCTTCCCCCCCCGACCCCCCTAACCCTAACCCTCAAAAATGTGAATTTCCCGGGGGTAACCCTAACCCTAACTTGAAAATTGTCGGGGGGGTTTCTTAAGCCGGCTCCTCCCCGTCCAACCCCCCTAATAGTGTTTTTAATTTATGGTCAACAGTTCTTGACAAAGATTGTGGGATGCGCAGTGAGTTTAATCCGTTAATTCGCGCATCTTACAATTTCCAGTAACTTACTGCATACAATGCTTTACAATTACAGTAGTTTACTGGTTACAACGTGAGCAACGGGTGCCGGGTTATAGCAAACCCCGATCGAAGCAGATGTGACCTGGACGAGAAGAATTTACAATCGCTCAAAAGAACGTTCCCTCGCGCGATACATTGGGTGGTCCAAAAAAAACTATACAAAATGTAGAGATTTGGAAGTAATATAGTAATCCTGACTTTCTATATTGTCCTCTTCTTGATACCATCAAAAGGCTGGTTTGATATTTTTTAAAAAGCATTTTGGAACATTGGATTGAGCGTTAATTTAGGGAACAATATGGTCGGGATATATATTATATTCACCAAGACAAATCCATTGCATTGGATTTTTAAATGTTGAAATTGTCGCATTATGTAATAAATCAATGCTTCTTGTTTATCCATATATTTCAAAATCTGAGTATAAACAAATAAATTTTTAAATAATTTACATGGGACGAACCAAGGGCGTGGACGAACTGGAACGACAACTGTCGGATAATGTCGGATTGTGTCGGACATCAATCGTGTCAAGAAATTGTTTCAGGGGGGATACTCAAAAGGAAAAGAACAACAAATTCAACATGGCGCGAGAGCGAAGTGGAACTCAGCCATTTCAAGGTGATAGTATTCTTTTCCATGGATCAAAGGTACCAGCAGAAGTGCGGAAAATGATTCCTCATCTTAGCAATTTAAAACTGGAGAAGTTCAAGAAACTTATACAAGGTAACTATATTAAAGCTTACAAATGATTATATATGATTATACTAAAGTCTACCCTGGGTGCCAGAGGCTCTGAGTTTGTGTTTGGGAGAGGGAGAGCCTCTGGTCTCGCGAGCTTCAAATCTCACTTTGGTGAGTTCAAGATCTGAACTCGGTTTTTGATTGGCCTGAATTTCTGAAAGCGTTACTATTGGTTAATCAAAGCAAGTCACGCGTGACCGTGAGTAATTAAAAATATTAAAAATATCATAAACTTAAACCATACACCTGAGTCTCGGATTGCCGTTTCAGTTCACTGAAAAACCAAAGCGAAAGTCTAGTTTTTGTCAACAGATAATTTTTCCGATAATTATTCTTTCCACAGTGAGTTAGAATTGTGATAAAATCCATAGTTTCCTTATCGAAAACGAAGTATGCTTTGCTGCCTGTCGAGGACTTTGAACAATCGTAACATAGCAACGTGCGTTTCAAATTTCACTCAACCGTGAGAATAATCAACAGGAAGTAACTCGCCAAAGTGAGATTTGAAGCTCGCGAGACCAGAGGCTCTCCCTCTCCCAAACACAAACTCAGAGCCTCTGGCACCCAGGGTAACTAAAGTCTGACCTGATAAATGATTATACCAGTGTAAAATGATAAATGATTTATAGATGATAAATGATTAGACCAGTATAAATGATTATACTAAAGTCTGACCTGATTGCATTCCAAGTCCCTCCCACTGACCTCTATATAACTGGACTGCAGGTCCACGGTACTTTTGTATTGCACGAAGTGTCCCCAATTACGCATTAGTATAGTGTTTTTGGCTTGAAGTTTGATTGTTTAATTGTAGACCTAATAAGATGGCGTCCTGTCGATCATCTGTGATTGGTCAATTTTGCAACTCAGACCTAACAAGATGGTGCCTGATTGTGTGTAATTGGCCATTTGTTCGTGGGGCACCGCTGTCCAGTAATATTTATTTATTTGATATGCCACTGCTACATTACAAAGACGATCACAACAACAACAACAACAACAACAACAACAAAATAATAAATACGTGGCAGGGTGGTCGCAACAGCTTACGCCAATTATAGTGGTCCCAGGATAAAGTTAAGATATTAAAAGATAGAAGAAATAATAATAATAATAATAATATGGTCAACTGCAGCAACAGAGTGTACCAGCCAAACTCCGGGCTGAGCCACACTTTTGGCAAACCGTTCTCCATGTCCTTGGGTCATCCGGGTCATACAGTCTCTCCACTGCAGTCATATAGTAAAGCAGTAGGTTACGTTTGAACTCTGTCAACACGACTTCATTTAATCTTAATTGAACCGGTAAGACGTTCCAGGTTCTGCATGCTCTTATGAAAAAGGAGCACTGATATGTTAGTGTTTTACATTTTCGTGGATGGAAATGTAGGAGGTTTGCTGTCGAGGAGGTTCTTGTTAATCGATTGGGTATGTGAGAAACAGGTAGCGTTAATATAGATCAGTGGTCCCTCCTGCCAAACAGCTTTCTACACTGCCTACACAGCACACTACTTTTATTACACCATTTGTGATTTGCTATATATATGACAAGAAACTATTTCTAAAAAGAAATAGGTATTTCATTCCTGTCAGCCTCTCATAAGAGGCTGTTGCATGCCGATTGGGGTCAATGACGAATTTTAGCTCGGCCAATTCCCGGCAGTGGTCTGACATGACAAGGCCTACAATTTTGGAAGCAAAATTTTTTGATGGTTACGCTGTCGTGGAGAGGTAAGGTTCTGCGTATAAGTACAATTGGTTGTTGTGCTATGGGGGAACTGAATTTGAACAGATTGAATTTGAACTTGATGTCATTCAATGGCAGTGGGACAGTCACACTTCCTGTTTCTTTTAGGCCTCGCATTTCAGATGAATTTACAGTAATTTAATCAATTAAATGGGGAGTTTAAAATTCGTCTAAGACGTTGTATCCATGACATCCATCGTGATCAGATTGAAATGCGACGTCACGGTGCAACAAATTAAATGTATAAATTTCCTGCTCTTAATTTAATTTTTTGTGTTTTAATGTGCAAAACATTAAATTTGTCTGAATTATTAATTCTTTGAATGTTTTCATGGCAATAAAGTAATATAATTCCACAAAACTTATTTATATTGTCTGAATTAATTTCGTCGTATAAAACGAAGTCGCATCGACGTCATCTAATCGACGAAGTTAATATGAATTATAAGTTTGTCTTAATTAAATGCGACGATTGTGCGATATATAAACCAGGCCTTTGGCAATGTTTTATTTGCCTCCTATACACGGTCAGAGGTGAATAGGAGAAATGTACATGTGGCGTCAGTACAACAGAAATTTTGCGGTTATTTATATGTAGATACAGTACATAAAATGTTGCTGTTTAGGAAAGCCGGCTACATTACTTAGCGATCATTTATGCCACTGATATTTAAGTTAAAATTTATTAAATAATCTTCAATCTGTGTGTAATTCTTTCAAAGTTTGTATTTGATCGGAATAAATACTGGAGTGATTGAGTAGCTTTTCCAAGGCCAAGGGTCAACTTGGCCACTGACTCAACCCGACCTTTCGGAATGCTATTCGCCCAATCTCAATCTTTATTAAATCTAAAGCGGCAATGAGCAGTTAGAATGTAATTTTGGAGAATTCAAAGAGGGAAAAGTTCCTACAGTAGTCGGCCTTCACTTGTTCACGAGATTGTTTACGTCGTTCAGCTAATTATGCTAGATCAGCAATATTATTTCACTTCGTTTTGGCGTTTAACCACGCCTCCAACTAAATTTTTTATGGGGAATTTTGATTTCATTGCATAAGATCGAAGTTTTGGCTTATGCTGCCAACAACAATGCACTGCGATTATTTTCATCTGTGATGACAGATTCTTTTGTGATGTCAATGGAAAGCTAACACAGTAACAGTTTCGTTCCTGCGGGGAACGAAACAAAAATAATTAAACAGCAATCTTAACTTGCTGGGCTAATGTTTTAAACATAGCAAGTGTGGTATGAAGTGTCATGAAAACAGCTCCTGTAGGATTTTCATGCTAAAGTTGATTTTTTTTTTCCTTTTTGAGTTGACTAGGTGTCAAGCCATCAGAAAATGATGGGGTTTAAATTTTCAACCTTTTGATATACAGGGGGGTTGAGAGCTTGGAAAATTTGAATTGCATTTTCTGATAGTGTGATGCCTAGTCAACTCCAAAAAATGAAAAAAGAAACAGAAATCAACTTTGGCATGCAAATCCTACGAAAACTGTTTTGATGACACTTCATACCACACTATTTGGGCTAGGATCAGGGTCAGGAAAGATCTTCAAGTCACTATCTCCAACCCTATTAGACAAACATCGGCGAACATTCTCCTCCAAATGCCTGGTGTTTGATGGCCTTTGTAAGAGCCACCTCTTCGTCAGACCCAATTACTATTTTTGAAAGCTGCATTCCACCAATATCATCGGATAGCTTGCTCTGGAGGTGTGAAAGAAATCTGTGATACAGTATGTAAATAAATGGCCGCCAGCATAATTGGAGAGTTACTGAATCATATCGTCCAGTTTTCTTTTTACAGCACAGGAGGTTCGTACATAGTCACCAGTATTTCTTTTTTGCCATTTCCACGAGGCATAGTGTGTTGTGGATAGTCACCGATATACTCTACGACAGCAATGTTTTTTATACTGTTCATCTTGTCCGGACATTCAGTTACTATTGAAAGCGCCTTTTGAATGATGGGTCTCGTTTCAGTGATATATAATAGCGTTTACATACAATTATATTATTGACTGGTTGAGGTTCAACAGGAACTTGTTTACCTTTGTTGTATTTGACATACTGTCCGTGCTTCTTGTCAACATAGTCTAGATTGTTCTCTCCAGATATGGTGTAGTGGTGAGTTTTGCAAGAGGCTTTACTAGCCCAAGTTCCACAGTTACCAACGTAAATTGCTCATTGCCCGTTCGCTTGTCAAGTGGCATTCTCCTCGTTTTCCAGAACAAATAAAACATTCTGTCTTATACCGTGTGGAACTGTTTTTCCAGATGGCCGCTCACAGAGCAACTACACGTCTATTTATACTTGTAATGATAAATAAGCCGGGGTGCGATTTTGTATTGGACCTGCGTTAAGCGGTCACCCTGTGGGGGGTGACCGCTGTCCCCGCAATCCTCAAGGGTGACCACTTAATACAGGTTCGACTGTAACAGTATCCGCATGTACGCAATGCGTACCTATTTTTATTGATTGTAACATCGTTACAGCTGATGTTTTGAGGCGTTGAAATAGACCTTGGTTTTCGGGTCTGGCATACGCTGAAAAAGACACTATTTCGGCACGGGTTTTTCTCCGTAGCACTTGGTTTCGGTAGAAAAACAAATAATTAATACATTAATCATTGCCGACCGCGATTAACATTTCAATGGCGCTTTGGGAGACATTTCAACGTCTATCAAACGCTTGCAAACTCATTTAATCATCTAATAGTTTTATTGAAGGAAAAAAACTCATATTTATTCACCGTAATATATAAAAATACATATATATGTACATACATGTACATGTATACAGTATTTAGGCAGTAGGCAGTGTTTTAAATGTAGTAAAACGAAAAGGTTGCAAGGTTATCTGTCTATTTAGCATGACCATGGTGACCAGACTTTAGGCGGGAAAACTACTGAAGGGCGTAATGGAATATTAAATACTCACAGGACCAATCAATGGCATGGGGAAAACATTAAGTGTGGTACATTTGATTTTTTTTCTTTTTTGAGTTGACTAGATGTCAAACTATCAGAAAATGATGGGGTTCAAATTTTCAACCTTTTGATATTCCGGGGGGTTGAGGGGTTGGAGACATGGCTAATAAGAGTGCCAAGACTAGGAAACAAGTGATAGGTGACATTTTCGGAAATCATGGATTGACATCTTGTAACGATATCCAGAAGTCCGAACTCAAAGTCATTAAACGTTTGGACAAATACTCCATATCTTTGCCTTTATTTAAAGAACACTTCGGGAAAATCGCAGAAAAAGTCCGATCAGGAGTTTTTCAAACACAGCAAAATAACAAGTGGATTGCTATTGACTGGAAGAATATTACATGCGAGTCTATGAACCACATAATAAAACTTACAGCAAACTGGCAAACTATGAAATTGCCAGATTTGATTGACAGACTGTATAAAATAGTAAAGCTTCAACAAATTGATTGTAGGAGAGCGTTATACGTTCACGGCAATTGTGAACTAGCACCATAGATGTCGAAGCTCAACACGTACACTGGACTCAAAAACTGAAGACTGAGGAAAAGGAGACATTGTACAAAAAGTTTATAAAAGGGATGGAACCAAACAAAGAACAGTAATTTCCTCAGATGGCTGTCTAACCACACCCAGAACTCCCAAAAACTGCCAAAAAGCATGGACAAAGAAAAAGAACGAAGTCTACAAAAACAATGACTAGAGCAAAATAGTAAAGCAGTGTTATACATGTATTAAGCAATTATTGAATGAAGCTTCGTTGATATCAAGAATTATCAAGGTTGAAGTCTGTATTATCTCCCGAAGCAAAAGGCTGATAATATAGACTGAGACCTTGATAATTCTTGATATCAACAAAGCAGAATTCAATAATTGTTTTATTATACATTTTTAGTTGAAGACCCAGCTAATAAAACTGTCTAAACATAAAGTTAAAGGAAAACACTTCTCACGACTCACGCAGTATTAAGATAACCCCTCCCTCCTGACCAAGGAGGGAGGACCCTGAAAGCCACCATCAATGTTTGCTGACTCGCTTCTCATACTGTGACGTCACGATGGTCAAACACATAGGCCACGCAAATTGACATGATCCCCCTCCCTCCTGGTGACGGCAGTACTCAAATGTGTTAAAGAAGCTCAGTATAAGGTGCGAGTTCAAATCCGCCCGAGCCAACTTTGTGTTGACTTTAGCAGTGTTAGATTAATCATGAAAATAATTACAGACGTAGGCCTAACACTCGTGGCTAATACATGTACTTGTTTAACTAAAATCAAATCGAAAAATTGGAGAGCAAAGAAAATCTGAACTAACTAAAAAAACTAAACTAATTCTCTTTATTCACAATGATTAAATACAAATCATGCGTTACAAATTCAAATTCTAAGGATTTTTCAACAGTAGACTATACTAGTCTGTCGACAGAACTCAACAGTAGACTATACTACTTGAACTCAACAGTAGACTATACTAGTCTGTCGACAGTCTTGCATGCCATCTTGTTTCCGTTTATAAAGATATGGTTAACAATATTTTAAAAAAAAAAAAATTACTAGATAAAGGAACAAGTTAGGTCTCGGGCAGTCATTTTATATTCCCGAGCAGTAATTAGTAAGACCGAGTTGTTATGTGTCCGGTCACGGATAACTACTGAGTTCAGCTATTTGTCCAGCACTATGTGTTATGTTGTTCTAAACCTAATCCTAACCCTAAAAGAAAAGTCTGGGAATAGAAAAAGAAACAAAAAAGAAAAAGAAATGTTAAAAAAGATAAAGTTATAAGGGAGGGCGGCATGACCTAGACTCGGACCTGTTGAAAAGTATCCCACTTAAATTTTATTGTAGGTTACCCATGCTTATCCTAACTACATGTATCTAACATGCTCTTTGCAAAATTCTGAAGCGATTGAATACTTTGAAGCGATTTTCGAGCCATTCTGCTGAAATTGCCAGAGCTGGACTTTTCTACCTTGTCTGATGAGCAATGAGTTCAAAGCTGCTCAATCATTTATACCCATCCTCTGAAAATGGTTAAACAACAAATCAGCACATAAAGATCAAAAACTGCATTCACTTTTACCTTTAAAATTACCAATTTGAATGTTTTAATAGTATAAAAGCCATTGTATACAAACACTCATATAGTCATGAGCTGGGTGTCCTTTGTCCTAATTATTTCAATTGATATTAAACTGCTTGGATGAAATGGGAAAATTAATGCACTTAAGTTGAGGAGTTGGTATGTTACGGACACATACAAATCTCCTACCATTAAATTTTCCTCTGCTCAGATGCTTTTGTCACCACAAACACTGTCAATTCAGTTTGTATTTTTACCTATGGCATTTGCTGATTTTCTTGTTTGGTTTGTTCATTGTTGTTGACAAATATATAGTTCCAGAAAATATCCATAACATCCCCCCTCCCAATACTTCCCAGATTTCCTGATTGCAGCCCCCATTGACACCCCCCACCCCCTGAGATTTCCCAAGCATGAAGGTTGAGATTTTAATGGATACATAATACATTCATACATTCATATTTTAAATTTGAAACGCCAAATTAGAGGAAACGTTAAACTGGAAGTTAAATCTAGCATTTCAGTGAATGTGTAATTGCTACGTTATAATGAATGGGAAAAAGTGGGATTTCAGGATCCATGTCTGCATAGTTGTTCATCACAATCAGAGCCTAAAGTATTGTAAGAACATCTGCGTGGAAGGTTGCCAAGTGAACGGCTAACGGCAAGGAAACGAAAACACGTCGTTGTGAAGTTTAAAAAAAATGCTCACTTGCTCGAAAATTGGTATGCGAGCAGCCAGAAGCATTAAGACAATGCCAAGTCGTCAGCAACAACAAATTCTCTACGTCAGCTACCAAGCAACAAAGACGGAAGATACGGCACTCATTGATGTGAAATTGTTTGCATTTATTCATTGCTCAATTTGTCTCTGTCGGTTTCGAGGGATTTGGTAAAGAAAAAAACTTGAAGAATGTCAGACTTGGGCAGCAGAAGACGACAAACGTTATCAGTCAATTTTTCATGATTTCTTACACTGCTAAAGTCAACCGAAATATTTCGGCTGACTCGAGCGGGATTTGTGGATCACAATTTTTTATTATTTTTTTTTATTTTTCTGTTGACTTTAGCAGTGTAAGAAATCATGAAAAATGTTCTCATGTTTCTCTGAGGATGGTTCGGTAATAGAGTTATCAGTCAAGTCCTTGGTTTCGACTATATCCAGGAAATGGTGACTGATTACTGCGGCCAATTAAGTTCAGCATTGCGTGTTATCGTTAAGGCCACTGACCAGAGCACCAATTGCAAAAAGCAGTCTGCAGTTTGACTTACAATGAGCACATAACGTCCACTGTATCGTCTTGTATGTCCCGTCTTGGACAGATCAATCGGGTCAAACATGCGTTTGATCAACGTACTTTAATGATAATAATTAACTCTTTAGTATTTAGTAAACTTTTCTATTGCTCCAATGTTTGGAGTAACACCACTGAACGTAACCTTGATAAACTTCAAGCAGTCCAGAACTTTACATGCAGAACTGTTAGTGGAACCAGAAAATACGATCACGTTACCCCGACCCTCAAAAGCCTGAATTGGCTTGGAGATCTACTCTATTATCGTCGAGCTATCATGTCGTTTATGACTGACTGTGCCCCAAGTTATTTGACAAAACAATTTATTAAACGGTCGGATGTTTCAAAGCGTTCCACCAGAACTTCGCAAGATCTTAATATCCCTCTCTTTAGAAATGCCAGTGGACAAAGAACGTTTTATTACCAGGCTGTCAGCTTTTGGAACTCGTTGAATATTAAACTTAAACTTTGTAAATCCATTTGCGACTTTAAACACTCTCTAAAAAATCAACTTCTACAAAAAAATTTGACTGATTAGCAATTGGTGTATTATCATCTTTAGAATATTTTTGTCATTATTTTAATATCGCTGATTTTTACTTTATTTTTTTCTTGTAATTAGTTATTTAACTCTGAAAAGCCCATCGGGGACGAGTTAATAAATGTGTGTATTTGTATCAATTGTATGTATTTATTTCAACGTCGAGAAGTTCGAATTGCAATACTTTATGGTCGAAACCGAAGGTGGAATTGCCAAGGAACTCTTCATGAAGCTAAAAGAAACTTTCAGTGAACTGCGAAATATCGTAATGCACGGACACCACAAACATAATGTTTGAGCAGCATAACTCCATAACCCAGCTCTTTGTGTTGATGTGGCAGTAGTAGATCTAAACTCTTCAGCCAAGTCAAACAAGTCTGAGAATTTTGAAATTTGCTTCAAATATATTATTTCTTTGGCTCGGTCAATGGTCATGCTTATGATCTTTCTCTGGTATTCTCTCATCTTTCTCTGGTATTGCTCTGGTATTGGGAGGCACAGAGTTGCCTGCAGGAGGCTAAGAAGAAATAAGAAAAAACTAAGAAATGCCACTGATGCGCGGAGATCAGTGAAACAATTAAAAGAATTTCTGTGTAAAGTATTTCAAAAGAACGCTTTATACTGAATTGATTTTAGACACCGTATATATCAGGGTTGTCATAATGCACTTACAGTGTATCAAAAAACATTTGATTTCTTTTTGTTCATATATGGGGCCACAAAACACACTGTTTCCCTCGGTGCCAGTAAATAAGTGTTTAATATACGATTGGTATATATACAATATTTTGCGTCTACAGGTTGCCTTTATACGCAACCATGCATGTAGTGTTTTGTCAGCAGCATGGATGTTTCTATTATGTGTCTGACTATGTTTCGTCAAGCCCTGTGGCTCGCGTGATATGACAAGCGACCAGTAAATTTGTTGTCAGGGTTTTAAGGGTTTTGCGCGGCGGCCAAGAAGCATAATTAAGATTGTCAGCCTCATACACTTAACGCCGTCGCGTGCGTGACAAATTTCACGGAACATACGTATCTGCAACACTTCACATGAAACCTGTCTTGCTTCAGTTTACAAACCATTGCAGTTTCACGGAAATAAAACCGCACCGTATATAACACACAGCACATTCAAACCTGTAGACGCATGTACGCAGTGCGTACCTACGTTTAGTGTAACTGATTTATGACTGAACGCAGTGAAATGCAGTCAATTTAAAATATACTATATAAATGCTGTCCTTTATTCATCTCTTTCAATACTTAGCATTTAAATTGTATATTACTTGATTAGCATTGATATATGTACTCAGACATTGCATATACCTCCGCCAGCGGGTTATTAGAGATGTTTAAAAAGAAAACGAGCCTTCCCACTAATCAAAATGCTCGATTTCACTCGTACCAAAATTATGCAAAAATGTTTGCATAAAATAAGGAAAAGAGCGCAATCACGCATTTCTTCTACACGGAGAAATTACTTGTAAACTATTTATTTGTATTTATTTTTAATGGTCGAGCGTTTGTAACACGAGCCTCTGGCTCGGGAGAATGAGCAACCACTTCCCACGATAATCGACAATAAATAAATAAATAAATAAATTGTGTTGTATTATTGTTATTATAACGAACTGTACTGACGTTTCATGCGGGGCCCTTCATCATATTTTACTCTGATGATGGGCTCCGCTCGAAATGTCAGTATTTCCTTATGAAAACATGGTTCACCACTTTTTCACTCTGATCTATCCTATATAAAGCAAAGTGAAGTGGTGATAAGCTGACGAGATTTTTAGTAACGGTTACTGACGTTTTGAGCGGAGCCCTCGTCACATTTTACTCTGATGAAGGGCTCCGTTCAAAACGTCAGTTTTCCGTACTAAATATCTCGGCAGGTTACCAACGTTTTCACTTTGCTCTATATATGAAAACACCACCTACACAGCACTCTCCATTTTTATTATATAAACACTGCTTACTCAGTACTCTGCTTTTTTCATTTATGTTTCAGTTGTGTGTTGTTCTTTTGAAAATCCTGATGTTGATCCAAACTCTCTGCAAAGTTTGGTAGAGGATAATCTCCCAGAAGAAACCATCAATCAACTATTCTCGGGGCTGTACACTGTTATAAAAGCTACTTTAAGACAACCATTAGCTTCAATAAAACACGAAGCAGTTAAAGCAGAATTACTTTCATACAAGTGAGTTTTAGTTGCACTTTTATAGTAACTATATTCCACGCAGTAATATATCAAGTATACCTAATTATATTTTTGCTCTATTATTTACACTATATTTTTTTGTGTAGATTTCCAGAAAATGTTATAGACGAGATTATTAAAAATGTATTTGGGAAAAGGTAAAGTAAGATTATTACAAGCAATCAAAAATAATTTATTGTATTAAAGAACACTGTGGTATTCAGTAGTAAAAGTATGTAGTTGGAGTTTCAGTGAATCAAAATTTCTGAACAAGCCAAAATTTTGGTTTTTATGTCCAACTGTAACATGACTGTATGTCTTACAACGGTTAGGTTTATATTAAATAAAGTCACTTTATAGCAAAATAAATAAAAATTCCATTTGTCCAGGCTTGCTGGTCGTGACTTAAAGTTTAATGTCTCTCTTACATGCACCTCTGCAATTCCTGACATTTTTATATAGCCGTACAGATATTGAAAGGTCTTTGTTAAGTAACAGGATACGGTTACCAGGATTAGAATCATTGAAATGGAGGGTGGACGTCGCTATTTCCACAAGGTGAACGATTTTATACCCAGTAGTAACTTGTCATAAATACAACTTATTTTCGCAACACATGGCGGTAAAGTAATATGAAATTAACTGTAATTAATAAAAGGTATTGTGATAATTGTACATGCATGTACCTATTTCTCAATACCATGATTTTCTTATGTTGCAGTTCACTGAACCGTGTCCTGGTTCCTACTGTGTTAATGGAAGTAAAATCAAGCGATGGCAACATTCGATCATTTGAGGTTCATTTTCTTAGCTTTTTTTACAGCACTGTTTTGTGTTTTGTTACTTTATTATTTTACGTCAAATAACGGGAGTAGAGTTTAACGAGATTCCTAAAAAGCGTGTTTTTTTTCCTTCTACATACCAAAATACTACATATAGATGTGCGATTTAATGCTGCTTCGAGTAAGGGTCGCATCTGTCGCATAACGAACGCCACTGTTGTCGTATTAATAGATTTCAATACTGAACATGCGCTGTTTTAAATCGTGTCTTGTGAATGGAATGGAGAAAGCATTGGAAAAGCAACCACTATAAATGTCTAGGGGAGTACGCAGATGTCTCCCCCCCCCCCCCCCCCCCCAAAAAAAAAAAACAAACAAAACAAACAAACAAAACAAAACAAAACAAAAACAGCTTTACAAACCATGTCACTTCAGGCAAACATTGACATAGTCTGCGAAAGCAGCCGCGTCCTTTAGGCTCGTAGGCTCTCCCCCTAAAGGATACGGCGGCTTTCGCAGGCTAACATTGACAGTGTTGCATGGAAGTTGGCTCATTTTTTGTCTGAAATAGTAGAAAATCATCTATTTTAACAAAAAACACAACGTCAAACAAATAGATTAAATACCCAATTTTGTTTTCTGACATCTGAAGAGAATGGGGGCGGGGATTAAAAACAATTTCCTGTAAATTCTGACTTTATTCTTGGAGTAGTATAGTTTGGTTTCCGTATTTCTCTGAAGGGACTGAAAATCGTAGTTGCATAGGCTCATTTGGCTGCCAAAACGGCGACAAACTGTCTAAAGTCCCCACTTGCATGTATCCGACGTATTCTTATAGTCGGGTAAAAAACGTCTTGTGTATGCATGACCAATCTGATTTGTACGAGCTTTCGATTGTCAAATTGTTGAAGGTTGAAATCTGGCAATAGAAAGCTTACGTAAGATAAAATTTAGTGAAGAATCATGACCTTGTTTGCGCGCAACTATTGTGTTAATAGTACACAATAGGCGAGTTTCAGGCTGTTGCACGCGCATCATTTTTCAAAAAAACTGGCAAGCTCCACTCAAAGTAAACATACTGTTTAAAATAAACAAAGTATAGATACAGTTTCTGGATGTTTAACACTGTCATTCTGCTGTTGTTGGCTCGCTAGCAAGTCTGTTTGCCATTGTTTACTTTGTGCACAGGCGGCCCAAGTTCAAGGTGTGTGGTAGCCCGCAGTGCCGGTGTTTTAACGGTAATTTGAAAATATGTGACTTGACATAAACCCGTAAACAAACGAACGAATTTGTCTTAAATATCAACATTATGTGAATAAAATCTACTAACCTTCTCAATATGATGTCTTGTTTCATGTTTTATTCGTCGTCGAGTTGGTTTGCAGCGATTTACAGCGAGTTCTTTTCGACGCCGTTGCTTCCCGTACTTCGGCGAGACGGCGACTCTTCGTATAATATTACCATATAAAATAGAAAGGCTGCACACTTCAGCGACGACACCCCGAACTCAAAGTCAAACATCTCCGCTCAAAATCGTCGTTTGAACATAATTCTTTCACGAGCGCATAGCACGAAGGTTGGGCTTGCCATAGAATACGGTTTGTTGACAACTCGTGGAATTTTCGCCATGTACGAACCCATTACCCTTCTCAAATTCATCAGTTTCAAATGTCCTCAGAGCCGTGGCGACGAGTTCGTGTTCTGATAGCTGGCTTAGCAGCCTGGCTTTTGAACAAAACACGCCCTGCCCGGGGTGTGACAGTCAAGTTATGCACATGAATTACCGGGGGGGGGGGGAATTTTGAATAAATTTGACCCTTGGCTATTGTCTTTGGATTTTTGAAATTTGTAAACATTGCGCGACTTCATCGCGATTGGCTGCCTGAGACAATAGCCAAGGGTCAAATTTATTCAAAATTTCCCCCCCGGTAATCCATGTGCATAACTTGACTGTCACACCCCGGGCAGGGCGTGTTTTGTTCAAAAGCCAGGCTGCTAAGCCAGCTATCAGAACACGAACTCGTCGCCACGGCTCTGAGGACATTTGAAACTGATGAATTTGAGAAGGGTAATGGGTTCGTACATGGCGAAAATTCCACGAGTTGTCAACAAACCGTATTCTATGGCAAGCCCAACCTTCGTGCTATGCGCTCGTGAAAGAATTATGTTCAAACGACGATTTTGAGCGGAGATGTTTGACTTTGAGTTCGGGGTGTCGTCGCTGAAGTGGGCAGCCTTTCTATTTTATATGGTAATATTATACGAAGAGTCGCCGTCTCGCCGAAGTACGGGAAGCAACGGCGTCGAAAAGAACTCGCTGTAAATCGCTGCAAACCAACTCGACGACGAATAAAACATGAGACAAGACATCATATTGACAAGGTTAGTAGATTTTATTCACATAATGTTGATATCTAAGACAAATTCGTTCGTTTGTTTACGGGTTTATGTCAAGTCACATATTTTCAAATTTCCGTTAAAACACCGGCACTGCGGGCTACCACACACCTTGAACTTGGGCCGCCTGTGCTTTGTGGGGAGCCCGCCAAGAGCCCGCCAATGCCTTTGCAAAATGATGCGCGCGCAATACCCTGAAATTCGCCTATAGTAACTTTTCAGAAAACTAAGGTATAATTCAGTTATTTATTACTTGTATATACTCCGACTACTTTCGCTTGTCTCTTTAAAACGTATGGTCTTGTTATAAATATTATATAACAACTTCATGATGTGGTATCAATTGTTTTAATAATTTATAATAATTTTATAATAATTATTTTAAAACTTTTATTTAACTTTTCTAACCATGCCAACGTTTATTTTGTTGACAGGTTTCGTTGTCAAAATTCAATGAACTGGAGTACGATGTGGCATTCATTTTAAAAGAAATGGAAGACTTAGAAAAGCGTAACATTTTAAAAATACAGGACTAGAATAATTAATAAATCTTCTTTTTTTGAGGGCACGACTCTACTACCCACCCATCTTTCCCAATTCGAAAATTTTTCTATTTCTCGATTTTTTCGTTAGTAATTTTGAAAATTTAACTGGTGTAAGTCATGAAAACTAACGAGAAGTTTGTGAAGAACAGTGTGTTTAAATTAGTAATTTTGGAAAACAACATTGTTAAGCCAAGAAAATCAAAGCTAAAGTTTATGTAAATCGGAGGATTTTTTAACAACGGACATGGTACTGATTTCCTTTGTGTTTTTCTCATGAATTATTTCACTGATAAATATTTAAATGAGTTTAGAATATGTATATGATTGAAGAATTATTAATGATTTTTGAAATGTTGTTTTTCGGTTTTTCAATATTCTTATCTCGTTTAAGAGATATTCAGGTTTTTGAAACATGCAAGTATATGCTGTATTATGATGATATTAGGTGCTACGCCGGGACTGAGTGACGAATCAAATAGAGAGAAACAAGAAGAGAGAAACATTTAGTAGTAGTTTCTCTCTACTTGGCAAGTAGAGAGAAACTCTACTCGACTGCGGCTGGGATTCTAACCCTTGACCTTTGGCTTACTAGTCCAACGCTATCGACAGCTACTCTACGTGGTCAATTTGGTAGCAGGCTAGGTCGTGGAATATTTATTCATCCATCCATTTATTTATTCATTCACTCGCTCATTCATTCATTCTGTCAAGCTGTAACTTGTTTTGCCAAATTAAATGGGAAAATTGGACAAAAAAACTAAACTCTGAATATCGAAAATAGTGAAAAGTATTTTAATTAACATAATCATCTCAGCGTCTGGATCATATTTTCAAACATGCGTTAACCGTGTGTTAGTGCGTACCCGTGGTGTGTGACGATTTAAAGCTCTGAAAAAGAAAAGTATAGCTTTATTTCATCGGGAATATTTTCTATATGTCAACAGCTCGTGGATATTTTGCACCATTCCAGAAAAGGATTGAGTTACTCTGCACTGCTCCATATCAGGACACTTATATAGACCACTTGCACTTATTCCCTTGTTGTAGGACAAATATTTATAAACAAAATTTTTTTTAGCTAGACTGCACTTTAGCGGACACCACTTATCCGAAGGTGTCTATGGTCAGGGTTTCTAGTGGGCTTGAGCCTTCAGTCTTAGACCCCGTTTACACTAGAGCAAAAATATCTGGATTCACATTGTTTTTTATTCCCATGAGGATGAAAAACAATGGGAATCCGGATACTTTTGCTCTAGTGTAAACGGGGCCTTAGTGTTTAACACTGTTGACACTGTCCACTGAACTGTACCCTGGATGCGAGAGGTTCTCGGGGGGAAAGGAGGAAAGGAGTACCCAGTTTCCCACATCCCAGGCTAACCATGAAGGCTCCGGAGCCAGGGCATATGGTTGAACTGCAGTTGCACCAAAATTTTCATTGATTATTTGCTTTGTTGAGCGTTTGAATTGTGAAGTTGCCCTCCAGATTCACATTTTTGACGTCGCGTGTGCAAGAAGTCTACAGTAAAAACCCGCGTATAAGAATTAACCCAGATTTTTCAAGTTAGCCTAAAAAGGTTTATATATATATTTAGTATAAATTTACAAGTTTATAATGCAAATCCTCGAATTTCATTGGCTATTGCAGGAGTTTATAATTGGTGATATAAATCTCTGGGATAAACCAATGAAAGTCATTCTTTTAAAAAAATTGACCAATGACAAAATGCGTAGTATAGCACGAACAATGATCATTAGAGCCGCGGTTGTTCTGCTAAGCAACAATGGCGCCGAAATTATAATGGAGTCTAACGGAGTGGGCATTAAATGAAAGAAGAAATTGAACATTTAGGCGAAGCAATACGTTCTACAGAAAACAAAAACGTCTACAAAATGGTTAGAATGGAAATTATTAATGGTAAGAGCGTTAAATTGTTTATCTGCATGTGTTCGTTTAAAATGAAATAACTGCAAACAAAACACATTTCAAAATTACGCTTGCTGTTGACAAGATTTCGTGATGTAAACTATATGCTAAATTGAATGTGTCTTTCAACTTTTTGTCACTTTTACAAATCAAATGAGTGGATATATATTGTTTCAATATTGTACATGAAAATCCATGCTAAATTATGCAAGAAAACTTTACTTTTCCATCAGTTACTGCATGTACAGGCCAAGGAGATGTCCGAAATGACTGTTGAACGTTTGTTGTTGGCAGTTAAAAAATGTATTAAACGAGCCTCAAAGAATATGTTATGGTCGAGAATTTATTTAACTTTTGTTGGTAAATTTATACTAAAACAATTAGACAACTCGCCCTCGTTTTCTATGAGCGATAGTCAACTCGGCTTCGCCTTGTTGACTATTCGCTCATAGAAAACTCGGGCTCGTTGTCTAATTGTTAAATATATATATATATATATATATATATATATATATATATATATATATATATATATATATATTTCAGCGATGGAAGTACCAGGCGGAAAACGTAGTCGGGTGATAAATATTATTGCCCAGCAGATAACTTTTAAAAACACCATATCGAATAGGAATACATTGAGAAGATTGAAATACTTTAATAAAAAACTAACGTTTCGTCACTACACGAGTAACATCATCAGAGTGATATAGATTTACATAAATTCTTGGCTTAAATAACCTAGGCAATTACAAAAATAGAAATGAGGAAATAGAGAAAGGTGATAGGTGTAGCGTCGTGTCAGGAGATCAAAACAACGCTAACGGAAAGGAGCTGATGTTGGCATTAAGTGAAGGATTTGTTTTAGATATTAATAAACTCTCTTTAAGGAGGACCTCGAACTGCGAGTTACCGGTGGAGAGAATGGAAAAATCTTCAAAGGAAATCGGATGTCCGGTTTTTTTCGTATGTGTTAAGACACTGGATGATTGGGAAGGAAAAGGAATCTCATTACCTGTGTAGGCCGAAATGCCCATATGCTCGCAGACCCTGGTGTGTAAATGACGGCATGTTTTACCGATATACAAAGCGGAACAGCTTTGACACGTAAAGTTATAAACAACGTTGGATCTTAGGCGCATAGGAATCCGGTCTTTAAAGCGAAAGAAGCTTGAGATTCGGCAGACTGGTCGAAATACTATTCGAAGGCTAATGTGCGGAACACTAAATGCCAACATCAGTTCCTTTCCCCGTTAGCGTTGTTTTGATCTCCTGACACGACGCTACACCTATCACCTTTCTCTATTTCCTCATTTCTATTTTTGTAATTGCCTAGGTTATTTAAGCCAAGAATTTACGTAAATCTATATCACTCTGATGATGTTACTCGTGTGGTGACGAAACGTTAGTTTTTTATTAAAGTATTTCAATCTTCTCAATGTATTCCTATTCGATATGGTGTTTTTAAAAGTTATCTGCTGGGCAATAATATATATATATATATATATATATATATATATATATATATATATATATATATATATATATATATATATATATATATATTTGTGAAATTCATTACTAATTCATGAGTTTTGCACCCAATCCAATTTCAGAAATTACATCACATGTATACCCCTGTAAACCCCATACAAACTAAAACCAACGATGCTAATTAGTTACAACCACTAGTGGATGTATACTCTTCTGATACAACCACTAGTGCTTGTGACTAATTAGCATCTCAATATCCCAAAGGGATTTTACTATTTATTCATTTCACAAGTTGTTTATCCGGCGAGTGATTGTATATTCAATACAACAAGGACGCGAGTGTTGTAAACATTATATATATATATATATATATATATATATATATATATATATATATATATATATATATATATATATATATATATATGAATATCAGAGCCCAGCAAATGACTTTGAAACAAGACATAATAAAAAGAAAAGAAAATTTATTTACTGACGTTTCGTTGTTACATCACAACATCTTCAGAGCATTTAAACTATATTACAGTTGGTTCACTATATATACTACAAAGATATACTGGTTTAAAATTACAAGAACGGTTACAAAATTTAAAGTTCAAACGGACAAATGAACATCAAGAACAGACAACAGAGATTGAATATCAATAACAGACAACATACTAAAATAGATCAAGAGGAGTTGATCTTATAGTGGCATTAAGGACTGGATTAAGTTTGGAGATTAGAAGGCTTTCACGTATAAGTAGATCATATTCAGAAATGCCAGATGAAAGTATTTTAAAGTCAGAGGAGGAGACAGTGTGTTTGAGGAGATGTTTATGTGCAAGTATACTTGACATAGTTGATACAGAGCGATCCTTTCCAGTCAAAGGCGAGATACCCATATGCTCTGAGATACGTGTGTGAATATGTCGGCGTGTTTGGCCAACATACAATGCGCTACAGCATTGACACTTAAACAAATACACAACACGTGATCTCAGGTCAAATGGGATTTTGTCTTTGAAAGGAAAGAAACTAGAGAGACGGCAAGATGGACAGAAAACGACTCGTAGAGAGATATGTGGATAAGCAGAGGAGAGAATTTTATGGAGATGTGAGCGAATCTGTAGGCCGTAAATCTCTTTATCTCATCAAACCAGACAAAGGAAATGGCGTTGTCATCATAAACCGGAACGATTACAACTCAAGAATGCAAAACATCCTCACCGACAACACTAAATTTGAACGCTTAAACCTTACGAAATCCAATCCTTACAAAGAAACTGTCCGCCGAGAAGAGAAAGTTCGCCAATTATTGAAAGAACTCAAAAATGATGAAATAATATCTGAACATTTGTATGAGGAACTTTCTCCTGTTGGTTCTCGACCAGGTATATTATATGGCCTACCTAAAGTTCATAAACCTAACTTTCCACTTAGACCAATAATCTCTGCTGTAGGTACTCACTGTTACAAACTTGCTAAATTTCTTGTTGCGCTCCTTCGTCCTATTTCTAACAATAGCTTTACCATTACTGACACTTTTTCTTTTGTTAAGGAATTGCGTGACCTACCCTTTAACACTAACCATATTGTGATGGCAAGCTTTGATATTAAATCGCTTTTCACTAATATACCACTTGATGAAACCATTAATATAATCGTAGATAAATGTTTCTCTAATGCCTTTCGCTTTCATGGTTTCTCACGTGACCAGTTTACTCAACTTTTAAATTTATCTGTGAAAAACTGTCATTTCTTATTCAATGGTGTTTTATATAAACAGATTGATGGCGTTGCGATGGGTTCACCACTTGGTCCATTTTTTGCAAATATTTTTCTTTCTTTTCATGAAAAATCTTGGTTGGCTGATTGCCCTACTCACTTCAAACCTCTTTTCTATCGCCGTTACGTTGATGACTGCTTTTTGATATTCAAATCACGTGACCACATCCTTCCATTTCTCTCTTATCTTAATTCAAAACACCCTAACATTGAATTCACCCATGAACTTGAAAGTAACTCAACTCTTCCTTTCCTAGACATTAACATAATGCGTTCAAATGGATCTTTTTCAACATCTGTCCATCACAAATGTACCTCCACTGGATTATTTACTAACTTTGATAGTTTTATTCCTATGATGTACAAGAAAGGTCTCTTACTCTCACTTATTTCTCGTTATTTCAACATTTGCTCTTCTTACGAATTTTTTCATTCTGAAATGAAAAGATTTAAAAAGACATTCTCTCTCAATGGCTACCCTGCAGTACTCTTGGACAGTTGTATTAGGACCTTCCTTGACAAAGTTTACACTTCGCAAGACTTAGTTCACACATGTGCTAAAAAGACTGTCTATTTCTGCCTTCCATTCACCGGTCATCACGGCCTACAGATTCGCTCACATCTCCATAAAATTCTCTCCTCTGCTTATCCACATATCTCTCTACGAGTCGTTTTCCGTCCATCTTGCCGTCTCTCTAGTTTCTTTCCTTTCAAAGACAAAATCCCATTTGACCTGAGATCACGTGTTGTGTATTTGTTTAAGTGTCAATGCTGTAGCGCATTGTATGTTGGCCAAACACGCCGACATATTCACACACGTATCTCAGAGCATATGGGTATCTCGCCTTTGACTGGAAAGGATCGCTCTGTATCAACTATGTCAAGTATACTTGCACATAAACATCTCCTCAAACACACTGTCTCCTCCTCTGACTTTAAAATACTTTCATCTGGCATTTCTGAATATGATCTACTTATACGTGAAAGCCTTCTAATCTCCAAACTTAATCCAGTCCTTAATGCCACTATAAGATCAACTCCTCTTGATCTATTTTAGTATGTTGTCTGTTATTGATATTCAATCTCTGTTGTCTGTTCTTGATGTTCATTTGTCCGTTTGAACTTTAAATTTTGTAACCGTTCTTGTAATTTTAAACCAGTATATCTTTGTAGTATATATAGTGAACCAACTGTAATATAGTTTAAATGCTCTGAAGATGTTGTGATGTAACAACGAAACGTCAGTAAATAAATTTTCTTTTCTTTTTATTATGTCTTGTTTCAAAGTCATTTGCTGGGCTCTGATATTCATTTTTAAATTGCGTTTTCCGCCTGGTGTGTCTATCGCTACAATATATATATATATATATATATATATATATATATATATATATATATATATATATATATATATATATATATATATATATATATATTTGGTGTCAACTGAGAATTTAGGCTATTTAGTTCTTAAATATTATAGGTCCTTATTTCCTTAAGAGTAACACCCACTTGTAAGTCAGCAAGTTAACACTGGGGCCATGTGCACACGGTAACGTTTCCAAGCGTTTTCGTATTGTTTCAAGCAATGAGCTGATTGTTCTCGATTCCCTTGAGAACAGTAAACAATCGTTCGTTACCGTGTGCACATTACAGGCTGTACTCTAGACTGGTTCATAACTGTTACTGTTATAAGAGTCTACTGAACTCAATGAGACTATAATAATTTAAAATCAGTGTAGAAGCAATTATTTTTGTACAGTATATCAAGTTTTTATGTTGAAATTACAAGAGATTCTGTACATTCTGCGTGTATCCGCTGCGAAGTCGCATGCGGCGACTGCGACCGCACCACCGAACCGAAAGGCGAAAGCCCTGAATACAATTTGTCATGTACTATATTTTTGTACGCAGTCAGCGTTACTCCACCCGTTATTTCGTTCCATCACGTAGTAGTTAGTACTTGGCATGTCTGCGAGAATGCTCTCTCCTCCGCAGAGGCTTCTAGAGCTTTTTTGAGCTCTTCACTTCAGTATATAGGGTTTAATATTGCAGCCTTTGCAGGAGTAATGCGGTAGAGGGTAATGGGGAGTAAAGAAAACCGCTGAATTTCCGATTTTCAGCGGTTTTCTTTACTCCCCATTACCCTCTACCGCATTACTCTCCTTGCAATATTAAACCCTAGTGAAGAGCTCAAAAAAGCTCTGGAAGCCTCTGCGGAGGAGAGAGGCGAGAATGAACCTTTGATTGCAAGATTTCTGAATTTGGAGCGGGTGTCAAGTTTCGCCGCTGTTGCCATATCAAAACAGTCTTGTTATTATTGCTACATGTAATTTTTCCTGAGTTTCCAAATAAAGGATTAGCCTACAAGTTCTTAATCACTAGGTTCTTATATGCGGGTTTTTACTTTAGTGTTTGTCGTCTATTACAAATTCGGCATTCTGCTTGGCTAAGCTGCTATTGGGGTCTCCCCGTGAACAAGTTGTCAACAAGTTATTCACTTATAGTTCGAACAACTTGTTCACGGATAAATCAACAGTCATGAACAAGTTGTTCCAACAGCACATTTTTTATAGCCAACAACGTTGTTCGCACATGATACAACATATTGTAACAGCATGACGAAGTAACAACGATGCACACACTGTTACAACAACTGTTATTTGTGAACATGATTGGTGTATCAACACGTCCTTCGGTTGTTTCAACATGCGTGAACAACGGTTGTTTCATCAAGCAGTAACAATTTGTTGAAACATCGATGAACATCAATGTTGTTTACACATGATAACAACGTTCTATTTTCTATTCTTATCGTTTTCTTCGAGACAATTTATAATTTACTCAATTTTTGAATTTCTTTGAAATTTCCTGTTACGGCATTGTGCAGGAACAATGCTGAGGTTATCCAATGACAAATCATCTTATAGGCTGGAATACTTCTACTCTGACCAATCAGAAGCCACGACATATTCACGCTGCGAGCAAAACCTGGAAACTAGGCCAAACATGGCGTCCGCCAAAATTTATATACGAGTGATGAAATCATGAAAACATTGGCGCAAAACTCCAAAAGTAATGGAAAATTGATCAGTTTGACATTTTTGAATAAGAAAATGAATTCGCTTATGCATATGGAGTATATCTACACCAAAACTGAAGCAAAATAATTACAACCTCGTTTTTTGTGAGCGATGTTTATCATATGCCATCGAACTACTCTACATTTTGATTGGGGAGACTTCTGCAAACGAAAAGGTAAGACTATCTGAAAATTTGGAACAATGTTTGATAATACTTATTTATATTAAAGAAAAGTTGTCTATGGTTGATACTAAAACAATTAGAGAACTCGCCCTCGTTTTCTACGAGCAGATATATCAGCTCGCAGAAAACTCGGTCACGTTGTCTAATTGTTAAATATATATATTAGCTGCGCACAGAAAACCTTGCGCACTGCGCAACCACTGGTGTCAAGGTGATGTTTTGTTTACCTGGCGAAAAAAAAACGAGGATAAAAGAATATAATTATGACCGTTGAAAGTCTGCTGCGCAACTGTTAACTTTCCTTGAACCAGAATCGGGTTATCGCTGCTTTATGCCCGATTGTCGTGGTATCAAAATATATCTCAAAGACTCAAGGAATTTTATTACAATAATATTAATAATATAAGTCGATAAATATTGACCAATTCAAAATTTAATATGCCTGGAAAGACTGGAATTTTTGCTGTCAATTCATTGGAAGTAGTAACAGACATCGGCAAATGTCAAATTCAGCTTTGTGTTGGAGATATTACAGCTTTATCAAAAGAAGACGAAGTTGATGTGCTTGTAATATCGGCGTTTCCAGGTAAAAATACTGCAGTACTGCACGACAACACACATGACCAGTGTGTGTCAAGTTTTAAGTCATTGTCAAGTGTGAAATTGTTTGTGGTAGGAAATTGTGAAGAGATTGCTTTATATTAAACTACAATTGCTATATATCAACTGAAGGCTCAAATTATTCAAATCAAGTTGGAGTACAGAGACAGTATACATGTACACCCACTACAATAGTTGGTGGTGCATTAAATTTTCCTTGTTGTTTGATAATACAGTCAAACCTGTATTAAGTGGCCCTCCATTAAGCGGACACCCTGTATTAAGCGGACAGTTCCCAAAGTCCTGAATTGAATCCCATGTTAATCATACAATTAAGCGGACACCTCTATTAAGCGGACGCGGACACCTACTGGTAAATCAGTGTAAAATAATACCAAATCCCTGTATTAAGCGGACAGCGTTTTCTTTTATTCATTTATTTAACATGATAATATGTTTCTCCTTAAGATGGTAGATATTAGATTAGTGTCTTTCTTGTTTTCAATGCCTCATGATGGAAGTCAATAACTGTATGACAACAAGACACCTGGGTCAGGTGTTCACTCGGGCTACTGGAAAGTGCAGAGGTCTCTGTAATGTGTGAGAAAAGAGGTGGGAGTAGGCCGAGGAAGATCAGGTCGAAGGCTGAATGTGGTGCAGGACTATCCTGAGTTGTCAATTTAAAGTGTCTAAAATTCAGGATGATCCTGATGCCTATAGGGGACTTCTCTGTCCCACATGCAGGATGCTAAACTAAAAAGCATATAACAAAAAAACAGTAGGGGTGTTGTGGTCAGGCCGGTCTGAGAGGTGGAACTTTCTCCCTGGTGGGTTGTCATTAGGTCAGGTTTAGAGGTGGGGGGTCAGGGTTGGGTTTCATTTTCTAAGTGATTAAGCCAAAGGTTCAAAGTACTTTGAATATAAATCCTAATGGATCAATAAGACTACTGTCCATTGTCAATCTAAAACTCAAAGACAAGTAATACAAGGTACATACGGTAGATGTGTATACAAGCTTCCTACTCAGCATTAAACAAATATACAACTCGTTTAGTAATAAAGCACATATTAAATAATAATGCAAAAATATAAAGATACTGTTACTGTCAACAAACTGTTTCCTTAAAGTCTGTCATTTTCATGAATGTTCCTTGCGTTCTCACATCTTGGATTTTGTTTGCAATAGTTTTCATGAGGTTTACAGGTCCTGAGTTCAGACCAATTCACAGACAGTTGTGAGCCAGATCATTGAACAACTGTTAGTATTGCTGAAGCCATGTGGAAAACCTATGAACATTGCAATTGCTTGACCAAAAGCATGAGAAAGTGTATACAGTGCCAATATAAAGATCCAGAATGTTAGTGACTTAGCGTTTTGATCCTCATTTCTGTACCGGCGGTATTAAATATTTATAGAATGTAGAGACCTGTTTAGCCATGAGAAAAATATATACTGTATATCGTTGTCACTTGCCAGTTGCCACTTGGGCGCAACAGCTTTGGCTAGCTTTGCCTTTGACGAAATTGTTGGTAGGTTTTCCAAGTAAATTGCTTATATGGTTGATCAGTGATGTGCTTGATACAAAGTTATATCTTATGAAAGAAATTATGTTGGAACTGATAGCAAAATAAGTGCATATTTAAAATCATGAAATTGTCTTTCGTCAATCATCAGACTACTTAGCACTCCATCAATATAGGTTTTAATTGAAATCTAAATATAGTGCAGTTGAAACATGATACATGTACCTCAATGAGTATAGGACAAAACTAGAAACGGTTTCAAGCCTCTAAGTAATAATTAAATCCCAGAGATTTTATTGGTCATTGACTGAAACCCGTTCATGTATCTAAACATTCATTGGTTATGGTGTGAAACTGTTTCAGTAATAATAATCTTTTTTAATTTTCTACAAATTGGTTGGTTCACAGCTGAAACCCTTTCATGCCTCTAAATTGAATCCTGAAATGTCTGGTTTAAAATGGCGTTTGTCTGGTTTTAAATGGCATGTTGTTATAGTTTCTTGCATATTTTTATAAAGTGCGGTTTGAGTTAATGATATTGTTTATTGGAGACTTGGACTCCAACGTCAAAGTTCTCAGTATCTAATTTATTCCTCAATCAGTTGCAAGAGAAGCGGTCTCCTTGAAATTCATACACACAAGGAATTTCCAAGCCAATTATCCAGCACCTCTGTTAATCCTTTTTCCCTTGCATGATGATAACTTTCCCAATGTTTGTTGAATGCTTAAAAACCGTATCTGGCATCTGGAGGGAGGGTATGGGAATAGGTGCGAGATTGACAGGAGGCCAGGGTACGAGAACCTCTATTGAGCAGACACCTCTATTAATTAAGCGGACACTAACCAATTCCCCGAGGGTGTCCACTTAATACAGGTTTGACATACTGTATGTTTAGTTATAAAAAAACCTCTCCCACTTCACAAATTATGTAGCAAAAAAGTACAGAGTATTAAGTTCTGTGTACCACCAACTGTTAAGGGGCTCTATTATAGTTTGGTGTTAACATGGTTTTAGGGCCTGTTTATATGGAGGCGAGTTACTCAGTCAGCCGAGTTACCCGGTTTGCTGGGATAAACTTTACATTCTGTTTATATGAAAGTGAGTTACCTGGCAAGTTGTAATACTTGAGATGATTATCAATAGACCACTTTCATAATAGCGATTAATTTGAATATTCTTTTATTTGCATCTTGATAAGCCTTTCTAGCCTCGTTTGTGTGTCTTCAAATCAAAAGAATCTTTGCTTCATAACGTCAAGCCAGAAAGGCTAATTTAGATGCAGCCTTTATGAAAGTGGTCTATTATCATCAACGAAAGTGACATGAAGTAATGAATATAGAAAATTCATCCCACTCTGCCGAGTTACCCAGGAAAAAGTGTTTACATGGAGAAATGTTTATTTCACCTTGCTGAGATCCCAGCTGCCATTGCCGAGTTCTCACCAAGCCAAGTTACCCGCCTGTCTCCTATAAACACTGTGGTGTGAAAAACAGTGTTTGCTCTACCAACTGGGAACTCGCCATGTACAGAGTAACTCAGCTAGCTGGGTAACTCGCCTCCATATAAACAGCCGCCCTTAGGCATTATTTTAGGATGGATTTCAATTATATCCATTATTGGATATGCTTTAGAGCGCTTTTTGGAGAACTGCAATGATTTCTCAAAAACACACTTTAATATGTTCCTTTCAAGTAAAATGGAAAAGCAGTTGTGGTTAAAATTGCCAAAATAGAATTGATTTTGGAAATTCAGACCCCCTAGGGTCTATACCTTATAAGAAATTAAGAAGGGGAGAGGCTTCTATAAGACAGCAGAGAGCACAAATTTATTCTTAGCGAACACAGCATTTCAGAAGCGCAAGCAGTACCGGATTATGTACTGTACAAGAGTGGAGATACCACAACCCAGATTGATTTTACCATGGTCAGAATGAAAGGCAGGAAGAAGGTCCTTGATGCGAAGGTGATACGGGGAAAAGCGGTAGTATACCAGCACAGGCTTCTGGTCATGGCCATGGAAGAAAAGAAGTCACAACCAAAGAAAAGAAGAAACGTGCCAGGAAAGATCAAGACATGGGAATTGAGGAGGAAGAGCGCTGAGTATAGCCAAGAGGTGACACAAAGAACTGCGCGATAATAGCAAATATATATGGTAGATGAGTGGTGGGAAGAGCTGAAGAGCATCCTGCTAGAGGAAGCAGAGAAGGTTTGTGGAAATACCAAGAGCCCAGAGAAGAAAGAAACTTGGTGGTGGGGAGAAGACACCCGGACTGCCATCAGAGAGAAAAAAGCGGCGCTCAAGAACTGGCACCGACAGAAGAATGAAGAGTCCCGCGAAGCCTACGAAAAAGCAAAGAAGAAAGAAAAACGGGCAGTGGCAATAACCAGAGATGAAGCTACCAAAGAGTGGTACGAAGAAATGGAAACACCTGAGGGAGAGAAGATCTAAAAGATAGCAAAACAAAGAGAAAGGAAAAAGAGAGACATTATGGAAGGTCAGGATTGTCAAAGATGAAGATAGAAAGTCTTGATAGACAAGGAAGAAGTAAAACAACGTTAGAAGAGGTATTATGAGGAGTTGCTGAACACGGAGAACGAGGCAGACAACTGGAACAAACGCTATCTGAGACGAAGAAAGCGATCAAGGCGATGTAAAATGGAATGGCAGCAGCGCCATGTGGAGTTGTAGTGGAAATGGTCAAGGGCAATTACTGAGAAGCGTCTGGAGAGAGAAGCAAGGTCCATTGGGATGGAGAGATAGTCTACTAATCGCTATGTACAAACAGAAGTGAGATATACTCAAGTGCATTAACAAACAACAGGTATAGAAGCATCACGCTAGTAGAACACTTGTTCTGAAAGTCACTGAGAAAATCCTAGAGAAGCGAATAAGGACGGTTGTATGTGGAGATAGACGAGATGCAGGGCAAGGTATTGTATGAAGGTGCAGCGACCATCATCAAGACTACATTGGGAGAAGTTCCATGCAGTCATGCAACGTCGTTCTCCGCCATGGTTCTGCCCTGAAACTGCTGCGGAAACTGTAAGCCTGGCAGTAGAGCTTGTAGATGAGAGAATTGAAGACGAGTACAGTACAGAAAAGACAATTCTCATGTCCAGTGGAAGAGGAAGGAAGTGGAAAATCAAGATTTTAGAAAGAGAATGAAACCAGCTGGCTCAAGTCGATGAGTTTGCATACCTAGGCTGTACTGTGCATGAGGAAGGAGGAAGTGAAAAGGCTGTGAGAACCAGAATACAAGCCGCGTGGAAGAAATGGAAGGAGGTGGAGGGGGTAGTCTGCGACAAGAAATCACCGAAACATCTGAAGTCAAAAGTATACCGAACTGTGATTCGACCGGTACTCCTGTATGGTCACGATAACAGAACAAAATTTTATGCCAGAACGAAATTTTATTCTGGAATGAGAGCTATGAATTCAACGCAACCAGCCATGAGTTTATTCTGAATCAAAACTCATGTTGGTATCATGTAATTACATGAATCTGGAATGAATGAGATGTACGTGTAGCCATTGAACTCTAAGTAAACTGGAACGCTAACTCCATAAGACAGGCCCTATGATTGGGTGAAGCCAAACTTCCGGCCGCTGGGGGTAGCCATGCACGTCAACAGAACGTATGAAGTGCACAATGAAAAACTGAAAACTCGCTGCAAAAAACAACCAGAAAACTTACAAGTTTTTAGGCCTAAAGTTTTTTAGAGATGATAACGAAGAAGCTAGTACGTGTTGGGCTTATCGACCTTGTACCTGAACTATTTCTACCTACGAAAATGGATTGAACGACGAAATATCTGCCGAACAAACGCAAAATTCAAGTCCGAGACTCGTACGGAAAATGCAGGTTTTTCTTATTTTTACTTTGTTGTCCCAAACGTTTGAAGGTTGTCATCCCAAGAAATTTCACCAAATTCCGCTTCATTTTTTCTCGGCTATAAAATAAAAGAGACAGCATGGGGTGACGTGCATGGCGCGCCCCCCCCCCCCCCCCCCCTGTCCGCTATTTTTGGCTTCAAAACGTGCAAGCGAGTTATTGTTCCGGTCTCCTTAGAGTTCGATGCGTGTAGCTTGTAGAGTGCATGAAAAACATGAGTGGCTGCGAGCTTATAGAGTAGAATGCAGTTTCTGATGCACATTAACAACATAATTATGGCGTAACCGTATGTAAAACTAGTTTTTAAAACTGAAAGGCACTTTAAAATTGATACATACATAATAGACACCTTTCCGCACGAAGTAAATGGCCTGGACATCTTTCTTTTTAACAAATCTGATTGGCTAATTTTCAAAGTTGTCCGAAGTTTTGCGAGAGCCAATCAAATCTCCCCAACGCATTATCCACGCACATCTAGATTTATGCGCCCGTAGATTCACCATGGGTCTAAGTTACTGGATTTTACGATGCTAGCCATTGATCTTTTTCTCATGACTTGAGTACCTGCAGGGCGGAAATTCCCATCAAAACAAAACAAGACAAGACAAATTTATTTAATAACTTAGAAATAGATACGAAACAAGTAACACACCCACATTTAGCATATGCTATTCTCGGTGGGGGATTACGCACACAAAGTTGTAAAAGTAGAAATTGAAGTACAATCAACAACATAACAGAACTGATTGTTACAGGACGGTCATATTTTGCAATATAAATATAAAACAATCGAGAAGAATGAAATTACTGTTTTGGTAATGTCTGCATAATATGGGCAAGATCAACATAATCATCACAAGACAAAAGTATTCCATCAATAAATGTTTACACTTTTACAGGGATTTACTTAAAGAACGATTGGAAGGTGATAAGTTGTTCCAAACTTTTACACCAATTGAAGAGAATGACTTGTAACTTATATTTAATCATGATTGAGGTTGATATAAATTTCTACGAGCCACAGACCTAGTATTATAATTATGAACATCACTAATTTCCGTAAATAAACCAGTGATGTTTTTAAAGGTGAATTATTGTTTATTATATCATGCATAAGACGTGCAGTGTTATAAAAGTAAAGAAAATTAAGCGGTAATATATTGGAGTCAATAAAGAAAGGGATAGCATGATCTCTATAATTAGCATAATTAAACGAATAACACGTTTTTGAAGAACTGAAAGGGAATTTTAAATTGTTTTGTTAGCTTGGCCCCATATCGAAATGTATCAATCCATAATACATTTTTTGTAATGTATATGCTTAGGAACATAATGTCGAAGTCTGGCAATAATGCCCATCTGGCAAGAGTGCTGGATACTTCTATAATAGTCTATAGAAACTACAAATAGCATTAATAATTTTAGGAATACTTTCATTGTTTAAATTAGGGATCTACTCTCCAACTCGAAGCTCTTTGATTGGACAGTTACAACTGCGATTAAACATAAGCGTTAGACAATTGGCAAACGACAAGGAAGAAGACCTGAGAAAGCTTTATTCTTGTTGGTGGTCCAAACCATTGCCAGATCATTTAAGTTTCAGAAAAATTCTCTGTTTTGAAGCAAGGTAAGCAATTGATTAAATATACCTACATGTACATATTAAATCCATTACATCTTGAGTTGTGTTGATATTGCCAATTTTTGCCTAAAATGATGTTTTTGGCCGTAAAATAGAAAAACAACGCTGTTGCATGGAATGGTTCCGGCGAGTTTCCCAGTCGACCGGGTTTTGGAGACCTTAATTGAAATTCGTAAAAAAAACGCGTTTTGGATCATTTTGAGTAAAAAGAAGAAAAGAGTTTTTTATTCGGTTTTGCTTTCCGTCCACAAAAAAATGGATAGGCATGGGCGAATATAGGAATATAAATTTGGTTATGAAACACAGAAACAGATATAGAGGAAATTAAGAAGAAGCAACGCCTGAAAATGTGTGGAAAGCAAACAGACATGAAAAGAAATTGATAGTTATTGGAACTTATATTGTCATTTGCTAATTTTAACATAGCACATACTATACATCTTTACTTGCTGCTTCCAAAACATAGCTTGCCTTCACATATAGAAGTGCCGCCAAATTTCACTTGAAGTAATCTCGTAAATGTAGAATTAAGAGTTTTAATGTAAATAAAACATTTGATCGTTAACATTGTGTTCTAGAACGATTTTGTTATGTTTACGTGTCATAAATATGCTGTGGCAGCGGAGTGTAATGCCCACAATTTGATTTATTGTAATGCCTATTATTTTATTTGTTGTACTGTACTTTTTTTGCATAAAGATTTAACGCTGGGAGCAAGGTTGGCAAAGTTGTTGGACATATTTTCAGATGCTTGGTTCCAGTTTTGGCAAGCAAAGAAGGAAGAGTGATCATGCCTATAGTGGCATCAGGATATCAGGTTATTACTATTAATTCTTTCCAGAATATATTAAACCATGGATAGTAAAAAGTAGGAAACTTGATGGCGTGAGCATAACAACCTTGGTTGAAAGTGACAAGTTTAAAAATCCCTACTATATTCAATGTTTAGGATTAATACGGCTTAAAATGATAATTAAACTGCCTGTAGATACAACAAAGCCGCATTACGATAAAATGCCCGTCTATTATTACTCATTTTAAAGTATACTACGTAGTACACTGGGAATTGAGACTGAGCAGACGTGGATTTTGTAGCTCCGTCTATTTCTAATGTAATTACACTTCGGACTAAAAGGCGTTAAGAATTATATTTTGAATAATCCCAGTATGCCTGAAACAAGACAATCTTCGTCTCAACTAGAAGAGCTTCGAGCAGATATGAAGGAAGCCATGCGATGTGAGCTAAAGCAATTCTTCAAATCAGCTGAATTTAAAGAAATTTTCGCCGAATCTGCGAAATCACTAATCGCAGAAACCATAGAGGAAGCTACGTTTCCTCTCTTGGAGAGAATTAAAACTCTGGAATCTAAACTCTTGGAGGTATCAGTCAAAGCGAACGAGAATGAGCAGTATTCTAGAAAATACAATTTAAGGGTCGTTGGTCTGGACGAAAGTGAAGGTGAAGACTGTGTTAACAAAATCGTTGACTTTTGTCAAGAAAAGCTTAATGTCAACATCGATAAGAAGGAAATCGACCGTGCCCATCGCCTTGGGCCGAAAAGATCAGGCAGGAACAGACCACTAATCATAAAGTTCAAGTCCTATGGCGTTAAGGCTTCAATATGTGGTAAACGAAAGAATTTAAGAGGTACCCCGTATTTTATTAATGAAGATCTAACTAAGTTTAACGTCATGTTATTAAATTTTGCTCGTACACAGTGTGCTCGAGTTAAGTCAGTATGGTCTTCCGACGGTAAAATATTAGTTCGTGATGTGGATGACAATATATTCAGAATTCATCAGATGGAAGATTTCACGAAGTTCAACCTTAACACTAGTTGACATTTAAAGTTATAACTCTATACTGGTTTAACTGTTGTAAACGATGGTTGCCAATAGTCCTAAACTTCTTTATCGCGTATATGTTAAGAATATTATTGAAATTCGTTATTTACCGGGCAGCTTATACTGCCTTTTGTTTGTTTTTACCTTGTGTCAAAACATATTTGTGTATTTTAATTTTAATTTATAATATCGTTATTCTTTACAACTTTATATTTGATGGTATTCGAACAACCGCGCGGAGGGATAAGTTAGTCTATTTTCTAAATGGGGGTTAGCCTCATTGCTTACAGAGCGGCTATTGGGTTGTTTAACAATATGGAAGCTAAAATTTTGGGTTTTGTGTTATCAATATTTTGGTCAGCACGAGGATTAAACTTATGCATTCTATTTCTTCTTGCGGAAATTTACCTAATGATGGCAGGTGATGTTGAGTTAAACCCTGGTCCTAAAATGTCTTCACTTATGATAGGACATATTAACGCTAGAAGCCTAGCAATAGAAGATAAATTTGATGAAATTTCTTCTTTCATTTTAGAACATAAAATTGATTTATTTGCAGTTTCGGAAACCTGGTTAAATAGTAAAATCTCTGATGATTCATTGGGAATTCCTGGTTATTGTTCTATTTTGAGAAAAGATAGGTTAAATATGAGAGGAGGTGGTGTTGCTTTATATGCATTACAATCGCTTGCTATTAAGAGACGTTATGATTTGGAAAATGACAATATTGAGCTTCTTTGGGCTGAGATTAGGATGCATAAGTTTACTTTGATGTGCGGTGTGTGCTATAGACCTCCTAATAACTCTTTAGAAGAAACTGAACGATTCCTAGACGCTATACAGAGTATGTTGGACCAAATTCGACAAAATCCCCAAACGCTTATTGTGATAATTGGAGATTTAAATGCTCATTATGATTATGGAAATTTAGGTGATAATAGCACATTTGGCATTTGGTTATATCAGTGGTTGGAATGCAACACCCTGACTCAGGTGATTGATGAACCCACTCGAGTAACCCTCAATACGGCCACAATGCTGGATCTTATTATTACTAATTGCCCAAGCTACTTCGTTGATTCCGGAACTTATAGTCCTCCTTCGAATTGTGATCACTCATATATTTATGGAAAAATGAATATTTCTTATGATAAGAAAAAACTTTTAAAAGGCACATATGGGATTTTTCAAATATTAATATGGTTGATTTGAACGAAGAGCTTTCAAATATAAGTTGGGAAGAATGTATTTTAGATGCTGTACACATCGATAACGTGTACGAAAACTGGTTTTATCGTTTTCAAGATATAATTAAAACATACATTCCCAATAAGACAGTGGTTATACGACCAAATGATAAACCTTGGATGAATTCCGACGTAAGGAAGGCAATTCGGAAAAGAAATAGATTCTTAAAAATCCATTGTAGAAAAAAAACATCTTTTTCATGGCAACGCTATAAAGACCAGAGAAATTACACCACATCTTTAATTCGTGATGCTAAAAGATTCTATTATCATAAACTAAACACTTGGCTGTCAGATCCTTTGTTAGGTCCAAAAAAATGGTGGAAACTTCTTCGATCAAATTTTAATAAAAACCATACATCTATTCCAGCCATTCTAGAGGGTGTTGAGATTATCTCAGACTCAAAGCAAAAAGCTGATTTGTTTAACAAATACTTCGTTAGTCAAGCTAGAGTTGATGACACAGATAAACCTTTACCTGAACAGATAACAGATTTACAACATCTATGTTATTTGTCAATAATTCAAACAACTAAACAAGAAGTTTTGAAATTAATGGAGAATGTTGACATATCAAAGGCATGTGGATATGACGGCATTAGAAATAAAATAATTAAAATATGTCATTCAGGTATTGCTGAGTCATTTTCAAAATTGATAAATCTAAGCTTTTTGCAGGGAGAATATCCTTCTGAATGGAAGAAAGCCAACGTAATTCCTATGCATAAAAAGGAGAACCGCCAAATTAAAATGAATTATCGTCCCGTTTCGCTTCTTGCATCTATTTCAAAAATACCAGAAAAAGTTGTTTTTTCTAGACTCTATGAATTCTTAACAAATATTGGATTTCTCAGTCGCTTCCAGTCGGGATTCAGACCTGGTGATAGTACTGTCTACCAACTCACTCTTATTGTCCATAAGATATACGAAGCTTTAGAAAAAGGAAAAGAGGTACGCATGGTTTTTCCTGATATTAGTAAAGCATTTGATACAGTATGGCATAAGGGTCTACTTTATAAATTAGAAAATCTTGGAGTTAAGGATCCTCTCTTAAGTTGGTTTCGCAGTTATTTATCGCATAGAAAACAAAGGGTAGTAATTGAGGGACAAAGCTCGAGTTGGGTAAACATTGAGGCTGGAGTTCCACAGGGTTCTGTACTCGGACCACTGCTTTTCCTTATCTATATAAACGATATTAATAAAAATATTTCATCCGACTGTTTTCTTTATGCTGATGACACATCATTATTTGATATAATTGATGATCCACATAACTCTTCTATAAAATTAAATAATGATCTCAATGATATCAACCAATGGTGTAAACAATGGCTCATGAATATGAATCCCAGTAAATGTGAATGTATTACATTTTCAGTAAAGAAATTTAAACAATCCCATCCTCGGTTGTACTTGAATGGTGTTGCTTTACAAGAAGTTGAGTCTCATACTCACCTCGGCCTTACATTTGCATCTAACTTTTCTTGGAATAATCATATTCTTGACATACAACAAAAAGCTAGTAAGTCATTGAATGTACTAAAAAGTGTAAAGTATAAACTTAATAGGGCTACTCTTATTACTCTGTATAAAAGCCAAATCAGATCTTTGATGGAATATGCAGATGTCATATGGGATGGATGTAGTGAAGGAGAAGCCAATCTTCTAGAAAAGATTCAATATGAAGCAGCATGTATAGTTACTGGGGCTATAAAAGGTACCAGCAAAACACGTTTGTTAAATGAATTATGCTGGGAAGATATGAAAACAAGAAGATTTTTACATAAATTAACTTTATTTTATAAAATAATCAACTCTTACACGCCATCCTACCTACGTGACATCTTGCCTTTACAAGTAAATCAAAGAAGTAGATACTCCTTAAGATCAAATGAAAATTATTTATATATCCCTACACGTACAGAGCGTTTTAGAAAATCATTTCTCCCATCTGCAGTCGCAGGATGGAATGAATTAAGTATTGAATTACGTAATGTTGAAACTCTGTCCAGATTTAAATCAAGAGCACGTAACACTTATGGTGCTAATAAGTATAAAAAGATATATGATACTTCTTTGAGTCGATATGGTTCTATATTGCACACAAGATTGCGTTTAGGACAGTGCCAACTTAATTTCTATTTATATAAAATCAATTGTAAACCTTCTCCTTTCTGCGACTGTACGTTGGGGGATATAGAATCTATTACGCACTACTTTTTGTATTGTACTCATTGTGTCGCTCAACGTAATCATCTGATAGCCTCTTCTGCGCGGTTGTTCCATGCCATGTGGTCAGGTTTTTCTGATTCCCAAAAAATTCAAGTATTCCTACATGGATCAGAACTGCTTAGTTTCAAAGATAATCAAGTTCTGTTCTGTAATGTCCAGGAATTTATACGAGACACTAAGCGATTTTAAGAACTAAACAATCAAATGATCAGTAAGTTAGGACTAGGCCTATATCAGCAATTTCTGACCATTTTTCAATTATTTTACTCTTTGTGTCCTTTTCTTTTCTTTTTTTTTTCTGACAATTTAATTTAATAGTATCAGCTAAATCTTTTTTTTTTTTTTATCATATATCAAACGAACTTTGCTCTTTCCCTTTAAAAAACTCTTTAGTGACTTTGTAATATTATATTTCGACATAATCTCCCTAGATGAGCTTTGCTCTTGGAGAAAATGTTTGTACTCTAAAATATGTTTAAATAAAAAAAAAAAAGTATACTAGTTAAAATATGCATCGAAAATTCTTTGCAAAACAAAGTACTATTTTGCGACGCCAGTTTCCTTGAAACAACACAGAAAACATCAAAACAAAGATCAACAACGTTTACTTCGAACATAGTCACCTGAATGAGAAAATATGACTTAAAAACCTCAGTAAAACAAGCATAATCACGCCATTCGTGACATCACAATTTTCAATTAGGTTTCAACCAATTTGCAAACTGAGTGAATGCGATTTAACCAATCAAAAGGCTCAAAACGCCCCACGTGACTTAGTTTTCTATCCAGTCCTTTTACAATCTATGATAAATCAATCAGTCGATAAGACGAATAATTTTTCCTTAGCATTTTGTAGTCCTATATGAATGACTACGACCATGATGAAGTAAGATGAATGACCATGCAAGAACTGCAATGAACATGTACTATAATCGTGGCTGCATGTTATTATATGATTCCAATATGAAGAGCTTGTTTACACGGCACCAAACTAATTCGAAACCATATCGAAATTTCTACAGTCCCGTCTGTTTACATGTATATTTCTTTTGTGTCGCATAGTTCTGAATATGCATATAAACGTTGTCTAAGTAGGACTATTTCTAAATGTAAACACCAAAATAGTCATTATACTTAGTGTGTTGTTTGTTACTTTTGACTGGACACGGGAGGGAGATGGAAACAACGAGCAGCAGATGGATCGCGCCGTCGCGGTTTCGAGCGCAATGGGCTAAGTGTGTGCCTGGGTGCATGATGAAGCAAGAAAGGTTGAGAATTATTATTTGTTACCATTTGGGCTTTTTTCTGCTTCCTATACATTCGTCGTGTATTACAGTCATTACAGATATTGACTATACATGCATGTATAGTGTCTTGCACGCAGCCTGTAATTCAGAGGTTGCAGTTGAGTATATACAATGTGGTTTCCACCTGGTATTTCAATTTTAAAAATTCTTAACACCTTGCCTGAAGCCAAAAGCCGTTTTTAATCGCAGTTATATGACCGTAAAACGTTTTCCAAAAGCATGTAATGATACATTTGACACAGACTTATTTGATCGCCCCGTGAAATATTACATTGTATTTAAGTACATTGTATATGTTGTCATATTTTCTGGATTGTGATTAATAGAACCCCTAACCTTTGGTCTCAAGACGAACATTTGGTTCAGCATTTTGTAGTAGACAAGTTTAAGGAATCAGTTAAATTAATTTAAATTATGGACTGAAGCGGGGGACATGAGTTAACTTCAGCCTTCATAGTACTATAAGTATACTGCAAGTTTTTCACCATTTTCCTGGAGGGTGGGAAAAGGCCCTGTCATCGGCTGGTTACAGCACTCAAAAATACTGGGTGTAATAAATTAGCAATTTAATTTAGTATGCAAAATCATTCGGAAGTTTCGTTGGAGAAGTTCATTGTAATGGCAGTCCCATTGATCTCATTGGCGGTCCCGTTGAAGCTATTTGATCATAACTGACACAAAAATATACATAATTATGTTTCCCGAGGAATGTTTAAGAAAAGCAATCAACCAATGAATGCCAGCCGATGCCAGGTCCTTCTCTCGCCCTACCAATTTCAAAAAGGCCCTGGGAAGGAGGTTGCATTTTCCTAGATAGCCTATTTAGTTTACAATCTAAATGAGGGTTTTTTTCTTTCTTTTTAAAAACAGAACTTTTCCAAAACTAAGATGCTTAAACTTCTTGTGAATGCGGCAGTTCACTGGATGAAGGCTGGGCTACTATTGAGGTCTTTAAAAATTGTTTTATTTTCAAGAGATATTTCAAAGATAAGCAAAGCCGACGAACCGCTCGTTGAGTTGTTCCAGACTTTGAAAGAGACTCATGAGGAAATCATAGAAGATAAAACGTTTGGCGTAAGTTGCAAATTTGGTATTGCAGTAGTGTTATTCTGTTTATTATATAAAATAGATTGGTTTTCTGATTTTCCCGCCATTAATAAAATCGATGATCTCACATGTGTTGATTATCATGAAACGCATTAAGAGTATACTGCTCTATTTCTGTGGCGTGGTAGGACTATTTTTTTCATATAATAAACAAAGCAAAACATGGATGTTTGGAAATATGAAATTATTTCTCGTGTTGAACAGCATATCTCACCCGTTCGCTTTGCTCACTTGTGAGAAATCCTGGTTAACACTCGAAATAAGTTTCATATTTCCGCACATTCACTCATGTATTCTCTATTTACTGCATGGAGAAATTGATTCATATAATATACATTGTTATATATATAAATTATTTTCTTCTTTCAATACTATATTTGAAAATGCATTTTTCTTGTAGATAAGCAAGGAAGTATTTCTGTATGACGTCTATTTATCATACAGTGAAGATGATAAAAATTCTATGACCCAAGTTGTGGATGGTTTAATACAAAATAAAAGTGACGTGCGAGTATTTTCTGCCATTCAAGAGCTAGATGTGGAAGACTCCTGGCAAGATAAGCTGTATGATACAATAACGAAATGTAAACGTGTTATGGCCTTAATCACTCCTTCTTTCTTGCAGTCCGCCAGATGTACTGAGCAATACAACATTGCGTTATGCCACAGCCGTAGAGTACATCACGCTATTTTGGTTCCTTTATACGTTTCAGAAGTTCCATATATGCCTACATACATGAAACACAATACATTGACTGTAGGTAAGAGATTTTGTTGAAATTACACGTCAACCTTCAGCTAATATCTGAGCACCTATATACACTTGGTCTGTATAATACTGCATGAAAGAAACCTATTTACTTGTAGTGCGTTGCTGTGGGGTTTTTAACCATTTTTTTTGTTGTTATTTGTGGCCAAAAACTTGCCCTCGAATAAAGTTTGCTGTTTCAACTCGTAGAAACCGACCGGTCATGCATTACCGGAAAGTAATGATTGCTGCATGGTCAGAGCGTCTCAGCGAATCAAAATGCACGATTTCAATCTTACGTTTTTGACCATACAGGAAAATGAAATTCATAAGAGAAAATATCAGCCAAAGATCTTGACAGTATGGACAGAGTTGCAGCTGGTATCCTTACACAAAAAGGACCAGACAAAATGGGTATTTCACGTTTTTCGATAATTATTGTGTCGAGGTTAGTGCAAAACCTTTGAATTTTGCGCCAGCAAAAACAGCATCCAGGAGTGGTTCGGAAAGAATCTTCCATGTAAGGTTGGCAAACAACTCGGTTATATGGCCATACGTATATGGTTTACCGTTTTTTGGAGTTCTTTATACATGCATGTTTCTTCCGTAAATTGTGTCCTTTCCCGTGCATGTTAAACATTTCACTTCCCTATTTTTGTGAGCCGCAGGTGATATTTACATTTTTCTTTACGTTAGAAACTTGGGTTGAAAGTAGGGCCAGCCCTCTTGGTATGACTAGCCCTAGTATAAGAGGGCTGGAATTTAGCTCGTGTTTTAATACATGAGCTTTTTTGGTAGGGCTAGCCCTAGTAAGATGGCTGGATTTCACCTCGCGTTGGCTTGTTTACCGACTTGTGCAGCTTTTCCACGAAGCCCAAAATCATGTTTTCGCAAACACGATTTGAATTTATAACAAACACATGGACAAACACAACTTGTAAAATAAAGTTGACCAAAAAATATTATTAAAGGCAAACTTTACCGTGTATACTGAGCTTCGATTGGCTAGCCCTAACACGATCGGAAATTGCGGCTGTCGAGGCTCGCGAAATACGGGCTGACCCGTATTAGCTGCGCATGCGTAGAACGAATATCTTGCGTGTCAACGTCATCAATATGAATGAGGAGCGAAGGAGCGTTGTGGTACATGTGGGTTCATACGATAAAATTAGGAATATAAAAGATAAAATGGAACGATAGAAGAGGATACTAGGAATTTTGTAGGAAAACAAGCATTTGCTGACTTGAAATCAAATATGGCGGAAAAATTAGACTAACAGGGTTGTGATCTAGCATCGTAAACTTCCATGTCAAATGACTAAAATCTGTTGTTTATTGGCCGTTTACTACCTTCAAAAGAAGTCGGGTTGTTTTTTTGCCAGATGTGTGTGCCCAATTGTGCCCAACTGACGAATTGACGAGTTGACATAAAACAAACCCAATCCACTATGGGTGAATAAAGATCTCAACACTATCAGATAACTTTGATTGATTTTTTTCTGTCTTGGTTTTGTTTTTGGCTATATATGGACAGTTCACTTGTTATTGTTTTGCGTGTTTGTGTGTGTTTATAATTTAGTAAATTTCATCAAGTTCGGCCGACAACTCACTTGAGCCAGCACGCACGTGGGCTGCGAACTGCCCCATAAGAGTGGCCGATTTTCTATGCGATTTCCGATCGTGGCTAGAGCCAGCGCTCTTGAGTGCGTTTAAAAGGGGAGGTTTCCAGCCCTCCTAGGCGAGATCTCGGGTTGTCACTAGCGAGACCTCGCCTAGGAGGCTGGCCCTCTTGTCATGTATACGCAAACAAATTTTTACAAGGAATTACGCTGAGATGCGGGATCTTGGCAAAGAGGGCTAGCCCTACCAAGAGGGCCCTCCTCCGTATAAACATCCCTTTAATTCCACCGTTTATATGTAATTGTTACGTAGTTATGGTAGTTTTAGTGGGTCTATGTATGCATGTATGTATATATATATATATATATATATATACGTGTGGGTTTTGGTCTACGAAACGCAAGAGTGCTCGATAACATATAGTTAGAGCAAATATAGATTTTCGCTTACCTCAAAAGTCTGCAACAGGCTGTTTCATCTAAAAAAGAATCTTCAGGCATATATATATATATATATATATATATATATATATATATATATATATATATATATATATGTTTGTGTATCAATCGTATATGTAGTGTATGTAAGAAATTCTGTACTTTATTAGCCCATGCATGAGTAGGATCTCCACAGCAGCGGGGAGCCTCATGTCTGTAGGCTAAAGCATCTGTTCCAGTCATGGTAAGAACTAACTAGCAGCGAGCTGTGTGCTTGTATATAATTGAAAAGAACTTGCAGTGCTTCTCTTGTTTACTTTCTTTTTGATTAGATGAAAATACTTGTAGCTCGCTGCAAGCAGCGAGTTTCTTCGATGACCCAAACAATTTATATTCCTTAATTTAATCTGGCATTTTTTGGCTTTTTAGTTACTTCAGTACTTTAAATGTAAATCTTTATGGTAAAAACAAACGAATTTGAATAGATACAATTAATTTCTATTTTGTTTTGTTTTTTAGATTCAATTTCTCAGAAAAGTTAGAGACAGCTTGTATCACCGTTATTAGCTATCTTTCACTCACACCGCTTGAGACCACAGCTCAGGGCGAGGTTAACAAGACTTCATCACCTGCTCCAGAAAACTACGATGTTTTCTTATCATATTCTCATTGCAATGGAAACCAGGCGAAGAAAATCATGAAAGAACTTCGAAGTTGTGTGCCAGATATTAATATCTTTGTCGATACAGCTGAGTTAAAAGCTGGAAGTGCATGGCAACAAACATTGTATCATGCTTTAGGTAAATATTTATACGATATGAATAACAAGGTTTTTATTTAAGATTTAGAGACAGTAGCAACTTTCTTTTTAATCCTTTCCCATCAATGGGTTTTCCCCGTGACGAATAAAATCATCTGGCGTTAGCCAGAGTAAAATACATAAGACTTGAGAGTCGGATGCCACCCAGAAAGAGTTAAAGGGTATGGGCAATGAAAACAAAAAATTTCAAAAGCAAACCAATGACATGAAGATACAATCTAGTGTGTTATTTAGACAAAAAGTATTAACCCAATAAAACAACTTAATTGCACATTTAAAGTTGCTAATGTGAATCACTATTTGCCATCTTGGATACATTTTTGACATGCATGTGACGCCACAAGCGAGGTAACGCGAAAACTTTAGTTAGCCATACTTTCACATATATAAGTCTGAAACTCATTTTTTTGCAGATGATTTTCATTCTTGATTAAACCACAACACTTTAAAAACATACCGCAGAAATTCAGCTGCCAGAGGAATAAGTTTTATCATGTTTACCCAGCTTGTGACGTCAGTTAATTAGGCAATGTCTTACAACAAGATCGTGAACGGCAAGATTGTCTTTTGTCGAAATTAGTGATGTTGTTTGGCACAAGAGTTGTTTTGTTTATTGGATTACAACCGCAAGACAGTTGTTAATCAGAAATTAAAAAAATGTGCACTTGTAATTTTTGTTGCTCTTATACCCTTTAAAGGAATCCGAATCTTGATTTTAACTCAATTTCTTAGCAAATACATGCTACGAAAAAAACGCCGAAATATTTTCCGAGGGACGGACATGGTTTTGAAATCCACTGGGATTTAAGCACTTTCTGGCTTTTGAGCGAGACATAGGTGTCTTGAAGCCGATTAGAAGAAGATTAAGAAGGTAGAGGGCCATGCACTTTAGCAGTTTGTCTTCGCCACTGTACTATAACTGATATAGTTAATAGAAACTAAACATGGTTTGGAAGCTCAACAAAAGTCGTTGTTTTAAAAAAAAAACTTTCACGGTTACTGAACATATTGTGTTTTCTGTATAATGAAGCAATCATCCAATAGCAACGTTTGGGTTCAATCCATAGAAATAATATACATAGGTATATTATTTCTATGGGTCGATTACTCAACCGTACTGTTTAAATATTAATAAACCTAAAACAAAGGATTTGTGCACCTTCATGTACCTTTCAACATGAATCGAAGCGTGACTGTTAACCGCTTTGAAGTTTTCCGGGTTTCCAAACCATGTTTATTTTCTATTAACTATGAACTGATCAACTAATTACCTTCTTGAAGTTTTTAGAAACTTTGAATAATGAACAAATTATCTGCTCATAAACAACTCGGGCTCGTTGTTTAATTATTAAATATAAATATATAATATATGAACAAAAGAAATCGAAAGTTTTTTTATATATATTCTAAATGCTGACAACCCTTGCATATAAATATATCTTGAATTCAGAAAATAGACGTTTTGCCCTGCATGTATTGTTTAGAATGGAACTGATCACCACACAGCAAAGTGCAACGAGTAGTCGCCTTTTTTTGGCAGCTTTCTATTCCAGAACGTTTGAAACACTAGTGACCTACCTAGGCTCTTTGTATCTTTGAGTTGCGCAAAACAAATCTCACTTGTTGTTAAAGTGCCTATGAAACGAAAATTAAGTTTGTCTTATTTGAAAGAATACTTAAAGTGGTAGAGTAACATCTTTTGCAGTTTTTCCTTTCCTTGCCTCGCGTTCTTGAGATATTTCAGTTTGTTTGATATGCAAATTAAACATTTTGACGTCACACGTGCATAATGAGTTATCGAAAAAGTTATATATCTTTGCTAGTATCAAATACAATAATCACTTGAAGATCTACATGTTTAGTGTTGTGCGCGAAACACATCCACATGCTTCATTCAAATTAATTTGGTTTGATAATAGAAAATATATCTAACCTTCTCCGATAGCTCATTATGCACCTACGACGTCAAAATGTTTAATAATTTGCATATCAAACAAACTAAAATATCTCACGAATGAAGCAAGGAAACGAAAAATTACAAAAGATGTTACTCTATGATTTTAAGTGTTCTTTCAAATAAGACAGACTTAATTTTCGTTTCATAGGCACTTCAACGAAGTGAAAATATGCAACTGTTGTATATGGTGGTTGGTGGTGTTATCATATATAATATGGGCAATGGAATGCAGCTTAATTTTTCCAGCTCGGATTACACACTGAAATTCGTATTACACACGGTTTAACCGGTTTTAAAGTAATGTATTAGCTGAACAGTTATAGTAAATATCTTATTGAATGCATGGTTTAACCAATTATATATACGGTCGAGTCATTTTACTCGTTTTCGCATTTTTCTCGCCCTTTCAGGGCTTGGAAAAATACATCCGAAACTTGTAAAATACCCGTAGCCGTAAATCGGACAAGCCATTCAATATAGAAATTGCTATTTCCATGCATTGTTTCTTTATTCTAGATTGCTCCAAAGTTGTGATTGCCTTGATTTCCAACGATTATCTTCGTTCTAAAGTTTGTATTGAGGAATTAAACTTAGCTGTGGCCATTCAATTACAAGATAATTGCAAAGTTTTGCCTCTTATTATTGAGCCACTTGAAGAGAACGTAGAATGGTTAAGTTTGCTTTCACCAATCAACTGTTTGGAAGAAACGTCTCAGAATGAAATCTCCACAACTGCTGTTTGCAAAGCTATCGTGAAAGAACTACAGGATGTAAAAGGTAAAAAAATATCATGCTGGTATTAACTTCTTACTTTATTTTATAGACTTTCTAGAAATCTCAAAACGATGTTGTTGCTACCTAAGGCTATATTTAAAGAACTGTCTGTTGTTCTTATTTTATTGTCCTGTTGTTCAGACAGAAATTGTGCGCGAAGGCTGCATTATCTTTAAATCAATTTTTTGTTCTAATCAAAATACATAACGCAATGATGTAAATGATTATCAGTTTCCTGTTCATTACCATTTTCTCTAGCGCACTGCAGGGCTTGAAATAACGGCCAGACAGGCGCCGGTCACGTTGTCCAGTCAAACATGTTTTTTTCTTGGACACGACCCGTTTTTGGCCGGTCAAATATATTGCCATAAACAAACCCTTGTAATATTCACTTTTATTTATTCATCTATTTAAACTTATTTAAAAAAGGGGGCCCTTTCAAGGGGTGGTTTGTGTATATACACAAAATCTCTACTAAGTTTATTTACATATTACTAAAAACTACTATTGAATATACGTATCAAGTGTAGGTTACTTACACAAATTGCACGAATTGACTGGACAACATGACCGGCAATCCAAGGATTTGTTCGGTCAATACTCAATTCTGACTGGACAATGTCCGTTGACCGGCCGTTATTTCAAGCCCTGTACGTCAGGCACTATTTATTCTCGCGTCAGCAACTCGGCATATGGAGTACCTCTCATTGCCATTGCGTCGACGTTGTCGCGGCTAGAATGAATAACCTGAGTATCAGGCCCTCTAACGGGTGGGATTAAGTTGTTTTTGGGAAGAGTCGAAGAGATCTTTTCTCCCCAAGCTTCTCCAATATCCTTCTACTGTGTGACCCAGGGTTATTTAAGCTTATTTATTGATCTTTCAAAAATTTTGTGTTTGAGTTACGATTTGACTAAATAACCTTCATGGATCAGAAGGTTTAATATAACAATACACCTCTTTTGCTTACTATACAGGGAGGCTGTGGCCCCCAAGCGAGCCGTGCAGACTTCCCAGGGGGGCGGCCTGCCATCAAAGGGAAAAAAACCCTGTAAAACCTACCGAGTCTAGAAAACTTTGAATACTTGACATTAGAGCTGAGCCGATCATCGGCAAAACATCGGCAGAGCCGATTAACGGCTAGTTTTTCTCACAATCGACCATCGGCCGATTGTCTTTCACCATCGGATCGGCTGTCTCGTGACTCTCGTCCTCGTATTTCTGCTCTCTCTCGTTTATCTTTATCATAGCCTGTGTAGAGCCGCAACCCTCCCGTCAAAATCGGGGAGCGAGCGTCTGTGGTACGGCTTTCACTGGTCAGGTTCAAATTCAATAGTATACTTCAATTCTTTACCTTGTTTGGCATTTTTGCGCTTGTTGAGTTGTTGGTACAAAAATATTTTAAATAAAGGAAACACTGCTGACTACAGTACTTGACTGTTTTTTGTTTTTCTTTTGTTCATTGCGAAACTTGAGATGAATAAAACGACAAAACGGGAGCACTGAACATCAGGTTAGCAAACATCGGGTTTGCCGATTAATCGGCCGATGGTGTGGAAGTATCGGCTCTTAGCAATCGGTATCAGCAATCGGCTTTTTATTTAACATCGGCTCACCTCTACTTGACATTGCTAATTAATAATGTATATACATTATATAACTAATTTTTTTTAGTCTTGTTTAATTTCCACTATTTATTTCTTATTATTTTTTTCTTATATAGGACCACCAAACAAACTTGGGTTTGCGGAAAATATGAAGATAAAATCATTGGCATCTGTTTTAGAAGATGCTCGATCTCTCTTCTTTCAAGATCATTTTGCATCGCTGGTTGTTCCTCCAGACCACGCTGGTGGTCGTGCTGTGGGATCTTGCGTCATTAGTCCTAAGAATGCCTCAACTAATGTAGATATTTATATCATCTCCTCCTCAGATGACTCACAGCATTGTCAACTCTTGCAACGTCTAATTCTCTCCCAAGATCCGTCGTTAATTATTAAGAAGTCATCTGATGAAAACAACTCAGTTCGCTTAACTTTCCTTGATGAAGCCCGTTTGATCATTCCTTTGTTGTCTAGCAGCTATTTGGAGTCTCCTGAATTAGTTCATGAACTAAACATTGCTTGGTGTCGACAAAGGTACTCTTCCAACTTGTGTTTTCTGGCAATCACTTTAGACAAACTGCGGGACAGGCCAACGTATGTCCATCTTTTCCCGTGTTTTTTCAACTGTGATGACAATCAATGGACGGAAAACCCAGCCAATCTAAAACAATTTCCTGCAAATGAGCTGTCCCATGGTTTTGCAACATGCGAAAGTCCGCTGAAGGTTTTGCTTTGCTTTGTCACTGCAGCAAATTATTTACATCAATGGTTAGAAGAGCAAGAATGCACTGTGGCTGGTTTACACAACAAGTTTATCAATTATGTTCACTTGAGTAGATGCATTCAACGTTCAAAAGCAGAAACACCCCAAGAGCAAAGTCAGGGAAAGAACGACGCCACAGTTGGATCTGCAAAGAAAGTAAATTTTCAGGAAAATACCGTGACAAATAATGAAGACGAATTTTGCATTCAACGTTCAAAAGCAGAAACACCCCAAGAGCAAAGTCAGGGAAAGAACGACGCCATTGTTGGATCTGCAAAGAAAGTAAATTTTCAGAAAAATACCTTGACAAATAATAAAGACGAACTTTGCATTCAACGTTCAACAAAAGGTCCGCTATGCGAACATGTATCTGCGCCAAACCCACCACTGTGAGAATCACTTGTTAAAATCTTGTAACATCTTGTGCGATTTTGGAAAATCTTGTAAGATCTTAAGAAAAATCTTATAAGATTTTTACACGTAGATCTTATAAGATTTTACCGAGATCTTATAAGATAATTAAAGATCAGAGAAAGTACACGTTCAATTCTCTGACCAAAATAATTTTTTATCATGACTCGGCACAAAAACTGTGGTAGATCACAGTCAAAGTTTACTATAAGTCACGTTAAAAATACTTACCAGTTTTATCATGCAAAGTTTTGTCGGAAATATAGAATTTAATGGCTAACTGAAGATATATCCCAAACAGCTGTTGAGCCGGATACCGCGGGTCTAAAGTATACCCCTGAATCGCCTGTAGGTTTGTGCCATTTTGGAAACTTATACCGGCGTTAGATAGAGCGTTAATTCTGTACAACAAATGTGAATTAAAAAAAATCGTAGAATAGCAACGGAGAAAAATCTATTTGAACTGAGATGAGCGCCAAATATCAAATGTCAATTATTGGGTCAAACGCAATCATATTTAAAGTATCCCTAAATCGTCTGTAGGTTTGTGCCATTCACGAAACTGTCTTCTACAGTTAGATACAGCGTTAAATTAGTGTTTTAGTCCAAAACTTTGTCGGAAATATAGAATTTAACGGCTAACAGCCGTATTGGGATATACTCTTCATTGCAGTTGAGCCGCCCTCGGATACCGCGTTTTTAAAGTATACCCCTGAATCGTCTGTAGGTTTGTGCCATTCACGAAACTTCAACAGTTATATAGAGCGTTAAATTCTGTACAACACATGTGAATTAGAAAACATGGTATAGAACAGCAACGGAGAAAAGGCTATTTGAACTGACGTGAGCGCAAATATCAAATATCAAATTGCATTATTACGCTATTTACTTCAATACGGTCAAAGTCGTCAAACACGGTCATATTTAAAGTAAATCCCTGAATCGTCTGTATATTTGTGCCATTTGGGAAACTTGCACGGTTAGATAGAGCGTAAAATTCTGTACAACGTGTGTGAATTAGAACAAATCGTATATATAGAATAGCAACGGAGAAAAATCTATTTGAACTGAGATGAGCGCAAATATCAAATTGCATTATTATGCTATCACTTGGCGCACGGTCAGACGCAATCATTTTAAAGTATTCCCGAATCGTCTGTAGGTTTGTACCATTCACGAAATTCGTACAGTTAAATAGAACGTTAAATTATATACAAGATATGTGAATTTGAAAAAATCGTATAGAATAGAACCCTGAAAATCGTAGTATTTTAATCCAAAACTTTGTCGCTTCGAAGGACTTCGTGATATGGCGGACGAAATATTGTTACACCAGTAACAGCACACACTACAGGTCAGTGGTTACCCAAAAAAGCTAACCCACATACACACACACACACACACACACACACACACACACACACACACACACACACACACACACACACACAACACGATAGCAATATATCTGCTGCGCAGATACAAAAACCGAAACACCCCAAGAGCAAAGTCGGGGAAAGAACGACACCACAGTTGGATCTGCAAAGAAAGTAAATTTTCAGGAAACTACCGTGACAAATAATGAAGAGGAGCTTTGCAGTAATTTAGATGAACATCAGGCGCCAAATTACGAAGCCAAGGCAATTAAGAACAATGAAGCCACACCGCCATTAGATAAAAAAAAATCTGGCCGTAATTCTTCTTCTTCCACGACATGTTTGATCTTTTAACTGTTTCTCTGAAGTGCAGAGCATAAGGACTCTGTGCACTTACAGAGTTTTTAAATATTTTGGCACGTAATTGTTATGCTTACTTTGGCACGAGATTTAGTATTCTAAACATATAGTATAGACATTTGTAGTATTTTGGCATTTGCTCTTTTGCACTGTGTTGGTTTACATACGATACGGTCCTAAGTGCATAAACAGAATGAAAGTTTTAATTTACATGCATGCATATACATATACATATACATTCTTAATATTTAATGTATCTATTATTCAAATGTTACTTTTACACCAACCTCGTGCTCAGGGCATTTTGCCTCCACGTTGGAGGTCGACGATGGCCCTAGCTGGTCAGGTGACTCCCAGAATTTTGGGGTGTTTTGGCAAGAAAATTTATGCGGTATAATACGTATACATGAATAATAAATCGAGGATACATGTAAATGTCATGAACAAACATATGTCTAATGTTGCTCTTGACTTTAACTAAAGCTATCGTTTCCATTCTCTGGGTAAACTTTGCAGAGTGGATCTATTGCAATTCAAATTTTCATGAATAAATTATACTCTATCTGAATTAATCGAGTTCTAAAACTGGCCAATCAGATGATTATAGAATCGACCAGCCGAGGCCAGGAGGCAAAATGCCCTGGGTACGAGACTGAATTTTACACATGTAAAAATAATGTTCATAAATTATAGTTTTACATGTGAAATTACTTAGGTTATGTTTCTAATTTTATCACATATGAATAGCATCATAGATTCCAGTTTTACATGTGAAATCAATTTTATTAAGCATTCTTAATTTTATCACATGTGGAAATTATGTAAAAGTTTTACATGACGGTGTAACTTAATTCTATTATAAAATCTTAATTTTAGGAAACATCATTTTAATAAATTAAAATATCACATGCAAAATTTTACATGAAATTTTACAAAAAGATTGGAATATTCAGGGCGGACCCTTAGAAAAGTGATAGAGGGGGGGGGGGAACCTTTTCAGCGTGCACGATACTTTTTTGTCAATTACTCGCGCAGCATTTTTTCTCTCAGGTTTTTAGCCTGTGCTGGCTGTGTGCAATTAAAGAATTTTCTTTGTGTACGAGTCTTTTCCCGTTCAAATTGCCTTGCACGCACCTTATCACTTTTCTAATGGTCCACACCTCAAAACATGAGCAGCAGTGTTTGAAAAAAACAACACGTGCTGCAAATATTTTGAATAGCGTCAAAAATGACCCATTTCTCAAGTTCATGCTTGGCGTAGTAATTTTGAAAAGTAACGTTCTCTCATCTAAGCCGAGAAAATCAAAGCTAAAGTTTATGTAAATCAGTAGGATTATTTATTATAAAACCACATACGTACATGGTACAGTACTGATTTTCTTTGTTTTCTTCCTGCAAAAATTATTGATGAGTTTTTGAAATGTTTGGATTTTCCAAAAGTTTTAATTCCTTGAATTTAAAAAATTTAGTATTTTGAAATTTTCAGTTAAAGGTCAGATTGTTTTTGAAATATGGTTTTCTTTGTTTCACTAGACTTGAGCGGGATTTTAAAGTTTTCGTGTCGATCGCTGTGCGTTAAAAAGACTCGCCTTTTGAAACGCACTTTGAAATCTTGATAAAATCCGTGGGGTATTAAATTAAATGGCACATGATTCTCGTGGATATAAGACTCAAAACTGATCTATGATCGATTTCCAATTGACATGAAATTTTTAGGGTTTGCATGTATCAACTATAACGTTTAGTTGATTTCAGTTGTCTTTTAAGCATAGAGGACAGACACATGGATCACGTCAGATCACGTCAGCTGACTTGCTTTTTTCTTTCTTCATGCCCCAAATCCGGCAAGAAGTATTGTGTAATTTTTATATTGTATAAAACAAATAGATTCCATTTTGTTGTTGTCTGTTCAGTTATAGACGCACAGAAGACGTCACAACGTGGTAAGAACATCGTGACCCACTCGGTTGCATCTCGTGGGCCACTTTTTTGTTCTTACCACGTTGTGACGTCATCTGTGCATCTATAACTGAACAGACAACGACAAAATGGAATCTATTTGTTACATATATGTTATCAAATCCACAACTTGCGCAGTTCGTATTTAAATTTACGTCAGCAAATTATAATTTATAAGTTCGTTGAATTGGATTTATACGAAATAGTTTTTCAACGATCATGACGAAAGAAATCTTCGCCGCTAATTTAAAACGGAAGAAATCTTGAAAATGAAAATTGATATTAATAATATATTGTCTATAGTTGTCAGTTGAACGCTAGGACGCCGTTGGCATTATGTCTTTTCTTGGCCACTGTTTATTGAATGAAAATTTGTCATTTGGTATCTCGTTGCGTTTTTTTTTTAATATTAACTTTGCATGTTCTTTCGGTGTGTCAATACATGACTACAGATAAGTTATGAACCTTGCTAACTAATTTTCTGGGATGTTTTCTGATCTGTGTGTCATACTGTCATTAATGCAACAAAAACAGAAATTAGTGGGGGAGGGGAGGGTTAAAAATGCATATAAAGCGGGCGAGGGGTTGTTGCGTTCATGTATTTCTACTCCCAGTACTTCTTTATAGAGACTTGTCAGCGTGTACATTCCGTAACGCCAGAAACGACTGGAGCTGAAACGGCACAAAAACCTGGGTACGAGATTGGCTTGAAATCGAACGCAGCTGCGCACCAGTTGTTGCGCACAGGAGTTCTGTGTGTCGAGGTGATAAGGTCGCGGATGTTTTGTTTACCTGGCGAGAAACAAGGAAAAAAGAAACAAGTTTTGAAACCGTTGCAAGTGCAACTCTGCTGTTAACTTTCCTTGAACCTGATCGGGCTTATCGCTGCTTTAATATGCCGAATATGTAGCTTGATAAATCCTAAATCAAATTCAAAATTTAATATGCCTGGAAAGACTGGAATTCTTGCTGTCAATTCATTGGAAGTAGTAACAGACATCGGCAAATGTCAAATTCAGCTTTGTGTTGGAGATATTACAGCTTTATCAAAAGAAGACGAAGTTGATGTTCTTGTAATATCGGCATTTCCAGGTAAAGATACTGCAGTACTGCACGACATGGTGTGTGTGTGTCAAGTTTAAATCGTTGTCAAGTGTGAAATTGTGGTAGGAAACTGTGAAGGGATTGCTTTATATTAAACTATAATTGCTATATAGTTCAACTGTATTTGGGCTCAAATGATTCGAATCATGTTGGAGTACAGAGACACAGTATACACCACTACAGTAGTTGACATACTGTAGTTGGTGGTGCATTAAATTTTCCTTGTTAGGATTTTGGAAATTCAGTCCCTCTAGTAGACCCCCTGGGTTGGTGTGCAAATAACCTGATTTCCAGAATGAATTACTGATATGTGTACAGGGAGTGGACAAGAAAAAGTGGCCATCATTGAAAGTATGATTAATGTGCATTGTATAAAAAAATATGAGTACAGAAAAATATGTAAAGTTATATATTTTTAGTATGCATGCATCAAGATCTGCTCAAATATGATATCAATAGTCAAGGAGGAGAAGTGAGAAAAAGTTGACCACATGTCATAGCACCCCCACTACAAATCATACTCACAAATTGTGGGGTCAGTGGCCTGCTACATAGAGGGGGTGGGTGGTCCTTTCATTGTCAGACTTAAAGTGCACATGAAACGAAAATTAAATTTGTCTTATTTTTCATAATTTTCAATCTTGTAACAAATGAAGTGAATCTTAGTTCGACTTATTGCAGTTGGTCTTCAAAATGATTAAATTGTACTATGAAAGTGCAGGCCTTGTGATGAAAAAAACAGAGGAGATTGATCAATCAAGCACCTGAATTGAGCCAGGTGCTTGATTGAGCACCTGGGTTAAAAGTCAAAATATACAGTCATAAACGACAACGTGTAACCCAAATTAATGCCTGAAAAGATTTAAACCAAACATTAACAATTTTATTGAACTACAGAACAATATAATATATATATAATAAATTATAATATATATATACATTGTGAAACACAACAAATATAATGCCAAACAATAACATGGCTAGTAATTAGTACATGTAAAATAAATGTGCATAATTATACATAATCAATATCATATGATATCAAGTTCAGTTTAACATGGCTATTTTTATATTAATAGTAATTATTAAGTAGGAATCTGTGGCCATCTTATCCACGGATGTTGTTATCTTTATCTGCCTTTTCATAGATGGAGGTTCGGAAATCCCGTCCCCTGATCGTATTCTCTGGTTAGCAGGTTTTCCTTGATCTGCAGTTATAGCTATTTCATGAGCTTTTCCAGATAAGTGTCTCAAAACGCTACATTTTACAATGTTGGACGTCCCATTTACGTATGTTAACATGGCCGTCTTTGCAGGACCTCGGCAAGAAGGATGAATTTCAATTGCCTTTTGGTTGTTTCGGCAGATTTTGCACCACACTTTAGTGACATATTGTATACCATTATCCTCCGTCAATTCATGACCGATTACCTCTTCTTTTTGCCAATTTTTAAATGTACACCTGATCGCCTGATCGCAGGCCTAAGTTCCGGTATCTGAGCGCTGCTCTAGCCACGCTGTTTCACCGAATAAAAGCAATTTTAAGCTAATTTGGGGACAAAATTTTCAAAAAATAAAGCACAAAACCACAGTATTTTGCAACCTAATCATCTTATTGCAGGCGATCGATTAATCGCGATAGAACATTGGCCAAGGGGAGTGCGGAGGTGATCGATCGATCTTGATCGCCTCAGATTACAAGGCCTGAAAGTGTTATAACAGCAAAATAGTTAGATATTTTGTTGCCATTTCACTTAATTTCACTACAGTTTCACAGCGTGGCATGCTTTCAAAGTTAATGTATTTTTTAAACCAATGACAAAATTAGAATTGGATATCATATTTGAGCAGATCTTGATGCATGCATTCTAAAACATATCACTTACTTACTTATATTTCTTTTCTCAAATAATAGTTCCACATTAGCTATATTTTAAATGATGGCCACTTTTTTTTGTCCACCTCCTGTATATTTACATAGGAAGTTTTTTAATGTTCCCATGGCTTATGCACCTATCAAATTTAATAGCCCCAGGGGAAATTTGACATGGGGGGGGGGGGGCTTGTGTTAATTTCCCCACCTCAGTGCCTATGCTAGCGCTGGCATTAGCCAGAGTAAAATCTGTGGAGTCTCATAAGAATCCAAAAGAGTTAAACAAACTGAAAGAGTTATGTAAAAGTAACACAAGTTTACCCATTCCAAGCTACTGTAGAACACAAGCTACAGTTTTTTATATAGATGCGAGTGTTTTACTAGAGAATATGCAGTGTCGTATTTTCCAAATCCTCACTTGTGAAGATATTGATGACATCCTTAAGAATTTTATGTTCTAAGGATTTTGGGTGAAGGAAAATTCGAGTGTAGAATATATACATTTTAAGACCAAACTGGGACCAGTTGCGAAAAATGCAACTACACAGGCCTTCTGGCAGGAATTGAACCCACGACCTTGCGATTCTAGTGCAATGCTCTGACCACTGAGCCATGGAGGGCGTTGCCGAGAGCTTGATCACGAGTTCTGTATATAATAAGGTGGTAATGCCAGGAGAGAATTGGGTATATTATAAGTAATATTGGGCATTTCACTCGATTACATAGCATGTTCTAAGGATTTTGGGTGAAGGAAAATTCGAGTGTAGAATATATACATTTTAAGACCAAACCGGGACCAGTTGCGAAAAATGCAACTACACAGGCCTTCTGGCAGGAATTGAACCCACAACCTTGTGATTCTAGTGCAATGCTCTGACCACTGAGCCATGGAGGGCATTGCCGAGAGCTTGATCGCGAGTTCTGTATATAATAAGGTGGTAATGCCAGGAGAGAATTGGGTATATTATAAGTAATATTAATTAAGAATTTTACCTCTTTTTGCATTGAATCTATATATAAATAAAAAGAAAATTACACGTTGGCTTGAAGATATGAATTTTATCTTCTAGGCTCATTCCTAAAATATTGTTTTCACCACTCGAAGATAAAATCCATATCTTCGCACCACCGTGTAATATCCTCTATATAATTCCATTTAATCCCAATGGCTAGATCTAATGCCAGGCCTTTTTATTCATAGTGTATTTCATTTTTGTATTTAAAACACAATCTTTATTTTCATTGATAGATACTGTAGTTAAATTGACCTAACTAAACATTCTGTGTAAACAATACATCACACGCATTTTCTCATAAATTTAATTAAGTGGCACACCTTTTTACCTCACTCTTCTCTGTGATGATTGATGATAGCAAAGTGTCAAACTGACCAAAGTGTCAAAGTCATGAAAACATCCCATTTAAAAGTTAATTTAATTAATATTCTTTTGCTGCAAATAAACTTCTCGTGTAACGCATGTTTAAAGCTTTACACTGACAAAATTGACCTTGTAAAAATTTCACTAAATTATGCACAGTTTCAGTGATATTCCGCCTGCTGGTACACTGCGCAACACATCCTGCAGATAATGCTGTTCTTTGCTGTTTTAAACAGTTATAAGATTAATTTGAGGTTGAGTTTGCAGACTTAGTTGCCTACAGTACTGTATGTATTATAATTTACTAACGTCAATCGGTTCAACCCTATTAACTACAGATATGGTTCAACCATATGTGAAACCATCAATTTTGGCAGTCTGAACTAGGTATGAATTTGAGCTTTTGATGTTTTTATAAGCTCTGCTGTACGTCATTAATAACTAAAAGTATGAATCACTAAAAGCCGAAAATGCATTGGTTGAGCTGGTTTGTTTTTATTTTTGATTTGAAACAGTTACGGGGGCAATAGAAATATAGTAAGGTTAGATATACTGCTGAAACAGAGCGTAGGAGTCTAACGTTTCGAGCGAAGGCCCTTCGTTAGAGAGAATACGAAACAGGGAACGTAGGAGTCTAACGTTTATATAATATAATATAAAATTGTTTTGTTATCTTGGCCCCATATCGAAATACCATATGCCAAATATGGATGTATCAATCCATAATACATATTTTGTAAAGTATGCTTAGGAACATAATGTCGAAGTCTGGCAATAATGCCCATCTGGCAAGAGTGCTGGATACTTCTATAATTAACAATTAGACAACGAGCCCGAGTTTTCTATGAGTGAATAGTCAACGAGGCGAAGCCGAGTTGACTATCACTCATAGAAAACGAGGGCGAGTTGTCTAATTGTTTTAGTATAAATTTACCAACAAAAGTTAAATAAATTCTCGACCATAAAGCATTCTTTGAGGCTCGCTTAATACATTTTTTAACTGCCAACAACAAATGTTCAACATTATCATTTCGGACATTTCCTTGTCCCATACGGTAACTGATCGATAAGTAACGTTTTCTTGCATAGTTTAGCATGAGTTTTCATGTACAATATTGAAACAATATATTTTCACTCATTTGATATGTAAAAATGACAAAAAGTTGAAAGAAACATTCATTTTAAAATGTAGTTTACATCACGAAATCTTATCAATAACAAAGTAACGTAATTTTGAAATGTGATTTGTTTGCAGATATTTCGTTTTAAACGAACACAGATAAACAATTAAACGATCTTACCATTAATAATTTCCATTCTAACCATTTTGTAGCCGTTTTTGTTTTCTGTAGAGCTTATTGCTTCGCGTAAATGTTCAGTTTCTTCTGTCATTTGCCCACTCCGTTTATAATTTGGCGCCATTGTTGCTTAACAGAACAACCGCTCGCTCTACTGATCATTGATCGTGACATACTACGCATTTTGTGATTGGTCAATTTTTTTAAAAGAATGACTTTCATTGATTTATCCCAGAGGTTTATATTATACACTTGTTGACTGGCGCCGAGGGAAACATCGAGTTTTACGGACCCGAAGGCTCCAATGTCACCCGAGGGCTTTAGCCCGAGGGTGACATTGAAGCCTGAGGGACCGTAAAACTCGATGTTCCTCGAGGCAAAAGTCAACAAGCGTTTTGTTATATACCAAAGACTTTTAAAATACAAAATACCAAGTTGACTCGAAACTTACAAAAGGCAAAAAGACTTACCAAAACACTTTGACTTTGTCTTCGTAAATTCAATTCAACTAAACAAATACACCAGACTCAACAAGTACAAAGAACAGCTTTAAATTTATCCAGGTTTTCTTCAGACCTTCTTTGAAGAGATGTATAGATATTCTTTCCTTTGGAAAATGGACTATTTCGTACCAAACAAGCTCGAAACAGCTCTTGTTTTCAAAATGTTCCGAAAAGTCCAAAGTTCTTGATCTGATGCAATAATCATTGTGTATTCACGTGAACAACGCATGGTTAAAGCTGACGTCAGAGGGAAACATTGCACTGTTTCCTTCTTCGTTGTTGACGTCAGAGGGAAACAGTACAATGTTTCCCTCGGCAGAAAGAAACATTGAGTTTGTTGAACAACACGTGACCATGATTTGACCAATAGGATTTCAACTTTGGCAAACGAAAGTCTTTGGTATATAACAACACCAATTATAAACTCCTGCAATAGCCAATGAAATTGTAGGATTTGCATTATAAACTTGTAAATTTATACTAATAGTCTATAGAAACTACAAATAGCATTAATCATTTTAAGAATACTTTCATTGTTTGAATTAGGGGACTACTCTCCAACTCCAAGCTCTTTGATTGGACAGTTACAACTGCGATTAAACGTTAGTGTTAGACAGTTGGCAAATGACAAGGAAGAAGACCTGCGAAAGCTTTATTCTTGTTGGTGGTCCAAACCATTGCCAGATCATTTAAGTTTCAGAAAAATTCTCTGTTTTGAAGGAAGGTACTGTAAGCAATTGATTAAATATACCTAAATATTAAATCCATTAACTCTTGAGTTGTGTTGAAATTGCCAATGTTTGCCCAAAATGATGTTTTTGGCAGTAAAACAGAAAAACAATGTCGTTACATGGAATTGTTCTGGCGAGTTTCCCAGTCGACCAGGTTTTGGAAACCTTGAAATTCGCAAAAAGATCATTTTGGATTCACGGATCATTTTGATCAAAAAGAAAAAAAAGAGGTTTTTATTCGGTTTTGCTTTCCGTCCACAAAAAATGGATGAGGAAGGGCGAATAAAATGTAAAAACGATCGTGTAGATGTAAGTACGTGTATATTAATGCGTTTAAAACAGAGAGATTTGAAAACTCGTACGTAGAAAGTGCATCAAAATATTTCTGCACACGAACCGCACGGTCGTTTTTGTGTCGTATTTGTTAGGAACAGTGCAGTTAAAGAAACTTCAAAAGGGATGAAAATGCACAAGCTAATGAGCTATTAATAATGTACCTTGTTCACCAATAAGTTGTAGGGAATAAAATAAAAGGAAAATATTTGTTAAGACTGTGGGAATATGTGGTGCCAAGTTGAAAAAATAGGTAGGCAATGCGTACATGTGACTACTGCAGTATTTTTAATAAGGCTTTACATGAATTTCTTATATGGCATGAATTACTTCTGGTAAAATCACGCGCTGTGATTGGTTGCTGACGTGGCGAGATTTCTTCGTAATGCCCGCGGGAATTATGAAAATTGTTAATGCCCTACGATTGGAAACAAACAAAAAAGCCTAACGAAACTAAGTGAAATAAACGACGATGAACATTGCAAAAATAAATTCTAGTATCCAGACGAGAAAGAAACAGCGGAAAATAACTCTAGTTCGGTGTTTTGACGAAGCTAAAGGAAGCAAAGACCAAGAAATACAAGATTGATTTTGTAATAAAAAGTGCCATATAATAAACTACTTAATAACCTCGGCCTTGAACGTATTGACCTCGCTATCGCTCGGTCAATACAGCAAGGCCTCGGTTTGATATTTTACCGTAAAGACCTCGCTCTCAGTTATTAAGTAGTTATTATTTATTTATTTATTTATTTATTTATTTATTTATTTATTTATGTATTTATTTATTTATTTATATATTTACTTATTTATATATTTTTTATTTGTTTATTTATATATCTTTTACTTGTCTATTTATTTATTTATTTATTTATTTATTTATTTATTTATTTATTTATTTATTTATTTATTTATTTATTTATTTATTTATCTATTTATTTATTTATTTTATTTTAGTTTACAGTAGTTTATTTGTTGTACTTTTTTTGCATAAAGATTTAAAGCTGGGAGCAAGGTTGGCAAAGTTGTTGGACATATTTTCAGATGCTTGGTTCCAGTTTTGGCAAGCAAAGGAGGAAGTGTAATCATGCCTATAGTGGCATCAGGAGATCAGGTTATTACTATTAATTCTTTCCAGCAAAAACTTTACAATTTCGCATCATCTGACGCAATACTGGGTTTTAACCGGTGGTTCGCGCGGGGCATCGCGAGACACTTCATATGGGTGACTTAGAAGTCATATTTTGTGCACACGCGCTTGCTGACAGTTTTTGCTAGATATGCCGCCGACGGGTTTTTTTAATAATTTATATATTAAACCATGGATAGTAAAAAGACTGGATAGGAAACTTGATGGCGTTAGCATAACAACCTGGTTTGATTTGACAAGTTTAAAAATCCCCTGCTATATTCAAAGTTTAGAATTAATACAGCTTAAAATAATAATTGAACTGCCTGTAAATACAACAAAGCCACATTACGATAAAATGTCCGTCTATATTATTACTCATTTTAAAAGAAGATATCAAGGTTTACTAATTAAAATATGCATCGCAAATTCTTAGCAAAACAAAGTACTATATTGCGACGCCAGTTTCTTTGAAACAACACAGAAAACATCAAAACAAAGGTCAACAACGTTTACCTCGAACATTCGATTGTGGCTTAGGCAGGTTTGTAAGGCGATATAATCATTTGAAACGTCAACATAAAGTCATATAGTCATCTGAATGTAAAAATATGAAGAATTTGAAGGGAAGTTCACTTGAGTAAAACAAGCAAACTCACGCCATTCATGACATCACAATTTTCAACTAGGTTTCAACCATCTAGGTTATGCCAGTGAAGTGTGGTCACCACTCACCATTGGAGGCCTACGAATTGTTGAAAGAGTGCAAAGAAGAGCAACCAAGTACATTTATGGAAATTCCGCACTTGCTTCCCAATCTTACAAAGGCAGACTCTTGAAGCTTAACCTCCTCCCTATTTCTTTTTGGCACGAAATCAGGGATCTTGTGTTCTTTTTCAAAGCTACTAAAGGTTTTTATTGTGTGGACTGGTCGAACTATACATTCAACCACGAAGTTCAGTTAAGAACACCAGGAAAAGTTGCTCACTGGTCTACAAAACCATCAAATGTAGAACTCCTCTTTTTCAAAAGAGCTTCTTCAATCGTACAGTCAAATCATGGAATGCCCTGCCGGAATCTGTTAGATCCTTAACGTCCGTATCTTCTTTTAAGTCAGCTTTATTCAATCAATACCACCTAGCACTGAAAACAACTTTCGACCAAGATCATGTTTACACCTGGAAAGCTGTGTGCCCTAAATGTTCTATGGTCAGAAACTTAATTAAATTTAGACAATGCTGTTATTAGGACGTTATGGACCAATTATTGGTTTTTGTTTTACTTTTTATTATTTCAATTATTTTTGTCTTAAGATTATTTGGGCATCAACCCTGTTTGGAGTAACGCTCTGTTGTTGATGACCCACGTTGTGAACTGCTTTGTTAATGTCATTATTATTCATATTATTACCATTATTATTGTTAACTATAATTATGACTATCAATATCATTAATTATTTTTGCTTCACAACGAAAGCTGTATAAATAAATAAATAAATAAATTTGCAAACTCGGTAATGCAAATTTAACCAATCAAAAGGTTCAAAACACCCCACATGACTATTAGTTTCCTATCCAGTGCTTTTACAATCTATGATTAAACCAATCAATCGATATGACAAATAATTTTTCCTTAGCATTTTTTAGTCCTATATGCCTACGACCATGAATGACCATGCAAGAATGGCAATGAGCATGTACTATAATCATTATGGCTGCATGTTATAATGATTCCAATATAAAGATCTTGTTTACACATGGCACCGGACGAATTCGGAACCATGTCGTCATTTCTAAAGTCCCGTCTGTTTACATGTATATTTCTTTTGTGTTGCATAGTTCTGAATATGCATATAAACGTTGTCTAAGGTCTAGGACTATTTCTAAATGTAAACACCAAAATAGTCATTACTTAGTGTGTTGTTTGTTACTTTTGACCCTACACGAGAGGGAGATGGAAATAACGAGCAGTAGATGGGTCGCGCCGTCGCGGTTTCGAGCGCAATGGGCTAAGTGTGTGCCTGGGTGATGAAGCAAGAAAAGTTGAGAATTACTGTTTGTTACCATTTGGGCTTTTTTCTTCTTCCTAAGTGAGACTATACATTCGTCGTGTATTACAGATATTGACTACATGCATGCACAGTGTCCTGCATGCAGCCTGTAATTCAGAGTTTGCTGTTGGCTATACAATGTGGTTTCCACCTGGTATTTCAATTTTAAAACTTCTTAAAACTTTGTCTGAAGCCAAAAGCGTTTTTAATCGCAGTTATATGACCGTAAAACATTTTCCAAAAGCATGTAATGATACATTTGACACAGACTGATTTGATCGCCCCATGAAATGTTACATTGTATTTAGGTACATTGTATATGTTGTCATCTTTGCTGGATTGTGGTTAATAGAACCCCTAACCTTTGGTCTCAAGACGAACATTTGGTTCAGCATTCTGTAGTAGACAAGTTTAAGGAATCGGCTAAATTAATTTAAATTATGGACTGAAGCGGGGGGACATGAGTTAATTTCAGTCTTTAGTACTATAAGTATGTACTGCACTTTCTTTCACTATTTTCCTGGAGGGTGGGAAAAGGCCCTGGCATCGGCTGGTCACAGCACTCAAAAATACTGTGTGTAATAAATTAGCAATTTAAATTAGTATGCAAAATCATTCGGAGTAATGGCAGTCCCGTGGCCGTGGGAAGTTCGTTGCAATGGCGGTCCCCGATTGGTCTCGTTGGCGGTCCCGTTGAAGCCATTTGATCATAAATGGCACAAGACTATACATAATTATGTTTCCCGAGGAATGTTTAGGAAAAGCAATCAACCAATGAAAATGCAGAATCCACCAGCCGATGCCAGGTCCTTCTCCCGCCTTTCCAATTTCAAAAAGGCCCTGGGAACGAGGTTGAATTTTCCTAAATAAGCCTATTCACACTGCATAAATTATAGCATCGCATATAAAGGTCAACAAACTATGAATAAATTGTCAGTGTGGTCAGACAACATGTGCTTCTATGTTGCAGCCTAGCCTTCGCCAGTATTTTACAGCAAGACAAGCTCTTATGGCCTTCTAAACAAGGTCTACTACAGTTTACTTTATATATATATATATATATATATATATATATATATATATATATATATATATATATATATATATATATATATAATATATATATATATTTGATTTGTCTAATCACACGTGACCATAAATGAACCAATAGCAGTCTGAGTTACAACCAGCAAAACCCAGCTACAAGCTACACAACAAGAAGTAGTTATTGTCACACCACAAGGAACATAAGTTGCTGAGTTCATTCCACTTATCTTATGCTATCAAATCAACAGCTAGTTCTACACAATATATGTATATTGATGGTTGTCGGCTTTTGCCACACGACGGCATAAAGGCTGGAACACCTGAAACGTGTCATATTTCCGAGGCTGAGGTATTTTTCTTATTTTTGTAATCTTCTTTCCTTTCTTCCTGTTAACAACTAGAATACCTTGTTGGGCACACGGCCTGATCGAGCGAGGTTTTGCCAGTTGTTTGTGAAATGATTTCCCCTATCACGTTCCGCGGGGTGATCACAACTATGTTATTCCCATGGGGTGAGATTTCGCCAGTTGTTTGTGAGATGACTTCCTTGACAAGATGGTTCGAGGGATGATCACAAATGTTTTTCACGCGAGGTTCATCGATTGCCGGCAAGGTTTTGCCAGGGTGAGATTTTGCCAGTTGTTTGTGAAATGATTTCCTTGACCAGATGGTTCGAGGGATGATCACAAAATGTTTTTCACTCGAGATTTATCGATTATCGGCAAGGTTTTGCCAGGACGAGATTTCACCAGTTGTTTGTGAAATCACTTCCTTGACCAGATGGTTCGAGGAATCGAGGGATATGATAAATGTTGTTCCCGAGAGGTTTATCGATTACCGGCCAGGTTTTGCCAGTTTGTGAAATGACTTCCTTGACCAGATGGGTCGAGGGATGATCACAAATGCATGTTATTCCCATGAGGTTCATCGATTACCCGTCAAGACTTTGCCAGGGAGAGGAGTCTCCAGTTTCTGGTTTATGATAAAACTTCCTCTTCTATATGACCCGATGGGTGCGGGTGAGGGTTGTCGATTCACCAAGGTGCGCTTTCACCAGTTTTTGTGCTATGCAATTCAGAGTTGTATTCTGAAATATGGGCGAAGTTTCCCAAGTTGTTTACAATGATCACATACAGTGCTAACGTGCCTGTGCGACATCGGTTCTATATTGATTGTATTATAATACGTGACTGCATGTATTGGTGTTTTGGGTTTGACAATAGATGACGCGACTTTGCTGTGTTAGTTATTACGTCGTATAGGTTTAACGGTATATAGGTGGAGTTCCAGTCATGGAATCTTGGTCCCAGTTTACTGGGTTCCTCCTTTTTCTCCTTGTTTTATTATAGATTTTGTTGTTGTCTTACTTTATATGATGTATTTTCTTATGCCAACTTGTACATTGTTTTCCTGGAATGGGCGTATCATAACTACATTTGCTCCTAAACTGAAGTTACTAACTGCTCAAGTAGGTCGAACGTCCATCACATGGCTGAACTTTTTGGAGGACCCCATGCACTGTCAGTGGCGGGGTGATGTCCTTGGCCTGGTACATGATGTTAACGCGTCACTGCGGACATTCCCACCGGTTTGTTATCCAATTTTACTATATCCTCATTCATCAGAGCGTGTGGGTAATCACCCTAAACCACAATCGGTTCACATCTTTGTTTAGATTAAGAAAATGTTTCCGCTGAAGTTGCCATCTTCAACTTTTCTGAGTTTTCCTACAGACGAAAACATTGCCGCATATCGTCTCGATCACCGCGGCTAGCTATATTCCAACTGAATGAACTACTCTACAGTTTCTCAGCCTTTCGGATTTCTTTCTATAAGAAAGTATTAACGATTGCCGCGTAGGGTTTAAGCCTAGGGGAGTTTTCGGCACGCAAAGCTATGGACTGAGCGCCATATTCTATCTGTAATGTATCATTTTCTCCATGCCAAAGTGTGTTTAGCAATAGCAAACGGCACAGTCTGTGTCCAACTTTACAGAAAACCAATAGTCTCTTTTTAGGTGAGTTTAGTTTTGGAATTATGTGTCCGTTGTCGATCCTGTAAAGTAAGTATTTTATAAGACGAAATCAATGTTAACATAACTTATAGTGACCAGGGGCGGATACAAGGGGGGGGGGGGGGGGGTGACTGGGTGACTAGTCACCCCCCTTCCCTGCCCCAACCAATATAGGATTATACAGCGATACACTGGCAGCTGTTTATACAAATCACAACAGTTACTCGTGTGTAAAACATGCATAAATTATATTGTATAACAATGCTTATTGATACAGGCCGTAGCTATCACTGAGTATGGCCTCTCCTTTGCAATAAGATTGGACATCATGATACCCTAATCATCTTCTAAATTTGAAACCCCAATTTTAAAACAGTAAGAATCACGATTATACAGACGTATTGTATACAATCTCAATCTGAAATCTGAATATACATAGTAATTTTGGAACATAAACGTATAAAACATATCCCCATGAGTCCACGACAATGACGACATATGGTGTATTCATATATTTGGGTATTTTGTTTGGTAATTTATACCCTTCAAAACTCTTTCAATCCCCCTCAAAATGCAGGAAATGCTATTTCAGAGACTCTAAAATTCAAAATTTTTCCGGGGAAGCATGCCCCCGGACCCCCCTGGAAGTTTGTCGCATCTTCGGCGCCACCCTGCCCCCACGTAGTAAGTATTGCCTGTCCCCCCCTCCTGCTGCCTTGTTAAATATTCTGAAAGAAACAACTGAGCACCTTATAGTCACCCCCCTTGCAAAAATCCTGTATCCGCCACTGAGTGACTGAGTATTATTAGTTGCTGTGAGTTTGTACAAAGCTGCAACCGTAGACCATTAATGGTCTCTTGTGTTAAGGGATGAGAATTGGGGTGTAAGAATTGAGGTGTAAGGATTGGGGTATATGAGCCCAATAATGGTCTCCTGGTATAGTGTACAGAAGCATGCAAAGCTACAGAAAGGGTGGGGAGGCGAATTTTCTCCCCATACCTTAATAGCCATGCGATATTGTTGTACTGTGAAGTAGAATACTATACACACTGCATAACTTAGAGCATCGCATATAAAGGTCAACAAACTATGAATAAATTGTCATTGTGCTCAAGTTAAGCGGTGTAGGCTACATAGCGTGCGATGCAGCCCAGTATTATATTGGAAGGTTTATCGTGATTCCTGATAGTGATTTTATCGTGAAAATGAATTCCCACCCACCCAATCACCCACCCACCCACCCAATGCTGAGCATTTGCACTGCAGCTCTTGTCGTGTCGCCGAATTTTCTCCCCATACCTTAATAGCGATGCGATATTGTTGCAGTGTGAAATAGAATACTATTTAGTTTACAGTGTAACTGACATGTGGTCATTTGAAGTGACTGGGTTTTTTTTTCTTTTTAAAAACAGAGGTTTTCCAAAACTAAGATGCTTAAACTTCTTGTGAATGCGGCAGTTCACTGGATGAAGGCTGGACTACCATTGAGGTCTTTAAAAATTGTTTTATTTTCAAGAGATATTTCAAAGATAAGCAAAGCCGACGAACCGCTCGTTGAGTTGTTCCAGACTTTGAAAGAGACTCATGAGGAAATCATAGAAGATAAAACGTTTGGCGTAAGTTGCAAATTTGGTATTGCAGTAGTGTTATTCTGTTTATTATATAAAATAGATTGGTTTTCTGATTTTCCCGCCATTAATAAAATCGATAATCTCACGTGTGTTGATTATCATGAAACGCATTTAGAGTATACTGCTCTATTTTTGTGAGGCGATAGGACTATTTTTGTGACTACCGCTGACCTGTCAGCGGGAGCCACTATCGGCAACATGCTTGCTTGATTGTCTTGGACCTCACTTACGTCATACTCACCAGCCATCGCCAGATATTCGACAAGATCGTCAAATAGTCGACATGATCGGCAGGTACTCGAGAAGTGCTCGTGTTGTTCGTGGGGGGTACGATAAGCGAAAGTGAACCTCGTGTTTGGATTGTCGTTTCGATTGCTTTCACTGCCTGTCTGCCTTTTATTAAATCTTTCCTTTTCGGAAAGGTTTCTATCGTTTCAGTTACAAGGTAAGAAGTAGTTTTAAAACTGTGACGTTGTTTATCTTAAATCAATCTCAATCGATCTGAAACAAATCTCGACTCAACTGACTGACTGAGGACTGATAGGGTGCTTTGTTTGTTTGTTTTAGGTATTTTTCAACATCTTATTTTATTCATTTTTGTTAAAGAAACCAAAGTTTGCGCAGGCCCAATCCAGCGGTCTGACTGAGCGTCAAGTGTTGCGCTCTCAAGACGTTTTATTAAACGAAAGTTTTGGGCAGACCCAAGCCAGCGGTCTGACTGAGCGTCAAGGTTACGCTCTATTGAGATATTATTGAGAACTATTGAGCTATTATTGAGAAACTATTGAGCAATTGAAAGCCTTGAAATCTGTTGTATTTATACTTGTGAAGTGAAGTGAAGTGCTCGTCGTTTATTCGTCAAACCCACGCGAGAAACACGCGGTTTTTTGTTATTGTAAAGTTTCAAGTGTGACGTCATCTATTATAATTTTGAAATATAATCACGAAATATATTAGCAAAATATTTCAAAATGGGCATTACATTAGAACAATAGAGATCGAGAATCGGCTGTCACAGCATATTTATTGCAGGTAAAGATAACGAAGTCGTTTAAAAGGGTCGTTTTGGAACACTGTTAATGATATTTTATTTACACGTGTTTTACTTGCCAACATTCAAACGTGTTGTTGAGCAATATCAAATATCAAATGAAGTTATGTCTTGGTTCCATCAAATGATGTGTTATCATGTATATGTACCATTGCTTCTAAGGGCCTAAGGCTGTCAAATGACGTAGAAGAAAACCCAGGTCCTTCACTTGTATCAAATAATTAATGTATTGGACACTGTTCGTGCTAATTTTAGTCAAGGAGATCAGTCGAAGTTCGGTGATAATGCAGGTAAACAATGCGTTGCAATGTCATTAACTGCTGTAATCTTTACTGTAGATACATTAAACATGTTGACACCTGGGATTCTCCTGATTTAAATAATGTTTTGATTCGTGGCAACTGTCTGTATGATTGCATTAAAGGTTCTGTTAAAAAAGAGTTCTTGTTGTTGACTGATGTTCCTGCTGTAGTATCACTAAATTGGAAAACATATAATTTAACCTAAAGTGGGGAATCATTAAGTGGGGAATTATTTATGTCAGATAATAATGGGCCTTATATTTCCCTAAAAAATGCATTTACAGAAATATTTGTTGGAGGAGAAACAAATTATGAATGTTGTTTGTTAACTATTGATTGTAACACAGTTGCAGTGTTTAACATGTTGGACAATAGTTAGAATCTTTGATTCTCACTCGAGGGATATGTGGGGAATGCCAAGTTTTTCTGGAACATGTGTCTTGCTCACTGTTGATGGCCTTGAAAACTTAGTTGCATTTTTTCAGGCTACTTCTTATCGAGGAACATGTGTGCCTTTTGAAATGAAAGGTGTTTTAGTCAATGAGGTCTGTATTGATCGTAATCAAAACCATCAACAATTAGCCAACAATCAGAAACCTCGACTAGGTAATTGATACAAGAGAAGAGAGTGTGCGAATGAAAGTAATGATAAATGCGAGGTAACAAGAAAAAATGACCAGTCTAAGAGCAAGAAAGTAAAAATTGAAGATTCAGAAACTAGAAATAAGCGATTGCAAGCTAGGCGAATGAATTATTTAAAAGGAAAAATAAAGAAAGTGCTTTAACGAAAGAAAAGAGGCTTCAAAAGCGTCGGTAGTATAAACAGCAAAAGAGAGAAATGAATCTGTTGAACAGAGAGAGAACTGATTGAATGCACAACAGGTGAACAATAAGCGTAAAAGAGTGAATGAATCTGATGAACGTAGAAAGAATAGATTGCAGGCACAGCAAGTGAATGATTTGAATAGGAGAGCAAATGAATCTGATGAGCACCGACAGAACAGACTCTTGATACAAAAAGAATGTGATGCAAAAAGGAGAAACTGTGATGCTGGATCAATTTCTGATCTTATTCGTAGATTTCACATAGCTGTATCAAAAGGCCCAATATATATATATTTGTACTTGTTGTGACCAGTTGTGGTATAGGCATAGTGTTAATTCTGCTGAAAAACTACGAGTGTCAAACCCCACTATGTCACTATACTTGTTGAATAAAATATCTGTTGATAATATTGAGTGGATCTGTGGAACATGTGAAAAACATTTAAAAAAGAATAAAGTGCCTCCACTCGCAGTAAAAAATGGGATGGTATTTCCAGAAAAGCCAGAAAGTTTTGATTTAAATCAATTAGAGTGGAGACTTATTGCTCCAAGATTAGCTTTTCTGAAGCTTATGCAAGCACCGAGGGGTAAGCAGTTTAAGATAAATGGCAATGTTGTCAATGTTCCTGCTGATGTTGTCAATACTGTAAATACATTACCAAGACTACCACGTGAAACAGGGACAATCAAAGTTCAGTTAAAACGACGACTCCAATATAAAAGTTCTGCAATGTCTTTAAATGTGAGGCCACACAAAGTCTTTCAGGCAGCAACTTGGTTAGCTACGAATAGTGCACTTTATCATGAACAAGGCATTGTTTTTAATGAGCACTGGCAGAAAAACTATCAGGAAAATTTAAACACACGTGATGATATTACGACGGGACATGAAAAAGACAATTTAGACAATTCTAAAAATAGAGATGACAAGCCTTTAAATATTGCCAAAAGTGATACCCAATGCCAAGATGATGATTGGAGTGAAGATGAGACTGAAATTCCTGCTGGGGTAACTGACAGTATGTTGACTCCTACAGATTTCCTTGAAGATCATGAAAGAGAAACAATTCACAACATAGCACCAGGTGAAGGTAACAGACCACAGAGTATATTTCGAGACAAGTATTCTGAAGAACTAGCTTACCCTGGGATATTTGGGAAGAAAAATGCAGTCTTATCCAAAGTGACCCAGTGACTTGTGCAAGACATTTTGATTACCAATTTAATGAATTCTTGAAAGAGTTGTTGATGAGCAACATTGGCCCTTTGAGAAAAATTAGAGACTGGTTCTATAGAGTTGAATATCAGCGACGAGGTTCACCCCATATTCATATGTTAATATGGCTAGAAAATGCTGCAGTGTTTGGTGTTGCTAAAGATGATGATGTCACATCTTTTATTGATCAGATAATGCATGTGAATCGACAAACACACAGACATTCCCATACTTGTCGCAAAAAGTCAAAAAAAGAGTGTAGATGTAATTATCTTCAACCACCAATGAAGTCAACAAAAACACTTTATCCCCTAGATGATAATGTTTCTCAAATTGAAATTAGGAAACTAAAAGTTTTATGGAAAAACATAAAGCAGCAGCTAAATGACATGAAAGAAGGTGAAAATATCACATTTGATCAATTATTAGCTGATAGACTGAATGTCTCTGAACATGATTATATGCTCGCGATTAGATCATCTCTCAACTGTCCCACAATCGTTTTAAAAAGAAATGCTATTGAACTCAGAATAAACAATTATAACTCTGCCTGTCTGAGTGCCTGGAGAGCAAACATGGACATTCAATTTGTTCTTGATATGTATGCATGTGCAATGTATATTGTTTCATATATATCCAAAGCACAAAAAGGATTGAGTGAACTGCTTCGTACTGCACGTGCCGAAGCAAGAAAAGGGAATGCAAGTATCAAGCAGCAAGTGAGAGATATTGGTAATAAATTCTTAAACAGCGTTGAAATTAGTGCGCAAGAAGCTGTGTACATAGTTCTGCAATTACCAATGGGAAAATCATCAAGAGAAGTTGTTTTCATACCGACCTCACCACCTAATGAAAGAGTTCAGTTGTTAAAACCACTAAGTGAAATTGAAAAAATGCCTGATGAATGTGAAGAAATACATTTTGGCGGACTTTTAAAGAGATACACTGAACGACCTGCTAGTCTTGAGAATGCAACCTTAGCAGACTGGGCAGCGTGGTATGATGATGAACTTTGTGATGACACCAACACAATTAATAGCCCAAAAATCAAATAAAAATAGTGAACCAAAAAAACGAACAAAAGCCAGAATCATAAGGTGTGTCTGGTTTAATAAAGAGGCCTACCCAGAGAAGCACTATCGGGAATTAATTATGCTTTTTACACCATGGAGGAATGAGGAAAGTGATTTAATTGGTAATTATTCATCTTATGAAGAACATTATTTAACTTTACAAGACTCCATAAGAGATCAAATGAGCCTCTATGCAGTTTGTAATGAAGAATTAAATAATGCCCGGGAACAATTAAATTCAGCTTTTGACAATGATGAAGATCAATTTGATTTAATTACACCAGTAACTCAAGATGCTGAACATCAAGATGAAGATGAAGGGGCTATAGATTTACACCCTGACCTGAATGAAAGCTATGATCTGTCACATGACATTGGAATTCCTTCTGCATCATCAAATAATGAACCACTTATTCTAAATGAAATACCAGATGACGAATATAGAGAAATGGTGCAAATGTTAAATAAAGAACAAAAGGAATTTTTCCAGCATACTCTTCACCTAATAAAGACGTCAGACAAACCATTTTACTCGTTTCTTAATGGAGGTGGAGGCGTTGGTAAATCACATCTTACAAAATCAATCTATCAAGCAGCATTGAAATACTATAATACAAGAGCCGGTGATGACTTCAGTCAAGTTAATATTTTACTTCTAGCTCCTACAGGAAAAGCTGCATTTATCATTCGAGGCAATACAATACACAGTGCTTTTGCAGTACCTGCAGTCCTTAAGAAATTATAAACCACTTGATTCAAACAGATTAAGCACTTTAAGGTGTCAACTAGGAAGTGTAAAACTGATATTACTAGATGAAATATCTATGGTTGGAAACAGTATGTTTAATGTCAAATAAATAATCGATTAAAAGACATTAAAGGTAGCAAGGAAGATTTTGGAGGTGTAAACATAATTGCAATTGGTGATTTGTTTCAATTAAAACCGGTCATGGATGGTTTTATATTCAAAGATTTTGATAACTCAGAATACGGTGTTCTTACTCCAAATTTATGGAAACAACACTTCCGAATGTTTGAACTACATGAAATAATGCGACAAAGAGAGAGTAAAGCATTTGCAGAAACTTTGAATAGATTAAGAGAAGGAAAACGTACTGAAAATGATATTTTAAAGATTAAAGAAAGAATAGTTTCAGAACAAAACTGTCCAAAACAAGCGTGCACCTCATTTATTTATGCAAAACGTGAATGTTGATGAATTTAACAACCAAGTTTATAAAGCAGCAACAGGGGCAATATACACAATAAAAGCTCACGACAGTGTCATAGGTGCTAATTCTGCAGAACTTAGAGACAAAATATTGAAGCAAATTCCAAATGACCCACGAAAAACTAAACAGCTTGCTTCAAAGCTCCAGATTGCTGAAGGTGAAAGAACTGAAATTGCCATAAATGTAAGAACTGATGATGGTCTGACAAATGGGGCCAGTAATATTAAGTTAGCACAGTACCATCGGGTATAATATGGGTAGAGTTTGATCAACAAGAAGTTGGTGACATGAAAAACAAAACATGAAAACAGTCAGCTTTATCGACAAAATAATATTCAAAGTACATGGACGCCAATTAAACCAGTCACGACACAATTCGCTGTTGGTAGAAATAGAACGGCTCAAGTTGTCAGAAAGCGATTTCCACTGCGACTAGCTGCTGCTAAGACTGTACATAGATCTCAAGGTGATACTCAAACTGAAATTGTTGTCAACCTTAACACTCGAAGAGCAATTCCGCACATACATTATGTTGCGTTGAGTCGAGTAACTACGATTGAAGGATTGTATGTCACTGACCTTTGTGAAGACAAAATTTCTGTTGATTCTAAAGTTGTGAGTGAAATGGAAGAGTTGAGAACAGAAAGAAGCCTCCAACTTTGTATCTCTCCATTTTATAAAATAAATTATTCAGTTTTGAAATTGTGTTATTTAAATGCGCGTTCACTCCATAAACACATTGAAGATGTTCGTAAAGATTTTAATTATCTCTCTAGCGATATAACAGTATTTACAGAGACAAGATTCAATCCGATAGAGCCAAATGAAATGTACACCATTGATGGTTTTGAGTTATTTCGTAATGACAGTCACTCTTGTGAACACATGCAGTTGACTGTCATTACGAGTTATTTCGTAATGACAGTCAATTGCATGTGTTCAGCATTGAGAGAAGTTGTCCTTGAAGTTGCTGCTGAAGAAAGTGTAATAATTGGAGAGTTCAATGTAAACTGGCTCAGTGAAACTGATAGAAGACCTCTCTACAATGTAATGGTAAGGGACAATAGCTATGTACAATTAATATCAAACTACGCAACAGATAATAAAACTCTCATTGATCATATATTCTCTGAAACCACTTTTCAAAACGCAAATTCAGGGATTTTAGAAACCTATTTTAGTGATCATAAAACAATTTGGGTATCATTCAAATGAAGAGCAGACAAATAATATTGCTATCTATATAATGTATTTAGAGACACAAATGCAAATAAAATATGTATTACAAATAACTTTTTTATAATGATCATTAATACTTCTAAACCGGCATTTACAAGATTCAAAAACTAAGAGCAGAATTTTTTAAAAAGGAACACCTTAACGTGCATAAAGTATATAATACAGTATTAAAGATGCAATTGATCAAAGATGTTGTTTTGTAATTATCAAAAATTATGAATTTAATATTATGAATAAAAATGATTAATTTTTCAAAATAAACAAATAAGTGCTAAAAATTACATTGTGAATGTTCCCATGCAATATGGGAACAACTTCACATGAAGTAATTTTATTACTTCAACAAAAGCAGGGGCAACAGACCCACACCAGGATTGGACATACTATATAGCAGGTAAGTTCTTTTTTCCAATTTACTTTTTTTACTTACATGTAACTAGTGTAGGACTAGTCAAGTTTTAATATTATTTCCAACTGTTAATTAAAGCCTTTGTCTTTTTATTTTTTATAGAAATTGACCAGTGTACAATGTATGGAATGTCCAGTTATCCAGTACAAGTCTCAAATTGTCAATTGCCAAAAAAATGTTATTCCACTTACTGACAAAAGTATTGTACTTCTTCCAAATTCTACACCACATTTTCACCATTCAAGTCCATTAAAGTCTGACTACCGCAGCAGATGTTATAATGCAAAATCAGAATATTGCAACACTTTTACAAGAGACATTATTTCAAGACTTTTCCCCTTGATATTAATTCTTCAGCATTATAATGGTAAAGGATTGAGGATAAAGGACTGGGGGCTAATTGTCTTTACTTACAGCCAGTGGCTGAATTGCGAAGGATGCAGATCAATGTGGCTGTGTTGAGAAAGCCGTTGTATGAATCACAGCGAAGATGTAGGTGTTGATATACATCCTGTTTGGATATGGATAATCATAAAGAAACATTGTTTAATCACCATGATGTCACCACAATTTTCCTGTTATGGAACATATTGCAAGTTCCAAACTGAATACAGAGAAAGATGCATATATCCTGATAATACTATAACTGTACACCTTTTAATGGCTCGAGAATGCAAAAATTCTATGGCTGGTGGAAACTTTATTATCAACAAATATTCTCCATTAATTGTTATTTACTCTCAATCCAAAATATGAATTTTACAAGCTCACTTCATGCAAACTGTTCAAGGTGTATATTACTAACAGTATATGATGCAAAGATTTGGATTCAGCCAGTAAAGAATGAAATTGAAGAACATTATTATAGCTAGTTCTTTATTGCGGTGGACTTAAATTTTGTAGTGTATACTTTGTCTTTGTGTGTTTGAATTTTTTGAACACAAGTGATAAAATAGCTAGGCTATGTTCAGCTAAAAGAACAAATTGGCTGGTTTGACAATACTAGTTCTCAAAGTAAGGTCCATGTTTTACATCCATATTCAATGCACAGATGTATAGTATGTATACTATGTTGAAATTAACAATGTAAGACACATTTGTAAATTAAAATAACTATCAATTGATTTGTGTCAGTATCTGTTTGCATTTCACTCATTTTCATGCTTTTCATCTTTACAGCCAAACCGGTGTTCGTTTCCGCGCGACCTTGTTCTGACTTTCAATAGAACTTCATATTATGTGAAGTTCGATATTTAAAATGCGAATTTTTAGCAACTTGCCAAGGAGTCGCTGTGTACCGTTAGCTAGTCAACATTGCAATGTTGCTGTCAATATTGCAAGGTCGCGCGGAAACGAATACCTGGTTTGGCTGTAATAGTCTCCTTTATATCTGTTTCTGTGTAAAAAGTGGTAGTCACATGTACGCTTTGCGTACCTATTTTTCATAATAAACAAAGCAATACATGGATGTTTGGAAATATGAAGTTATTTCTCGTGTTGAACAGCATATCTTACTCGTTCGCTTTGCTCGCTGGTGAGAGATCCTGGTCAACACTCGAAATAAATTTCATATCATCCACTCATGTATTCTCTATTTACTGCATGGGGAAATTAATTCATTTAATATATACATTGCTATATATAAATTATTTTCTTCTTTCAATAATATATTTGAAAATGTATCTTTCTTGTAGGGAAGCAAGGAAGTATTTCTGTATGACGTCTATTTATCGTACAGTGAAGATGATAAAAATTCTATGACCCAAGTTGTGGATGGTTTAATACAAAATAAAAGTGATGTGCGAGTATTTTCTGCCATTCAAGAGCTAGATGTGGAAGACTCCTGGCAAGAAAAGCTGTATGAGACAATAACGAAATGTAAACGTGTTATGGCCTTAATCACTCCTTCTTTCTTGCAGTCCGCCAGATGTACTGAGCAATACAACATTGCGTTATGCCACAGCCGTAGAGTACGTCACGCTATTTTGGTTCCTTTATACGTTTCAGAAGTTCCATATATGCCTACATACATGAAACTGACACAATACATTGACTGTAGGTAAGAGATTTTCTAAAATTACACGTTAACCTTCAGCTCGTATCTGAGCACCTATATTATAGAATTTCCTCTGGCTCTAGGCTCTGTAAAATTAGTCGTGTGCCTACGGAACGCTGTAGTTATGTATTTCGTTCGCACGATGCCGGTATATATACCTAAGAATAACGGCAGAACATTTCTAACGTTACTGTAATTCGTTAATCTATTTGAATTTTACAACGTTTTCGAAAGTGTTCGCACAAAAGTCAAAACGAGCAGCATGCAGTTTAAAGAGTATTATCCTACCAAAGTGTAGTACATTCTAGGTTAACAGTCTTTCTATTAGTAGCAACTTGCCTTATATTGATTTAATCTTCTCCGATTACCACTGGCTATATATAGTCATTGATTTAATAAAGTTATAATTGTCAATCTTAGAAGCTTAGCCCCAACAGTGCAAGTCTTAGAACCTTAGCCCTAAACAGTGTAAGTCTTAGAACCTTAGCCCTAACAGTGCAAGTCTTAGAACCTTAGCCCTAACAGTGCAAGTCTTAGAAGCTTAGCCCTAACAGTGCAAGTCTTAGAAGCTTAGCCCTAACAGTGCAAGTCTTAGAAGCTTAGCCCCAACAGTGCAAGTCTTAAAAGCTTAGCCCCAACAGTGCAAGTCTTAGAAGCTTAGCCCCAACAGTGCAAGTCTTAGAAGCTAGCCCCAACAGTGCAAGTCTTAGAAGCTAGCCCCAACAGTGTAAGTCTTAGAAGCTAGCCCCAACAGTGCAAGTCTTAGAAGCTTAGCCCCAACAGTGTAAGTCTTAGAAGCTAGCCCCAACAGTGCAAGTCTTAGAAGCTAGCCCCAACAGTGCAAGTCTTAGAAGCTTAGCCCCAACAGTGCAAGTCTTAAAAGCTTAGCCCCAACAGTGCAAGTCTTAGAAGCTTAGCCCCAACAGTGCAAGTCTTAGAAGCTAGCCCCAACAGTGCAACTCTTAGAAGCTAGCCCCAACAGTGCAAGTCTTAGAAGCTAGCTCCAACAGTGCAAGTCTTAGAAGCTAGCCCCAACAGTGTAAGTCTTAGAAGCTAGCCCCAACAGTGCAAGTCTTAGAAGCTTAGCCCCAACAGTGTAAGTCTTAGAAGCTAGCCCCAACAGTGCAAGTCTTAGAAGCTAGCCCCAACAGTGCAAGTCTTAGAAGCTTAGCCCCAACAGTGTAAGTCTTAGAAGCTAGCCCCAACAGTGCAAGTCTTAGAACCTTAGCCCTAAACAATGCAAGTCTTAAAACCTTAGCCCTAACAGTGCAAGTCTTAGAACCTTAGCCCTAACAGTGCAAGTCTTAGAACCTTAGCCCTAACAGTGCAAGTCTTAGAACCTTAGCCCCAACAGTGCAAGTCTTAGAACCTTAGCCCTAACAGTGCAAGTCTTAGAACCTTAGCCCTAAACAGTGCAAGTCTTAGAAGCTTAGCCCTAAACAGTGCAAGTCTTAGAAGCTTAGCCCTAACAGTGCAAGTCTTAGAAGCTTAGCCCTAACAGTGCAAGTCTTAGAAGCTAGCCCCAACAGTGCAAGTCTTAGAAGCTAGCCCCAACAGTGCAAGTCTTAGAACCTTAGCCCTAAACAATGCAAGGCTTAGAACCTTAGCCCTAACAGTGCAAGTCTTAGAACCTTAGCCCTAAACAGTGCAAGTCTTAGAAGCTTAGCCCTAAACAGTGCAAGTCTTAGAAGCTTAGCCCTAAACAGTGTAAGTCTTAGAAGCTTAACCCTAAACAGCCCTAAACAGCCCAAGAGGGCTGGCCAAGAGGGTTGGCCCTCCTCCATATAAACACCCTATTAATTCCACCATTTATATATAGAGAGAGAGGATATTACACGGCGGCGCGAAGATATGAATTTTATCTTCGAGTGGGCGAAAACAATATTTTACGAATGAGCGTAGCGAATGAGTAAACTATTATTTTTGCCACGAGAAGGTAAAATTCATATCTTCAAGCCACCGTGTAATGTTCTTTGTATTATATAGATCCAATGCAAAAAGCGGTAAAATTCTAAATGACGTCATCGATATCTTCACTAGTGAGGATATGGAAAATACAACACAGTAAAACACTCGCATCTATATAATAATATACAACTATATAACACAAACCTCGGCCTTGATAATTCTTGATATCATACTCAACCTCGTCCAATAATTGTTTTATTATACAATTATAAATGTAGAAGCCTTTAGAAAGTTTTTTGCAAAGTTAGGAAAATAGTAAATATTCTTGCCGTCTTCAGTTCGAGGTTCGCTAACTTTTTTTGCTTTCAAATACAATTTTCTCTTTCAAACACTGCTTTAAACTCTAACAGCTGTATGTGTAGCTCGCTTGTTTTTTCTTGGTGGTTTTAGCGTCAACAAAACGTGCCAAATCCGCCGGATTAATCCGCTTCTGATCTTCACTCCTAAGGACGGCCGCCATGTTTGTTTTGTTCAAACCGCTGGTCGGCGCGTCATTGGCAAGATATCAAGAATTGTCTGTAGGTTGTTAGCCAATCACAATCGAGATTGTATCAGTATTGTATAACAAATTGTTTATTTGTTACTTAGTTATGGTACATGTAGTTTTAGTGCGTCTATCTACACTCGAATATTCCTTCACCAAAAATCCCTAGAACATGCTATGTAATCGAGTGAAATGCCCAATATTACTTCTAATGACTATGTATATATATGTGTGTGTATCGATCGTATATGTAGTGTACTGTATGTACGAAATTCTGTACTTTATTAGCCTATGAGTAGGTTCTCCACAGCAGCGGGGAGTCTGTAGGCTAAAGCATCTTTTCCAGTCATGGTCAGAATTGACTTGCAGTGCTGTGTACTTGTATATAATTGAAAAGAACTTGCAGTGCTTCTCTTGTTTACTTTCTTTTCGATTAGATGAAAATACTTGCAGCGAGCTGCAAGCAGCGAGTTTCTTCGATGACTGAAGAAAAGGCTTAATACTATTCCTTCGACCAAACAATTTATATTCCTTAATTTAATCTGGCATTTTTAGCTTACTTCAGTACTTTAAATATTTTAACTTATTTTCTTTATGGTAAAAACAAACGAATTTCAATAGATACAATGATTTTGTTTTGTTTTTTAGATTCAATTTCTCAGAAAAGTTAGAGACAGCTTGTGTCACCGTTATTAGCTATCTTTCATTCACACCGCTTGAGACCACAGCTCAAGGCGAGGGTAACAAGACTTCATCATCTGCTCCAGAAAACTACGATGTTTTCTTATCATATTCTCATTGCAATGAAAACCAGGCGAAGAAAATCATGAATGAACTTCGAAGTTGTGAGCCAGATATTAATATCTTTATCGATACAGCTGAGCTAAAAGCTGGAGGTGCATGGCAACAAACATTGTATCATGCTTTAGGTAAATATTTATATGATATTAATAACCAGGTTTTTATTTAAGATTTAGAGACAGTAGCAACTTTCTTTTTGATCCTTTCCCATCGATGGGTTTTCCTTGTGATGAGTAAAATCGTCTGGCGTTAACCAGAGTAAAATACATAAGACTTGATACTCGGATGCCGCCCAGAAAGTGTTAAGGAATCCGAATCTTGATTTTAACTAAATTTCTTAGCAAATGGTACGAAAAAAACGCCGAAATGTTTTCCAAGGGACGGACAGGGTTTTGAAATCCACTGGGATTTAAAGTGCTTATGAAACGGAAATTAAGTTTGTCTTATTTGAAAGTACTTTTAAAATGACAAAGTGACACCTTTTGCAGTTTTTTTCTTTCCTTGCTTTGTTTTTAAGATTTCACAGTTTGTTTTATAAGCGTAACTAACCGGGAAAGGTTATATATCTTTTCTATTATCAGACGGAATCACTTCAAAGTAATTATGTGTGTGTTTTTCCTTACAACAACAAAAATATTAAAATATCAGTACATCTTTAACTCATTCCGTTTAATAATAGCAAAGATATATCATATATAACCTTTCCCAGTAAGTCATGCACGTTGTGATGTCACTGGTTAGTTTCACATATCAAACAAACTGAAATAACTCAACAACGAAGCAAGAAAACAAAAAACTGCAAAAGATGTTACTCGGTCATTTCAAAAGTATTCTCAAATAAGACAAACTTAATTTTCGTTTCATAAGCACTTTAAGCACTTTCAGGCTTTTGAACGAGACATAGGTGTCTTGAAGATTAGAAGTTTAAAAAGGTAGAGGGCCATGCACTTTAGCTGTTTGTCTTCACTACTATACAGTAACTGATCAACTAATTACCTTCGTGAAGTTTTTACAAACTTTGGATAAAGAACAATTAATTATCTGCTCATAAAATTATTATTAATTATCCCCGAGCCCGGACGGCGCGAAGCGCCGTCTGGGGAGAGGGTGCTAATCCCGACCGGCGTAAAATCCCTTATACGCGAGTTTACAAGGCCGGTCAAATCTCGCATCGAGTTTATTTATATAGGAGTATGGTAGGTCATTTGCGCGGCGAGGATTTTTGGGCACTGGTAACTTATTGAGCAAAATCTTTTCACCAAGAATGTGTTTTGGGTGGAAAAAACCTACATAAATATACAATGGAAAGAGAAATGCAGTTCAATAAAGCAAGAAAGCTTTAAGGGGATGCGACAAGAACTATTAACTCGAAGGAAAAATGTTGAGGGAAAGTCGAAAAGATTGAGAAACGTATAGAATGTCACAACGACAACGAAACAGCGGAGGAGAGGAAAGTTATTTGCTTAATAGCAAAGAAAAGGGAAGCTAACAAACTGAGGAAGTGAGAAAAACGGTAAACATATAACGGTAAACAGAGAGAAGGCAACGGGAAAGTGTAGTGCATGATTATATCGAGAGAAACGGCAAGGTTTAAAACAGCTGTTTTCTTAAAAGTTAAAACGTGAGTTTATAATACGTGGCATTGTGACAAGCGTTTTTCCTGTTTTCTCATCAATATTTTCAAATAAGTTTTTTTTTTCCACCTTGACAGTGATGTCCGACTAATACTGTTTATTTTTGCTTTGTTTCAATTGCTGGTTTTAAAGTTATTACAGTTTATTTTGCCGACGTGTCTTGCTGAAGACGCCAGTCTAGATCGAGTTTTTCTATAGGACGTGGCATATTTTCTTGATTATTTTTATTTATTTTCAAATCAAGATCTGCATTTTGCTTCATCTCGCCGGTCCAATTAGACTGTGGTTTGTTTTCATCTATATTATATTTGTTGTTGGGCTATTAATTTTCAGATTACGTTGCTTCAGTTCTGTCGTTTTAATAAACAACATGCATGGAAGCCTTTTAAAAACTTGCAAGATCGTTGACATTGTCATTGCTTTTTTTCCATCAAAACATGTACATGGAAGCCATTTAAAGGCTTACTAAAAAACCCCTTTCAAAACCTCGAGTAAACAAAATATGTTTTATAACCAGACTATCCTCTGCTACCAGAGTTTATTTAAGTACTCTTTTCGTCAACCACTGTTACAGGATTATTTTCGACTGAAAATTTTCCTTTGGCTCTGAACATCGGGGAGGAGGGGGGTTACAAAAAAAAACACGTTAAAGCGGGCGAGGGGTTGTTGCATTTATGTATTTCTAGTTAAATATAAGTAAATAATATATGAACAAAAGAAATCTAATGTTTTTTTATATATTCTAAATGCTGACAACCCTGACGTATAAATATATGGTAAATCTTGAATCCAGAAATAGACGATTTGCACATGTATTGGTTAGAATGATCACCACACAGCAAAGTTCAACGAGTACAATCGCCTTTTTTGGCAGCTTTTTATTTCAAAACGTTTGAACACACTAGTGACCTACTAGGCTCTTGTATCTTTGAGTTGCGCAAAACAAATCTCACTTGTTAAAGAAGTGAAAATATGCAACGGGGAATATTAATCTATTGTTTTGCCATTGTTATCAGGGGCTATTGAATATATTCCCGAAAAGAACAAAAGAAAACGAGCCGTGTGAAAATTAAGCAACTGTTGTACATGGTAGTTGGTGGTGCTATCATGTATAATATGGGCAATGGAACGCAGCTTTTCCCAGCTCGGATTACACACTAAAATTCGTATTGCACACGGTTTAACCGGTTTTAAAGTAATGTATTTTAACTGAACAGTTATAGTAAATATCTTATTGAATGCATGGTTTAACCAATTATATACGGTCGAGTCATTTTACTCGTTTTCGCATTTTTTCTCGCCCTTTTAGGGCTTGGAAAAATACATCCGAAACTCGTGAAATACCCGTAGCCGTATGTCTGCCAAACCATTCAATATGGGGGGCCTTCGCTCGAAACGTTAGACCACTTACGTTCTCTGTTTCGGCAGTATTAACCTACTAAACCATATTTCGATTGTTCATTCAATATAGAAGTTGCTATTTCCATGCATTGTTTCTTTATTCTAGATTGCTCCAAAGTTGTGATTGCCTTGATTTCCAACGATTATCTGCGTTCTAAAGTTTGTATTGAGGAATTAAGCTTAGCTGTAGCCATTCAATTACAAGATAATTGCAAAGTTTTGCCTCTTATTATTGAGCCACTTGAAGAGAACGTAGAATGGTTAAGTCTGCTTTCACCAATCAACTGTTTGGAAGAAACTTCTCAGAATGAAATATCCACAACTGCTGTTTGCAAAGTTATTGTGAAAGAACTACAGGATGTAAAAGGTAAAAAAATACCATGCTGGTATTAACTAGACTTTCTAGAAATCTCAAAACCATGTAGTCGCTTACCTAAGGCTATATTAAAAAAAACTATCTGTTGTTCTTATTTTATTTTATTGTCATGTTGTTCAGACAGAAATTGTGCGGGAAGGTTTCATTAGAGACCTTAAGATACCCCGGGTTCGGTTTACGGGTACGGGTACCGCCATTTTTGTTTTCTCGTAACAGAGACCTTAAGACACCCCGGATTCGGTTTACAGGTACGGGTAATCTACCCGTACCCGTAGCCGTATGTACCGGTAGACCATGATCTACCACGCGAAAACGGGTAGATATTACGAGTAAACAAAAATGGCGGTACCCGTACCCGTAAACCGAACCCGGAGTATCTTAAGGTCTCTATTATCTAAATATATAACGCTATGATGTAAACGATTATCAGTTTCCTGTTCATTACCATTTTCTCTAGCATTTTTCTCGCACCAGCAACTCGCCATATGAAGTGCCTCTCACTACCATTGCGTCGACGTTGTCGCGGCTATAGAATGAGTAACATGAGTATCAGGCCCTTGGGGGGGGGGGGGGGGGGGGTTAAGTTTTTTGGGGGGGAAGGGAAGAGTCGGAGAGATCTTTTCTTCCCAAGCTTCTCCAATACCCCCTCCTCTAGAGGTTAAAAGATAAATGATCCTTTTACTGTGTGACGCAGGGTTATTTAAGTTTATTTATCTGATCTATGAAAAATGTTGTTTTTGGGTTACGATTTGACTAAATAACCTTCATGGATCAGAAGGTTTAATAGCTATTACACCTCTTTTTCTTACTTTATACAAACATTACATTAAGTATATAATGTTCATGCGCTGTATGAAAATAAACATGGTTTGGAAACCCGGCAAACTTCAAAGCGGTTAACAATCAAGCTACGATTCATGTTGAAAGGTGCATGAAGGTGCACGTACAAATCCTTTGTTTGAGGTTTATTAATATTTAAACAGTACGGTTGAGTGATTGAACGCAAACGTTGCAATTGGACGATTGCTTTATTATACAGAAAATGTTCAGTAACCGTGAAAGTGCACAAATTTCCATAAACCTGAACAAAAACATAAAACAATGACTTGTTGAGCTTCCAAATCATGTTTAGTATCTATTAACACTTTTATGCACTTAATTCATGTTCAATATGTTCTTCATTCATGATGAAGTTTTCGAAAACATCGCTATATACGACCAAAACCTAACCAAAACTTACTACCAAATACGAAGAATTATAGAAAATATACTTCCGTACGTTTACAAAGTTTTGTTTTTATGATATTTGATGTGTACAGCATCTCAGTGATAAATTTGTTCAATAATATATATATGCTGCTTTGTTTGTTTCAAAAACTACAGACCCCATTTTGAAATACAGATCAACAGTGCAGTCTTGAATAAGTACCAGTCTCTTTTCCAAAATTACTTTTGAAGAACAATTTCTTGTGATGCAATAAAAAAAATCTTTATTAGTCTTCTTTTATCTTCACTATTTACCTATTATTATTTTTATCTTATATAGGACCACCAAACAAACTTGGGTTTGCAGAAAATATGAAGATAAAATCATTGGCATCTGTTTTAGAAGATGCTCGATCTCTCTTCTTTCAAGATCATTTTGCATCGCTGGTTGTTCCTCCAGACCACGCTGGTGGTCGTGCTGTGGGATCTTGCGTCATTAGTCCTAAGAATGCCTCAACTAATGTAGATATTTATATCATCTCCTCCTCAGATGACTCACAGCATTGTCAACTCTTGCAACGTCTACTTCTCTCCCAAGATCCATTGTTAATTATTAAGAAGTCATCTGATGAAAACAACTCAGTTCGCTTAACCTTCCTTGATGAAGCCCGTTTGATCATTCCTTTGTTGTCTAGCAGCTTTATGGAGTCTCCTGAATTAGTTCATGAACTAAACATTGCTTGGTGTCGACAAAGGTACTCTTCCAATTTGTGTTTTCTGGCAATCACTTTAGACAAACTGCGGGACAAGCCAACGTATGTCCATCTTTTCCCGTGTTTTTTCAACTGTGATGACAATCAATGGACGGAAAACCCAGCCAATCTAAAACAACTGCCTGCAAATGAACTTTCCCATGTTTATGCAACATGCGAAAGTCCGTTGAAGGTTTTGCTTTGCTTTGTCACGACAGCAAATTATTTGCATCAATGGTTAGAAGAGCAAGAATGCATTGTGGCTGGTTTACACGACAAGTTTAACAATTATGTTCATTTGAGTAGATGCATTCAACGTTCAAAAGCCGAAACACCCCAAGAGCAAAGTCAGGGAAAGAACGACGCCGTAGTTGGATCTGCAAAGAAAGTAAATATTCAGGAAAATACCTTGGCAAATAATGAAGAGGAGCTTTGCATTCAACGTTCCAAAACCGAAACACCCCAAGAGCAAAGTCAGGGAAAGAACGACGCCGCAGTTGGATCTGCAGAGAAAGTAAATTTTCAGGAAACTACCGTGACAAATGATGAAGAGGAGCTTTGCAGTAATTTAGATGAACATCAGGCGCCAAATTACGAAGCCATGGCAATTAAAAACAATGAAGCCACACCGCCATTAGATAAAAAAAGATCTGGCCGTAATTCTTCTTCCACGACATGTTTGATCTTTTAACTGTTTCTCTGAAGTGCAGTGCATAAGGATTCTGTGCACTTACAGAGTTTTTTTAATATTTTGGCACATAATTGTAATACTTACTTTGGCACGAGATTTAGTATTCTGGACATATAGTATAGACATTTATAGTATTTTGGCACATGCACAGCATTGCTCTTTTGCACTGTGTTCCTGAGTTCATAAGGAGAATGAATCTTTTAATTTACATGCATGCATTTACATACATTCTTAATATTTAAAGTGCACATGACATGACATGAAAATTCACCCCCGTTTTTTATTATTGTTTTTGAAAGAACATTTAAAATAATGGAAAATGGCTTTTACATGCCTTTCAGATCCTATCCCATTCCTGAGTTATCGACTACAACATTTCAGCCATGACGTCATTAGTTGCGCATAGCATAAAATGTAAAATCAGCTATATCTTCTCATTAGTTTAACTAAACTACTCAGAAGTATAGTAAGGGTCTAGAATGTATAAGCCAGCAAAGTTTGAGTCAGTTTGGTCTGTATGGTTAATTTTCCGTTTAGTACTATGCACAACTAATGACGTCATAGCTGAAATTTTGTGGTTGATAACTCAAGAATGGGATAAGATCTGAAAGGCATGTAAAAGCCATTTTCCGTTATTTTAAACGTTGGGAGGTCGGCGATGGCCCTGCATCGGCTGGTTACGTGATACTCAAACGTGAAGGCAAAATGCCCTGGGTACGAGGTTGAATTTTATCACATGTGAATATCATCTTCATAAATTATAGTTTTACATGTGAAATCAATTTTATTCTTAATTTTACCACACGTACGTGTGAAAATTATGTAAAAGTTTTACATGACGATATGAAATGTAACTTAATTCTATTATAAGATCTTAATTTTAGCACATCATTTTAATAAATTAAAATATCATATGCAAAATTTTACATGTAACAAAAAAGATTGGAATATTTAGGGCGGACCATTAGAAAAGTGATAGATGGAGGGGGGGGGGGGGACTTTTTTAGCATGCACGATATTTTTTTGTCAATTGCTCGTGCAGGATGTTTTCTCTCAGGTTTCTAGCCTGTGCAATTAAAGAATTTTCTTTGTGTACGAGTTTTTTCCCGTTTAAATTAAATTGCCTTGCACGAATTTTTTTTTTCCCCTTCCCATCACTTTTCTAATGGTCCGCACCTCAAAACATGAGCGGCAGTGTTTTGCACGTACTGCAAATATTTTGAATGGCGTCAAAAACGACTCATTTTCTACTCCATTACTGTGTAGTTATTTCACTTACCCGGTTCAGATTTGAAACCAAGGTTTCAAATCCAGTGAGGTTAACTCTGAACCTCTGAACCGAGAAAACAACACCAGGTATTAATATGGTTTTATCGCATTATAGTTCAGTTATTTTATGTTTTCTTTGTCAATGAAAATCTCAGTTATAAATCAAATGTAAACACATTGTCAAAGCCATACTGTTTGCCTGGGTCGCCTGTGGGTGCGGTAGATTAACCTGCAATTAAAAAAGGAAAATATTACCAAAACCGATGACGCGCGGCATCGCCCCCAAAAAACACGTCATGATTTCTGCTCAAAACATATTGACGAATCCGTCTGCATTCCCAACCTTTTAATTTTGGCTGGAGAATTCAAAAGTAGCAAATGGACCAATCATATTGCAGTGATCTCACGGTGTCAATTTCAAAGTCTAAGTCGTTAATCATTTTTAGGCCATGTCGCGTGAGTCGGAAAAGTTCAATCTAAAACCGAAGAAATGCTGATTGAAGCCAGTCACTTGGTTCCACTTTTATGAACTGTTTGAGTTTTTGCTCTTTTAAATTTGCTGAACTCGTGTAAACGACGAGACCTAATTACCAAGTCAAAGAAGGCTTCCCTGATAAATTCTTTGCTAATACCTCGAATCGAAATTCATATTTTCCTTTACTTTTGCTAAGTTATATGATAACTCTTTCTGAAAAAAATATAACTTCAAAACGTTTAGTTGACCTTTAAAGTTTTAAAAAAATCGTTTTACTGTAATACCCAAGTGGGACTCACGAGTTCGACCGATTTTTTTCCAACCTGAATGTCACGTCCTGGACGTGACGTGACGTCCATCCCGCGACTTGCGTTTATACAGTCCTCCAGAATCTTGATTCTAACAAGACGCCCACTAGGTGTTAACTCGAGCTACTTTAATTAGTGGGCAAATTGTCAGCACCGTAGTATAAAACGTTTCACGAGGACTGACGAGGTATCGCTGCATAGCAAACTTTTAAGCTGACAACCCACTGCACAATTTCAAGCATTGTGCCATGACCTACTGATTACTGAATACTGGATTTAACTGACCTAGTGTATAGAAGGCTTTTGAATTTCATGATAAATTTTGTACATTATTTGTTGTACATATGTAACTGTAATTACATGAACTTGTGAAAGTAGTGAACAAAAAATACTATTGCATTTGGGGATTTCATGTCTACTAACTCGGGTAACAATGTTTGTTGGCAAATGCTGAAAAACTATAAGATGAATTAGGGATTTTAGGTGAAGGAAAATTCGAGTGCAGAATACATACATTTTAAGACCAAACCGGGACCAGTTGCGAAAAATGCAACTACACAGGCCTTCCGGCAGGAATTGAACCCACGACCTTGCGATTCTAGTGCAATGCTCTGACCACTGGTCGAGCCACGGAGGCCGTTGCCGAGAGCTCGATCGTGGAGAGAATTGGGAATATTAGAAGTAATATTGGGCATTTCACTCGATTACAGATGTTCTAGGGATTTTAGGTGAAGGAAAATTCGAGTGCAGAATACATACATTTTCGAACTTTAATATATACCGAACTTAATATATACCGAACTCACGATAGAGGGTTCAATTCCTGCCGGAAGGCCTGTGTAGTTGCATTTTTCGCAACTGGTCCCGGTTTGGTCTTAAAATGTATGTATTCTGCACTCGAATTTTCCTTCACCTAAAATCCCTAGAACATCTGTAATCGAGTGAAATGCCCAATATTACTTCTATAAGATGAATTGTTTGATTTCTGACAAAATCCTGCGAAAAATGTTTTGTGCCCTGCTTTTGGGTTGTCACCATATTTTGTGGACCACCAGTGTGGACAATGTTCAACGATAGGACAGCATGATTATTCTATAGTATTGACATCCATGCATGATAACAATGTGACTCCAACAACATTCTGTGTACATGTATGTAGACAGCTGTTACAGTAAATTTGTTCCAGGTTTTTGCGTATACTGGTTGTTAAACCATATCCGCTATGTCATGAGCTCGGTTGTACTTGACTATGTAGTGAGGTTTCATCAATCACGTGATCAATCACTTGGATCATGCGGGATGCTATTTGTATATACGAACGTTGTGCGAGCGTTACACGAAAGCAAGCGAAAGGAACTCTGGCGAATGCGAAATATAGAACAGCAAAAACGGTCAATGAGTCAATGGAAGAGGTTAGATGGGATGACTCTCTGGGACCTTTTCCGAAGATGTAGCCTTACGAAGTTATGGAATTTAATGAAAACCTATCCCAACACCTCCCTAACCCTAACCCATAATCCCCCTAAAGGACCGCTAACCCTAACCTCACAAGTGTGGCGCTTCCGGTCCTCCCGATGATCTCCGACCACCCTTAATATAATCGCCAATTTATGGTCCACAACCGTTTTCAAAGCTTGTGGGATGCGCAGTAAAGTTCAATACGTCACTTGGCGCAGCCTTCGGAAAAGGGCCCAGAAAGTCATCCCATCTAACTTCTACCGGAGTCAATGACGCCATTACACAGTTGGTCATTACGTGCATCAAAAGAGTGTCTTCATCAGCAGACAGCAGTGAATGTTAAGCGATTTTAGGAAACTTTTCAACAATGAGAAGAAGGTAAGAAAGCGTGATACGTTGATGCATGATACGTTAAACGAAGAGGAAGGCCTCAAGCATAATAAATTATAAGCCACGCCAGTTGGCAACGGCTCATTTAGGAATTATTTGTTCTTCTGGACCTTCTTCTGTTCTTCGCAGACTGCGGTTGATAAATTATATTAGGAATAAGATAGACAGCTTATATACTTTGGAGTAACTCTTAAAATAGATTTCCGAGCATTGACGTAGTTTTTCTTGTTTTTATAGGTTTAGCGTGTACGTGTCAGCATGTTTGTCATTGTATATAATTAAAATCTTATTGGACTCTACATTTTATCACTCTGTCAGTGCGTGGTCTGACTGGATACACGCACAAATAAATATCAAAGTATAAATAAATAAAATCAGATCACAGTTAAGACTAAACTTGGGCTCAAACTCTACTATAATTTATCAACTAGCTCAACTGTTCATAGTGAGGACTGAGCAATGAGCAATGTATACTTAAATTAAAATCTCTAATCCCAAATTACATATATCTTGGTTTCATGTCAATGGTTTACTTTAAATTACCCCCCTCTTCCCTGAGATAACTTGCCTTGAGTGAAGAACACACTCTAAAGGGTAGACTTGCCACAAGTCAATCTCTTTAATCCAGTTAACCAGGCTCAAATCATAGTTCTATTACATTGGAACAGCCTATACTGAAACCAAACAACAGTGAAAATATGCAAGAATGCTGGGAAATGTTTTGTTTATGTTTTACACGTCTGTTTAACCCCATTAATGGGCATGACAAAAAATTGGATGAACCTTGAGGTACCGTACTCTGCTGTATAAATGTTAATGTTGCCAGCCAGACTAAAGTTTTACTCCAGCAATTGTGGGAAATAAAGATGTTAAAATTTCTCATCATCTTCAGCTCCCTTGAATGCAAACTATAGATATCGTACTCAACATGATGTAGAAACATAATTTATTACCATGTCTGCTAGCTAGCAGGAAATGCGAAGTGTACAACTTCATTGATGACTGTCAGGTTTTTTTTAAATGATACTAGGGCAGTTGGCATGTGCATGTAGGTTTTCTTAGGCAATTTACATCGTTCAATCATCTGTAAGCCAAATGGCAAATACAGTACCAGTATCCGCATGTACGCAGTGCGTACCTATTTTTAGATTTATCTTCCAGAAATATATTATCTACAGATAATAAAAAAAAATAGCCAAAAAGGACTGTATGAGAGAAAATAGATCAAAATAGAGCCATGGTCCAAGATTTTCATGAGTATCGCAGTCAAAGTTGATGATGGTGGCAGATAAAAAGGGATTGACCAACTACTAATTCTAAATGTTAGGTACATAAAAGGCAAGTAATAAAGACTCTGGGGTTTAAAACGGAAATTTTAATCAATATCAGGTGAACAGAAATAAAGAGAACTTATGTTTTACACCTACACTAGCTGCATACAGATAAGGAATGATCACATGTTCAAATACTGATCGAAGCATCGCTATTATGCTCCATTACGATTAGCATAAAGATAAGTAAAATGAATTAGCAGATGACTGTAGACACATGAGGCAGCTGACATTGATGCAGTAAAACTTGTACTGGTAGTCATATAACTGGATATACTGGAAGACATGCATGTCTGGAAGTCATTGTAATTAGGACTGGTCTTAAAATGAGGTGAAACGTAATGTCTAACATCTTGACTTTAAAGTTTCTATGAAATGAAAAATTCGTTGGCATTTTTGTTGTTTTATTGTACAGAGGAGCATGGCAGGAGCAGTCACTGAAAATTCCAAGAGAGTCTGATGCGTAGTTTTCGCGCTATCAACTCTCAAAATTTGCTATGGCTAGTTCGTTCTTGGAGAAAAATTAGGCTTTCGGTAACAATGTTTATGACGTATGCAGATGGAAAACTATGCATAAGAACAATATATTTCACTATTAATGATCCATCTGCGTACGTCATAAGGCATTGTTACCAAGAAGCCCAAATTTCCCCAAAACAAACTATCCACGGCAAATTTTGAGAGTTGATAGCGCGAAAACTACGCATCAGATTCTCTTGAAATTTTCAGTGAGTGCTTCTGTCATGCTCCTCTGTACAATAAAACAACAAAAATGCCAACGAATTTTTCATTTCATAGACACTTTAAAGGGCCTTGGCTCTATGTTTCGGCAGTACATAAACAAACTAATACTATCAGTAGATCGAATTAAGGCGGATTTCATTTGATATGTGAGTAAACTAAATAATATTAAAATACTCATTAATAATTCATGAAGAAAATTCAAAAGAAATGAATGTTTAAACAGATGTTGTAAATCGGATACAGCATTGCCTAATAAAAATTCAATGTTGTATCCGATTTACAGCATACTAATTAGGACCCATTGGCTCAAATTGAGCTTTTTCCTTGTTCAAATAATTTGTTTTTGCCTTTTCTACGACTGCTAACGTCGTTGTAAATCCCATACAGTTCGGCCGCTCATATTGTATCTATTATACTTACAACTTTACAACGTGTTTGGACGATGTATTAATTTAAATACAGCATTCGAACAGTATTTTCTTTATCTGACTCTGTCTTTGCAAGTGGTTCGCTGTTGGCTAGCGATTATGTTTTAATAGTGTTTACTAGACAGGAATTGAGGAATATCAGAAACGCTTGTGACGGCTGGGTCATGGACGAGCGTAGCTAGATTTCAAAACCCAAATAACGCATCGTCATTGGTCAGTACTCCTTCACGTGAGGGTGTTTCACTCCCCTCCTTTTTTCAACACCACTGCCAAACGTTTGCGCACGCGTGAGTTCGCTAGAATAAACATTGCAAGAAAAGTGGGAACTAGCCGTGGCGACAACAACCAGACCGTGAAGACTAAGTAAGACTCGACTATTCATTTGTCTTTTAAAAAAAGGGTAAAGAAAATTACGAAGGGGTAAATTCAGAATATGTTATAATATTGACAAAGAAGCCATGCACGAATTACCTACCTTATCTTTTTGGTAGTATGCTTATAATTTTAACTTTTGTGTCGGACTTTGTCTTTTACGCCGGGAAATTTACTGGATTAGTGAATTTAACGATAAAGGCATGTGAAGTGCAATAACCTTCGCCAAAACATTTCGAACATCAAACTCTGGATGTAGAAATGGCGACGATAACGGCCTTTTAATACGAATGGTTTTAGTGTTTTTACTGTTTTACATTATATTTGAATGATTCCCACTTGCCCATCTGTATGTGATTTATACTGAATGTGGGTGGAGGATTAATCCAGGAGACAGTAGTGTTTTGTTCTTTTTTATCCAATCTAATAGGGATTTCTAGCTTGTGATTTTTGAAATATAAAATATGTTTATGCACCTGTCATACTTTTTATACATCAGTCTTTTCGACATCTATTTATATTGACAGTTTAAATCCGTGTTTTTCTTAAGATTTTCTCCTAGTTTCCATTACGTATTTGATTAGTTTCTTTTCTTTTTCGTTTTTCTGAGTTTCAAGTTTAGCATGAGCCTATCTTTTTGTTGCTTTTTGTAATTGTGGTGAATTGATCGAAATATAATTTTGAACTTATAGTTTTTAGTACGGTTAATAAAGCAAGTGTCTTGCAAATTGTTTTATTTTATGCTGTGTATGTGGCTGATTTGTTGTCATGCATGTATCCAATTTATCCCTATGAAACGTCCTCCAGTTCTTTATTTTGAGAGGCGATCATTGTTGTACATTTATCCCACCCCTTTGCAAAATTCAAAATGGCGGATCTATAAGGGCAAAATAAAATTTAATTTGGACACCTGTCCCCTGACAGAGCACGCATTCTAAGGTCTATTATTTCTATGGCCAAAACCCGTCGAAAACCGGCGTTGAACTGGATATTTTTGGAAAGCCCGCGAGGCACTCTTCCCGAATATGATTGCTTCCCTCCTTTCTCCGCCCTCGTAAACCCTCGCGTATCCCGCGCCTGCGATATGCTAATGATATATGTAACTATATATACAGTACCGCATTATTCAAAATGGCTGAATATTTACCGGCAACCGTGTAAACGCAAGACTTTTTTGTCTGTATTTACGCACCGGCATGATTTTATTCCGTTTTCAAATTGTACCGGCTAACTGGCATGTGTTCGTGTAAACGGGGTCTGAGAAAAACACTAGCTTCGCTTCGACCCACGAAAAGACCGAAGGCAGTAGGCACATGCACTGGTTTGTAGTCACATGCCTCAGTTTCGCAAAGCCTGTTGGTGCCAATTCTCGACCCAAAAAAACTAACGAAAACACCGAAACCTAAATTTGTGCTGATATAACCCCCCCGTTGGCTCCTTTGAATGAGGTCATCGTTGTGAACTGACTGAACTCATGATGAAGGATAACGTCTCACTTGCTCAAGCTCAACATAGTTTTCAAGAAGAAAATTTTTTAGAATCGTCAGGTCTTTACGACAAGTTGCTAGCTTCTGACTCACAAAAGCTGGAATTTTTACTGGGTAAAGCTAATTGTTTGGTTTCCCTTTGTCAATGGACCGAATGCTTTAAATACATTACAAAAGCTCTGCAACATAAGAATTGGAAGTCATCTCTCTTGGATCATCTGATATCCAATCTTCTTAAGACTTTGATGACCAAGAAAGAAATACCCAAACGACCACACGTAGCTCAAGAGATTCAGCAGAATATTTTGTTGTGTGCAATTTGCCTTCAGTTGATTTATGATCCAACCACACTCTTGTGTGGCCACAGCTTTTGCGGACGGTGTGCCTTGAAACAAGGAAAAGGGAAATGTTTTCACTGCATTGATGTAGAAACAGACGGTTCAGACGAATTTTCTTCCAACTTTATTCTTGCAAGCGTCGTCCAGAAGTGCTTCAAACACAAGACTAAAGCTGTTGAACTTCGATACAAGGGCAATGATCACTGTTCGAAGCATGACTATGAAGAAGCTCTGAAAGAATACAGGGAAGCACTCACATTAGGTAAATAATATGATGTATATTTATAAGATTTCTTTCAAGAAGTTAACAGGGTGTATCATGTATCCATAAAGCCTGGTTTCCATAAGATCATCTCGATCACCCCAATCATCCTGATCACCTGAATCCATCCAATCAGATTGGATGATTTGAAATATCTCTAGTAAAAGCACTTGTGACTTAACGTAGCTTGTCCATAATTCGGCATAAAACTTGGAAAAGAGGAATTTTCTTCTGTAAAACGTACAAATGTTGTTGAAATATTTCTTAACATATAGATGGAAAAATTGGGGGTTTTTAACAGCTTAAAGGAATTTGAAATGCAGTAAATGAATATAGTTGTTTGAGTAGTTTTCAATCAATTACATGTTTTTGAAAAATGTTTTCATATGCTGTAGCGATGTTGTTTTTTTTTGTAAACATAGAATGTCGCCTTATTGTACATATAAATGGTCTGTCCTCAGCATTAAAGCAATCCGAGTCAGATGTTCATAATGACGTGTCTGAAGTTCAAGATGACGATGTAGCAATATTCATGGACGACACAACTATTTCAGAAACTATTTATGTTAAAAATCACATATCAGGAAATATCAAAGGAAATGCCGAAAGAAATATGTCAGAAGTTTTGAAGTTTACAAAAGAACAAAAAATGGAACTTTACCCTAAAAAATGTAAGGAAATGTTGATTGATCTAAGAAGAAATAGAACTATTATACCACCAACGAAAACCGAGAACCATGTGATTGAAAGGGTTAGTTCGTACAAGTTGTTGGGGCTTTGGATCGATGAAAATTTAAAGTGCAATACAAACACGGAGAAGATAATTAAAAAGGCGGTAAAATGTCTATTTCTCCTCAAAGTATAATAAAATCCTATGGTGCAAGTACGGAAGATATGAAAACGTTCTACGTCGCAGTAATTAGACCTACACTTGAAAATGGGGCCCAGGTCTGGAATGGAGGAATTACAAAGGAACAATGTAAAGAAATTGAACGAATTAATCCAGAAACGAGCGCTGAAAATAATTTATAAGGAAACCGATTACCTTAAAGTCTTATGTTTCGCGAAAATAAGAAAGTTTGGAGAAGCGGGCGCGATCGAATGTGCATTGAACTAATTAAACAAATGTCTAACTCTGACCACAAATTACACAATTTGCTACCCAAGAAAATCCAAGAGGTCAGAGAGAGGGTAACGAGGTCGAACAATCAAAAGTATTACAATTTTATGCGGGAAAAACTGAACGTTTTAAAAATATTCCAATCAGCTACGCTATAAACAAATACAATGAAACATTATCTTTAGAATTGTAGTTTTAATCGTATAGCTTAGTTTTTAACATTAGTTTTTAAATAGATCTAGGTAATGATGACACATAGTTTTAATACGTTATACGTTATTTGTAAATAGTAATTTTAATATGATTTCTCAGCTCTTGTAAATGCGCATGACAATTTAGCTCTTATTTGCTATTATATGTGTAAACCTTGTAATAATAACAATAATAATAATAATAATAATAATAATAATAATAATAATAATAATAATAATGAAAGAAAAAAAACAAAAATAAACCTTAATATAACCTTAATATTTTGACAAAATTTTTACGCCTGCCTCAGTAGCCTATTTCCAGGCCCCCAATAAAAAAGAGGGCAAGGGGGGTTGCATTAATGTTTACTAATCAGGAGGTATTTACAAAAATTCATGTAAAAGCCGGCGAGCTAGGTTTATTGCATTTATGTATTTCTAGTCTATCAAGTTAATCTAAACCCGCTTTTTCCTGCAATGGACGGAATGAATATAAAACCCGCAAAATCTATATTTAAAACTTTTATTGGGATTTTTTTTCAGTTCTTGCACCAAATAGAAATGCCTATAGCTGAATCTCATGCCGGACTCGTGAAAAAGATCTATAGTAAAAACACTACAACCGATCTGAAGTTCGGCCTGAGTTCAGGCCGACTTCATGTCGCCAGCCTGTGCACAGGGTGCGGGCCAAAAGTGTGTCCCCATTTTCACTTTCAAAATGGCTGCATTTATGTGTCCTTCTGCTAATGGTAGCAACCACTGACATGTACTTATCGTAGGAAAAAAGAATATTTATGTTCCCCAGAGACATAGTCCCTCGAAATAAATTGTCTGGAAACGCGGCCAAAGTCTTTGTTCTAGGTTTTTGTTCACGTTTGTGCACCTTATTTCACCTTAACGCTTGCTGAACACATTGTATTTTTGGTATAATGAAGAAATCAACCAATAGCAGCGTTGCTTTATAAATTTAATGAACGTAAAACAAAAGATTGTGCACCTTATTTGCCACCCTCAACCTAAATTGTAGCTCATTGTTAACCGTTTTGATGTTCGCCGCGTCTCCAGACAATATAATTCTAGGGACTATGCCAGAGATGACTAAAATCGTCTGGCGTTAGCCAGAACAAAATACTAAAGAGTAAAGACCAATAAATTGGGGCAGGAAAGAGTGCTGGATTATTTGTCTGACCAAATAGTAATATCGCCTCTCGTGTAAACAGCCCCTAAGAAGAACAAGGTAGTAACACCTCGCTTCTTTACGATTTTCTCGTGATCTTCAGCGGTTCTTTATAGAGCTGGCGACATCATAAAACGAAATGTTTGTACATTACCATGTGTATTGACAGTCTTGTTTATTTTATTGCCAGTCTTGTTTATTTTATTGCCAAGTGTTCGTGCGATACCGCCGGCCAGCACGTCTTTAATTCAGACTGCTAGAAAGCTACAACAGCAATTGTCTAGGATTATTATTGTAGTTCAGAACTACAATAAGACTCTTATCATGAAAACATCCCGGGCCGCTCAGCAACAAACATAAATATTTTTAAATATAACCACCGAAATATTTTGTTTACACAAACTCGAGACAAGGACGATATTATGCTGACTTGGCAAAACTTCTGACAGAAAATTCAAGTTTGCCTAGTCCGTCTACCCCGAACGTTTTCTCAAGAAATAATCCAATGTAGAAGTTATAAAATATATTGGCAGAAAGATAATTCACCTTGCTACAACATACATACGTACAGTCTATCCGACCAAATAGCTTAGTTTCCCTAAAAAAAGCGAAATACCGAACATGTCCAAATCATTATGGCGGCCGCTATTTTGAATTTTTTCCCCGTATGTATTATATATAATGTTTTCTCCGAATGTTTTCTCGAGAAATAAACTACTGTAGAAGCTATCAAATATACTGGAAGAAAGATAATTCATCTGGCTACAATGCACATCCGGAAAACCTGTCGGTAATCCGTCTGTTGAACAATCGACGGAATGCTAGCCGAAGCTAATTTGCATAATTATGTTAAACTGATACGACCATTTTAATTAGTTACACCAATTAAAGGCGTAACTCCAGGTCGACTTTAAACTGGTTTTCCATGTAAACAGAATCTATAAGTCTAATTCGGACCGATTCGGGCCACGAAAAAAAGCTTTTTAACCGACATAATAAGCATACTTTCACCTCTCAAACTCAATATGTTGTTTTAAATGAGATTCATGTCAAATCTCCTCATGTTTTGAAACACCCCCGCAAAGAACTGTTAATTGACCGTGAAGCAACAATAATATGCACGCTAGTGCAGCTGGCGTGCTTGAATAATATCACAGATTAATTCCCTCAATATCTACTCATGTGTGAAAAAATGTATCATATGAACTGATTTATGTAAAAATAATTTAACATCTGAGCGGTCAGTAGTCCTAACTTGGTCTAACACTTGATCACCAAGAACTACAAATAACAGTGAATAGAGAGAAAGATGGGTTCTCTATTTGGGGAAGCTTTGGCTCTCAAATGGAGTTTTTTTTTTCTTATTGCAAGTTTGACTGCTTTTGAGGAATATTCTCCATTGTATCTCAAACAGCTTGGCTTTAGAGCTTCACAGATATAGGATTCACATCACTACCATTAGTGATGTGAATAAACGTCGAAATTATTGAGCGAAACTGAAGCTATATAAGTCTCGATGTTTCCCTCGACTTAGTCTCGGGAAATATCAAGACTCTCAGGAAAACAAAACTAACTGTTTCCCTCGGGAGCGGACGTTAAGTGTATACTAGGAGTTCTTATCAGAAGTGAAATGCTGCCCGCGCAGAAAATTGGCAAAGACTGATATCATATTTCAGAATAATTATATGAATGGTAAATGGTATAATGGTGTGGCTATGCGAGCCCGTGGCAAAAGACTGCGGCACACTTGGTGGTTTTGCGCATGCTTAGTGATCCCCAACATAAACCATGCGGTTTGACAGTTTGCTCGAATTTTTGCTCGTATATAGTCGCCATTACTCGGTACAGTTTCTAAGTAATAGTCTATATATCTCACGGTGAGGATGGACAAGAAAGAAACAGTGGAAGGTATGTAATTGCATGTATTTTTGTGTTTTAAAACATTTGTCGAGATTATAAAGTTTCTGTCAAGGTTGTTTTGCGATAACGTTAACATTTTTTTATAGATCCTTTAAACTGCTTCATCCACAGTGTTTCCCCGGTGAAAGAGTCAGCAACACAAAAAAGATATTTCAACTGTACTCTCCAGAGCAAAACAAAGACAGTGAGGGCAGTATGTTTTTCTCCGGAAAAGCATAATAAAATGCAGGACATCCAAAAGTGTAAAAGTCCTGTTCGGGTACAAAATTTTCGCTCTTCATTCAGTTATGGGAAAGAAGATGTTATTATTATGAAACAGACCAATATTACTCCAATAGCAGCTACGACAGACTTCGTCTATTCAGATGAACTTGACTCTGTTTCATTGGGGACTAATATCGCTAACCTGTCGAACATTGCTCCAGAGCAATTGGTCTGCTTAAAAGCCAATGTAGCTGAAATATCATCGGTAAAGTCAATAACAACACAATATGGAAAAACTCTAAGAAAACAAGAGGTTTTTTTAACGGACCCCATGGGTTCAATAAAACTTATTCTTTGGGAAAATCATGTTAACACTCAGGAAAGTAATAAGACCTACAAGCTACAAAACTTGCGCCTAAAGTATTCCAAAGGAGAAAGATATCTGAATACAGCAAAATCTGAAGAATTCCACTACGAGCAAACGCCAATGTTTGAGGGAAAATTAGCAGTTGTTGATCATGGTATAGGCGACTTAAGTGCATCAAAAATTTGTGGAGAAATTATTGGTGTACATAGTGCCTCAAAGAATCTGTCGTGTGTCTCTTGCTCAAAAAAAGTAAAGGCCAAGTCTGAAAAGATTGGAAATTGTGAGAACTGCAAGCTAATGCAAAAACTTGACAGTTGTAGCTCGCAGTGGTATTTACGTGTTCTGGTGCAAAACAAAGATCTCAAGTCACAGAAAGTACGTTTATCGATGTTTAATCAGTGTGTGAAGAAATTGTATAAATATCTGGGAAGCCACGTAAATGTTAATACCATATCAGAAGAAGAAATTGTCTTCTTTATTCTCGAATCTGGCAAGTCATTTAACATTACGTACGATAATGTAGACAACAAAATGACAGATATCGAAGATGATGAAGAAGAAGAAGATACAACCGGCGTTGAGGTTGGATCAGAAATTATTTCGGATTAACTTGGTTCATTTAGACTCTAGCTTCTATTGTAAGCCTAGTTTGTTATATAGACAAGTATTATGTTATAGGCTATTCAAATTCTATATTCTGGTGCAGGCAACTTTGACTTTGTTATGGAACTGTTATGTTTATATTATTAAATTGCATTTTTATGCAACTGTTTAAATTCCGTCTGTATATTATTATTATTATAGATGTTTATAAACCAACTAATAGTAACGTGTTTTATTTAACTAATTTAACTTAAAATGTTTGCATAAATTAGTATAATTCTAACCACAACAAACATGTATACAATGCTACTCCATGTACACTATACTAAAATAGTAGAAGTTACTATCACAAGGGAAGTTCTACAACAATACACTGTTCTGGGTTTTTGAATAAATTATTTAACAGGCCAGAATTAAATTACAAATCATAATTTATGTGTACTGTATACTGAAAATAATTGGCAAGACTTTACAATATTAAGACAAGTTGTATAGGATGGACAATGCTTTGTTGCTTGATAATATTGATGAAAAAATTATTCCTTCATAGCACACCATGGCAGTTTATAGCTGTAATCACACGGATATAGTGCTACAAATAGGCACTAATTTGATATTAATTAATAGTAATACAAGTCTGAAGACTTGGTTTAATAAGAACATGGTAAGAATGTTTATTGTTAATATTCGTCAACTTCTTTAGGAATTCAGTTATTTAAACATCGTCTTGTTACTGCGGGTATACATCATGATTGATAATTTCTGTAGACGGTAGCCATAGTTGTTTGGGAATACACAAGTTTGACTTTTGCATTTTGTTCCAAAGATTAAGTACCTGTGGTGCCATACCAGACAATCACAATGTCATTATTGGCTTTACATTTCACTGTTGATGTACATCATTTCTTGAATTTTGAAACAGTTCAGTGTTTGTGCAAGAATTAATTGCCACCACTGTAAAATTATCTCCACAAATCTGATTCAGATGTTCGTATTCCATGTGGTAATAATTGCTTGCAAAGTTGTGTAGATGGTGTATCCATATTATGTATCCAATGGCATATATTTTGTTCGCTGCAGTTAGTAATCTTTAATTCACTTGGGACAAATTGTTCATTTTAATGAATAATCACTGTACTTTTGTTGCTACCAAGTACATGTGTAGTTGTACCCTGCACACATCTGTACTGATTAACATCTAGAATAACATAAAGAATATAATCATTTATTAGCATATATAATATAATTAAAAAAAGAACGAATAAGTTTAGTAAAACAAATGCATCGTTGGAGTTTAGGAGAGAGTAGTAATATAAAATTATAGAAAATATAAAAACTTACCTATTTTCCACCTTGCCTGGCAGCCACAAAATCTCCATACAATATTATAGAGATGGTAATAAGAAGTAATTGAAGTAGGCCTGAGTTTATTTATTGAAAATGTATTGATCAGATTGAGTGGTAATTGTAATGTATAATATTATGTACTGTATTTTCACAGTACATCTCTTTCTAGGACCCATAATTGTAATCCTTCACATTATTCAACCTGAATGGTTTGATAAGTTAAATGCACGGTTTGTAACTTGTGCTAAATGATCTAGCTTGTTTTCTTCTTTAAGCCTGAACTGCAAATTTGCTGATGACTTTAGGTTTGACAATCTTTCATAAGTCATGGGTTCAATGACACAAGATGATAGTGTTTTTGCTCTACTTATTGCAACATAAGAGACTCCAGCAGTTCTCTCTGATTTCCCAATATCAATCCAAGTTTTTGGTAGTGTAAGTCCTTGGCTCTTGTGTATTGTTAAAGCCCAAGCAAGTCTCAGAGGTAGTTGTTGCCTCTCATGGAAACCATGTTCTGTCTGTGCGGTGACAGTGATTGGACATATTGGTACACATGATGGGTGGTTGTCACTGAATGAAGGACCTCTATAGTCTTCAAATTGTACTACCACAGCAATAGGCAAGTCTGGTGGTTGATGATTGTTCTTAAAGATGAAATCAACAACTGTTCCAGTGGCTCCATTGCAGAGACCAGTACTTGACCATAAATTCATGGTTAACATAACTCTAGCACTCTTGGCTAGAAACACTATAGGTTCTAATCCAGACATGTCGTCAGAAGACTTTTTCTTTGCCAATGGAGAAGAATGACGAGCATTGATATGAGCAATTGGGTGCTCAAGTTTTGTGAGTTGTTCATGGTTGTAATTAGCAACTTGTTCATTGCTGTAGAAGAGCCGAATAGCATCTTCAAATTCTGCCAAGTTTGGAATGCTCGATGGCTGGCGAGTTAAAAGTAACTCCCAATCTTCAATTGTTGATTCACCTTTACGTAATCGTAACAACAAATCTCTGAAGTTAACTTGTTCAGAGTTCATGCCTTGTACTCGCTGATTGACAGTAAGTTTAACTACTTTATCAAACATTTGATACGTTTGATAACCTTGTTCACCAACATCACTTGATGGTTTAGCATGATAAAGAGGCTTATCTGCTACAGGTGGTAACTGACCTGGGTCTCCAGTTAAAATTAGAGATTTCCCTCCAAGAACTTTGTCATTATGTCCAGTTGCTTGTTTGCAACGCTTGTCTATCCAGCCAAAAGCAACTTGACCAAGCATTGAGTATTCATCAATAACAATATATTCAATTTCGTTAAGATTTTCTTGCAGTCTACATAAATTCTGACCTGTAAGATTTTTTCTACCCCGAGATCCGATTGGTAGTTTCAACAAAGAGTGTACAGTGACACCTTGTATATTATAAGCGACTTTACCAGTAGTTGCAGTAACTGCACATTTACCTTGTAAAAGGTTTCGAATAGCATTGATAAGGTAACTCTTACCAGTACCAGCAACACCAATAATTATAAGACATAATGGTTCTTTTTCTGATGAAGATGATGGATCTTCAAAATGAGTTTTGACAACATCATAACCAAGTTGTTGCATTTCACTGAAACTGTTTGTATCTATCTACAACTTCATATTGCACATTTATAGTGACAGGATCATCTTTTTTAGTTTTAACCCATGTTGGCATTTCATGGATTTGTTGATCAGAATAATTGGCTCTGTCTAGGTGCCAATCATGTGTTGACTCTGGTATCTGACCAGAGTTTTGAAATGGAGTGTTAAGTTCTGATAAAATCATCCACTCCTCTTGAATAATGTCTTGTTCTGGACAAGGTTCATCTTCCAGGTCCTGTTGACTCTGGATAACATTTTGTAATTTATCAAACCAGTCTGGGACATTATCTTGTCCATATGGTGTCTGCAAGAATTCTTGCCAACAATTAACCAATATTTCATCAGTTGGTTCTTGGTCACCCCATGCATCGTTTTGGGTTGTTTGCCAAGGCTTGTACCTTAAAAGTTGATATTTACAGTAAAGGCCAAAATTTGGACCTTTAGGATTGGGAGAATAAGTTGGAAATATTCTTGGAACAATATTCTCTGGAAGTTTTGTCAACTCATTGTTAACAACTTTGAATGTTGTAGCAAACTGAACAAAGTTCACGTTCATTACCACATGTGAACTGTCATATTGTTGACGGTTAGCATAAACATCAAGTAGTGAATCCTCACTACAAGAATCACCATCTTCAGCATTATCACAAACTCTACGTGAACCATTTAGACTAACTGGCATCACTTTAAATGATGAACTATGAAGTTTTAATGACAGCAAATGATGCATTGTCTCTTGAGCTGCATAATCTCTTTCACCAAGAGTTTTCATGACTACCTTCTTGATAGCTCTGCGAGGGTCACTATTATTGTCAACATTCTGAACAATAGAATTAATGCCTGTTTAAGCATAGATGACCTTGGTTCACCTTTAGCAGCATATTTGGTGAGATACTCAACACAAGCATAGTGATCAATAACAACTTGAATATCACAGTTAGCTCTCCAACCTTGTAATTGGAGTTGATGGTGGTTATTTAACCTAGAATCATTTCGTTTAGTCACAATTTTGCCTCGATAGTGAACATTATCACCTTTACTGTTAATTTTTTCAAATTGTAATTTTGTCTGAGGACAGTGGTCAAATGGAAAATGAAATCTACATTTCAACTCTGACTCATTAGATTTTTTTCTAAGGCAATAATTTGTACTGCAACGAGTGTGTCGTTGCACCATATTTAAAAGATCTGTATAATCAGATTCTAGTTCATGATCAGGAATGTCATCATGACATTTTTGACATGGGTGAACTTCAGGTCTTATCCACATGTCCTCATCTGGTGGATTTGGATTAATGGTTGATAATAACCAATCAACATATTGACACACTGTGTCAGAAGCATTCTGGCCAGCTTCAATATCCTGGTCTAGTTCTGTTGTGTCAGGACAATCATTCTCGTCCTTAAATTGTTGAGCCAAGAACCCTTTCAGAGCAGTCTGGGTAAGTTGACACAAACCTGGGTCATTATTTAATTTAGCAGTACCATGACAATGAATACTACCTCTACCTTGGTATTCATATCTGAACCAGTGCCATTTGGCACCTAGAGTGTTGTAAAGCCAGTGTTTAACAAAGCTTTCTAATCGTTGTGTGAAAAACCAATCTACAAGATGAGGATTGTTAATGACATTTTGTCGCCTTATCTCACTGGTAGTGATACCAATGTTATTGTCAGTATTTGCTTCAAACAGAGCATGTAATTCAGGCCAATGCATATCCGCTGAAGAAAACGTGAAGAACAATGTTGGTGCTCCAACATTAGTGATAATGGCTTTGAGTTCCTCTCTTACTTTATTCCAGTAAGCATTGGTGCCAGCAATATTGGCAACATATCTGGACACTTTAGACATAAAAACATTTGTGTTGTTACTGGCAGCCATTTCACGCAGTTCATCAATGGTGAGATGTGCTTCACCTGGGTTTTGTTCTAGAAATATTCCACTTTGCTGTAGAATACGTTTCCTTTGAATCATGTTAAAAGCCCAATATGAAAATCTGGGGTGAGTGGCAAAACGGTAGACCCATTTACCACCAATAATTTCAGCAAATTTTAAAAGATGCTTAATTCTTTCTTGAAGAGGAACATCTTTCAAGAGAGCTGAGTTAGTGGGATCACCTTTCCCATCCGGGAATAATGTTGGAAAAGCCATTGTAGCTAGATGCGATATCTGATATTCATTTAATGGCTCATTTTCAACAGTGGGCCATGGCATTGGTTCATTTTCAGAAAGCTGATTTCTAACAGCTTCAATCTCCCGTTGTTGTTGCTCACCAACAGGTAAAAAACTACTCATTTCAGTTGAGTCATTATATACTATATCCTCAGAGGGATTATCAGTTGGAGG
>OZ035997.1:28439066-28909066 GCA_964035015.1 Corallium rubrum
ATTTTTATAACTTTTAAAATTTATGCATTTATCGCAGATTTTTATTGTAAATTATTATTATTATTTGTTTATTTTAAAGGAGTGGCAGATGCAGTTTTTTGTTTTGGAAAAGAAGCTGGTTCAACAAGTATGGGTGCACTTTTTACTGTAATTGGAACAAAAGCAACCCTGCGTTATTACGCCTCTGGATTTGCTGTTATTTTGCTCTCTTTTATTGCTTACTTGATATTTAGAAGAGAACATCTTGATAAATACGAAAAGCTTCCCGACATTGATACCGACGACGAGAAATAAACTTACATGTGATAAGTTTTCAAGTGTGCACATTAATGGATTGTAACGCAAAATCTAAGAAATTTTGCAACAGTTGAACTTCTTTCATTTTTGCGGTTTTTTAATTTTCTTACATATTAGCTTTGGACTGAAACTCTATCGATACTGCTAGAACGAGTGCCGTTGGATTAGTAAAATTAAAATTCCAAACCTTGATAGTTACAGCTGCTTGACTTGAAGCGAAGATAGCTTGGAATAGTCGGCGAAGAACGAATAGTTATAATATTTAATTCGCCTCGTACTGGGAACATGTACATCACTGGAAATAATACCTTAAAATTAGTGTAACTCCAAAATTTGAGAGTTTTAAGGGATTTTTATGGACTCTTTGGCAATTTTCAGTTTTTATTGATATATATATATATATATATATATATATATATATATATATATATATATATATATAACTACGTTAATTACTATATTCTGTATCATTTGACGTACTGCTCAATGCTAATAACTCTATTTGTATTGGTTTAATTATACAGCTATTACTAATCGTTGTATTACATTTATGTACACTGAATAAACATGTTTTGAATTTTCTTTACGAATTACTGATGAGCATTATATTATTAATAAAACTAGAATCGGTTTTCTATTTATTATACAGTTCTGAAGTTTACTGTATATAAGACAGGCTCAACACAATTGGTAAAACTAAACTCAAAGTAGGCTTTGTAAATGTAAAGACAATTAGCATATACCTCGCAGGTGAATAGTGCTTTTTACGCAATCTGATTGGTTCCTCTAGCTCGGGATATCCTGCACTATTCACCTGCGGGCAAAACAAGATGGCGGCCAGTTTTGCTTTGTTTACCGAAGCAGAAGATTTTATTGATAAACAAGGCTCATGTTGTAGAATAACGAGAAAACTCAACAAAATTAAGTAGAAGAGTGTCCACAGGTATGTTTCTTTACAATTTTATAGCCATTAATATATTCAAAAGTTATGAAAACTGTTTTGTCGACAAATATCGAGTACGCCAAGTGCCGTTATATATAGTGCCCAAGTTGCTAGCGGCCGTGTCTTGTATAAAGTACCGAAAATATAAGATCTAGAATGTTAAACTTGTTATTTCATTTATGAGGTATATGCTAAAACAATTATTCACCTCAGTGTCGGTGAATAGTGTGGATATTCACCTCGCCGAAGCGGCTCGGTGAATATAAGATCTAGAATGTTAAACTTGTTATTTCATTTATGAGGTATATGCTAAAACAATTATTCACCTCAGTGTCGGTGAATAGTGTGGATATTCACCTCGCCGAAGCGGCTCGGTGAATATCCAGCACTATTCACCTCCACTTCTGTGAATAATTGTTAATTATTACTCGGGCTACTGTGGTAGCCGAGTCTAGGTTTCGGCCTCTGTTATTTTTTATTTTTTATATTTTTTTTGTGTCGACAAATTGCAATTCTTGCGCAACGTTTCCCAAACGCCTTTGCGACCCTGAAGCGTGCTCAAATAATTTCATCATGGCTGATTTTCATGCATGTGTCGCGAGTTTTTTCTTTTCCTGACGGCCTTTGGTTGTGTTGTTCGAAGTGAATTTGTGTTTTAATGATAAACACGCTCACAATGCTTATAATAGACTATAGTAGACCTGGGTTGGTCGGCGATCTCGATAACCGTACGGCGTACGCTGAAAATGTGTAGTACTCGATCAACTCTCGATCAATGTGTTCTCGATCAATTTTATACATGTGTTATTAAATTCTACTGAAAAATGTTGCTCAAGTGCTGTAAATCAAAGAACAAAGAAAGTTGGTAAAGCCAACTTGCAAGTGAAAGGTAAACATGCTATGTTTTACATCTTCATCGATTCGAGGTTGACATTTAGCCGAACTAGCTGACTTGTGTCTGTGAATGCTGTATCTGTATGTAAATGTATTGAGGTTTAAACTGTATTAATATTTGTGGTTTGCTTCATTTTTGCTTGTATTGTTTATTATTGATTTATTGTACTGATGTCTTGCAAATAAAAGTCGATTCTATTCAACAGTTTATACATTACTTTCATCAAGTTATTGTTTGGGTACTGTACACCAATATGGCCACCATTTCAATGTTTAGGTACACCAGTATGGCTGCCATGTCATTGTTTTGGTAACACCAGTATGGCCACCATTTCATTGTTTTGTACACCAGTATGGCCACCATTTCATTGTTTTAGTACACCAGTATGGCCACCATTTCATTGTTTTGGTACCCCAATATGGCCACCATTTCATTGTTTTGGTACACCAATATGGCCATTATTTCATTGTTTTGGTACACCAGTATGGCCACACTATTTCATTATTTTGGTACACCAGTATGGCTGATTGTCCACTATTTCATTGTTTTGGTACACCAGTATGGCCACTATTTCAATGTTTTGGTACACCAGTAATGACCACCATTTCAATGTTTTGGCAAACCAGTATGGCTGCCAAGTCAATGTTTTGGTACACCAGTATACCCACCATGATTTCCTCTATGATGAATATTACACTACTACAGTCAATTGACTGAAAGTTGCATCAAATTCAACCATTAACTCCAAACAGCACTCCTGTTCTATTATTTTGCAAGGCACCAGCCTACAGTAGCCCGAGTTCACACGTAGTGGGTGTCTTGTTTAATATACAGCCCTTGGGGCTTTATTTTACTGTAATTATATGTACCTTATTTAAATAAATGTATCTATTATCTAACCATGCCACTACTGCTGAGAGCACTTTGGAATTAGTAAACTCTAAAAGTTTGTTGATATTTTGAAAATAGGTTATTCTCGAAAAATGCGTTGTGTATTTTGACCAATAAAATGCACACAAGTCACGTTATTGAAACACCTATTTACTGGGACCGATGATGGAAACAGTGTGTTTTGTATAGTCCCGAGACCGCCGTTTTTTCCCTAGGCGAACCCGAGAAAACTTTCAGACATTGTTTTGAACTAAAGGAAAAACTGGAGAAAACAACGACAAACTGAACCTGACCATCTACTTCCGGTTTTGATATTTTTCCTATAGTGGAAAATAAATGTAATGTTGTCCGTTGGCATGGGTTACGCGGGAAATATCACGATTTTCGGACCACCACGCGAGGACCACTCGCTCAATCAGAAAGCTAGAAAAACAGATTTTGGCACTTGATATATAACAATACAATTTGTCGCATACTGTGCCTTTATTAGTATAGGCTGGTAATCATGTGATACCGAGTGCAAGTTAATGATTTAACACTACGAGTGATATTTGAAAATTGAACCAAAGTTGCACGAGCTGTAGGCGAGTGCAATTTGGATACATTTTCAAATATCACGAGTAGTGTAAAATCATTAATTGCACGAGCAAAATCATATTACTTATTTATAGTATTCATGACAAAATTACAATGTTATGACTACATTGTTGTAATTTATTTGTTTACTTGAATATCTAACTGCTAATATAGTCGCAAAGTGAAACGATTTTAACACTGGTCTTTCAATTAGTCAGCTAGTTTTGGAAGAAACCACAAACATCATCAAACTTGCTAAACAAAATACAATACTTTACCTTGCGAATACGAGGCGTACATTGAATTTTACCACTGTTACCATGGCAACATTAATTTGTAGTCTCCAACGCGCAATTGACGATTTAATTTGCACTCCTCTCAACCAATCAGAATGCAGTAATTTTGTCATGCCTGTTGTTTAATTATTCACCGATATATTATAATAATAATAATAATAACCGAGACGAATTGTTTTAGGTATAAATACACATTTTCGTACTTTTAGGAACAGCATTTTCTTTGAAATTGTTAATTTCCTCGTCTGTCGCATTGATAAATTGGCTGGCGGCCATTTTGAATAAACATTGTAGGTGATTATCGAGAATTAGTCCGAAGTAGCTTGACCAATCAGCGCGCGCGATGTTCTATAATCACCCATGTATTTATACTAAAAGGTGATAACAGCGGGTAATAAAAAGAATATATCCCAGGACGGCTGGACATATCGTTTTTATCACCCACTGTAATTGTCCCTTGTTCGCGCCCTGAAGTTATAAAATCGATATCACCCGATCCCTCATATGACATATACATATACGCCCAAAAATGTCATCTTTTTTGTTAAACATATATATGTGTTATTTTATAACGATCTTAACTTAATTATTTAATACGATGTATATATACTTCTGTCTTGTAGGGCTCCTGTTGATAACAGTATTTATTGTATTGCTAATTGGATTACCCTACTGAAAAATAATGAAATAAAGTTCTTTCTATCTTCCTATCTACGACTACGTAGCTAGCTAGCTACCTAGTACCTACCAGATTTTCTGATTGACTATAAGTAATTATTCACATTGTCAATTACGAATTTGTTCCTGTACCACATTACTGACTGGGCTTCGGGTTTTTTGTTTGGGCTAGGTGATTTAAATCAATCAGGAACCTTCTTTTAGTATAGATAGGTCCCGGTCGTATTTCATGCTTCAAAAAGCATTAATAATTCACGGGAAAACACAAAGGAAATCAGTACCATGTCCGTGGTTTTATACCTGATAAAACTTCTTGACGTCAGAAAGAATACTAATGAACATACAATTTTATATAAAGTATACTAATGAACATAACATCCAATAACGAATCGTTTTTGAAGTCATTCAAAACACTCGCATCACGTGGTTTATCAGATCTAAAACACTCGGGCTGCGCCTTCATGGTTTTAAATCTGATAAAACACTCCTGCTCGCGTTTTAAATATTACTTCAATTATTATTTTATATTTTTAGATGCTAATAATCATTTAATACTGAGTAATCTATGACATGTTACATCAGTTTTGGGTGATTATGAAAATGCTTTGGATTATGCAGAAAAAGCAAACCGTAAAAAGGTCAGTATATTGAGAACATTTTCAAAAGCAATTTACTGATGTTTAGAATAATTTTAATTTACACTGGTGGCCAAAATTAACTTATATTTCTGCAAGTTTTTCATCTTTCTCCGAATGGTTTTAGAATCCAGGGTTCTATTAGAAGTTTTATATTTGACTTGAATACCTATATCTCCAAGTGTATGAAAACAGAAAACAAATTTTAATTATATTTCTATTCTATTTCAGTGTGTTTTTGTGCTTATGTTTGCATGCAAACACGTAACAATAAGGGTGGCTGAAAGTAGCTCAAATGTCTCGTTCCAAAACCTTTCATATCCTAGAAGTAATATGTAAAGGCCTCCAATTCGGACTAGACCGGGTGTTCAAGTACTCGGAATTCGTTACAGTCCTCGGCGAAACATGACTTCTCAAAATCACTTAGTGTATTCCCCAAATGAATTAGTGCATTAGTAATTAGTGTATGGACGAATAACCGATTGTGTGAAGTAATATTTCAAGTCCAAGGACTCTGCCCAGTACTTCCCTGGTATTTCAAGTCCCTTCACGTGGTGCAATTCAGCGCTTCTGATTGATTATCTCATGAATTATTAATGATTTGAGAAATTTTATTAAACATGATTTTCTCTTGACATTCTGAAAGAAGTACTTTAATTTGCTTTTTTCTATGGATTTTGCCTGATAACACCGTTTTTCTTTGGGTGGTATATTAATTTTGGTCACCAGTATAAGTATAGGTTAGTTACCAACCCCGAGGTTGAGGTAACCAACCTACTCAGTTCAAGATCACAGAGGTTGCCTAAGAAAACTGAGATACTGAGTTCGTTATCTCAGAGGTTCCTAAGAAACACTTCGGTCGCGATGATAAATCCTTTATCACATTCAATTCAATTCAATTCAATTCAAAGGTCTTTATTTATAAAATCATAGGGTAAAAAGAACATATCCTATGTTACAATTGTAAAAAAAAAGTTCAAGATATTTTAAAGCATTATATTATATTTAAAATGTACTCGGTTAATAAAAGTGTTCATAAAACGGTTAGTGTTTATCTTTGGGCGTTGACTTGACTTATTTCTTAAGTTGTATTTAGTTAGTTTAACTTGTGGCATTAGATGATGAAGTGGATGATTACTCAGCGAGGATACCTTCTTGATTATCTTTTTATCTTGGTTTTCCATAAGGTTGCGTACCATCACACGTTTCGAGGTATATTTGCGTTTATGGCAACGATCTAAGAAGCACTGAATTGTTGTCAGTTCAGAATCAGCTGCACCATATACTGATAGGCCATAAGTGATGTTAGGTAACACAATGCTGTTAAAAAGATGGTCAATTTCTGTTTGGCTACAACCTTCCTTACGCAATACTCTTAGTATATAAAGACCTCTGTTTGCCTTAACTAACTTATTTTTTACATGAGAGGTAAACTTACAATCATGCTGAAAGGTAACACCTAGTATAGGAAGAGCTTCGCATTGTGGAATGTTCGAGATAGTAGGATAAGTTTCCTTTTTTCCTTTCTTACAAAATGTTAGTTCTTTACATTTACTAGGATTACAAGACATCGAATTTGAATTTGTCCAGTCCATAAACTGAGAGACAAGGTCCTGTGAGCAATCCTTTTCATTCCAGACTGGCGATATTATGGTTGAGTCATCGGCATATTTATATAGGGCATCTTCACTGCTTTGGTTGATTTCTAGATCATTAAGAAAAATGTTAAACAGAAAAGGGCCACTAACGCTCCCCTGTGTAGTTCCCTTATTTACTGCCTTCCAGTCTCTAAAATCATTATGGAAAATTCTCTGTTGTCTTCCTTCAAGAAAATTGATGTACCAGTTAATAATGTAAGGGTTTAGTGGCAGTTCTTTGAGTTTAGTAGCGAGCAGGTTATGTTTGACGGAGTCAAAAGCTTTGCTGAAATCCATGGCAAATAGTCGCACAGCTTTACACTTGGGGTTATCGAGATAACTACATACTTTGTGTTGAATTGTTAATAAAGCATGTGTACAGTTGCCACCATCCCTATACGCAAATTGAGTTGAGCTCAGATTCTCCTCCACCTTATCTTTAGCACAGTTACGATATACCACTCTCTCAAAAGCTCTGGCTATTACTGGAGTTATATTTATCCCCCGGTACTCGTTGTTTTCACTAGGTAAGTCTACTTTAGGGATAGGGTTAATATTAGCTCGCTTCCAGGTTAGTGGCCAGGTGTGTGTAGATATTGATAGATTCCAGACTCTAGTTATAATGGGGGTCAAAATTCCTGCGTGATCTTTCCATATCCAGTAAGGAAGGTTGTCGGGTCCACTTGCAGTTCTTTTTAACTTTCTCAATGAGTTCCAAACCTTTTCCTCAGTGATCTCAGGAATCTCCATCTCACTACCAATGTAAATAGCTTCTGGCTTTTTATACGCATGATCGGAGCACAGCTCTCCAAAATAATTATTCAGCTCCTCCAGTGATTTGTTATCTAATGTCACATTATACGAATATGATTTTCGCTGCGAGATTTTATCAACCCCCTTCCACCATCCACGACTTCCCAATGCGGCTGCAAGAGCGTTTCTTCTGTTTTCACTAATCACCTCTGATATTCTTTTATTAATTGTTGTTAGTCGGTCTTTATTTAAATTGGAAATTTTGGCCTTAACGGCCTTATTAACTTAACGCTTATTTTCCCAACCACGCATAAATCAAGTTAATTTATATTATTAATATATATTAGCTCGGGCAATTAACTTGATTTATGCGTGGTTGGGAGTAATTATTACTCGGGCGACCTGTGGTAGCCGAGTCTTGGTTTCGGCGTCATTCCTGGGGTTTTTTCGAGTCGACAGATTGTAATTATTGCATCATCCCGGTAGGCTTTGCGAAACCACGCGGTGTTTCTGGTCCGCCATCTTCTGTGGTCGCTATTGCTCGAGTGTTTGCTCAAACTATCCAAAGAAATATACTAAATTTGTGATAAGGTTGATAAGGAATGTGGCTGGCAAGTATCTTAATCATAAACATGCTCACAGCTGCTTTTTTGGAAGTGTTTGAGATCAGTTTAAGTGGCAACGTATGGGACATTATTTTGGGTCCACAACTGAGAACGATTTTACAGACATACAGTTTATGTTTTCGAATGGCTAGCAAGTCTCTACCGGTACAGAGTTGAGGATCAAAACGCTAACATTCTGGGTCTTTATACTGGCCTTTCTATAAATGTCTTGGTCGATGCATTGTTCATACTTCATAGCTTTCGTCATGGCTTCATACTACAGTATAAACAGTTGTTCAATTATCTGGCTTACCGCTCATGACGGTCTGTGAATTGGTTTGAGTTCAGGACCTGTAAACCTTATGCAAACTATTGCAAACAAAATCCAAGATGTTTCCAAGGAACATTTTTGATAAGGACAGACTTTGAGGAAACAGGTTGTTGACATTGACAGTATCTTTTCATTTTTTCATTATTATTTAATAAATATGTGCTTTATTACTATTAAAACGAATTTTCTATTTGTTTAATATGCTGAGTAGGATGCGTTGTATATACATGTACAATGTATACACATGTATGTTTTATGTACCATTTGTGTTTTTACCGACTGTTGCTGTCTTCGACTTCGAGTTTGAGATCTCAGACCAGTAGTGGACAGTAGCTTTATTGATCATTAGGATTTATATTTATATGTTGTTAGTGCTTAGACCTATAAGCATGTAATTACTCGGGCTACTGTGGTAGCTGAGTCTAGGTTTCGGCTCTTTTATTTTTTTTTATTTTTTGTGTCGACAAATTGCAATTATTGCATCATCCTGATAGGCTTTGCAAAACCATGCGGTGGATCATGGCTGATTTTCATGCAGGAGCGTGCAGGAGTCATGCGGGTTTTTTTCTCCTGACGGCCTTTGGTTGTGTTGTTCGAAGTGAATTTGTGTTTTAATGATAAACACGCTCACAATGCTTATAATAGACTATAGTAGATCTGGGTTGGTCGGTGATCTCGATAACCGTACGCTGAAAATGTGTAGTACTTTAAATTGTCCTGAAAATGTTGCTCAAGTGCTGTAAATCAAAGAACAAAGAAAGTTGATAAAGCCAACTTGCAAGTGAAAGGTAAACATGCTGTGTTTTGCATCTTCATCGAGGTTGACATTTAACTGACTTGCGTCTGAATGCTGTATGTGGTTTGCTTTATTTTTGCTTGTATTGTTCATTATTGTACTGATGTCTTGCAAATAAAAGTCGATGTTATTAAACAGTTTATACATTACTTTCGTCAAGTGTGTATTATTGTTTGGCTACACCATTACGGCCACCATTTCAATGTTTTGGTACACCAGTATGACCATCATTTCAATGTTTTGGCACACAAGTATGGCCACCATTTCAATGTTTTGGCACACCAGTATGGCCACCATTTCAATGTTTTGGCACACCAGTATGGCCACCATAACCATTTCAGTGTTTTGGCACACCTGTATGGCCACCATTTCAATGTTTTGGCACACCAGTATGGCCACCATAACCATTTCAGTGTTTTGGCACACCAGTATGGCCACCATTTCAATGTTTTGGCACACCAGTATGGCCACCATTTCAATGTTTTGGCACACCAGTATGGCCACCATTTCAATGTTTTGGCACACCAGTATGGCCACCATAACCATTTCAGTGTTTTGGCACACCTGTATGGCCACCATTTCAATGTTTTGGCACACCAGTATGGCCACCATAACCATTTCAGTGTTTTGGCACACCAGTATGGCCACCATTTCAATGTTTTGGCACACCAGTATGGCCACCATTTCAATGTTTTGGCACACCAGTAAGGCCACCATTTCAATGTTTTTGCACCCATATTGCCACCATTTCAATGTTTTGGCAGACCAATATGGCCACCATTTCATTGTTTTGGCACACCAGTATGGCCACCATTTCAATGTTTTGGCACACCAGCATGGCCACCATTTCAATGTTTTGGTACGCCAGTATGGCCACCATTTCATTGTTTTGTGCACCCATATGGCCACCATTTCAATGTTTTGGTACACCAGTATGGCTAACATTTCAATGTTTTGGTACACCAGTATGGCCACCATTTCATTGCTTTGGTACACCAGTATGGCTGCCATTTCAATGTTTTGCTACACTAGTATGGCCACCATTTCAATGTTATGGTACCCCAGTATGGCCACCATTTCATTGTTTTGGTATACCAGTATGACCACCATTTCATTGTTTTGGTACACCAGTATGGCCACCATCTCAATGTTTTGCTACACCAGTATGGCTAGGTTTCACCTTGGTTTCTGTGTTTTTATTGTTCATAGTTCTTATTAATCTTCTTTGTTATGTTGTGTATATTTTAAGTAGCCCGAGTTTACGCCTAGCGGGCGTCTTGTTATAAACAACCGCGGTACATCGGAGAAAACCGAGGTGATCGTGAACTAAAGATTATTAATTTTTTGTCTATCTAATATATTTTAATTTTATGGGTCGCATTTTTAGGGATTTTATCGCAAAGCATGTGCATTGATTGGGCTAAAGAATAACTCACAAACTGTCATAGCGAATCTTCAACTTCTTCTAATTGATTCCAAAAATGAAGTTGGTCGCAAGTCTTTGACCTTAGTACTACATTACTATATAGCATATATAAAATGATGATCATTAATAGTAATGATCATTAATAAATTATTCACTCAGTGAGTGGTCTAATAAACAACTTTTCTTTAAAGTAAATAAGTCATCAAATATTGTTCCAAATTTTCAGATAGTTTTACCTTTTTGTTTGCAGAAGTTTCCACATACAAAATGTAGAGTAGTTCGATGGCATATAGTAAACATGCAATCGCTCACAAAACTGTGCTTCAAATTTGGTGTAGATATATTCCACCGGCATAAGCGAATTCTTTCTTTTGTGCCAATGTTTTCATCACTCGCATCGAAATTTTCAACATGTCCTCCTACCTAGAATTACCAATAATCAGTAACTGTGTTGTGGTAAGGGGTGTTGTGGTTGGGGTCTGAGAGGTGGGACTTTTTCCCCAGAGGGTTGTGGTTAGATTTAGGGCCACAGGGGGGTTGTGGGTTAGGGTTGCCGGGGGGTTGTGGCTAGGTTTAGGGTGCCGGGGTTGGGGTGTGGGGGTTGGGAATTAGTTTTTAAAATTAACGATTATTGGTAATTCTAGGCATTTCGCACTTACTGATTATTGGTAATTCTAGGTAAGAGGATATGCTGAAATTTTAGCGGATGCCTTGTTTGATTTTTAGCATAGTTTCCAGGTTTTTCTTGCAGCGTGAATATGTCGTGGTGTCTGATTGGTCAGAATAGGAATATTCCAGGTATAAGAAAATTTGTCATTGGATAACTCTACTAGTGATCTATCACCAAAAGACCACCAGTAGCTCCTGCCTCGTCCCCAGTCGCTTATTATTGCAGGCTATGAGTGAAATTGCAATCGTCATAAGGGGATTTAGCCCCGATGACGCGAGAATGAGATTGATATTTCTTTTGAAATTGGGCCAGGGGTACCCAATGGTGAGCGCGCGGAATTCGCGTCGCCTTCCCATCAACCATTGCGTGCGCTCCATGCTAGTTACCTGGCTTCGCAGTTACTCACAGTCACGTGCACTCGACCCCTGACCAATTACCAAAATTCAATAATTTAAGATCCTGTGGAGTAGGCAGCAGTAGACTACCGTATACTAAAACTACCGTATACCTTCACAAGTGTCTCTAGTCTAAAAGACGCAGTGCGTCCGCATTATGTCGCAGATAGCTTAAAGTGCATATAAACCGCCAATTTTTTTATCATCTGAATACGTTCTACATAGAGTAAACAGTTGTTCAGTGAAATGTGTTTTTTTTTTCGATTGGATGTTTTTTGGCGATTCGCTTTTTTTTTTTATTTAAACATATTTTATCACCGCATTTACCCCAAGAGTTGCAACACATGCACTCATCTAGGGGGTTTACGCAGACATAGTAAAATTTTGGCCATTTTTTTTTAAACAAACAAGCAAACACTAACATGCAACATAATTTAGGCTGAAGGTATGAATCTCCATATATCTCGCATAAAACTTTAGACAACATAAATATTTATTTTTTGGAAAATTTTTTCCCTTTTTTTTTCTTCCTTTTTTCTTGTTTTTTTTTTGTTTTGTTTTTTTCTTTTAGAAAACTTTAAATCTACAAGTATCAATAATAAATCTTTGTACAGCACCGAAAAACTGAACTTTGATTTTAAAATTGCCTAAATTATCACTGGGACCATGAGTAAGTAGAGAAAGTCGTTGAGATTCACTAGCCTCAGCCCTATAATATTTGCTCGATTTAACCAAAAATATTGTTAGCAATGTTTTTGCATAATCCATTTCAAAATTCGTTGAAGAAAAGGTAATATTTTACGTGTGAAGTTTGTATTTTGAAGCGCCGCCATTAAAGTGGCTGAGAAGAACGAGTCGAGGAATCTTAAGTCGAGGAAGTTTTCTTTTTCTCTGTTGCTTTTCCGCCTACATCACAAGTATATTGGATAACAAATTAGTTAGCTGTTATACTGATTTCTTTATACCGAACACACGTCACATGGTTCAAAGCCAAAAGTAACCGTAATACGAGAACCGTCTAGCGTCTGGCGAACAAGAAGCTTGAAAAGTATGTAGTTTGCAATTGCGCAAAGCTCTATTGACACACAAACTTTCTTAATAATGAAAACTTACCTTTTCGTAACTGGAAATTGCAGGATAGTCGTCCATTGGGCCGTTTTCACCAATGCAAGCTACATACGTAGCTATCCTTCGTACATATAAAACCGTCTCCTCTATGACAAGCGTTTATCCAACGTTGTTGCTTCTCCTTCTGCCGTTTTGGACCATGAAAACGTATAAAGAATACATCTTGGTTCTTTGAATTCCGTTTTAATAAATGGGGAAAGCGCGCGTCGTTTTTGCGTGTTCCCCACTCACCATACTTGAGTTTCAATGTTGTTTGTCCGCACATTCCTAAGATTCCGCACGTGTTACCCCCAGCTGTGCAAACCGCCGAACTTGTGGTACACCAATTAAAGGCGTAACTCCAGGTCGGCTTTAACTGGTTTTCCATGTAAACAGAATCTATAAGTCTAATTCGGACCGATTCGGGCCACGAAGAAAAGCTTTTTAACCGACATAATAAGCATACTTTAATCTCTCAAACTCAATATATTGTTTTAAATGAGATTTATGTCAAATCTCCTCATGTGAAACACCCCCGCAAAGAACTGTTAATTGCCAGCTGCACTACCAGGGTGCATTCCATATCAACCCCACGCCGAAGATAAGCCACGGGTGTTCAGGTGCTGCGCCAAGGGAGGTCAAGACCTCACGCCGGCGCCACCCACTGATTATGTAAAAATAATTTAACATCTGAGCGGTCAGTAGTCCCTAACTTGGTCTAACACTTGATCACCAAGGACTACAAATAACAGTGAATAGAGAGAAAGATGGGTTCTCTATTTGGGGAAGCTTTGGCTCTCAAGTGGAGTTTTTTTTTTCTTGTTGCAAGTTTGACTGCTTTTGAGGAATATTCTCCATTGTATCTCAAACAGCTCGGCTTTAGAGCTTCACAGATAGGATTCACATCACTAATGGGAATTCCGGTGCTATTCGTACCTCTAATTGGACTTTTAGGGGATAGCTTTCGAGCGAGGAAGTTGGTTTTAGTCATCTTATTGCTAGTTTTCGTCACCATATATCTGGCACCTCTTCTTCCACTGATTGCGCCAATTGGCAAGTGCAACGAAGTGTTAATAACTTCGTTACCAAATGATACGAAAGTCTCATACTGGAAGAAAAGTTTCTACTTTAGAAACCTCACCCAGGACTCTTCCCTGACTAAGACGGTTTACAAATCAGATTTGACGGCCGTTTGGCAACTCTCAGTTTCTACTCCACATCTTAACCTCGAATTAATGAACCAGACGGAAACCAAACCATTGAACGATAACAAATATTTATCCTGGACGAGTTCGATTTTCATTTACATTGTGGCAATTAGAGGAATGTACGAAATTTTAAAAAGATCGGTTTTATCGTTGTACAATGTCGCGACCATGACGCACTTAAAGAACAAGAAAGCAAACTATGGTGCGTACTGCTGTTGGGGTCATGTTGGTGGATTTTTTCTCTTCTTCGCTGTTGGTGTTACGGTCACATTGACAAAGCTGACATACTGCACAAGTGTGTCGCATGGTTATTTTGTAGTGTGTCTTTGGTCGAGTTTTGCAGCGTTCATGGCACTTCCAGTTCTACCTTGGATAACTTTTGAATACCTTGAACATCGGGTTATCGATTGGTCTGACATCAAAAGCGTTATTTTCGAATTCCATTATCTGGTTGTACTGCTTGTCACTGTCTCCCTTGGCTGTTGTTTTTCATTTCAACAGTATTGGGAGTACTGGTACATTGCGGAACTTTCTGGCAGCCCTGTTGTCATGGTGGTCGCTGGTCTGTTTCGTCGACCTTGTGTAGCCATATCGTTTCGTTGGTCAGGAGTTATTATAAACAAACTAGGAGATCTTCAGACTATGGCACTGGGGTTATTCATCGGTTTTGTTTCCTTGTTAGCGTTATCGTTTATTAAATTCCCCTGGCTTGTTTTAGTTGTTGATATTCCACTGTCGGCAGCCTATGCTCTTTCATATTCAGCCCAAACCGTCCATTTTTCAAAGGCTGGCTCTAAAGCCTCTTCTGCGGTAATTCTTGGTAAGAAATTGTAATATTTTTATTGTAATACAAGTAATTGTATTATTATTATTATTATTATTATTATTATTATTATTATTATTATTATTATTATTATTATTATTATTATTATTATTATTATTATTATTATTATTATTATTATATTATTATTATTATAATACCATGATCACCTCGGATTCTTTTGTTCTCCGAGGGAATGTAAACCTCGTATTTCCCTCATCGCTCATGCAAGAGGGAAATTTATCCTTTGTCTTCTAATTTTCCTGCGCATGTTGATGAGGGAAAATTAGAAGACAAAGAAATCCTTCTAATTTTCCCGTGCATGTTGATGAGGGAAAATTAGAAGACAAAGAAATCCTTTGTCTTCTTCTAAATTTCCCGCTTGCATATATTTTCCCTCATCAACATGCACGGGAAAATTAGATGCAACTTCTCTGATCAACCGTGTAAATTAATTTCCTGTCGGTAAGATTCTCAAAGTTTTCCTCGGCGATCATGATATTACAAATTAATAACATGACTTTTCGGGAAATTAGCGATTAAATTTCCCCTTTGCCTCGGGAAGATTTGTAAAAGTCCGAGCCTCGGACTTTCACAAATCTTCCCGAGGCAAAGGGGAAATTTAATCGCTAATTTCCCTAAGTCATGTTATTACTTATAATTATTATTGTTGTATAGCTGGAGTTTCACTTTATATAACGATGACTGTCATTGGTTGGTTTGTGGTCACATGACCTCAGCTAAATTTCAATGTACACTGAGCGGGCAACAATTGAGAACTTATTGCCTGCTTGGGCAATAAGTTTTCAGTTGTTGTCCGCTTTGAACTCTTCACGGTATCCTGATAAACAAAAGCTTGTTTGGTACGAAAAAAAGAATATTTATAGATCTTCAAAGCATGTGTGAAGATTAACTGGAGAAATGTATTGCTGTTCTTTTGTTCTGAGACTCATATTTGTTTGGTTGAAGTGAAGTTACAGATTCAGGCGAAATGTTTTGGTAAGTCGTAGAGTTTGTCTTTCGTGTACTTTCCCTTGATAAACGTCGAAATTATTCAGCGAAACTGAAGCTATATAAGTCTCGATGTTTCCCTCGACTTAGTCTCGGGAAATATCAAGACTCTCGGGAAAAAAACCCTGTTTCCCTCGGGAGCGGACGTTAAGTGTATATTATTATTATTATTATTATTATTATTATTGTTATTGTTATTGTTTTCGTTATTGTTATTGTTATTATTATTATTATTACCTCCACCAGGTGTCTCAAGAAGTATTGTAGACCATAGACCAACGACCAATCCATTAAATTTTGGTTGAATTTAGTTTGGATGAGAAATTAATAAAAATGTGATCGCACGCAAGATTCTCGGTGTAAAAGAATTACTTGATTGCGCTCATTATCCTTATTTTATCCAAATATTTTTGCATAATTTTGGTACGAGTGCAATCAAGCATTTTATTCATACATGCATGTGTTGGTCTCCTGGGTTAGCAGGATTGCTCTTTTTTTTAAAACATCACTACTAACCCGCTGGTGAATGTATATGCAGTCTCTGACTGCCCGCTAGTTACTATTATAATCATTATTATTATTATTATTATTATTATTATTATTATTATTATTATTATTATTATTATTACCATTGTTATTATTATTATTATTATTATTATTGTTATTGTTATTGTTATTATTATTATTACTATTATTATTATTACTATCATTATTATAAACTTCAATCTTCTTCTTCTTCTTCTTCTTCTTCTTCTTCTTCTTCTTCTTCTTCTTCTTCTTCTTCTTCTTCTTCTTCTTCTTCTTCTTCTTCTTCTTCTTCTTCTTCTTCTTCTTCTTCTTCTTCTTCTTCTTCTTCTTCTTCTTCTTCTTCTTCTTCTTCTTCTTCTTCTTCTTCTTCTTCTTCTTCTTCTTCTTCTTCTTCTTCTTCTTCTTCTTCTTCTTCTTCTTCTTCTTAATATATACAGCCCGACATATTTACCAACGTATATTTTAAAAGACGTTGGCGATTGTACTGGCAAGCATTTCATGGAAGCCTATTAGGATAACAGCCTCCTTAAAGAAAGCTAATTTCGTATATTGAGAAAGTGCCGTTGGAAATTTGATTGTCTCGTGTATAAGACGCTGTTTATCAAATATTTTACAGACTGACTCCATTCGTGCCGAAACTGTTTGTTTGACATTTTTTATTATGTTCTTTTTCTTTTATTAATGAAATATTTTTTGTATTTAGTATTTATAATTAATCATTCTAAATCGAATTGTACTTCGAGTTGATAATAAACAATTATTGAATGAGGTTGAGCATGATATCAAGGACGAGGTTAATTTGTGTTATCCACCGAAGCCTTCGGCTTCGGTGGATAACACAAACCGAGGCCTTGATAGTCGATATCATGCGAAAACCAAATCCAATAATTGCTTTATTATATCTTCAAAAACTATACTCTTCGTGCTTTTACTATCTTTCTCTGAGAGCAACGTCGAAATTTCCTCTTCGTTTAACGATGGAAAACTGTTAAAAGCCATTTTGTTTACCCTTCAAAAATATTTAGTTTTGACGGGATTTTTAGCAAGCTGCCGACCGCGCTGGGGGCTTGGGTTCGACAGCGTGCAATAATACCTTGTTTTGGATCGAAGTTCGATCCAAAACAAGGTATTATTGCACGCTGATCACGTCAGCAGCTGAAATAACGCGTCAACTTCCAGATACGGAGAATTAGCGGGGGCGTTTTGGCAAATCACGAACGAGAATAAAGTTTGAATATATAATAATGATGTTTAGTTAACGTCGAAATGTCGATTTTTATAATTTTTATAATTTTTAAAATTTATGCATTTATCGCAGATTTTTATTGTAAATTATTATTATTATTTGTTTATTTTAAAGGAGTGGCAGATGCAGTTTTTTGTTTTGGAAAAGAAGCTGGTTCAACAAGTATGGGTGCACTTTTTACTGTAATTGGAACAAAAGCAACCCTGCGTTATTACGCCTCTGGATTTGCTGTTATTTTGCTCTCTTTTATTGCTTACTTGATATTTAGAAGAGAACATCTTGATAAATACGAAAAGCTTCCCGACATTGATACCGACGACGAGAAATAAACTTACATGTGATAAGTTTTCAAGTGTGCACATTGGATTGTAACGCAAAATCTAAGAAATTTTGCAACAGTAGAACTTCTTTCATTTTTGCGGTTTTTTAATTTTCTTACATATTAGCTTTGGACTGAAACTCTATCGATACTGCTAGAACGAGCGCCGTAGGATTAGTAAAATTAAAATTCCAAACCTTGATAGTTACAGCTTGACTTGAAGCGAAGATAGCTTGGAATAGTCGGAGAAGAACGAATAGTTATAATATTTAATTCGCCTCGTACTGAGAACATGTACATCACTGGAAATAATACCTTAAAATTAGTGTAACTCCAAAATTTGAGAGTTGTATTAAGGGATTTTTATGGACTCTTTGGCAATTTTCATTGATATATATATATATATATATATATATATATAACTACGTTAATTACTATATTCTGTATCATTTGACGTACTGCTCAATGCTAATAACTCTATTTGTATTGGTTTAATTATACAGCTATTACTAATCGTTGTATTACATTTATGTACACTGAATAAACATGTTTTGAATTTTCTTTACAAATTACTGATGAGCATTATATTATTAATAAAACTAGAATCGGTTTTCTACTTATTACAGTTCTGAAGTTTACTGTATATAAGACAGGCTCAACACAATTGGTAAAACTAAACTCAAAGTAGGCTTCGTAAATGTAAAGACAATTATTTAATATACGTCAACTCTTTCACGGCAGCAGCCCTTGGGGCTTTATTTTACTGTAATTATATGTACCCTATTTAAATAGAATGTATCTATTATCTAACCATGCCACTACTGCTGAGAGCACTTTGGAATTAGTAAACTCTAAAAGTTTGTTGATATTTTGAAAATAGGTTATTCTCGAAAAATGCGTTGTGTATTTTGACCAATAAAAATGCACACAAGTCACGTTATTGAAACACCTATTTACTGGGACCGATGATGGAAACAGTGTGTTTTGTATAGTCCCGAGACCGCCGTTTTTTCCCTAGGCGAACCCGAGAAAACTTTCAGACATTGTTTTGAACTAAAGGAAAAACTGGAGAAAACAAAGACAAACTGAACCTGACCATCTACTTCCGGTTTTGATATTTTTCCTTAGTGGAAAATAAATGTAATGTTGTCCGTTGGCATGGGTTACGCGGGAAATATCACGATTTTCGGACCGCCACGCGAGGACCACTCGCTCAATCAGAAAGCTAGAAAAACAGATTTTTGCACTTGATATATAACAATACAGTTTGTCACATACTGTGCCTTTATTAGTATAGCCTGGTAATCATGTGATACCGAGTGCAAATGATTTAACACTACGAGTGATATTTGAAAATTGAACCAAAATTGCACGAGCTGTAGGCGAGTGCAATTTGGATACATTTTCAAATATCACGAGTAGTGTAAAATCATTAATTGGACGAGCAAAATCATATTACTTATTTATATTTATATATTATTCATAACAAAATTACAATGTTATGACTACATTGTTGTAATTTCTTTGTGTACTTGAATATCTAACTGCTAATATGGTCGCAAAGTGAAACAATTTTAACAATGGTCTTTCAAATAGTCAGTTAATTTTCCAACAAGACATTTTTGGAAGAAACCACAAACATCAAACTTGCTAAACAAAATACAATACTTTACCTTGCGAATACGAGGCGTACATTGAATTTTACCACTGTTACCATGGCAACATTAATTTGTACTCTCTAGCGCGCAATTAACGATTTAATTTGCACTCCTCTCAACCAATCAGAATGCAGTAATTTTGTCATGCCTGTTGTTTAATTATTCACCGATATATTATAATAATAACCGAGACGAATTCTTTTAGGTATAAATACACATTTTCGTACTTTTAGGAACAGCATTTTCTTTGAAATTGTTAATTTCCTCGTCTGTCGCATTGACAAATTGGCTGGCGGCCATTTTGAATAAACACTGTAGGTGATTATCGAGAATTAGTCCGAAGTAGCTCGACCAATCAGCGCGCGCGATTTTCCATAATCACCTATGTATTTATACTAAAAGGTGATAACAGCGGGTAATAAAAAGAATATATCCCAGGACAGCTGGGCATATCATATCGTTTTTATCACTCATTGTAATTCTCCCTTGTTCGCGCCCTGAAGTTATAAAATCGATATCACCCGATCACTCATATGACATATACGCCCGAAAAATGTCATCTTTTTTGTTAAACATATATGTGTTATTTTATAACGATCTTAACTTAATTTTTTAATACAATGTATATATACTTCTCTTGTAGGGCTCCTGTTGATAACAGTATTTATTGTATTGCTAATTGGATTACCCTACTGAAAAATAATGAAATAAAGTTCTTTCTATCTTCCTATCTACGACTACCTACCAGATTTTCTGATTGGCTATAAGTAATTATTCACATTGTCAGTTACGAATTTGTTCCTGTACCACATTACTGACTGGGCTTCGGGTTTTTTGTTTGGGCTAGGTGATTTAAATCAATCAGGAACCTTCTTAGTATAGATAGGTGCCGATCGTATTTCATACTTCAAAAAGCATTAATAATTCACGAGGAAAACACAAAGGAAATCAGTACCATGTCCGTGGGTTTATACCTGATAAAACTTCTTGACGTCAGAAAGAATACTAAGGAACATACAATTTTATATAAAGAATACTAATGAACATACAATTTTATATAAAGTATACTAATGAACATAACATCCAATAGCGAATCGTTTTTGAAGCCATTCAAAACACTCGCATCACGTGGTTTATCAGATCTAAAACACTCGGGCTGCGCCCTTATGGTTTTAAATCTGATAAAACACGCCTGCTCGCGTTTTAAATATTACTTCAATTATTATTATTTTATTTTTAGATGGTAATAATCATTTAATACTGAGTAATCTATCACATGTTACATCAGTTTTGGGTGATTATGAAAATGCTTTGGATTATGCAGAAAAAGCATGTACCTTAATGCCAAACTGTAAAAAGGTCAGTATGTTGAGAACATTTTCAAAAGCAATTTACTGATGTTTAGAATAATTTTAATTTACACTGGTGGCCAAAATTAACTTATATTTCTGCAAGTTTTTCGTCTTTCTCCTAATGGTTTTAGAATCCAGGGTTCTATTAGAAGTTTTATATTTGACTTGAATACCTATATCTCCAAGTGTATGAAAACAAAAAACAAATTTTCATTATATTTCTACTCTATTTCAGTGTTTTTTGTGCTTATATTTGCATGCAAACACGTAAAAATAAGGGTGGCTGAAACTAGTTCAAATGTCTCGTTCCAAAACCTTTCATATCCCAGAAACTTTATTAAACATGATTTTCTCTTGACATTCTGAAAGAAGTACTTTAATTTGCTTTTTTCTATGGATTTTGTCTGATAACACTGTCTTTCTTTGGGTGGTATATTAATTTTGGTCACCAGTATAAGTATTGGTTAGTTACCAAACCCGAGGTTGAGGTAACCAACCTACTCAGTTCAAGATCACAGAGGTTGCCTAAGAAAACTGAGATACTGAGTTCGTTATTACAGAGGTTCCTAAAAAACACTTCGGTCGCGATGATAAATACTTTATCACATTCGTGACCATTGATTAACTTGATTAATGATTAACGTTTATTTTCCCAACCACGCATAAATCAAGTTAATTTATATTATTAATATATATTAGCCAGGGGCAATTAACTTGATTTATGCGTGGTTGGGAGTAATTATTATAAATAAACAACCGCGGTACATCAAAGAAAACCGAGGTGATCGTGAACTAAAGATTATTTATTTCTTGTCTATCTAATATATTTTAATTTTGTGGGTCGCATTTTTAGGCATTTTATCGCAAATAAGCATGTGCATTGATTGGGCTAAAGAATAACTCACAAACTGTCATAGCGAATCTTCAACTTCTTCTAATTGATTCCAAAAATGAAGTTGGTCGCAAGTCTTTGACTAAGGTACTACATTACTATACAGCATATATAAAATGATGATCATTAATAATAATGATCATTATTAAATTATTCACTCAGCGAGTGGTGTAATAAACAACTTTTCTTTAAAGTAAATAAATCTTATCAAATATTGTTACAAATTTTAAGATAGTTTTACCTTTTTGTTTGCAGAAGTTTCCACATACAAAATGTAGAGTAGTTCGATGGCATATAATAAACAATCGCTCACAAAACTTTGCTTCAAATTTGGTGTAGATATATTCCACAGGCATAAGCGAATTCATTCTCTTGTGCCAATGTTTTCATCACTCGCATCGAAATTTTAGCGGATGCCATGTTTGATTTTTAGTATAAATAATGCTGTCTAAATAATTTTATCTTGCCTAAACAACAACAAATAACAACCAAACACTTTGATTGATACATTTTCAACTAAATTTGATAAAAAGAGCAAAGATTTTCGAAGGATGGTTTAAATATACAAGCAATTCAAGGATTACAAAAAGTGGCTGATACATGTGTACGCCATGCCATGATTTGCTGCTGTCTAAATAATTTTGGAAATTTTTTTTGTCTCAAATTTTATTATCCCACGGCATGCCCTACCATTATAAAGTAATTACGATAAGCATTAAGCGATTGTAATAGACACCATTTCCATTCTTAAAACATAACTTTGATAACCTCTGCTTGCCGCATTTGCTTGACAGTTGCAAAATCTAACATATATCTTTAACCAGGCTATTACTCTATCCACTTTTCCAGATGAATGGAAAGTGGCTAGAGTAACACCTCTTTTTAAAAATGGCCAACGAAATATTCCTGGAAACTACAGGCCAATTTCAGTTTTGCCAGCAATAAGCAAAATCATGGAACGAATTCTTTATTATCAATTATACAACTATTTGACCAAATTTGAACTACTGAGCAATTCCCAATTTGGTTTTCGGAAATCTCACTCCACAGCCACAGCATTACTAGACTGTACTAATGAGTGGTACGTTAACTTAGATAGAAAGCTATTTAACTTGGTAGTTTTTATTGACTTAAAAAAAGCTTTTGATACTGTTAATCACCAAATTCTCCTTAAAAAGTTGGAGTTCTATGGAATAAGAGGACAAGCACTTTCTTTTTTAAGATCCTATCTCACAAATCGTAGCCAGAAGTGCAAAATAAATGGATTTGTCTCATCTGAACACACGGTCAAATGTGGTGTACCACAAGGTTCTATTTTAGGACCATTATTATTTCTATTGTACATCAATGATTTGCCAGAGTGCCTTGATAATACAAGACCCCGACTATTCGCTGATGACACAAATCTTACAGCTTCTGGAGACTCGATAAATGATATTGAAGTTACAGTAAATTCTGATTTAGAAAATCTTAAAGATTGGTTAATGGCCAATAAACTTAGCTTGAATGTCGCTAAAACTGAATTTATGTTGATTCGTCCAAAACGAATGAAAACAGATTCTCACCCGAATATTTTCATCGAAAATAAACAAATTAAACAGGTTTATGAATGCAAAACTCTTGGAATAGTAGTTGACCAGCATTTATCCTGGAATGAAAATACTAAAAATATTTGCAAAAAAATAACAACAGCAATTTCCGCTCTCCGTCGTGTCAAACCATTTGTTGAGAAAGATACACTTATTTCCATATATGCTATTGTTCGCCCACACTTCAATTATTGCTGTGAAGTGTGGGATGTAATAGGTGAAACACAATCAAAACGACTACAAAAACTCCAAAATCGAGCTGCTCGAGTTATCATGAATATGAGTAATGATGTAGATCATACTATTGCTTTACAAGCCTTAGGCTGGGAACCACTTAAATTGATGAGAAAAAAGGCAAAAGCAATATTAATGTACAAAATTTTGAATAAAATGGGTCCCGAGAAGCTTACAAATCTTTTTACGTATAAAAGCGAAATTACAAATCACAAACTTCGGGGCATTTCCAGTGGCCTTTGTTTACCACAACCCCGGACAAATTATATGAAAAACAGTTTTATGTACGAAGGTGCACACCTGTGGAATTCTATTCCAAATGAAATCAGGGAGTGCAAAACCCTCTCCCATTTTTTTTCGTTTTGACATTAATATGTCAACTTTGTTGACATTCGGTTAAGCATAGTATGGGTTAAGAATGTGTTTGTCTACACTTTACATATATGTAACTTATTTGCACAATTATTCAGTCGATATTAAATTTTGTTACAATTTTATTATGCTGTAACTAGTTAACGAAAATTATTTTTCTGTTAGGAAGAGAAAAGGTCAACTTACAATAATCCATATTGATCCGGTCTGTTTAATACAACTTGCAATGGAGTACAGTGCCGGTGTCACAGGAAATTTGCCGCCCTCATAGTCTCATGTGCAAAACGACCCATATTGTTAATATCAATTAATGCAAATTACACCTATATGTATCTAGCAGTTCATATGTCGTACTGTTCCTTCCACCAAGGCAGCACTTCCTTGTGATAATAACTTCTAGTTTGTAACATAAAATGCGTCGAATCCGAAGGAACTTGAGTAGTCTTGAATGCCCATCCGCCATAACGCCATTGTCACGAATATACGCCAAATAAAGCACAATCTGATCATATTAATTGTTGATGATAACCACGAATTGTTCTCGTATTTTTCTGACCACCAGATTTAACAATTCTGGATCAACTGTGACGAGTTTTCAAAAGTTTTTGCGCATCTAGTCCACCGGCCATAGTTCATTCCTCGTCGGCGGTCAGATGCAAATGAATCAATAATTTATCAATTTTAGCGTTAGGACCATGATGCTTTGCGGCAGCTGTCCAGCCCACTGACCTATATATTTAACTGGACAGCGTGCTCCTATTACCTTTGAGTTAGGAAAGTGTCCGCATTTTCACTTTCAAAATGGCGGCATTTATGGGTCCTTTTGCTAATGGTGAAGGTCGCTGACCGATACCTAAGATCTCTAGTTCGTGTTGGACATGTTCGGTCTTTCACTTTTTTTAAGAAAACTAAGCTATTTGGTCGAATAAACTGTATGTATGTTGTAGCCAGATTAATTATCTTTCTTCCAGTATATTTGATAGCTTCTACAGTGGTTTATTTCTCGAGAAAACATTCGGAGAAGACATTATAATACATACGGAAAAAAAATTCAAAATAGCGGCCGCTATTATGATTTGGACATGTTCGGTATTTCTCTTTTTTTAGGGAAACTAAGCTATTTGGTCGGATGAACTGTACGTATGTTGTAGCAAGGTGAATTATCTTTCTGCCAATATATTTTATAACTCCTACAGTGGATTATTTCTTGAGAAAACGTTCGGAGTAGACGGACTAGGTGAAACTTTGTCGAATTTTTGCCAAGTCAGCATAATATCGTCCTGGTCTCGAGTTTGTGTAAACAAAATATTTCTAGTATTTATGTTTGTTGCTGAGCCTGAGCGGCCCGGGATGTTTTCATGAGAAGGTCTTATTGTAGTTCTGAACCACAATAATATTCCTAGACAATTACTGTTGTAGCTTTCTAGCAGTCTGAATTAAAAAGACGCGCCGGCCGGCGGTAACCGCACGAACACTTGGCAATAAAATAAACAAGACTGTCAATACACATGGTCATGGAAATCTACAAACATTTCGTTTTATGAAGTCGCCAGCTCTATAAAGAACCGCTGAAGATCACGACAAAATCGTAAAGAAGCGAGGCGTACCGAGTCCTTCTTAGGGGCTATTTACATGGGAGGCGATATTCCTAGTATTTGGTCAGACAAATAATCCAGGAGGCCTCTTGAGTTGTTCCACAAGAAATTAACAATGACCAACCTGCATGCATTAACTCTTTCCTGTCCGAATTTATTGGTCTTAACTCTTTAGTATTTTATTCTAGCTAACGCCAGACGATTTTATTCACCTCTGGGGAAGCCCTCGCATAGGAACGATTTATTAATAAAGTAAGAAAATCGCTTTGTGTTTGCAAAAATATTCTGTTTTCCTACGATAAGTACTTGTCAGTGGTCGCTACCATTAGCAGAAGGACCCATAAATGCCGCCATTTTGAAAGTGAAAATGCGGACACATTTTTGACCAGCACCCGCAGTCCAGTTAAATATTTAGGTCAGTGGTCCAGCCTCCTCTGTAAAAGGTCATTAAAATAACAAAAATAGGTACGCAGTGCGTACATGTGTCGACTGGTTGAGTGATCATGAGTTCAGTGAATGAACATGAAAAAAGTTACAATGACTTGTTACCGGAATCCCGAAGCTGTGTTCAAATTTCAAATACGTGATGCGTATATGTTACTATTGTGCCACACTCGATTAAACTGATTGCCTTAGTGATTTCAGGTGAAGGGAAATCATTAACTCAATTTGACATAGGTGGACTGGTGCACATCCATTTTACAAACTATTGTATACATCATACACCTTCACACCCATCAGTGGTATAGCCCGTAGTTAACCTGATGCATTGATAAATCTTTGCACTATCTGGGGGTGATGACATAAATCTTTTACTTGAAGTTGTCGGTTACATTGCTAAGCAACGTAGATGCAAAAACTGTAATTATTATTGTCATGCAGCCAAATTCCACGATGAATTATTTTGCATCGAAATGAGTGTCACAGCCCATATTTAAAACACACAAAGGGCAAGAAGAGCGATTAATTAAGCGGTAAGAAAAATGGTTAATTTTCGCTGTTAACTCATACATGTAGTTATCTAACAGATGTTGTGAACTGTAGAACTTTTTTATTTTGATTATCACTACATTTTGAAGAAAGTATACTTTGTACTGAAACAGGTGTACCAAGCAATCCAGTGAAATTTTCTAGATTACATACAACAGCCTTCGATTCAAAAGGTAAAACTATGTCTTGAGCACATGAAGTAAGCTGAAAATAGTTTACTAAGTCTTGAACAGCTTCAACCAAAGTTAAAACACAACATCCTGATGGACATGGCATTCCATATAAATCTCTTGAATGAGAGTCAAAAATTTTAAATACCTCTGGAAAAGGTCTAAAAATTGCAACAGTATTTGAATACCGATAGTAAGCAAACAACTTTTGTAGCATGTTCAAGTGTAAGGGCCATACATAAAATACGTGACGCTTTTTTTGCCGATTTTTGACTCCCCTATACCCCCTGTGACAATCTGTGACGGTTGGCATTACCCCCCATCGAAAATTATGTGACTCTGAACCAATCCACCCCCCCCCACCCCACCCCCCACCCCCAACACCAAATTAATATGCAGTAATTCGAGAGAATGTGCCGGATCTAGATCTTTTTTTGAATCCTAACCCTAAGCAGTAACTATAAGGACTATTTATATATATATATATATATATATATATATATATATATATATATATATATATATATATATTAAATTCAAATCACTCAAAATCCCCTCCTTGCTTTTTCTGCACGCGTGCAAAATGGACTTCACGCGTGTCGGGATTAGCATCCTCACCCAGGCACCTAACCCTAAACAAACTAACAAAGCACCAGAAAATGATTCACTGTATTGTAAACAATAAATTTTTATTATCAATTGAAACCATTTCAGGTTCATCAGTTAGTAATAACAAGTCTTTGTTGATAGATTTGCTTATACAGTCATACAGACTATTTCCATTTAATAATATTGTGTTCATAAAGGATGTGTCCCAAATGTTAACACACTTAATTTCATTGTGGACTATGGATGTCAGTGACATTGTTTTTCAGCATTGTGCCCAAACCTTGACTAAAATCAGCAAATATTGTTTGACTGACATCAATTATTTCATTTATGGTAGGGCCTGGGTTTTCTTCAACATGATTTGAAAGTCTTAACAACAATTGCAAATACTTGTAGCAACATCTGTGTAACCCAAGCTACAATTTCTTGCCTACTTTCATGCTGCTTAATCAACTGTTTTAGACAGGGCAAATAAAACACTGAGATAAAACATGAAAATTTCATTCCAAAATTTACTTTTTAGATGAGATGAAGCTTCCTTTGCTTTGAAAAAATTGTTATGGGAACCAATTCTTGACCTATACACTTCTATGGAAACCCCCATATTATGTCGAGTAAATGCACCAGCACAATAGCAATGGCCATATAAATAAAAATGCTATAAAGCAGCACAATGGCTTGCTTGAGTATAAATACCAGCACAATGGCTTGGTTCAATAGTATTTTAATGATAGTTTTTGAAGGAAACCTGACCAAAAATATGTTGTTCAGTACGTGATATGACTGATATCTAATCAACACGTAAATAGAACCTGGCCGAAATGTTGGACAGTGCAAACACAATGGTTTCAATAAATAAAACAACTATTGATGTATTTATCCTGGATTCCTGCGTCAAAAACGTGACTAAAGTCTCTTCGAGAAAGCGAAACTCTGTGCACAACCGCGTGGCGTGTGAAAAACAAAATGGCGGCGATCTTTCGGGAACTTTCGTTGACCACCGTACCTTCATCGTGTGACGTAATTGCCACAAACACTGCCAGTCCTACACACGTAAAAATCTCACAGCTTGTCAACAAGATGTTGGCGGAACAAGCTTGTAACAAGCCTGGGAACAAGTTGTAACAATGCTGTTGGCTTATCACGCTGTAGCAAGCTTGTTGACAACAACCTTGTAGCAAGTTGTTGAGCTGCAGAGCGGTAACAAGTTGTTGGAACAGCCAGGATCAGGCTTGTTGTCAACAAGCCATATCAGACTTGTTGGAACAACTTGCAACAAGTCTGTTGAAGTCATCAAGCTTGTCACAAGCTGTTCCAACAAGCTCGTTACAGATTGTTTTAACAAGTCTGGAACAAGATCGCTGTGACAACTTGTGGCAGACTTGTCACAACAAGGAAGATTCAGCCTTCACAACAACTTAAAAATAGCATGTGAAAACCGGTTTGAACCAGTCGATTAAATCATGGATGGCGTGGATGGATTATGAAGAGAAAATTTGAACAAGACATTGGCTCATTAACGGCTTTTTGCTGGCGATGTTGTTTACACGAAGTTGTCGTCAAAATATGGCAGAGAAATCACGGTCTTTTGAAGCGCTAAAAACTTATTCTCGGTTTGGATTTCTGTTTGGAGATAATATTTCAGTGGTTGCAAATATCAAGCACAATTGAAATGGGAAAACAACAAGACTTTGCTCAGTGGACGTTCATCGACAGCAAACTGGAAAAACAATATACACCAAGGTCCTTGTCAACGTTATCAAAGAGGTTAGTTTTCGTTGGTGTTTTGTTATTTTCTTGTTTCAAACCTGGCATGCTTTTTAGCAGAGTTTGTTTTATAGATCTCGCCTGTTAAATTGTTTTATTAGGGCTATAATTAAACACGAACTGCGAGTTTATTGCACTGCTTCAAAAACAAACCATTTTGTATTTATTGACGTAAACAAATTAACATTTTCAAGATTGACCTTGTGTGGGCATGCAGATAAAATCCAGCCGAGAATTTTATCAAACGGCAAACGTGTCTCTATAGCACATATAAAGACATTAATTTAAACGCAATTCTGTATGTTTTTGTTCGTAAATTTTATATAAATGATTTTTAAAGCCGCCATGCATGTATTCGTTTTGTTGTTTAGCTATTAAAATGAACATGCATGATAAAAATGTATTATAGAAGTGGAAAGTTGAGTTATTTATGAGTCGTGGCTTTAAATTTAATATAAAAACACTTTGACAATAATATTATAAACTCTTTAATGTATTGCCAGCCCGAAACCCGACGGGTAAATTAACATCATCTGGCGTGAAACTTTCCCACAACAACGATGCGTCGATTGTTATTTTTTTAAACTCCCTGTCACCGTTTTTATAGTCTGAAGAATGTTTTAAACGATTTGACTTGTGTTTGTTTGTATGATTTACATAATGTGCTGTTTATACTCATAATGAATCTTTATATGTTCGTAGATGTTTTCTGACTAAAATTAAACCTGGAGATGACAAACATGCTACAGAGCGGAATGAAGATTGGTGGTGACAGTTTGTCTGAAGAATATCAAAATAAACTTTAGGAATATTCCTTTATGAATGGATTTTGCATAGGATAGCTTGTTGTTTTTTACTATTATATTTAAACATTATCTGCCCCTGGCAAACCCATGCATGGCAGTCTGTAAAATTACTTATCTCAAGGCTAAATTCAAACGTATTTTGAAGTAACATTATTTGATCAAAATGTTTTAGCTTTCCTTTTTGTGAACATCTTTGTTATAGCGCCGCACAGACGACCAAGTTTTCCTTGACTATACACACGAACAATTTTCCTTGTTCAAAAGCTGGCATGACCAGCTTTTGAACAAGGCTTCTTGTCAAGGAAAAACTTGTCAATTTGTGTCGTACACACGAACAAATAAAACTTGTCAAGAAAAAACTAACCAAGGAAAACTTGGTCGTCTGTGCGGCGCTTAAAGGCCCGTTTACACGACAAGCGATTTTGGTACGGCACTCTTAAATTTCGGCACGCGGGCCAATTTTTTTTGGCACGGCACTCGTAATTTTTGTCGTGTAAACGCAAAATTAGAGGCCCGCGTGCCGAAAAATGTTGGGGTGCCGAGACCACCTCGAGAGGTAGTCTCGGCCCGCCTAATATTTGGGACCGCGGACCAAAAACAAAAATACGCATGCGCATGAGGTTTCCACGAGCTTTCTGAAAAAGAAAATGGCCTCCAATAAAGTGAAAAGCAGAGGGAAAATGTGGTCAGAAGAAGCTACAAGGCTCCTGATAGAATTATGGTCGGAGGAAACAATACAATTTTCTTTGCAGAATTGTAAAACATCTAAAGAGACAGGTCAAGTTTATAAAACGCTTTTGGTAAGTACTCTTCGATTGTGTAAAAAAGTCAAGGTATTCATGACATTGGCAAATACAAATAGTAATTTGTTTTAAAGGTTTAAAACTTGTTTTTAGGTCAAACTACATGGCAAGGGTTATACAGATTTCACTGTTAAAGAAGTAATTAGTAAAATTAAGAAATTACGTCAAAAATATAAATCCGTAAAGGATCAAAAGAGGAGAAGTGGAAACAGCGCCAACCCAAAAAAAGAATGGAAGTTTTTCAAACAAATCGACAAGTTTCTGTGCACAAAACACAATATAAGTCCACCGTTTATTGTCGATACTTCAGCTGAGTTTGAATATAAAGATAAAGATGACAGTTGCAGTAAGTACTGACAAAAGATACAAATCTAATTAAAGAAACAACTGTATCCACTTCATTTCATATTTCGTTTATACCATGTTAGATATGTTATATTTCTGGACTTCTTTCCAATTTCTGTACATATATATTTTACGTTTGCTGGTTCATGTAAATTCGCATTCTGTTACTTTTTATTTCTTTTCACTTTTGTAAAAAAGTTTATTAACGCCTCGTGATATTAAATTCTAAATGATTTTTTATTAAATGTGGGGCATGAGGTGTCATATCTGTAGCAGCATTTTTATTCACAATACTGGCAAATTTATAAATTTTAAAGACGAAAAATTTACTGATCTTGTTAATTCCAACAGGTTATAATTTTTCCTTATAGAATTTCCATCTTACCAAGTAGTTTACCTAGTGTATGTACAGAAAACAGAATGTGTTGTATTTTACTATTTCTAGTTGATGAGCTCATTCAAAACTATGGACATGGAGAAGTTACTATGAGAAAATGTAACACCTGTGAGTATGAACAAGCTATACGAAGTGATGGAGTCCATGAAAATGGAGGTGCAGTAATGGTGTATGCAGAGGCAGATGAGTTTGTTTGCCCTAATTGCACATCTATGAATGTCACAAGTGATGGAGTTGAGAGTAAGTGATACAGTATGTTGCTTTCTGTTCCATATTTTCTCGAATGATCACTCTTAACAATGACTTTTTTGTAAGACCAAAAGGGCTAGCAATGATTTAAATTATAAGGGACCGGGGGTGGGGGGGAGGAGAAATAGGGGTTCTGAGATTTTTTGGTATTGTGGTTGAAGGGGGGTCCCAAAAACATTTTTATAAAAAAAAGGGGGGTCTTCAGTTTTTCAACAGCATGCAGAATACAACATGCAAACATTTCAATATATTTAATATAATAACTGATTTTCATAATGAACAATACACCAGCTATTTAAACATAAAACCTAGGTAGATTAAGATAATAAGAAAAATCAAGAAAAATATGTTAAAAGTATTTTTATCAAATGATAAATGTCATGATTTTTAAACTGGAATAAATCTGAACTTTTTTGTACATATATACTTTTTTTAAATATCAATGTCTATTGAAAACTGCAGATATATAAGCTCTAGGTAAAGAATAAAATGAACTCCCAAAAAATCATCGTATAGAACTCAAGATTCAAGCTAATACAATAAGATGAGAGAGATTAGAGTGATATTTCGACTTTATTCCAGTATTGGTTTGACAATGACTTTGGAGTAAAGTTGAAATATCACTCTAATCTCTCTCATCTTATTATTGTTTCAGAGTTTGTATTATTCTTTATTTTTTGAAACTGTTGTGTGGTAATGGTTTTTATAAGCTCTAGAATATAAAATTTTGGAAGTTGCATGGGCTTATAAGTGGTGGAGGGCTTATATATGGGGACCTTTCAATATATATATGGGAGGGGGGGGGGGGGGGGTCCTGAAATTGTTAAAAGTTTTAATGGGGCTATTGAAATTAATATTCATATAAGTGTGTGTGTGTGGGGGGGGGGGGGGGGGGGGTTGGAACATTTTCAAAAAAAATAATTTCTCCTCCAGCCCTGCTCTCCGTATTTAATGACCAGTCCCTACAGAGATTCCAAGCATATCTTTTATAGATGGGAAACAAATCTGAGTGTAAAAACAAGTATGGGTATCCTGCATTGAAATGCCACATCCTACTTGTTCTTTAGCAGCCTAGACCTGCAAAATGGCCTTTAACTTATTATTTTACCAACCAAATTTAAAGAGAAAAATCTAGAATGGTTGATCATTAACAAATGTTATTTCCTTTTGCAGGTAATGTAATTATTGAGGATAACCAAGATGATGAAAAGGAAGAGAAAACTGATGAAAAGGACATAACTCCCAAAAAATCAACTGTGATCACACCAAAAAAAAAGAGAAAAAGTAACATGGAGAAATCGTTAGAATCTGCATTTAACCACTTCAAGAAAAGCGCTGATGAGGATTTTGTACGGTACTTGCATTTCAATGTGTTTTGCTTGTACTACATGTAACATTAAAAAATTACTTGTGTTTTACAAAATTACAGTAAAGGTTGAAATTGATTGCTGTATATATTTTCTTTGGCAGATATCAAAAATTGGAAGACGAACGGCTGGAAAAAGAGCGTCAATTGCAGATGCAGAGGATGGATTTTGAAAATGACAGACGAAAGGAAGAAAGGGAGCATGAAATGAATATGCTAAGGCTGATTATGGGCTCACCACCCTTGCCAGCACATTCACTTGCACATCCACCCCACAGCACAGCACTTGTTCATCCACAGAGCTTCTTATCTACTCCAGTTTCATATGCCAGTAATAATACTGGTAACCCACATTGCAGTGATACGGAAACCAACAGTCTTGTCTATTATCAGTTGTAGGTTTTGATATATTTTCAGCATGCATGATTTTATGTTACTTTGTTGAGTTGTTAATACAGATCTTAATAACATGTTAGTACTATGTAACTGACTATTATTGGTATCTTTCACCATGGCATTGTTTTTATTGCCATAAAAATTCCAGTACAAGTACTTTAATAAACCATTATTAAATCATTCTTTGCATATGTCATTATGTGTGTGATTTACCAGTTTATATAAAAGCAACATTACTGGTAATTTTAAAATACCAATACCATTACAATACTTGCAAGACTTTGGGATGCACTGGACACACACCTTTTTTATGTCAGTAAATTTTCAGAAATCACCTGAAATGCACTTCTGTCTGGCCTTTATTAAATTAAAAATTTCTGGGGGAGCAATTTGGAATGCATCCTCAATCCATTTGCATGGTTTGAAATGGCAGAAACTTTACTCAACCATTTTATTTTAAATTCCTACTATAAGTACAGTCAGTGTAGACATACTGTATCTCATGCACCAGACAAGCATTAAATATCACCTGTGCTTGTCACCAGATCTTGCTCGGGAACAAAACAACCCAACAACAAACAAATCAGAAAGACCAAATTGTATGTCGTCACATCATTATTAGTCAAAATGACCTCAATAGTCACCCCTAAGTCAGTCCCATCATATTTAATGGGATTGAAGCTCTGGTTATATAGATGCACATGTATTGATAGCAATTAAAACAAGCTTTAAAACTCTATTCACATGTAAAATTCACAAGATCTGACTAACCGATTATACTGGATGTTACACAAAGTACTCTGCCAGACATCCGCGAATGTCAACAGCATCTCTTGCATTTTCATTATTAATAGGCACTACAGCTGGTTCTTCTTGGGCTTGCTCTAATTCCCAGTGAGGAAGAAATTCATTGTTCTGAACCTCGCATATATTATGCAGTATACACGAAGCTGCTACAATAGTACAAAGACTGGATGCTTGCATGTCAACTTTCTTTGTGAACCTGATAAACCTTCCCTTCCACCTGCCAAAGGTGTTTTCAGCGGTCATCCTTGCACGACTTAATTTGTAGTTGAATACTCTTTCAATCCTTGGAGTGTTAACATTTTCAGGATAGGGCTTCATTAACCATGATAGCAGTGGGTATGCTGGATCTCCAACGATGAGTGGAGGAATATAAAGGTCACCTATTTGTTTGCTCTGGACTCCTAAAAATAATTCATTTGCATTTGCCTTCTTAAATATGCCAGAGTTTGACAACACACGGGCATCGTGCACACTACCTGGCCAACCGACCACTATATCTCGAAATAAATAATAACAATCCACAACGGCTTGCATGATGATACTGTGTCTTCCCTTTCGATTAACATAATCGGTGTGACTCTCTGTAGGTGCTGATATTGGGATGTGGGTGCCATCTATAGCACCAACACACATAGGGAATCCCCATTTCTCTTCATAGCACTGGATAACTTGAAGTAGATTTTCTCCCTGTGGAAGGTTTATTACATTTGGAAAACGTTTCTGGATAGCCTGACATACTTCCTTCACACAAATACATACAAAAGCAGCCGAGACGCCAAACAGGTTACCAATGGTTCTGTATTCTGCCGTTGATGCGAGGAAATACAAGGTGACAGCTAAACGATGCTTTGCTGAAATAGCCTTACGCATAATCGTGTCCATACGATATATGTCTTGGTTGACTTTACTTAGAAGAAATGCAAATGTACCTTTTGTCACGCGAAAGTTCTCGTACCATTGGTCATCACTGAAGTGAGTTTCTACCATTTCAAACCAGGCAAATGATCGAGGACGCATCCAAATTTCTCTGTTGCGTGGATAACAAATGCAAGCTAACATAGCTTGTAAAAGTTCCAGTCTTCGCCGTTTTCCTGACCTCAAACATTGCACACGTAAGAGGTTATGTTTATAGCCTAGAAAATCAACTTGCCTTTTCATTTTCTTGTGCAGAAAATACCAAACAAGTGCTTTTCTTCGGTTGTCGTACACCGCCGCCATTTTGTTAGCAAATACAGTACGTCATGTTAGGGTACATATAATGGTCTTACCGCTGGCAAACTGACAAACAGGCTCAATAAGTAGAGTGCCGTTCTTAATTTTTGGAGTGCCCAAAATGAAATTTCGAGAACAAAAATTACGTCGTGTAAACACAACTGCCGTGCCAAAAAAAATTGGCTCGCGTGCCGAAATTTAAGAGTGCCGCACCAAGATCGCTTGTCGTGTAAACGGGCCTTAAAATACATTAAATAAATTTTTGCATTGTATTCTTTGTTGTGAAAGTTTTGTATTAAATCGGCCGCCACGCTGGACAAAAGCAAGCGGAAAAATAATAAATCGCGTTTGTGACAACATTGTTGAAACAGCTTGTTACGGCTCAAATTCAACAGGCTTGTTTCAACCTTGTTGACACAGACTTGTTACGCGATGTTCACACAGGCTTGTTACGGCTTGATTCAACAAGCTTGTTACAAGCTTGTTGTCAACAACGTTGTTACGACCTTGTTCCAACAAGCTTGTTACAAGGCTGCCAACAATTTGTTATCGGCTTGTCACAACAACTGGGAACAAGCAGTGCGAACACAACTTGATATCGGCTTGTTGGAACAATCTTGTAACAAGTCTGCTGCAGACTTGTTACAACTTGTGCGTTTTTACGCGTGTAGCTCATGACATAATGTGCGACTTTCGATTCACAGCCGCTCTTGTGACGACACGAAGAGCGGCTGCGAGGGAGACTAGTACTTCATAGCCCCCCCCCCCCCCCCCCGCAGTGTTGCCAACCTTGGGATTTTATCCCAAGATCTTGGGATTTTTTGAAGGAGTTGGGATTTTTTGGGGATTTTTTTCTCAGGGATTCAACCTTGGGATTTTTCTTGGGATTTTTCCAGAGCAAACAGTTTCGGTTTTAAAAAGCTGATTTCAATGTTAATCGTATTTTTTTTAAATTTACTTGATCATTAGATCATACTCAGTGATCATACTCCACTAGCCTTAGCCAGCCCCTGCGTTCTTTATGTATGCGTTTGATTTAGACAAGATGAAGTACTTTTCAAATGAAGTATCACTGATACAGTGGGCTCAGATTGCTATATGTGTGAAACACATGTGAAACATGATGTCGATGCCAACGAAAAAAATTTGGAACATGCATATCAAACGGCGATAGAGACCTGGGAAATAGTCAGTAAATGAAACTGTTGAACCTTGGGATTTTTTGGTAAAAAATAGGGAATCTTGGGATATTTTCAGACCTTTACTGGGATTTTTACGAAACTTGACTTGGCAACACTGCCCCCCCGTTGTGTCCTCATGATGGAGGATATAAACGTTTCACTTGCTGAAGCTCAACATAGTTTTCAAGAAGGAAATTTTTTAGAATCGTCAGATCTTTACGACAAGTTGCTAGCTTCTGGCTCACAAAAGCTGGAATTTTTACTGGGTAAAGCTAATTGTTTGGTTTCCCTTTGTCAATGGACCGAATGCTTTAAATACATTACAAAAGCTCTGCAACATAAGAATTGGAAGTCATCTCTCTTGGATCATCTGATATCCAATCTTCTTAAGACTTTGATGACCAAGAAAGAAATACCCAAACGACCACACGTAGCTCAAGAGATTCAGCAGAATATTTTGTTGTGTGCAATTTGCCTTCAGTTGATTTATGATCCAACCACACTCTTGTGTGGCCACAGCTTTTGCAGACGGTGTGCCTTGAAACAAGGAAAAGGGAAATGTTTTCACTGCATTGATGTAGAAACAGACGGTTCAGACGAATTTTCTTCCAACTTTATTCTTGCAAGCGTCGTCCAGAAGTGCTTCAAACACAAGACTAAAGCTGTTGAACTTCGATACAAGGGCAATGATCACTGTTCCAAGCATGACTATGAAGAAGCTCTGAAAGAATACAGGGAAGCACTCACATTAGGTAAATAATATGATGTATATTAAAAAGATTTCTTTCAAGAAGTTAACAGGGTGTATCATGTATCCATAAAGCCTGGTTTTCATAAAATCATCTCGATCACCCCAATCATCCTGATCACCTGAATCCATCCAATCAGATTGGATGATCTGAAATATCTCTAGTCTGATCAGAGAAATTTGGGCAACTGGAGTGATTGAGATAATTGGGACAATGGTATGGAAACCAGGCTTAAGCCACCAATATAGTGTAGCTAAAGCATAGTGCAACTTAATCTTTCTCAAAGTCCGTAGCAAGTCTAAGTAACTGCCAGTGGTGTAGTGTGACCATTCTGTCAGTGGGGGGATGGGGGAGGGGTGTATGTACCTGTATTGCTTCCTCACATTAGTGACATTACCAAGCAACTCAATTTACCAACCAATTTCTTCTTAATTCACCTACAAATTACATAATTTTCTCTACAGAATCTATGTTTTACTGACACGTTTTCTGAAAAGTGGGAGAGAGGCCACGACCACCCCCCACGTGCTACACCCCTGGCAACTGGTCATGTTTAAAAATGCAAATTATATATACTGTATGTATATACAGTACTTATATATTAAATAATAATAATTAAAATTATTAATAAATTAAAAGCTTTAATAAATAGAGAATAATACATGGATGCTTGGAAATATGAAATTTATTTCAAGTGTTGACCAATTGAGATGTCCTGTTCAACACGAGAAACAAATTTCATATTTCCAAGCATCCATGTATTGTTCTGTTTATTATATAAAAAAATTGTCCTATTGCCTTGCAAAAATTGCATTAAACTATAATGCTGATTCAGTGATAATCGTCACATGTGTGATTATCATACATAATCAAACATGTGAGAGTATCACTTTTATTAGTGGCAGAAAAATCATTATAAAATAACATGCATACTATGCGAGCCCTGATTGGTCAATTGCCGTGTTTGGATCAGAGTATCCAAACAAGGAAAATTCCCACCAAAACGACTTTCGAAAAGCTAAAAACACTTGCCTACAGCTCGTGTTTTGTTACGCTTTTCTCCAGTCTCGCAATTTCCCGCGTGTTTGGATCAGAGTATCCAAACACGGAAAACCATTTGGTGTTTCTTTAATAAAACACTTTATTTTATATAATACAAGCCAATAATTAAATGCTTTAGTGGTCAAGCTGGCCACCATGCCTTACATGACCAAAATTTAATTATGAATATCAAAGCCCAGCATATTATGTATTTTCATAAAAGCCATTGAGTGGGACATGAGAGTAAAATCATAATATTTAATAATTATTAAATATTATGATTTTACTATTAAAGTTCTGATGTTTCATTGTTATTATCACAACATCGTCAGAGAATAATTTACATTGTTATATAGCTAGAGTTTCACTGGATGCAACGATGACTGTCATTGGTTGGTTTGTGGTCACATTACCTTAGCTAAATTTCAATGTCTACCAAGCGGGCAATAATTGAGAACTTATTGCCCAGTCGATCAATAAGTTTTCAATTGTTGCCCACTAGAACTTTTTATAAAAAGAAACACTAATGTTTCAGGACGTAATTATTGTTCAAAATTTTCCAACGAATATATCTAATTCACTTTTATTTTCATTCAAATCAACTCAATAATTTTCCCGCCAAAACTTGCTGGCTATTAAAAATGACGTAATGCCCTCTCACAGTGCCGAGAGGGCATTACGGCCTTTTCTGGACCTCTCAGCAACCAATCAGCGTGCGCCGTTGGCGTAATGACCCGAATACAATATAAGAACTTTATTAAATATTATGATTTTACTCTTGTGTCCAACTCAATGGTTTTTATGAAAATAATATGCTGGGCTTTAATATTCATAACTATTAGATCACGCTTCCCACCTTGTCAATCAATAGCTGATGTTTTAAAGAAATGACCAAAATTTCTTTAAAAATATCTGTTTGAGGATATATTTTGCTTGATGTAGCTATGGAAATTGTAGCTTATGATGATCGTCGCTATTGTCTATCAAGTTAATCTAAATCCGTTTTTACACGCAATGGAAAAAATGAATAAACCCAATCTTTATGTTTAAATCTTTTGTTGGTATGAAGCCGAGGAGGCTCACTCAGCATTTTCATTTGATCAAATCGCAAAAGTGAAATGCCGTTTAAACATTTCATTTCATCAAATCGCGAAACCAAAATGCCGTTTGAACATTTCATTTCTCAAAATCGCGAAACCAAAATGCCGTTTGAACATTTCATTTCTCAAAATCGCGAAACCAAAATGCCGTTTGAACATTTCATTTCTCAAAATCGCGAAACCAAATTTCCGTTTAGAAATCGTGAAAAAAAGCCCGTTCGTCGAAACTTTTTGCCGAAATCGCAAAACAAGAATAGGAAAATGAAACTATGAAAGTGAAACATAGAAAGTCAAATTCAAAATTAAAATATTGAAAATAATTTTTGATTTTAATTTTAATGTTTCACTTTTCACTTTTAAATTTCGCTGTTCACATTTAACTTTCGCTGTTCACATTTCACATTTAACTTTCGCTTTTCACATTTTATATTTAACTTTCACTGTTCACGTTTCAGATTTAACTTTCGCTGTTCACATTTAACTAGGCTCAAAGTCTCGGTCCCAGGTTTCCGCGCAATCGAGCATTAATAGAGATTGATAATTTGTTCTGTTTGCGTCTGGTTTTTGTGTAGTTTCTAGTTTGCGTTTGATATTCCGCTTTCAGTATGGCTGCAATTAGTACAAGGACAAACGGTGAGCACGTTTTATTTTCCCTTAGTTTGTTTTAAAACCGTATTTCCGACACTGTATTAACGTCTTTTAATAGATCACAATAAAGTTGACAAGGAAAATGCAAAAGCTATAGATATTTAAAAGCTTTAGCTGAATCTACCAATCGCCAACAATTTGTGTGTATACTATAAACATAAGATGAATAATTCTTCACATTTTTATCATGCATGTTTGTTGTTGCATGTGTAAGTGTAATGGGGTTAAATTTTTCTTGAAGTAAAAGAATATTGAAATTACATGCTTTAATTGCTTAGATGGAAATATTAAAAAACCCAACATATTATTAACCTCCCCCGTGTGGTACAGTACATAATGAGTGCAGCCTTCCTCAGTCTTGGTTCTTTGGAGGTTGTTAGTGAGAATAAAAGCTTATATATTTCACAAAGTTAAAGGTTTAAAATTTTAACAACAGTAGGTCAGTGTCATGTTAGTAGGGTTTTCTTTTGGCCAAGTAGGCCAGGATGTGTTAAATATTTATCTCGTCTGCTCCCCTGCCCAGTGCCCCACAACCTCCCCCCTCCCTTCCCTTTATGAATTTTATACGCTGACATTTGTAATTTTAAATGTATTTATGAAATAAAAATAATTAACATCATGCGATGTGTATGTGTTGTTGTTCCACAGGTCCCTTGGGGGTTCTACTTTGGGGGTTTTAATCCACTAGCCCCTTTGCTGAGTTAATGAGTGTAGAGGCTCAGAGCTCATTCGTGTGCTGACTGCTGTATGTGACACTTCGCTATCACCCACCCACCCTCCCTGTGTTGTAGGCGTATCACTTAGTCCAGGTGGTTGAGCTGTTGCCATCCCTTGACTTCAGCTTGCTCTGTCGTGCAAATAGGATTTGTTTTTCTGCTGGTGCCCCTAGTGCCTGCTATCGTTGCGGGGATGGTATTGTGTTCCTTGCAGTGCTACAGTTGCGGGCCGGGTACTGCATTTGCACTACTTCGCAATCTTACTGATGCTAGGTTGTTGCTTGTCTGCCACTTTGCCATAATATTATCGCTGGGGGCATGCTTTTGTACTATTTTTTCTTTGCTGTCTTACAGTTGCTAGGTGGTTGCAGGCGTGCTACTTTGCTATCATATTGTTGCTGGGAGACTGCATTTGTACTATTGTACCTGGCTATCGTACAGTTGCCTGGTGGTTGCGTGTGTGCTACTTTGCTATATATTGTTGCTGGGGACTGCATTTGTCCTTTTGTACCTTGCTATTGTGCCATTGCTAGGTGGTCACATGTGTGCTGCTTTGCTATCATATTGTTGTGGGGGGCCTGCATTTGTGCTAATGTACCTTGCTGTCGTACAGTTGCTACCTGGTTGCTTGTGCGCGACTTTGCTGTAATCTTCCTGCTCGCGAGGGACTGCATTTGTGCTAATGTTTCTTGCTGTCCTACTACTGCGGGGGATCCGCTTTGCGTTGGCGCTATTAACTTTCCCACAGTTGCAGAGACGCTGTGTGTGCTCCTGTTCCCTGGGCGGACTCCTTTAGTGCTCCCCTGCTATACTACAGTTGTGGGTGACTGTAGATGTGCTTTACTGCTGCCGTACAGTTGTTGGGAACTGTATCGTGCTTTCTGCTGCCGTAGTGCTCCCCTCCCAATGCCCTGTTGTGCGGGGTCTCTTTAAATGTATTGGTGACGTCGTTATGGGGTCCGTACTGTGCTTCACCGCTTATCGTACAGGCGTTGGGGGCCTGTATTTGTGCTCCCCTGCTGTTGCACAGTCATGTGGGGGGTCCTCTAGCCCAGCTGTTGGCTGCTTGCCAGCTGCTTGAGGGTCTGTACTGTGCAACTTTGCCGTACAGTCGTTGGGGGTCTGTATTTGCTCCCCTGCTGTTGCACAGTCCTGTGAGGGGTCCTCTAGCCCAGCTGTTGGCTGCTTGTCAGCTGCTTGTGGGTCCATACTGTGCAACATTGCTGTACAGTCGTTGGGGGTCTGTATTTGTGCTCCCCTGCTGTTGCACAGTCATGTAGGGGGTCCTCTGGTTCTCACCTGCTTGCTTGTGTGTTTCGCACCAGTACATCTGGTCTGTTCCCCGGCTACTCCGGGTGATAACTTATGCAAGGTGTGTTCTTGGCTACTCCAAGAAAATGTGCAGTAGTGTGTTGTAATGTGTAATAGCATGTGCTTAGCTGTTGGTAGTTTGTGTTGCCGCACCCGTACATCGGGTTTGTTCTCCGGCTACTCTGGGTGAAACTTGTGTAGGGTGTGTTCTTGGCTACTCCAAGAAAATGTGCTGTAGTGTGCTGTAATGGTAGCATGTGCTTAACAGTACCGGCTTATCCGGTTTATGATTAGTGTAATTTAAGTTTATTGGGCTCTTCAGCTGCTCTGAAGGCCAGCTCGTTGGTTGCTGTTGTTTGCTTTGTACTTGTCCACCTGCTCTGGATAGGGCCCGTTTGTTGCTCTTCTATGTTGCTTTTCTATGTTGCAATGAGTGGGCCTTTGTTTTGGCTTTGCGTACAGGTTCCGTTCATTGATGGTCACCTGGATGTTGGTCCTTCAATTACAGCTTTTGCCATTTCTCTGTTGGTTGGCCCCTGGTGGCTTGCTTAGGTCCAGGTTGGTATGGTAATTTCGGAACCATTTATTATCATTGGGTAAGTTACTTCTCCACTTTATGTGTGACAGTAGTTCTGTTAGGAGAAGGTAATTCTTGGCAACATTGCTACAAGTTAGTTGGGAGTTTAGGCTTGCCTGGAGCTGCTCTACCTAGTGTAAACTGTTCCTCAGCTATTAGGGCAAACCCTCTCCGACGGAGCTACACCCTCCAAAGGTAGTAGTTTACATTGCTGTATCCTTGTTAGGCATACTAATGCGTCTACATTGGTTAATGGCGTGGTATCAAGCCCTTTGCCAGACATTGCAGGATTGTTAAATTAATCAACCCATTATTATCTGTTTGTCTCCTGCTTGCTGTATTTTATGAAAGACAATACCACCCCCACCACTGGACACCCTTGCCTTCTAATAATTCCTGCCCAGCAAATTGAAGGAAACATGGCAATTGTACTAATTGCAGCCATACTGAAAGGGGAATACCAAACGCAAACTAGAAACTACAAAAAACTACAAAAACCAGACGCAAACAGAACAAATTATCGATCTCTAGTAATGCGCGATTGCGCAGAAACCCGGGATCGAGAGTTTGAGCCTCCTCGGCTAAGCTATGCCAGTTCAAGAACAGCGAAAGTTAAATGTGAAACGTGAACAGCGAAAGTTAAATAAACAGCCCCTAAGAAGAACAAGGTAGTAACACCTCGCTTCTTTACGATTTTCTCGTGATCTTCAGCGGTTCTTTATAGAGCTGGCGACATCATAAAACCATAGTTGATAGAAAATATACATGGTTTAGAAACCCAGCAAACTTCAAAGCGCTTAACAATCAAGCTACGATTCATCTTGAAAGGTACACGAAGGTGCCAAATCCTTTGTTTTAGGTTAATTAATATTTAAACAGTACGGTTGAGTGATTGAAGCCAAACGTTGCTATTGGATGATTGCTTCATTATACAGAAAACACAATATGTTCAGTAACCATGAAAGTGCAAAAATTTCCATAAACCTGAACAAAAACATAAACAATGACTTTTGTGAGCTTCCAAACCATGTATATTTTCTATTAACTATGATAAAACGAAATGTTTGTAGATTCCATGACCATGTGTATTGCCAGTCTTGTTTATTTTATTGTCAAGTGTTCGTGCGGTACCGCCGGCCGGCACGTCTTTAATTCAGACTGCTAGAAAGCTACAACAGTAATTGTCTTGGATTATTATTATTGTAGTTCAGAACTACAATAAGACTCTTATCATGAAAACATCCCGGGCCGCTCAACAACAAACATAAATATTTTTAAATATACTTGCAAAATTTAAACCACCAAAATATTTTGTTTACACAAACGCGAGACAAGGACGATATTATGCTGACTTGGCAAAAATTCTGACAGAAAATTCGACAAAGTTTGCCTAGTCCGTCTACCCCGAACGTTTTCTCAAGAAATAATCCACTGTAGAAGTTAAAATATATTGGCAGAAAGATAATTCACCTTGCTACAACCTACGTACAGTTTATCCGACCAAATAGCTTAGTTTCCCTAAAAAAAGCGATATACCGAACATGCCCTTAAGGCCTAGTTACTACATTGTTTTAACTATTTTTATTTCCTTTTAATTATTTGAATTTCTATTTAGGATTTTGTTATATTGTAAAAAATTTTGTAATTCAACCTTATGGTTGCAAAGAAATTTTGAATAAACCATCTATCTATCTATCTGTCCAAATCATTATGGCGGCCGCTATTTTGAATTTTTGCCCCGTATGTATTATAATGTCTTCTCCGAATGTTTTATCGAGAAATAAACTACTGTAGAAGCTCTCAAATATACTGGAAGAAAGATAATTCATCTGGCTACAACATACGTACAGTTTATCCGACCAAATAGATTAGTTTTCTTAAAAAATACGAAATACCGAACGCGAAATGTCCAACACGAACTAGAGATGCTTGTTGAACGTCCCCCGTTTCTTAGGTATCGGTCAGCGACCTTCACCATTAGCAAAAGGACCCATAAATGCCGCCATTCTGAAAGTGAAAATGGGGACACTTTTCCACTTTTCCCAACTCAAAGGTAATAGGAGCACGCAGTCCAGTTATATATATATATATATATATATATATATATCTATATATATATATATATATATATCTATATATATATATATATATATATATATAAGTCAGTGGTGCACATCCGGAAAACCTGTCGGTAATCCGTCTGTGAACAATCGACGGAATGCTTGCCAAAGCTAATTTGCATAATTATGTTAAACTGATATGACCATTTTTTTCGTTCTTCTCAAGCTGAGCCACTTTAATGGCGGCGCTTCAAATTACAAACTTCACACGTAAAATATTACCTTTTCTTCAACGAATTTTGAAATGAATTATGCAAAAACATTGCTAACAATATTTTTGGTTAAATCGAGCAAATATTATAGGGCTGAGGCTAGTGAATCTCAACGACTTTCTCTACCTACTCATGGTCCCAGTGATAATTTAGGCAATTTTTAAATCAAAGTTCAGTTTTTCGGTGCTGTACAAAGATTTATTATTGATACTTGTAGATTTGAAGTTTTCTAAAAGAAAAAAACAAAACAAAACAAAACAAAACAAAACAAAACAAAACAAAACAAAACAAAACAAAACAAAACAAAACAAAACAAAACAAAACAAAACAAAACAAAACAAAACAAAACAAAACAAAACAAAACAAAACAAAACAAAACAAAACAAAACAAAACAAAACAAAACAAAACAAAACAAAACAAAAAACAAGAAAAAAGGAAGAAAAAAAAAGGAAAAAAATTTTCCAAAAAATAAATATTTATGTTGCCTAAAGTTTTATGCGAGATATATGGAGATTCATACCTTCAGCCTAAATTATGTTGCATGTTAGTGTTTGCTTGTTTGTTTTAAAAAAAATGGCCAAAATTTTACTATGTCTGCGTAAACCCCCTAGATGAGTGCATGTGTTGCAACTCTTGGGGTAAATGCGGTGATAAAATATGTTTAAATAAAAAAAAATGCGAATCGCCAAAAAACATTGAAAATAGCTCCAATCAAAAAAAAACATTTCACTGAACAACTGTTTACTCTATGTGGAACGTATTCAGATGATGAAAAAATTGGCGGTTTATATGCACTTTAAGCTATCTGCGACATAATGCGGGCGCACTGCGTCTTTTAGACTAGAGACACTTGTGTACACTGATCCCCCGGAACAGTATATAAGCCACGTAGCAAAATACTTCAAGGTCATTGAAGTCATTTGACTTGCTTTTGCCATGGCCTTTTGATTTCAGCTCTCCATTTTGAAAGCAGGGCCGGGGCACGAGGTTGTTAATTTATCAGTTTTATTTGATATAATCTTAGTAGATTAGATACGGGTAGACTAGCCAAGAAAAATACGGCAACCACGGAAAACGTAACCACGGAACAACGAAACTTCGGAATGACGGGGGCTTGGCTTGCTTCCAAAAACTATTTAGTGCTTTCATTACTATAGAATATTTATGTGCTGTTTGGAGTAATACTTAGTTGAAATCATAGATTGAAATTGACAAGCTTAAACGTCCCCCTACTATATTCAAAGTTTAGGATTAATACAGCTTAAAATAATAATTGAACTGCCTGTAAATACAACAAAGCCACAATACGATAGAATGCCCGTCTATTATTACGCATTTTAATTTAAAAGAAAATATCAAGGTTTAACTAGTTAAAATATGCATCGCAAATTCCAAGCAAAACAAAGTACTATTCTCTGACGCCAGTTTTTTCAAAACAACACAGAAAACATCAAAACAAAAAGCAACAACGTTTTCCTCGAACACTCGATTGTGGCTTAGGCAGGTTTGTAATGCGATAAAATCATTTGAAACTTCAACATATAGTCATCTGAATGTGAGAAGATGAAGAAAAGTTCACCTAAAAACCTCAGTAAAACAAGTATACTCACGCCATTCATGACCTCACAATTTTCAACTTGGTTTCAACCATTTTGCAAACTGAGTGAATGCGATTTAACCAAAAATATTGTTAGCAATGTTTTTGCATAATCCTAAAGATGTTGTGGTTGTTGGTAATCGAGCAAAGCTTCATTTCAAAATTCGTTGAAGAAAAGGTAATATTTTACGTGTGAAGTTTGTATTTTGAAGCGCCGCCATTAAAGTGGCTGAGCTGGAGAAGAACGAGTCGAGGAATCTTAAGTCGAGGAAGTTTTCTTTTTCTCTGTTGCTTTTCCGCCTACATCACAAGTATATTGGATAACAAATTAGTTAGCTGTTATACTGATTTCTTTATACCGAATACACGTCACATGGTTCAAAGCCAAAAGTAACCGTAATACGAGAACCGTCTAGCGTCTGGCGAACAAGAAGCTTGAAAAGTATGTAGTTTGCAATTGCGCAAAGCTCTATTGACACACAAACTTTCTTAATAATGAAAACTTACCTTTTCGTAACTGGAAATTGCAGGATAGTCGTCCATTGGGCCGTTTTCACCAATGCAAGCTACATACGTAGCTATCCTTCGTACATATAAAACCGTCTCCTCTATGACAAGCGTTTATCCAACGTTGTTGCTTCTCCTTCTGCCGTTTTGGACCATGAAAACGTATAAAGAATACATCTTGGTTCTTTGAATTCCGTTTTAATAAATGGGGAAAGCGCGCGTCGTTTTTGCATGTTCCCCACTCACCATACTTGAGTTTCAATGTTGTTTGTCCGCACATTCCTAAGATTCCGCACGTGTTACCCCCAGCTGTGCAAACCGCCGAACTTGTGGTACACCAATTAAAGGCGTAACTCCAGGTCGGCTTTAACTGGTTTTCCGTGTAAACAGAATCTATAAGTCTAATTCGGACCGATTCGGGCCACGAAGAAAAGCTTTTTAACCGACATAATAAGCATACTTTAATCTCTCAAACTCAATATATTGTTTTAAATGAGATTTATGTCAAATCTCCTCATGTGAAACACCCCCGCAAAGAACTGTTAATTGCCAGCTGCACTACCAGGGTGCATTCCATATCAACCCCACGCCGAAGATAAGCCACGGGTGTTCAGGTGCTGCGCCAAGGGAGGTCAAGACCTCACGCCGGCGCCACCCACTGATTATGTAAAAATAATTTAACATCTGAGCGGTCAGTAGTCCCTAACTTGGTCTAACACTTGATCACCAAGGACTACAAATAACAGTGAATAGAGAGAAAGATGGGTTCTCTATTTGGGGAAGCTTTGGCTCTCAAGTGGAGTTTTTTTTTTCTTGTTGCAAGTTTGACTGCTTTTGAGGAATATTCTCCATTGTATCTCAAACAGCTCGGCTTTAGAGCTTCACAGATAGGATTCACATCACTAATGGGAATTCCAGTGCTATTCGTACCTCTAATTGGACTTTTAGCGGATAGTTTTCGAGCGAGGAAGTTGGTTTTAGTCATCTTATTGCTAGTTTTCGTCACCATATATCTGGCACCTCTTCTTCCACTGATTGCGCCAATTGGCAAGTGCAACGAAGTGTTAATAACTTCGTTACCAAATGATACGAAAGTCTCATACTGGAAGAAAAGTTTCTATTTTAGAAACCTCACCCAGGACTCTTCCCTGACTAAGACGGTTTACAAATCAGATTTGACGGCCGTTTGGCGACTCTCAGTTTCTACTCCACATCTTAACCTCGAATTAATGAACCAGACGGAAACCAAACCATTGAACGATAACAAATATTTATCCTGGACGAGTTCGATTTTCTAAATTGACGCAATTAGAGGAATGTACGAAATTTTAAAAAGATCGGTTATATCGTTATACAATGTCGCGACCATGACGCACTTAAAGAACAAGAAAGCAAACTATGGTGTACTGCTGTTGGGGTCATATTGGTGGATTTTTTCTCTTCTTCGCTGTTGGTGTTACGGTCACATTGACAAAGCTGACATACTGCACAAGTGTGTCGCATGGTTATTTTGTAGTGTGTCTTTGGTCGAATTTTGCAGCGTTCATGGCACTTCCAGTTCTACCTTGGATAACTTTTGAATACCTTGAACATCGGGTTATCGATTGGTCTGACATCAAAAGCGTTATTTTCGAATTCCATTATCTGGTTGTACTGCTTGTTACTGTCGCCCTTGGCTGTTGTTTTTCATTTCAAAAGTATTGGGAGTACTGGTACATTGCGGAACTTTCTGGCAGCCCTGTTGTCATGGTGGTCGCTGGTCTGTTTCGTCGACCTTGTGTAGCCATATCGTTTCGTTGGTCAGGAGTTATTATAAACAAACTAGGAGATCTTCAGACTATGGCACTGGGGTTATTCATCGGTTTTGTTTCCTTGTTAGCGTTGTCGTTTATTAAATTCCCCTGGCTTGTTTTAGTTGTTGATATTCCACTGTCGGCAGCCTGTGCTCTTTCATATTCAGCTCAAACCGTCCATTTTTCAAAGGCTGGCTCTAAAGCCTCTTCTGCGGTAATTCTTGGTGAGAATTTGTAATATTTTTATTGTAATACAAGTAATTGTAATATTATTATTATTATTATTATTATTATTATTATTATTATTATTATTATTATTGGAATACCCAGATTTTAGAGGCATTAATGTAACACCAGTAATCGCACGAGTTTTTGAAAGAACTGTTTATGACATTCATAATAAGACAAGCATAGAAGGATATTTAAATGGTTTGCAATTTGCATATCGCTCTGGCGGAAGTTGCACTAATGCATTAATTAAAATGCAGCATAATATTCTAAAATCTTTAGACAACTCTAACACTAAGGCTGTTAGGCTTTTTGCGATGGATTTCTCAAAAGCCTTTGACAATGTCAATCACGATCTCTTAATTAAAAAGTTGAAAAGTAGTCCTCTTAATCCATATATTGTAAATTGGTACATTAGTTTTCTGGAAGGTAGAAAACGAGTGGTTAGTAACGGCGTTACATGCGATTGGAAACATGTTAAGAAAGGAACCACTCAGGGTAGCGTGAGTGGGCCCTATTTATTCAATATATTCCTTAATGATTTGGATATTAATGACTCACAAGAAAACAGCCTAATTAAGTATGCAGATGACCCTACTATTTTAACTCCTGTTTTGAAGGATTTTTCGGACAATTCGGAATTAGCCCTACAAGCGTACATGGATTGGACAAACGAAAATAAAATGAGTTGTAACAATTCGAAGTGTAAAGAATTAGTTTTCAGTAAGAAAGGGCATGCGTTTAATTATCCCATACTGCATAATATAAATAGGCATGAAAATGTAACAGTGCTTGGAGTTACGCTGCAGTCTGATTGCAAATTTAGTACTCATATCAAAGGAAAGCTCCATGAAACTAACAAATGTCTTTACGTGATAAGAAGTCTTAGAAAAGAGGGGTACTCACAGATTGAGGTAGATCATCTTTTTAAAGCTATTGTACTTCCAAAAATAACTTATGGTCTACCAGTATATGGACCTAGTGGGACAGACCTAACCAATGTGCAGTGTTTTTTGAGAAGATGCTATAAGAGAAAATACATCTCGGAATTACTAGATATCCATGAACTTTTAGAAAAAGCCGATAGAACACTTTTTAACAAGATAAGAAGTAGTCCTTCCCATCCACTTTATGGACTATTACCAACAGTAAAAAACTCGTCAAAGAGACTTAGAAGTAAAAGTTGTTTGATGCCAAAAATTAATACTGAGCGTTTTAAAGATAGTTTTATAAATAGGTTAGTTTTTAGATATAATTTAGCAATTTAGCCTTGTAATTTATATATTAACTTATATACACTGTAACGTTCGATATGTATTTTTATTGATTGAATAAAGACATTATTATTATTATTATTATTATTATTATTATTATTATTATTATTATTATTATTATTATTATTATTATTATTATTATTATTATACCATGATCACCATGGATGTAAACCTCGTATCTCCCTCATCGCTCATGCAAGAGGGAAATTTATCCTTTGTCTTCTAATTTTCCCGCGCATGTTGATGAGGGAAAATTAGAAGACAAAGTAATCCTTCTAATTTTCCCGTGCATGTTGATGAGGAAAAATTAGAAGAGAAAGAAATCCTTTGTCTTCTAAATTTCCCGCTTGCATATATTTTCCCTCATCAACATGCACGGGAAAATTAGATGCAACTTCTCTGATCAAATAATATTACAAATTAATAACATGACTTTTCGGGAAATTAGCGATTAAATTTCCCCTTTGCCTCGGGAAGATTTGTAAAAGTCCGAGCCTCGGACTTTCACAAATCTTCCCGAGGCAAAGAGGAAATTTAATCGCTAATTTCCCGAAAAGTCATGTTATTACTTACAATTATTATTGTTGTATAGCTGGAGTTTCACTTTATATAACGATGACTATCATTGGTTGGTTTGAGGCAGGGCGTCTATAAGATAGGGCGGTGAAACGCCAATCTGACGTACTGAAACATGTGTGATGCACTTTAGGCGTGGGGCGAGCGCGGCCAACTGCAAATTTTGATCAAAACAAAAAATCCATGTGAAATTCAAGGACGTTGATTAAATCTCTTATAATGCTGCAACTATTGACTCGATTGTTGGTGTAAGTTTTTTGTTTTGTTATTCATACGTTGTACTGTTCATATAACATGGTGGAAGGCATTCTTAAGCATAAAACGACTAAAATTTCCAATGTTGAAGATGAAGCCATTTATGGCTTCCTTGTCTAATTTTGCTCCACGCATAGAACATTTTAATTATTTCCTAACTCAAAAATGAGCCAGAACTTAGCTTTTTTAAATACATGTCTGGAAGGCATTAAACTTTATTCCTCTCAAATTTCATCGCGTAATTTTTTGAGCTTTTTTAGCAATAGCGTGTTGATTGCAGCCTAAAAATTTGGTTACAGTTGAGAAATTTTCCTCGCTCGAATGTTCTGAAAATGTACGTATTTGAAAGGTAGTTAAGCGTCTTGTGGTCACTTTTATATTTTTAATCGACAAAAGAATACATGTTCTTCTTACCGTATGATCATCCTTCACCAGAAACCAAAATATAAAGAGGAAATGTGAATTCTCTTCCAGCAAACTTTCGTTTCGTTCATCATGGCGGCTTGCGCAGTTCCAACTCGCACTCGTTTTGTAAAATATTTAATAACTTTCCCTGGCACCAGAACTTAGCAAATCCAAGGACGGTTACTTCATTAATAGATCTATTTGTTTGGTTGAAGTGAAGTTACAGAGTCAGGCGAAATGTTTTGGAAGTCGTAGAGTTTGTCTTTCCGATTCGTGTACTTTCCCTTGATAAACGTCGAAATTATTCAGCGAAACTGAAGCTATATAAGTCTCGATGTTTCCCTCGACTTCGTCTCGGGAAATATCAAGACTCTCGGGAAAACAAAACTAACTGTTTCCCTCGGAAGCGGACGTTAACATTTCTCAAGAAGTATTGTAGACCATAGACCAACGACCAATCCATTAAATTTTGGGTGAATTTAGTTTGTATGAGAAATTCATAAAAATGTGATCGCACGCAAGATTCTCGGTGTAGAAGAATTGCTTGATTGCGCTCATTATCCTTGTTTTATCCAAATATTTTTCCATAATTTTGGTACGAGTGCAATCAAGCATTTTATTCATACATGCATGTGTTGGTCTCCTGGGTTAGCAGGATGGCTTTTTATTTTTTTAAAACATAACTAATAACCCGCTGCCTATGCAGAGACTGCATATCCATTCGCGGAACTGGGGGGCTAAAGCCCCCCCCCTCCCCCCAACTTTGTAAAAGTGGAAAATTAAGGGTGATTATACGTTGAATATTTTTACATCTTCGACATACAGCATTTTGAAAATTCCATATCACTGCAGGGTGACAATCGTAAGAAAAATCGTGCCGTGTGATAGCTCAAAACTCATTTCATGAAGTACTCCAGGCATTAGCATTTGATGACTGCTGACCAGAAGTATGAATTAGCCATATCGAAATTTTGAACAATGAATTGCCGTTTTCGTCTGAGCCAAGAATTAAGAAAATCCGAAAAAAATGAAGAATAATGAAAAAATTGTTGTGGGCGGTAAAGGCTTTATAACGTTTAGGATTCTGTAAAATCTTCCCCCAAAACGCAGGAAATGCCATTTCAGAGACTCTAGATTTCAAAATTTTCCGGGGGGGCATGCCCCCGGACCCCCCTAGACGTTTCTTATAATCGTTATTATTATTATTATTAGTATTGTTATTATTATTGTTATTGTTGTTGTTGTTGTTATTATTATTATTATTACTATCATTATTATAAACTTCAATCTTCTTCTTCTTCTTCTTCTTCTTCTTCTTCTTCTTCTTCTTCTTCTTCTTCTTCTTCTTCTTCTTCTTCTTCTTCTTCTTCTTCTTCTTCTTCTTCTTCTTCTTCTTCTTCTTCTTCTTCTTCTTCTTCTTCTTCTTCTTCTTCTTCTTCTTCTTCTCCTCCTCCTCCTCCTTCTTCTTCTTCTTCTTCTAGGCCCGACATAATTACCAACGTATATTTTAAAAGACGTTGGCAATTGTATTGGCAAGCATTTCATGGAAGCCTATTAGGATAACAGCCTCCTTAAAGAAAGCCAATTTCGTATATTGAGAAAGTGCCGTTGGAAATTTGATTGCCTCGTGTATAAGACTCTGTTTATCAAATATTTTACAGACTGACTCTATTCGTGCCGAAACTGTTTGTTTGACATTTTTATTATTTTCTTTTTCTTTTATTAATGAAATATTGTTTGTATTTAGTATTTATAATTCTTCATTCTAAATCGAATTGTACTTTGACTTGATAATGACGTTTAGTTAACATCGAAACGTCGCCGATTTTTATAATTTTTAAAATTTATGCATTTATCGCAGATTTTTATTGTAAATTATTATTACTATTTGTTTATTTTAAAGGAGTGGCAGATGCAGTTTTTTGTTTTGGAAAAGAAGCTGGTTCAACAAGTATGGGTGCACTTTTTACTGTAATTGGAACAAAAGCAACCCTGCGTTATTACGCCTCCGGATTTGCTGTTATTTTGCTCTCTTTTATTGCTTACTTGATATTTAGAAGAGAACATCTTGATAAATACGAAAAGCTTCCCGACATTGATACCGACGACGAGAAATAACTTACATGTGATAACTTTTGAAGTGTGCATATTGGATTGTAACGCAAAATCTAAGAAATTTTGCAACAGTTGAACTTCTTTGGATAGAACATTTTGCGGTTTTTTAATTTTCTTACATATTTGCTTTGGACTGAAACTCTATCGATACTGCTAGAACGAGTGCCGTAGGATTAGTAAAATTACTAGAAATACATGAACACAACAACCCCTCGCCCGCTAGACTTGGATCAAGTCTGTCTCTCGAGGGGACGAGGTCGAGCGTGCAGAGAATGGGGTTTACATGCTTTTTGAAACACCCCCCACCCACCCCCTGATGAAAATAAGCACTCCTGATTATACATCCAATATAAAAACAAACAAATATAAAAACAAATGATATTAAATCCTTGGGATATTAAATTATAGAATTTATGGATAGGTCGATAGGATGACAAAACTGATTTAAATAATTTAATGAAAGTTGAACATATCAAAGCAAAACTTTCATTATTAAATTCTGGTTGTAAAAAATATATTGTTTGTAGGAGGTTTCAAAAGGGATTATTTCTAGCAAGCCTTTAAATGGCTTCTCTATGCATGTACATTTTGCAAAGGCAGAATTAAAAGTTGACAGCTCAAAAATTACATTTATAATAGAGTCTGAGATAAAAATAATTCAGTAGAATCGGATTCCAGAAAGAAGTATTAAACAGACAACGTTTCAGTCGAAAATTTGGAATCACAGCCAAGAAAACCGACAAAGCCCACGTCCACCACGGTTAATATAAGCGTGATATAAGCCTAAGGGTTTTAAGTTAGCTTTAGTTAAGCTGACTTATGGTTAATTTGGACGAGCAAAGGGAAAGCACGAAAACGCGAAGCTGTATGTTGTTTTAGGACATAAGGACAAAATACAAATCCCCTACCGTTATAAACTTGAATGATTTTGAGACCACTGAGTGACGACAAACACTGCAATTCAGATCGAGGTTTTGTTTACCATACGGCGCTTGGTTACTTCAGGTCCTCTCGTTTCGCTTCAAGATATATTAAACCGGCTGTTTGTATCCTTTTCTTCGTTGTTCTCTTTCAATTTAAGTAGAGCTGAGCAGGCTCCATTTCGTAATGAACGAAAGCAAAAATATTAAATACTGACAGATTTAGTTTTCGGCATCGCTAGTCACCAGTGTCCAACAATTCTTACCGCGTGACACCGTACCAAACATATATATATATAAATAAATAAATAAACTATTTCCGAGATTACGTCTCCCTCGCTTTTTCTCCACGCGTGTAAAATGGACTCCACGCATGTCGAGATTAGCACCCTCACCGGGCTCCGGGCCTTCGGCCCTCCGCCCGGCTCGGGGAAAATTCCAAACCTTGATATTTACAGCTTGACTTGAAGCAAAGATAGCTTGGAATAGTCGGAGAAGAAGGAATAGTTATAATATTTAATTCGCCTCGTACCGAGAACATGTACATCACTGGAAATAATACCTTAAAATTAGTGTAACTCCAAAATTTGAGAGTTGTATTAAGGGATTTATATATATATATATATATATATATATATATATATATATATATATATATATATATATATATATATATATATACTGGGACCAGTGATGGAAACAGTGTGTTTTGTATAGTCCCAAGACCGCCGTTTCTTCCCTAGGCAAAGCCGCGAGAAAACTTTCAGACATTGTTTTGAACTAAAGGAAAAACTGGAGAAAACAAAGACAAACTGAACCTGACCATCTACTTCCGGTTTTGATATTTTTCCTTTGTTGGAAAATAAATGTAATGTTGTCCGTTGGCATGGGTTACGCGGGAAATATCACGATTTTCGGACCGCCACGCGAGGACCGCCAGAAAAACAGAAAGCCAGAAAAACAGATTTTGGCACTTGATATATAACAATACAGTTTGTCGCATACTGTGCCTTTATTAGTTTAGGCTGGTAATCATATGATATCGAGTGCAAATTAATGATTTAACGCTACGAGTGATATTTGAAAATTGAACCAAAATTGCACGAGCTGTAGGCGAGTGCAATTTGGATACATTTTCAAATATCACGAGTAGTGTAAAATCATTAATTGCACGAGCAAAATCATATTACTTATTTATTGCTAATTGGATTACCCCACTGAAAAATAATGAAATAAAGTTCTTTCTATCTTCCTATCTACGACTACCTACCAGATTTTCTGATTGGCTATAAGTAATTATTCACATTGTCAATTACGAATTTGTTCCTGTACCGTATTACTGACTGGGCTTCGGGTTTTTTTGTTTGGGCTAGGTGATTTAAATCAATCAGGAACCTTCTTAGTATAGATAGGTGCCGATCGTATTTCATGCTTCAAAAAGCATTAATAATTGACGAGGAAAACACAAAGGAAATCAGTACCATGTCGGTGGTTTTATACCTGATAAAACTTCTTGACGTCAGAAAGAATACTAATGAACATACAATTTTATATAAAGTATACTAATGAACATAACATCCAATAGCGAATCGTTTTTGAAGTCATTCAAAACACTCGCATCACGTGGTTTATCAGATCTAAAACACTCGGGCTGCGCCCTTATGGTTTTAAATCTGATAAAACACTCCTGCTCGCGTTTTAAATATTACTTCAATTATTATTTTATTTTTAGATGCTAATAATCATTTAATACTGAGTAATCTATCACATGTTACATCAGTTTTGGGTGATTATGAAAATGCTTTGGATTATGCAGAAAAAGCATGTACCTTAATGCCAAACTGTAAAAAGGTCAGTATATTGAGAGCATTTTCAAAAGCAATTTACTGATGTTTAGAATAATTTTAATTTACACTGGTGGCCAAAATTAACTTATATTTCTGCAAGTTTTTCATCTTTCTCGTAATATGGTTTTAGAATCCAGGGTTCTATTGGAAGTTTTATATTTGACTTGAATACCTATATCTCCAAGTGTATGAAAACAAAAAACAAATTTTAATTATATTTCTACTCTATTTCAGTGTTTTTTTGTGCTTATATTTGCATGCAAACACGTAACAATAAGGGTGGCTGAAACTAGTTCAAATGTCTCGTTCCAAAACCTTTCATATCCTAGAAACTTTATTAAACATGATTTTCTCTTGACATTCTGAAAGAAGTACTTCAATTTGCTTTTTTCTATGGATTTTGTCTGATAACACTGTCTTTCTTTGGGTGGTATATTAATTTTGGTCACCAGTATAAGTATAGGTTAGTTACTGAACCCGAGGTTGAGGTAACCAACCTACTCTGTTCAAGTTCACAGAGGTTGCCTAAGAAAACTGAGATACTGAGTTCGTTATTACAGAGGTTCCTAAAAAACACTTCGGTCGCGATGATAAATCCTTTATCACATTCGTGACCATTGATTAACTTGATTAACGTTTATTTTGCCAACCACGCATAAATCAAGTTAATTTATATTATTAATATATATTAGCCAGGGGCAATTAACTTGGTTTATGCGTGGTTGGCACTGATCTCAAATAATAGACTCATTATACTGGATAGAGCATCCGGTGCTCGCTGTGAAGTCGGAATAAATTAGTGGCGGCCATTTCAAGTGGGACCCACTTGGTTTTCATACAGCCACTTTTAAGTTCTCCCATAGCGACAGATACATGTTACAAAAATTTAGCTGGTTTTCGTTAAAAATCCTATCATTTAAAGCGAAAACCAGAGGCGAAAACTATGATTCAGCAATATTGTGGGTCCCACCGGATATGGTGGATGCGAGATTTTTAGCCTCACTTCCGACTTCAATTTTTGCCACGCGCGAAACAATAGATGCTCTATCCAGTATAATGAGTCTATTATTTGAGATCAGTGGTGGTTGGGAGTAATTATTATAAATAAACAACCGCGGTACATCAAAGAAAACCGAGGTGATCGTGAACTAAAGATTATTTATTTCTTGTCTATCTAATATATTTTAATTTTGTGGGTCGCATTTTTAGGCATTTTATCGCAAAGCATGTGCATTGATTGGGCTAAAGAATTACTCACAAGCTGTCATAGCGAATCTTCAACTTCTTCTAATTGATTCCAAAAATGAAGTTGGTCGCAAGTCTTTGACTAAGGTATTACATTACTATATAGCATATATGAAATGATGATCATTAATAATAATGATCAGTATTAAATTATTCACTCAGCGAGTGGTCTAGTAAACAACTTTTCTTTAAAGTAAATAAGTCTTATCAAATATTGTTCCAAATTTTCAGATAGTTTTACCTTTTTGTTTGCAGAAGTTTCCACATACAAAATGTAGAGTAGTTCGATGGCATATAGTAAACAATCGCTCACAAAACTTTGCTTCAAATTTGGTGTAGATATATTCCACAGGCATAAGCGAATTCATTCTTTCGTGCCAATGTTTTCATCACTCGCATCGAAATTTTAGCGGATGCCATGTTTGATTTTTAGTATAGTTTCCAGGTTTTTCTTGCAGCGTGAATATGTCGTGGCGTCTGATTGGTCAGAATAGGAATATTCCAGTTATAAGAAAATTTGTCATTGGATAACTCTACTAGTGATCTATCACCAAAAGACCACCAGTAGCTCCTGCCTCGTCCCCAGTCGCTTATTATTGCAGGCTATGAGTGGAATTGCAATCGTCATAAGGGGATTTAGCCCTGATGACGCGAGAATGAGATTAATATTTCTTTTGAAGTTGGGCCAGGATACCCAATGGTGAGCGCGCGGAATTCGCGTCGCCTTCCCATCAACCATTGCGTGCGCTCTATGCTAGTTACCTGGCTTCGCAGTTACTCACTCGACCCCTGACCAATTACCAAAATTAAATAATTTAAGATCCTGTGGAGTAGGCAGCAGTAGCTCAGCCAATCAGAGCCAATCAGAATGACGGATTTGTAATAGACCACTAGTTGGTTGATATGGCTTATATTATGATTATATATATAATATATACATACATGTCTTCATCACCATGAAGGATTACATATTTTTTAGCATTTGACTTGTCGGTTCTTCACTATCTTGTCATAAATGTCATATTATTAATTGTTTTTATAAATGTTAAGGTATTGATTGAAATGTTGACTTCTGAGAAGCAATCTGAGAAAGATGAAGTACTTGGTGCTATGCTGAATGATCTTGCAACTTCATTAGATGTTTTATTAAAGGAGGAAGGTAATGATTAACAACAGCTCGAGAAATAAAAATATCTCAAGTACTAATCACTTCATAACACAAGCAGCTGTGTTTTATTGGGTTTATTTAACACACGACCAAGGTTCAGAACCGTTTAACTTTTATTTCAATCTATGTTTGCCATTTTGGGCTAACGTCAGAGTGACCAAATGATTTTTATTCGTGAAAGAGACGCTCCTGGAAAAGTGCGCGTCTCCAGGAAAATTTTGAAATTTGATGTCTCAAAATTGCAGACCAGAAGTTAACCAGTTGACTCGTAAGCGCGCATGTAAACGCACCTTTAGTATTTTACCCCAGGTAACGCTAGCTAGCCTGCGCCACAGAGGTCCAACCCGGTTTTAATTAGACGTCTGCGGCGGCGCAGGCTATGGCTAAAGGCTATTTTCCACTCTTCGCAGAAACTAGTTCGCAGCTTGCTGCGAGGACTTGTATCTCATTAAAAAGAACTCACAACGAGAAAACGAGCACTGCGTGTTGTTTTTAATTTGATGCAAACACTCGCAGCGAGCTACGAACTGGTTTTTGCGATGACTGGAAAAGAGCCTTCACGCCAGACGATGTTACTCATCAAGCGAGACCCCTGGTAGTCAAAGAGTTAAGGGATTTTAAACTATACATCTAGCTTGTCGGCCAAAATGTGTGTGTGTGTGTGGGGGGGGGGGGGGGGGGGGGGGGGGGGTGAAACTATTCATAAACGACTGCTAATTTAAAATACTTAGGTTAGTTTCCACTCAGGAAAATCATCCGCAGTACAGGATCGGACAGGAAAGTTTCCTTTGTGTTAAAGTCATTAGTTCCAACCGAGAGCTGACAAGACAAATAAAATTTCCCAGTCCGTTCCTGTCCTGAGGAAGATTTATCTGAGTGGAAACCAACCTTTACACTGTAAATGTAAACGGGCTGAAACAACTCAAAAATGGGGCCAAAATGGAGACCACAAAATAGATCTTTTTAAAGGTCAAAATGGGACCTACAACAAGGCCTCTATGCGGGTTGATATATCTCTCGATTCGAAGTGAGAGTCGTTTTGACACAGGAGTGGATTTGAAATGAGAATCCAATCGATACAAGAGCCGATTTGAAACTAACACGATAGTTGCCAATTCAGTGACACAAGAGTCGATTTAACACAAGAGTCGATTTGACCCCAGAGTCGATTTGACACAAGAGTGGATTTGACACAAGAGTGGATTTGACGCGAGTGTCGATTTGACTTGAGAGTCGATTTGACATGAGAGTCGATTTGAAACGAGAGTCGATTTGAAACGAGAGTCGATTTGACACAAGAGTCAATTTGACACAAGAGTCGATTTGACGCGAGTGTCGATTTGACTTGAGAGTCGATTTGAGTCGATTTGACGTGAGAGTCGATTTGACATGAGAGTTGATTTGAAACGAGAGTCGATTTGAAACGAGAATCGATTTGAAATGAGAGTCGATTTGACATGAGAGTCGATTTAACATGAGAGTCGATTTGAAACGAGAGTCGATTTGACACAAGAGTCGATTTGACGCGAGTGTCGATTTGACTTGAGAGTCGATTTGAGTTGATTTGACGTGAGAGTCGATTTGACATGAGAGTCGATTTAACATGAGAGTCGATTTGAAACGAGAGTCGATTTGAAACGAGAGTCGATTTGAAACGAGAGTCGATTTGAAACGAGAGTCGATTTGACTTGAGAGTCGATTGACACGAGTGTCGATTTTATTTGAGTGTCGACTTGAACCAAAATGTGAATCATTATTTTAATCATTTATTTGTTTTTTAATCAAATAGATGTTTTATTTAGGTTCTAGCGTGAAGAATATTTACGTTCTTGAAAACGAGTCTGCCTTATCCGTAAACTTAAGCATAAATGATCTTGAGTGTTCTTTATGTTGCAGGTGAGTTGTGCTATGTATATAACGTGAACAAATTACCAAGACTGAATTCAAAAGCGATTTTTCATGCCATGTTATTTTTGTTTATCGTAAGCTGGGCCGGAAAGGGCAAAGGTAAAGGCGCACGGGAAGTGATGGAGGAGGCATTTATATTTTTTCTCTCTTCTCCCGTCGTGCACTGCACGCCTTTAATCCTTCTCGTCTCACTCCTATCTCCACCCGCGCGCTTTTCGATGTACATGTGTGATTGATTTTGCTTAACTAGAATTTGTTTCTAAAAATCTACATTTCTGGCAAATCTACATTTCTACAAATCGACATTTCATGCAATCGTTCGTCATGTTTACTGAATCGCTCTGATACTTTTTAATGTTTTATCTCAAAACGTAGTATTTCTTGGATCGGGTGCTGGCAAATTGTTTTCTTGAATATCTCGCATGCATGGAATTAGAATTCGTTCTACGACTACAGCAGACTATACGATAGTTGTAGTTAGAAATAAGCGAGTATATTAAACTTTATATTTACACCAAATGGGGGGGGGGGGGGGGGGGACGTTGAAGAAGAAACAAAAGCAATAATTTCCGCTAAACCTTTTAGTACAGTAATGTACGGAAAAGTGTTGCTGTTGATGAATTTGAGAACTGTTCAGTTTTTTCTGTTGTAATTATTTTTTTTAAGTAGACGCTAACTTTTTCAGGATGTTTTACCATCCAGTCACGTGTCCTTGTGGTCACACATTTTGTCAGTGGTGTCTAAACAGATGTCTAGATCATAATCCATCTTGTCCCATATGTCGATATCCGGTGGAAAAGGTGAGGACCATGAACAACAAGCTTGCTCTACGCAAGAATATTCAGCGAATTTAAATTATAAATTTTATTGCGCTGTTTGGACGCTTATAGTTCATCATACATTAAGTATGACTAGGTCTAGATAACTGCGATTATATTTACCGACTATTTTGAAGATTTTACTTGAGGTACTGATCGGAGGAAAAGTAATGTAAGCATGGACTGTAAAAGGACTGGATAGGAAACTAATAGTCACGTGGGGTGTTTTAAGCCTTTTGATTGGTTAAATCGCATTCACTCAGTTTGCAAAATGGTTGAAACCTAGTTGCAAATTGTGATGTCACGAATGGCGTGAGTATGCTTGTTTTACTGAGGTTTTTGATTGAACAACTATGTTGACGTTTCAAATGATTTTATCGCCTTACAACCTGCCTAAGCCACAATCGAGTGTTCGAGGTAAACGTTGTTGATCTTTGTTTTGGCGTTTCCAGCATGTGTTGCTTTGAAGAAACTGGCATCCCAAAGTGGTACTTTGTTTTGCTCGGAACTTGTGATGCATATATTTAACTATAGTAAACCTTGATATTTTCTTTTAAAATGAGTACGAATAGATGGGAATTTTATCGTATTGTGGCTTTGTCGTATTTACAGGCAGTTCGATTTTCATTTTAAGTTGTATTAATCCTAAACTTTGAATATACAAGGGGTTTTTAAGCTTGTTGATTTCAACCATGCGTGTTATTATGCTCACGCCATCAAGTTTCCTATCCAGTCTTTTTACATGACGTAAGTTATTTGTAAGTTATCACGATTTGGCATTTATTCGATTTAAATTTACAAATTTAAACTGTGATTTTCTATAATTTCGCTACTCATTTTATCTCCTTTTGCTGCATGAGCATATCGTCGTGTTTTAGAGGTTCAAGGTTGCACAATAAGTTTGCGATTGAAAAATGAGTATTTTGTTGCTAAAATATCTCAGTAGTTCACCACCTTCACAATTTGCTCTATCCAAAACAATGCCGACACAGGACTATACTTTTATACATAGACATGCAGTTACTGTATATTCATATATTTTTGGTCAGAGAGCATGTAGCATTGGCAAAGCAATAAAGAGTTCAACACCATTGATCTACACACCACATGCAGACCCTACCATATAATGTCAGAAATTCTTAACGTTTGCATTCTTTTTATTCTTTTTCTCAGTATATAGGCGATACGATCCAGGTGCGTAGTTTTGTATATTTGAATTGACGAGTTTTCGAGTGTTGCACACGCATTATTTCGGCGGGGTTTATATCACATAAAAGCTAGCGATATATAGCCGTCAAGTGAGAAAAATAACACTCTTACAAGCAAACGTTCCGAAACTATATAAGAATTACAATATATCAGGGTTACATAGAAGAGTTTTGATTTACGTCGTAACCGTGTGAACTTCATCTATCCGCCACTGCTGGCTTCGAGTGGCGCCAATTAGTCTCGGTTAGGGCAGATGGCATGATTCTGTGCCGATGGCTTCTTGTCGCTGGATAAAAAGATTGCACGCTCTAGGTACGAGATTGAAATGGAGCCCGGTAAAATAATGCGCGTGCAACGGTCGAAGTTAAAAGGGATGACTCAAAGCGACCCATCCAGTCCTTTCGCGGTTTTTCCAAAATATGTCGTGAAATTTGTTTTCTTAAATTTCTCGTCAGGCTTCAGTGAGTCTCAAGTTTTTAGCAATAATAATAACCTTAGTCCATGTCCATGTCCATGTCCAGCCTGAATATACACTCTGTAATTCAGTCTGTGAAAACTTGCACGAAACCCCACTGAGCTCCTCAGATCTGAGAAGTAGATTCTGATTGACTAAATCACGAAGTCCTGTCTTGTCCCAATTATGATTCGTTCACTGCATGGTCATCCTCGTGTGGTCAAATAATCCAATCAAATTACCAAAAAAATAAATAAACCAAAAACATTGAACGTTAAATAAGGTGTTTGGTAATAATTGTTAGTTGTTTGCTGTACAAGCTGTGTTAGTTAGTAATACTCAGAAAAACTCTGAGCTCTGAGCGGGAATCGAACCCACAACCTTCTGAATACCAGCCAGACGCTCTAACCATTGAGCCACCAGAACTCAGATAGCGGAGCAAGGTTAATTAAGGTACTTATACCTTAGACTGTGCCCAGTCCTCTAGGAACGAATTCCAACCGCTCGGTTACAAGTACTTGTTGGTCTACAAGTCGCGTTGTAACAGTAAGTTTCCAGGAAACTTACTTAAGGTTGTGGGTTCGATTCCCGCTCAGAGCTCAGAGTTTTTCTGAGTATTACTAACTAACACAGCTTGTACAGCAAACAACTAACAATTATTACTAACATCAAGCTGCAATTTCTGAAACTAACTAAAGGTGTTTGGTGTTTGGTAATACATTTTATTATTAGTAATGATCTCACAGCAACCATAGATAGAGGGATACACTAATATAATCTAATACTATACTAATGTGGGTATTTCACATTTTCTAGAACGTAACACAAATGATAGAGAAGCTCTGTGAGAAGTATTTTCCGAAAGAATTTCAGGAACGAAAAACACGTCACGAAGAGGAGATAAACAGGCTGGCCAGGTAATTTGCATGGAGTCATTTTCAGTTAACATAACATCTGTGTCTCTGTATTTTTCTCTGCGTGTCTCTGTAATAGTTCAAATTTAGAAATTAGGATTATCTAGTTTTAATTAGATTTGAAGTGTTTATTTTCCTTTTTCATTTACAAATCATGTATGTGGTATGTGTATTATTATAAATTATTAAATATTTCCTTTGTTTTTCGTGTCTCAAAAGAAAAAAAGTTTGGCTTTAGTTGGATTAGACGTTATGTTTGAATAATCGCTATGCATGCAGAATTTCTAAGTTCTTATTTCTTTAATTGCTTAAAAGTAAACTAGTTTCGTAATTTTTTACGTAGTTAAAATATTCGCGTCCGATCTTTATGGGCATCTACAATGGCTCGCCTATCAAATTCTAAGTGTGCATGATGAATACTTTGTTTAAGAGTTGTAAGAAACGTTAGATAACTTTGACAAAACATTGGTGTTTTATTAAACAATGTTTTAACAGTATTTGTGAAATTCATGAATAAGTAATGAGGTTAAGAAGCAATCAAAACGTAGCATTCAAGTCACATGTATACGTCTGTAAATAGTACATAAAGTTTCCGGGGCGGATACAGGGGGGTGATTTGGGTGACTAGTCACCCCCTTCCCTGTCCCAATCAATACAGGATTTCTACAGCGATACACTAGCAGCTGTTTATACAAATCACAACAGTCACTCGTGTGTAAAACATGCATAAATTATATTGTATAACAATGCTTATTGATACAGGCCGTAGCTATGGCCTCTCCTTTGCAATAAGATTGGACATCATGATACGCTACTATCTTGTAAATTTGAAACCCCAATTTTAAAACAGTAAGAATCACGATTATATACAATCTCAATCTAAAATCTGAATATACATAGTAATTTTGGAGCATAAACTTATAAAACATATCCCCATGAGTCCACGACAATGACGACATGTCCTCCTACATGATGTATGCCTTGTATGGTATGGTGTATTCATATATTTGGGAATTTTGTTTGGTGATTTATATCCTTCAAAACTCTTTCAAATCCCCCTCAAAATGCAGGAAATGCTATTTCAGTGACTCCCTGGAAGTTTGTCCGCTTTCGGCGCTCCCCTGCCCCCACGTAGTAAGTATTGCCTGTTTTTCCACCCCCCGCAACGCGCGCCCTTGTTAAATATTCTGAAAGAAACATCTGAGCACCTTATAATCACCCCCCTTGCAAAAATCCTGTATCCGCCACTGTAAAGATCATCTTTTGGACAAAGTGATCTGTATCAATTGTTACGAATACTATAATTAGCTTTATTCTATTGTTTTATTTCACAAGTACGATAAAGCATTCGCGTCCGATCTGTATGAGGATTTACTTGGCTCGCCTGCGGCTCGTCTTTTAAGTCCCCATACAGATCGGCCGCTGCATGCTTTATCTATTATGTCTCAATCAATTCCAAGCGTGACCATCCCCCCCCCCCCCCCGGGCATTTGACGGGCATTTGACATTTTTGCATTAGAGCATTGCAAATGCCCTACCATGGGGTCAGCATAGCTGTACAAAATCCCCACAGAGGGGTCTTGAAATTGATGCAAATGCCCCACACATGGGAACAGATAGCAGTTCATTTTGAACTGACAATATCTTGTGAAATGTTATTAGTATTTGGTGAGAAATTTTAATTTTCTACATACTTTCAAAACAAATAATTTAATGCAGGGAAAGATTCATTTGGTACTAGTTAACTAACTTCCTTTTTCTCACAATCAGATCACCTGGTTGTCAGGATATATTTTGCATCAGCGATCCAGAAATTTGGTCAACACTGTATGATCTGAATCAAAACTATTATAAAATAAATACAATATGCCTGTTGGTCATAAAATTTGAAAATGAAACCCAAATCTTAAACACAGTTTTAATAAAATAAAATAAAATAAAGTACAGTATCATTATCACAAGAACTGTATTGTAGCATTTGACCATGCACTAACTAAAAATAAACTGAAACAATTCATATACATGTATAGTCATTTCTTTTTCCCTTTTGCACGAGTAGCTTTTGCTTTTCCCACACCCTTTCTCCTGTTCTCAGCAACTTGACTTAGGTGCCCCAGCCACAACTTTACATCATCTGGAGACAAAAGGCATTTTTTTGAAAGGTTATTGAGTTGATCCTCTTCGACAGATGTAACAGAACCATCATAAGCATTGAAAAACCTTTCAAGAATGTTACTTGGTGGTTCAGCTCGTATTGCTTTCCCAGCGGAATGCATCAGTTGCAGCTCACCAACATCAGTGACATAGTGGCCGTAACAGTTAACACCACATTCACTGCAGTCTCCTCCACGCCATGACCTTTTGGTATCAATTACAGGATACGGAAAAAAGCTGAAGGATGGTCCACCTGGATACCACTTGGCATCAACTGGAAGGTCCTTGATCCCTAAGAGAATAATATTACAATACTCTTACACAATGTCAGACATTCCTTTATTGCAATGCCAAACATTAAAAAGAATTTTACAGTATATACAACTAAACTTGTATGTACATATAATTACGTAAAGACTTATGCTGAGACCATATAATAATACATGTATATCTATTGACTGACTAAAGAAATAGGGTTAAATAGAAAAAATATATAGCATTGTAATGTACAAGTACAGTACTGGGTTCTTTGCACTTGGGGCAAATGTAGGGAGTGTCTTGTTTATCCATCAAATCTCCTTCCTCTTCGGTAACTCCAACACAGTCTCCATGCAACCAGTTGCCACACTGGTCACAAGCTAGCATGAACCTACCACACAACAAAAATTCATGATTTATACACATCAAACATGAATAAAAGCTACAAGCTAATACCTGTAATGGTCTAGATTTATCGCATTAATTTACAAATAATTACTACAGCATAAACCTTTACCTTCCTTTCTCTTCTGGTCCACCACATATACAATAAGCCTTTGATAGAGATGAGGAACCTTGGTCTGGATTCATTGGCACTGCAACTAAAAATAGTCCTCATTAGAAAGCAAAAACTTATACGTTGTAGAAGAAATTGAAAACTGATGTGTTATTACCTTCGTGACACAAAGGATGTGGGCAGCCACTTCTTCCACAACATTTCAAGAAGAAGACATACTTCAGAGGAAGGCTCTCATCGATGTGATTGTTTCTGGTATCCCAAACTTCACTGAAGTACTGATAGAGGGTTGGACTATCCTTCTTTAACTCTTCCTTTGCCTTCTTGCTTCCCTTCAGAAATGCTAAGAGTTTCTGTCGTTGAGAAGCATGTGTCCCTTTTTCAGTGCCTTTAATTAAATGGATGACTGTCTTCATACAAGGTGTACCATCAACCCTGTTGATATACTGATCAATTGCTGCTGACATGTTCTCTTTGAATTTTTCTTTGTCAATTCCATCATTTCCATTGTAGTGTGATCCACGCAGAGTTGATGGTATGAACATGTTCGCATGACCTTTGCTGAGACTTCCATTTTGCAGTTCAACACGATTGAGAAAACTGTCTCCACTACAGCGTGTAGTAACCATGGTGATCTTGGTAGGTTTACACAAATGACGTTCAGTCCATAAAAACTGAACTTCTAAATGTGATGGGCCTTCATCACCTGCACCATCAACTTGGATGCACTCAATATCTTTTGGATTGTCAGAATTATTCATGCAGAATGCTGACTTGGCACTGCTCAATGCTTCAACTGCTATAATGTCATCAGCATGCTCTGATGGAGACTTTTCATGCAATTGAGAAGCCTTTACCACACCAATACAAAGATCGCCTGTTGTTACTGTTTTGGTAAAGTTGTAACTTGTGGTCTGAAGTTGTCCTGGGCACTTGCTAAGGAAATCTGTACGAGTAGTTACAGTTGGTTTGGTTGATAGTGTGGGGATATTCTTGTGCGTATATGTCGAGTCAAGACGAAATCCTGCCTGATCATCACGGTTTAGTAGTACCATATGGTTTCCATCTTTTTGCAACTGTTTAAACAACTTATACATCGAACGACTCCACTTACAGTCAGGGTTGAACTTTAATGAAAATCCTTTCCAGGCTCTCTGATGTTTGACATTTGCCACGCCCTTATAACGCTTGCTGGATAATCTTCTTTTATTCCTTGGGACGCAAAGTTGTACCACAGTGCCATAACTGAAACTTCGCCCATAATGTGTCTGAAGTGCCTTTTGAATCTTGCCAAATGTCATTCTCTTACTTTTCTTCATGTCTCCAGAGAATGTATAAACCCCTGTCCTCCTCCAGCGATCAGCCCCGATATCACTTTCTTCAACAATCCTCTCTATAACATCCCCAATATCAGGAAAACAGTGCAGAATAGTTTTTGTAGATTTTGTGGTTTTCTTTCTTAGTAATCTCTTTGTTTGGATCTCTTTCTTCATTCTTTTCCTATGTTTGTCTTTAATTTGTCGCAATCTGTCCTTGATATCTTGATCATTAGTTATAGATTCTTCCTCCAAATTGTTGTCCTCCTCTTCATCAGTTGAGTCCGATGACATGAGTAACTTATCCAGATCTTGTTCCTTTTGTCGTATTGTTTCCAGGTATGCAACCCTTGATTGTTCTGTCAATCTGAATTCTTCATCTGTTAATCCAAGGTCTGGTAACTTGGCAGCAAATTCAAGAAGAAACTGATCAAATACCAATGAAGTGTATCCATGATTTCTGAACAGGGGTTGCAATAATGCTGTAAAAGCAAACCAGTTAAAGGACATCTCTCTCAACTGATCCAATGCATAAGTTAGATTGATGTCCATATCAAGAGCTTGTTTTGAATTTCCATCTTCATTAGAAACATTATCAGCATCTGGTACTCTGGCACTCTTTTGGGCTTGATATCTTGATTGTATATATTCATTCTTTCCAGATAGGAAGTTACTATTAATAGCCTGTGTTTCATTACTGCTATCAGAAGTCTCAGAATCAGAATCCAACTCGGAATCCAACTCAGAATCCTCAGAATCAGAACAAGTGTCAGAACTTGAACTTGATGTTAAGAATCCTCTTGGATCAATTCCTCGAGAAAGCAAATATTCATCTTGCTCTTGTTTCATTGCATCTGCATGCTTACATCTGACATCTTCAGCTGTCTGGGCAGCAGCAGTCACTGCTTCTGCTCTCTTGGGTAGTCCTCCAATCCCATACTTCTTACTGGCCATCCTTTTGGATAAGTTATAAGCACTACACAGTGTGTGCTTTACTAGCTGCTTTTCAGGCTCAGTTTCGGTTGTTGCTAGAAGTTGTTGATATTCTTCCTTTGTCACCAAGTTACAGGTAGCTTCCTTTTTGTATGTGCTGTCTTGAGAAGTAGCTCTTGCAATGCTAGTTTTCTTTGATTCATAATCAGTACATCCATGGTCCTTTTCAACAATGAACACTTTGTTATTTACTTTAATAGATACCAAGGGCATCTGCATCAGTTTGCGTTGTGCTTTTCCAGAAACATAGGATTTTGTGCTAAAACATTTGTTCCAGAGGTATGGCAAAAGTACAAAGTTTTTCTCAAGAACAGTTTTTCCAGCATTTACAAAACAAGAACACTCTGAACAATTGTTATGCTGTTGTTGGCATTGAATCTCTTTAGCTATTACATAATCTGAAAGGCTTAGATCTTCCACAAGACTTACTCTAACACCATTACACATTTTTGTCTTAGATAATCTTCGAGATTCCTGTCGTGTAAGAATTTCGACAAGTTTACTAACATTAGTCTTAACACAATCCCCTCCCAGACATGTGGTAGAGTGGGAGGTACTTACACTAAAAAAGGTTCCTCATTGTTTTCATTTTCTCTTGCATCACTATTTTCTTCCTTGCTGGTTGTTTCCCTTCTTGTTTCTTCCACACTCTCACTTGCTTCATTATTCTCATCCTCAATCTTGCTTGTTTCATCCTTTTCTTCACTAGTTTCACTTGCTTCTCTCTTGTCAACCTCCATGTTGCTTTTGTTTGGAATGAGGTTTATTTCACTATCTTCTTCCCTGTTGTTTCTTTCCTTCTTGTCTTCCTCATCTCCTTCCATACTTGTTTTGCTCTTTACTTGCTTTTCTTTGCTGTTATAGACTCTTTGCCTTGCTTCCTCTTTGTTCTCGCTTCTTGCACTCTTTTCTTCCTCAATTCCACTTTCTGCCATCTCTTCAAGGTCGATATTTATTGTTTCCCTCTTGCCTACTCCAATCTTAACTGTCGCTCTTGTGTTTTCGTCATCCTTTTCTATCTCGCTGTCTGTCAGAATAACAGTGTCATCACTCTGACTACCATGGTCAACAGAATCTACCACCTCTGAGACTTTGGGATTTGACCTTTTCACTGTAAAGAAGCTTTGGATGTTTCCCAATGGATGTTTTGTAGTTGTCTCTGCGTGCGTAGCTCTTGCTTCTTTATGTGCCATTTTTGCAGCATACTTCAAATGCCTGGTTTCTTTTCTCTGGAATTCTGCAAGTTTAGTTTCCTTTTTCTGTCTTTCGCTCTGAATCCTCCGGTACTCTTTTTGTAAAGCTGAACACTTCTCGAAATCCTTCAAGGCCAAAGCACTGGAAAGTTGCTTCTGTATTTCTTGAGCCTGTTGAGTCAATGTCTGGAGTTCAAGAGAGCACATGCCTATTTCTTTATGTCTAGACTCACTGGAAACTTTTGCCCTCTTTGCAGGCTTGTCTTCTTCATCAAATTTCGATCTGCTCCCATGCGATTTTTTAAAAACATAGGTTTTTCTTGCTTCTTCCTCAGCATCTAACTTCAGCTGTCCTCGATCATACATACGATTTGGTGATTCTTGTGCGAGAACAAATGCCTCTTTATTAACAGCACTTTGCCATCTTGAGAGTACACTGTCTTTCTTTCTTCCAAATATTTTAGATTGCTCACGGATAACATTTAAGCCAAGCATTCCAGTTGATCCTACTTTTTTCTTTTCTGGTTGTTTTGTAGTGGAATCTTGACTCATTTCAACAGGATTATCACTATCAAGCTCTCGATTTATTGAATTGCTTCTGAATAGCTGTTTAAAGTGGTGTTGGAATTTTAGCAACAGTCCTTGTTTTTTTATCATGTCCTTCATCGACTCCTGGGTTAGCAAGACAAATGCATCACCATCTATTTCGTTGCCTATCAATATAAGCATGTGCATAGAATCAGATAAAAACTTAATTATATAAGTTGTCTTCCAGATGAACCGCTTGACATCATTTGCTAGTGGTCTATATTAATACTTTATAAACGTCAGTCCAAAACTGAACGACACTTCGGTATTTATACTAAAAATACTCAGTGGACATGACAGTATGAACATTGTTTATTTTTATATAGTATACAATTCATTCGGTAAATATTCGATGCACACAAAATGATTTTATAATACAGTTCACACATGCTTTTATGTAGATTTATGTAAATGATCCTCGGTTAAAAAATACGCCTTTCACAAGACTTTATGGCTTATGCAAATTTCGCAGACAACTGAAGCGGTCCTGGACCATCCATATTATTAAACGTTTAAAACATATATTTATAAAATAAAGGTCAAAAACTTACTTTCAAACGTCTCAACTAAATTTCCCAAGCCTTTTTCCTTAAGCCAGGAAGCCACAAACGGTAGATCTTTCCCCTCAAACTCTTGTATATTACATGTATTATTATAAAAATCCGCCATGATTGATGATCGCAATAACATGTGCTTGGCGTATTTTATAATACCTTTAAAGAACGGTAGAGAAGTGGATGAGCATGTATTTAGTATGATTCTATGAAATATGTGGTGTGCCTTTATAAAAGATAGAATTCTCGTAATTGAGTATGGATTTACATTACTTACTTTTGTCAGGTTACTTTTCAAGAAAATGACAGGCAAGTATATACTATTTAGGCACTTCAACAAATTCCCCACCCCGGGGACGACCTGCCGAGGCAAATGCCCGACCCTGGGAACAGGTGAATCGTCGAATGCCCGTCAAATGCGCGGGGGGGGGGGGGGGGGATGGTCACGCTTGGAATTGATTGAGACATTACTTACACACACCTGATTAAACATTCATTAATGATTTGATAATAGCATATAAAGGTATTCTTTTTTACAGCAAGAACATTTGCTCTACAAGCTGTCCAAAGTTGTTAACCTCAGAGAACTCTGAGCTCCAGACAGGACTCGAACCCACAACGTCTCGTCTAAAGCTTAGAGGTTCTGAGTTTAACGACTTAGTGCCTAACGACAGCTTGTACAACAAGAACGAACGAAACTTTACCAACTTCAAGCTGAAAACACTATACTAATGCTTAAAAGTAATTAGTCCGGTAACACAGCGATTCCAAATATTTACACTGATTTTATCTTTGAAAATGCATATATTATCTAGCTTGCCAAAATATTTAAAAATAGTCTTTTGTCATATTCTGATAAATGGTTTCTTATAGTTGTGTCACTGTAAATCGAGCTTTTAAAACTGAACAGATGTTTTGGCATGACGTAACTAACTAATGATTTTGTATTATATATAGTGTTGCTTTGGATACAGCGGAAAATATTCCAGTATTTGTTTGTACGCTAGCCATTCCCACAATTCCTTGTTCACTACATATATTTGAACCGCGATATCGTCTTATGGTGCGAGAGTGTATGGAGTCTGGCTCGAGACAGTTTGGTATGTGCATTCCAAGTCAAGATCATAACAGGTGAGATACTAATTGTTTTTAAAAGGTCTTGTATTTCCGTTTACGAGACGGAAATAAGCTGAGGCGGTTGCCCAGTGCGTAGGTCTGAAAACTGGGAGATCTCCTTTGGGTAAACAATAGACAAGACAAGACAAAAACTTTATTCATATTACTCATACCTTACAACACAAAAAATTGAATATAACAAAAAGAAAGAATGTTAGATCGTATAGGTATTGGTTGCCGAGAATAACTAGAAAGCTAAATGAGCTAGGCAACAGCCAGCACAGAGTATAATATTGTAACATGCAGTGAAACTGCAAATAGCTTCCCAATAATTATCTAATTATATTTTTAAGCTCTAATAAGTTAGTCATAACATGAGACACTTAGCTTTGAATTTGCATTGACAGTTTTGCCACAGCATTAGAGCAAGAGGCATGGTTATTTACTATTTGTACATTAATTGCATGTGTATACCCTGTCAAAACCCTTGTCAATGATGTCAATGGATAAGTTATAGTAATCTGTAGTTTTCAATCTTATAATTAAAAAAATACATGTGTAGATACTCTGTGTATATTGTAATTAATTAATCTTATAAAGATCGATTAATGAAATTAAACCTCCTTCCGATAAGCTATTGGCATGAATATTTGGATCTTGTCTTTTTCTTTAAAGCCATAACGGGCAAAATAGAAGTGAATCCAAAAGTACTTCCGACCATTCGGTCAACAAGGGTAACAAGAAATACCAACCCTAACATTGTTCATTTCCAGACGCGTAAATGCAAAACTACAACGTTTCAGAGATCCTTTTTCAATAGAACAACTCGAATATGAAATGCGCTGCCTAATGGCGTACAGTTTTCTCTTTCTTTCAAACTTACAACTTTTAAACGCTTTTAATTAAATATTATAATGACGCACTTGTACATTCCTATGACCCTGAAGATCCTCGTTCATGGAGAACAATTTGCCCTTCCTGCAATAGTGCTCGCAATGTGTCAGGATCATTAGAATGTTGCTTCTAATCTTGATTCGCTGGCATTAATTATGTACTGTATAATAAACGAGCAGGAGTGTTTTATCAGATATAAAGGAACGAGGCGAAGCCGAGTGTTTTTATATCTGATAAAACACGAACTGCGAGTTTATTATACGGCTTCAAAAACGAACCACTTGGTAAGTTGATTGGCGGAGTTAGTTTGAAAAATAACCTTGTCTAAGCCGAGAAAATCAAAGCTAAAGTTTATGTAAATCAGGAGAAATCTTTATCACATATAAAGATACGATACGGCCATGATTTTTTTCTTTTGTATTTTCCTCATGAATTATTAATGAGTTTTTGAAGCTCTAATAAGTTAGTCATAACATGAGACACTTTGAATTGCATTGACAGTTTTGCCACAGCATTAGAGCAAGAGGCATGATTATTTACTATTTGTACATTAATTGTGTGTATATCCTGTCAAAATCCTTGTCAATGATGGCAATGGGTAAGTTATAGTAATTTGTATTTTTCAATCTTATAATTAAAAAAATACATGTGTAGTACTCTGTGTATATTGTAATTAATTAATATTAAATTTTTGGACTTTCCAGCTTCCATTGCAGGCAAATCTGTGGGCTCTTATTCGGTGTAGTGGGCAAACTTGGGTGGAATGTGCAAACTTGGGTGGTCGGGCAAACTTGTGTGGAGTGGAAAAATTTGGGTGGAGTGGGAAAATTTGGGTGGAGTGGACAAATTTGGGTGGAGTGGGCAAACTTGGATCGAGTAGGCAAGGGGGGGGGGGGGGGGGGTGCATTGGCCACAAACTGCACAGAGGCTGAATTAAGGTTGCCATCGCATTTGAGGCAGCACTTCCTTGTGATAGCAACTTCTAGTCTAATTAGTTTGTCGTTTGGCCTACCAACATCGAGCTTAATGAAGCTCTCTAATATAAAACACTATGATCCATACTGTATATAGATGGACAAAAGTTGAGGCTCTTTTTTCACATTCTTATAGTTTTTCGGATTATGGCGTGATGTTGGAAATTCAAGATTTTCGTTTATTGTTGGATGGAAGATCTCTTATTCAATCTGTTGGAGGAAGACGATTCAAAGTAAATTTATAATCTGTATAATAATTTCAATCCTTTAATGACGAGCTTTTTCAGGTGTATTCACTAGGTCTAATCTTGCATATTACTATCACTGATGGAACTTCTAAATGTTTTCTTCTGCTTGCCTCATATTTTCGGCGTGATTCAACAAGTAATAGATCAAATCCGATAAAAAAAGCACACAAAGATGTGAGTTGAACAAACAATATGAAGCCGATTACTTTTGAGGTTAACCATTGAACCAACACTGACTGAGTTGTTTAGATTGAGTAGACGAGACGGTAAATGCAGTATTTGCTCCGGGCTCTGATTGGGTGATAATTGATGCGCCCACGGTAACACTGGTAAAACTAAGTAAGGCAAAGTTACAACCACAGAAAAATAGAGACCTATTCTGTGGTTTTATTGCTCGTTCTCAAGGTTATTATCCATCTTTATCTTAATCAATATCAACTCTTTTTGATGATCTTACAAATGTTTACAAATGTTTGGGTTGTTCCTAATGCAATTTTTCGAGTGCACTAGGATGTCATGTAATGTTCCATGCAATCAGCTAGCCGCTTCGGTGACTTGATCGCTGTGACTTAAACACTGAATTCAATGCTCATAATTTCGTTGTGATCAAATCATGAGTAGCCTTTGGGGAGTATTCAGTAGTTCATTTGAGCAATATAGTTTCTGAGAAGAAACGTCTGAAAAAGCTATGTTATCAAGGCCGGTTTCGGACAATCGTTCGCCACCGGCCAAGCACTCTATTTATAATACTTATAAAGAAAGTGTGTGCTTATTTGAATAAAAAGTGTGTGGTTATCTGCTCTGCACATGATTATGCCGCAGTTTATCCACTTACGTTCTCAAAATATTACGAAAATTCAATTATATTTCTATCAAGCAATGAGAGAATGTTTTAATATTTACAAGCGCAGAACTAGTGCATCGTGGGCATATGATGTGTTTCGGAGCAGCCAATTAGAGCCCGGAGCAAATACTGCATTTACCGTCTCGTAGAGTAGAACATAATTAGTGGTTTGGAAGCTACATTGTCTTTCAAGATTATGCAATGGTCATGTTGATGAACACAATAGCTCATGTTGGAGGAAGGCAATTGGTTGAAGAAAGGAAATTCTATGGACACGTGACGACGAAGGACTACACAACGAACAAAGAACTTACAACACGTGATGACGAAGGACTACACCAATTAAACCCGAACGTTGGTATTGGATGACTGCTTCATTATACAGAAAATACAATACGTTCAGTGACCGTGAAATTAAGCAAATTAAACAAAAGCATGGAACGATGACTTTTGCCGAGTTTCCAAACCACCCCCCTCCACTAACTATGAGTAGAATATAAGCCATCTTGTTTTGACCGTCATGCCGTGTGACGTCATATTCGTGTTTGCATATAGACAGACACTGTAACAACATGGCCAATCCCAGCGTGTGCGGTATAAAACGCAATATATTATTTTTTATAATATTTAATAACGTGTTTAGTAAACTCCAAACCACAAATTAAGAAAAGTTAACAAGAGTTACTATTGAGTATAACCAATACGGTTATACCGTATATTTTTAAATATACGTATAATATTTCAAAAAAACAAAACAAAAAACATTTCAGTTTTAGATACAGCATGGTTTACATTGTTTTGACGTTTTTAAAAGATATTATTTTTGCGTGTGACCTGATGATAGTTGTTGATGCTTTATGTTGAGTATAGGTTTTGAGTCGAGGTATGAAGGATGGATATCATACAGCGCAGGTAGAATGGCTGAAAGATCAACCGATTTCTGAAGACGAATTAGGTACATTAATTAACTCATATATTTGCTTGCTTGCGTCATTGCATGTTTGTTTGTTTGTTTGTTTGTTTGTTTGTTTGTTTGTTTGTTTGTTTGTTTGTTTGTTTGTTTGTTTGTTTGTTTGTTTGTTTGTTTGTTTGTTTGTTTGTTTGTTTGTTTGTTTGTTTGTTTGTTTGTTTGTTTGTTTGTTCGTTCGTTCGTTCGTTCGTTCGTTCGTTCGTTCGTTCGTTCGTTCGTTCGTTCGTTCGTTCGTTCGTTCGTTCGTTCGTTCGTTCGCTCGCTCGCTCGCTCGCTCGCTCGCTCGCTCGCTCGCTCGCTCGCTCGCTCGCTCGTTCGTTCGTTCGTTCGTTCGTTCGTTCGTTCGTTCGTTCGTTCGTTCGTTCGTTCGTTCGTTCGTTCGTTCGTTCGTTCGTTCGTTCGTTCGTTCGTTCGTTCGTTCGTTCGTTCGTTCGTTCGTTCGTTCGTTTGTTTTGTTTTGTTTTGTTTTGCTTGCTTGCTTGCTTGCTTGGTTACTTGCTTGTTTGCTTGTTTCATTTTGTTTTCTTGTGTGTGTATAGATTCACAAGGTTGTGCCATATAGTCTCTAGAACTAAAGTTTCTGGAAACGCAACCTAACTCTTTATTTTATGTTTTATGTGTGTGTATAGATTCACAAGGTTGTGCCATATAGTCTCTAGAACTAAAGTTTCTGGAAACGCAACCTAACTCTTTATTTTATGTTTTATGTTTTATGTTTTTGTTCACTTTTATGCAAATGTTGCACACTTGTTGAACATGCACATTGTTCTTTCAGTATAATGAAGCAATCAGCCAATAGCTGTGCTGTATAATAAACTATTAATAAACGTAAAAAAATAGATTTATGCATATTCAGTTTATTTTTAAAATAAACCTTGCTTTTTAACCGCCGTCGTCGTCCTAAGTGGCGTAGCTAGAGGGGGGGCAGGGGGGGCGACCGCCCCCCCACAGGACTTCTGAGTGTTGTTTGTCGGAAAATTTTGATGCTTGTCGGAAAATCGGATGGTCGAAGAACGACTGGCACAATCGTGTTATTGTATTTTACAAATAATAACTTTTTACTCTCGGTTTTTTTCAATAAACTAAATAGTATTTGTTGCGAAAAGTCAAGGGAAACGCACGAGAAGTGTCAACAAACACTTTATACTTATTAAGTTGTTATAAACTGGTGACAAAGTGCCGGGTCACGACGTCCGGTTACAAGTGCTATTGCAAAATGCGAACACGCCGAACAGATCATTTTCACAGGTTTAGGTTGACTGTTGACAGCAGACAATTGTTCCGATGAAATACGAGTCGCAAGTCGCAGCTCAAGTCTCATTGACAATGAGTCTTGAGCTGCGCCTTGCGGCTCGTATTTCATTCATTGTTGCAATCAGTATTCAGTGGCAGTGCAATAGCTCAATTACTCAAAGACTCGAATTCTGTTCTCATTTTCTCATCGATGTAAACAAGTAAGTGACATATATAAATAATACTTTTTTAAAATACATGTTACGTATTCAATTGAGTAAACTAAGTAACTAACGTGATATGGCACTAAGACAGGGGCCTCAGGGCGCTTAAAGGACCGCGGCGTCTCGCGCCTCACGTTCACTTCAGCGCACCATGTTTGGTCAAGGTAAGACGAAACGAAAAAAGGTAGAATGTTCTGTGTGTCAAATGACCTTTGACAGCGATTACAGAAAAAAACACAATGAAAAGTACCACAGTGAAATGATAGCTGCCCATCGCCATATTCCGTACAAGCTGGCCGGAGCTCCCGATAATCCATTTATGTTCACACGGAAAACAAAGTCTAGTGTGCCTCCAACAGAGGTCTCGCGCGACTCTGCCGACCCATCCACCTCGACAATGTCCTCATCAAGCAAACCTGAAGACCAACCCACAGTGATGACAACATCTCCAGAGTCAGAACCACTGAAAGCAGTACCCGAACGGGCCGAACCGAATACATCTGAATGTACCACCGTTACAGGCGAAGCCATGATAGAGGAGCAAAGCGGTGAATGTGCTGAACAGCAATCTACTGAAAACGAAATAAACGTTTGGCTCACGTCACTTGGTAAATACCCGACAGATCCAGCCAACTTTCGGGACATTAAAATAAACGCCGCTCTACGCGCAGAAATTGTAAGGTATGGTCCTTGCAAGCCTGTGGAAAGTGCGGATGTAGTATTTCCAAAAGATACTAATGATCGGAGCTTCCACCAGTCATGGTATCAAAAGAACAATGTTCCTCGCGACTGGTTGGTTTATTCAATGAAGGAGAATGTCATGTTTTGTTTCTGTTGCTGGCTTTTCCCCTGTATATCATGTCAAGGCTATGAGAACAATTGGAGTGAAGTCGGAGTTAGCAACTTTAAAAAGGGTTTGGAGAAAATCAGCGGCCATGAAAATTCTGTAAGCCATTGCACCAGTCTTGCTCACTGGAAATCATTCGAATACCGATTATCTACAGGGAAGACGATTGATGCACATCTCCAAGAGCAACTTGACAGAGAGAGAGAGAAAACACTGCAAATTCTTGATCGCATTTTTTCTGCAACACTCTTTTTGGCCCTGCATGCAAGGGATTTCTTTACGAGGCCATCGTTTCGAAAGTCACGAAAATTTGATGACAACGTTTGGGAATAGTGGTAATTACCTGGAACTGCTTAAACTGATTGCAAGGCACGACCCCGTTATGGCATCCCATCTGGCCAGCAAGAAATCTAGAAGCAAGTACACTTCCCCGCAGATTCAGAATGAGATAATCGATTCCATAGCCAGAGTTATTAGAGAAAAGATTATTTCAGAAATACTTGTCGCTAAGTATTTTTGCGTAATTCTTGATACTACGCCTGATATCGACACGTTGACCAATTGGCTTTTTCGGTGAGATATGTCAGCAATGGAAAACCTGTTGAACGTTTTCTTTGTTTTGACGAAATGACAGGTTCGAAAGCTATTGATTTTCGCGACAAATTGCTCGAACTTTTGGCACATTTTAAGCTCAGTACCGAGTTCATTCGAGGGCAAGCAATGGATGGTTGTTCAACGATGTCTGGAATTCATGGAGGACTGCAAGCTTTGGTTTGCGAAATTACCCCCTCTGCATTGTATGTGCACTGCATGGCACATCGGTTGAACCTGGTGCTAGTCAAGGCAGCCACAACCTGTGTACCTGTAAAGTCTTTCTCTGGACTGCTTGGGAGCCTTTACAGTTTTTTTGTCGCTAGTCCAAGGAGAATCGCACAATTGCACAAGTCTCAAGAAAGTGCTAAGCGAAGCTCCGAGATGCCAAAGTCCCTTTCCGACACCCGCTGGGCTGCAAGAGCGAATGCAGTAGAACATGTAAGAGACAACTTTGATTGTTATCTAGATGCTCTGGAGGTGTTAATAGCAGACAATCAACTTGACGCGCGTGGTCTTTCAGATGCAAGTGGTCTTCTTAACGGACTTAGAAGCTTTGACTTCCTGGTGCTTCTCTACTTTTGGTTCGATATTTTGGTGATCACGAAAGCGGCAACTGACAAAGTTCAAGGCCCTTTCCTGAACATCGGTGTATCGTGCCAATTGATTGAAGCATGTATTCAGCAATTTTTATCTATGAGATCCAACAACGACCACTTTGATGCCACCATAGCAAAAACAAGGGAACGTTGTAATTCTCTTGACCTTCCGGCAGAGTTTGAAACGAGAAGACGACGACGAAGAAGAGGATTTTTCGACGAGACACAAGACGAAGAGCAGACTATCGATGCTCAAGAGAAGTTCAGAATTGAAGTGTACAATGTCGTTCTAGATACAATCATCGCAGACCTTAAGACACGCTTCAACGATACTACAGTTGGCGTTCTTAAGGCCTTTGATTGTATCTCTCCTACAACCTTCATGGGCAAACATGGAGACGTTCCTGCTGAATCGAGTTTACAGCAAGTACAAACTTTGTGTAACTTCTATTCGAAAGACCTTTCCACCGAGGCGACAGTATTGATGGAATACAAAAACATACACGCTTTACTGAATGCTTGGGACTTTGTAGATGGCGAAGCTGTTCCGCGGGATGCAGAGGACCTTTTGGTTTTCTTGGAAAAACACAACCTCTCAGCTCAATTTGAAAATATTGTGACGTTGCTGAAACTTGCGCTTACATTACCCGTTTCATCAGCACATGACGAGAGAGCATTCAGCTGTTTGAAGCGGGTAAAGACTTATTTGGGCAGCACAATGACTGAAAATCGCCTCTCCAATCCGCTGGCGTGCATTTCTATTAATCGCGAAAGTGTTTCCGATATTTCCATTAGAGAACTTCAAAAACCATTTCTAAGTGAAAAAACAAGAAGGATTTTTCAATGACGATTTAATTTAACGATGTTTGTGTGCACGATTTGTAAATATTTTTGTCCAACTCGATTCATATGTTATTAAAAAATAGATTATTTTGCACTGGGAGATGTATTAAAAGTTTGAAATTCTGCCTATTCCTTTGCTACGCAGGCTACTTTCTATCCGTCGAAACTCGATTTAGATATCGAATATAAGCCAGTCTTTAATAATGCGATACTATTATAGCCACGCCCATTTGACCACGCCCTTTTGTCGGAAATTTTCAATGCTCGCCCCCTCTGAGGAAATTCCTAGCTACGCCGCTGCCGGGCGTCCTAGCATCTTAAAGTCCCTATTATGTAACAGCGTTGAACAAGTAAGGATTTTTTCGAGAAATCCACGAACTAAAAAAATACATGCGTAAATAAATACATAAATAAAACATACAAACATAGTTCCTAGAATAAAATTGTTTGGAAATGCGTCAAATGTCAAAACGGCTATAACAATGAACTGAGATAACCTTTACAATTTAAAGAAGTCACGGTTACCTGACTATTATCCAAAACACCACCAGTACTGCTAAAATAGTAAAATGATTGTACTGTCTGTAATTGAAGTCAATCTCAAGCAACAGTTCTCATCTTTTGGCCGTTGACGTCGTGTGAAAATCCTCTAAGTGGCGTTGTATAAAGAACGAGGACGGTGTTGAGATTACTCCTGGATCTAACATAATTCATTCTCCTTGTTTTGCAAAAAGGATTCGTTTTGTCTAAAAGACGTCGTCGTTGAGGTTGACGTCGTAGATCTTAAAGTCCCTATTACATTTTACACATCATTGCCGATCTTATTTTTCTAAATTAAACACTACTAACATAGAAACATCTTATTTTTCAGCTGATGTCACCGATCGTCAACTCAGAATCTACGAGAACGTTAAGAACTGGTTGTCGTCGTTACCTTGGTTTGTTAAGGTATGCGCATGGCCATTCAATAGTTTACTAGAATTACTGAACGCAACAACCCCTCGCCCGTTTTATATGCATTTTTGTAACCCCCCCTAATTTCTGATTTTTCAGTCGTTGTATTAATGACACACAGATCAGAATTCAGAAAACATCCCAGAAAATTAGTTAGCAAGGTTCATCTGTACATGAAGTCATGTAATGACACACCGAAGAACATGCAAAGTCAATATTAAAAAAACAACACAAGAACGAGATGAACCAAATGACAAATTTTCGTTCAAAAATAGATTTGATATAAACAGTGGCCAAGAAAAAACACAATGCCAACGTCCTAGCGTTCAAAGACAACTCTATAAACAAGATATTATTTATATCCGCAATTTTCATTTTCAAGATTTCTTCCATTTTAACTCAGCGAAACTGGTAAATACGAATCTTCTATCGTTAAAGTTTCTTCTGCTTTTGTCACCATAAACACTGGCAATTCAGTCTACTCTTTTCAGATTGTTTTTCTCGTTGGCGGTTTCTTTCTTTTTTCATTGTTGACAAATAAATATGACAAGGCATCATTCAGTTCTCTTCATGATCTAAAAAGCCGTTTGCTTCAAAATTTCTTCATCTTTCCCTCTCGAGTTAAGTAGAATACACCAGAGCAAAATTCTTTACCGGCTTTGAACAATTTCAGGACACATCCTTGTTCTTTCAGTTTAATACATTTCGGTCGGCATCGTTTTCGGTCTTCTTTATCGTAATTTTTAGGCTTTTTTCAGTGTTTTTAAGTTGTATTTATTGTTGCCTCTTCTCGCTGCCACATCTCTTCTTAGCCTTCTTTCTTTGGTCTTTTTCCATAGTAATATTAATGTACATTTTAGCTGAAACCATTTTTTCTGGCAAAGATTTCTTTCGTCATTGAAAAACTGTTTCGTAATCCAACCGAACTTATAAATTATAATTTGCTGACGTAAATTGAAATAATTTGAATAATTTAACAGGTTAGTTACCAGTACCCTGCTATCCAAACTGCGCAAGTTGTGGATTTGATAACAAACAGGTTTCAGAATTACTTTCAGCTTGCCGAGATTAGCACCCTCAGCGGGCTCGGGGATTAAAACCCGTACTTAGCTAAATTACAAGGATTTAAAAATTACATTAAATTAGTTATTTGCCGATGCCGAAGGCAGAGGGAAATAACTGGTAGCGAGACACTGACAAATCATGATATTTTGCGATAGAGGAGTTCAATAATTGATTTATCATTCATAAAATAGTTAAAAATTTGAAATAATTCCTGAAGTTAGGGAACGCCAATGATTCTTCTCTATGTCTAATTCGGCATACTAAATCTTCATAAAAATTTTTGTTGGCAAGAGTCTTCCTTCTTATCTCACTAAATCTTCCTTTTAACTATTTCTTTTCTGAAGTATATAGAGGATATTACACGGTGGTGCGAAGATATGAATTTTATCTTCGAGGGGTGATAACAATATTTTACGAATGATCGTAGCGAATGAGTAAAATATCGTTTTTACCACGGGAAGACAAAATTCATATCTTCAAGCCACCGTGTAATTTTCTTTTTATTATATAGATTCAATGCAAAAGGTGGGAAAATGTTTAATCACGTGATCGATATCTTCACTAGTGAGGATATGGAAAATATGTCACTGCATATTTCTTAGTAAAACACTCCCATCTATATAATAAATTGTCGTTATGGACGCTTCCCAGAAAATTATTTGCACTCAGTTATTTGCAGGTGAATTAACCAATCAGAATGCGGGATAGACACCAAATGAATAATGTAAATTGTTGGACGGCTGTGACGTCATTTCCGTCAAATACTAAACAATTATTGGACGCCGATGACGCCACTCCTCAAAGCGCACGAAAATTACAAAATAGCAAAATTTGGCTCTACTGACAGAGAAAAGTCTTTTTACTGCCAGACTTTGCTTGCATGCGAGTACAACGTATATAATTAAAACAATTATTTGACTCGGCTGAACATTGACCTCTGTCTGGATAATTCAGTTTCTTGATATCGTGCATGCTCAGCCCATTGACTCAGCCTCATCCAATAATAGTTTATTAAATGTTATAAAGACACACTTGCCGTTTTCGATAATTTTTTTGCTGGATTTTACGGCTCACACAAGGCCAATCTTCAACATTTTTACGTCAATGAACTTACGAAATGGTTCGTGTGTTTTATTACTCGACCGAGTCTAAGGTTTCGGCCCATCCGGCTTTGCGCAGTATCTTGAATGATATAAAAGATAACGAGCGATTTCGAATGCCAAAAGTATCTACAATGCCAAACTTAAGCACGAATATAAACTTGAAATACAATGCTATATGAAAACCGTCTTGTTTAATGTCATTGAGTTACGCAAATGCTCTAATAGAGGCACAAAAGGCGTTGATGAAGTGAACTTGCAAATGACACCGATATACAACATGATGCTGTGTATGAACCGACGCTGTGATGGAAATACGTTAAATACAGGTGATTGTGTTTTGTAGATTGAAGATTGATTTGTAATATGTCTCGCGGTGCCCTCTCTCCTAAAACGGAACTCAACACCTGCTCTGCGTCTGCTACCGTGCTATAAGCAAGCACCTCCAAGGCGAGTTGTCCCTACCAAACGCGTTTACAAGTACAAAACATAACCCGGCTACTAGCATCACGACAAACAATAAAACAAGAATTGTACGATCGAGCTATGGTAACCCGGGTGCTAGGGTCACATCCATTACAAACTGAGAGGGAACTTATTTATAGGCTTGCCTGCATGCATAATGACCGAATTAGGCCTGGAGTGGTTCATACGTCGCATTTAATTCAGACGAATTTAATTAACTCAATCAATTAAATGCGACTGTAGTGCGAGGCCAATTTTAAAAAAATTCTGTAGAACGAATAATTTTTTTCCCGGGAAAATCATGTTTGTTAACTTTTAAAAAAATTCGTTCTGCAGATTTTTTTTTAAATCGGCCTGTTGATTACTCATACTTCAAGGAAAGTTTTAATGAAAAAAAATTGGGGGTCACCCAAGTTTTTTCCGAATTAAATTAGTTTGAAGGGTAATTGGCAGCCATTTTGAAACGTCATCGTTGCCATAGCAGCAACCGTTGCTATTTATTTGGTAGCAGTTTTTGATTGTCCGACTGTTTAACTATACATAACATTTAGTTTTATTCTTTTTCCGAATTGTTTAATCACGTGTTTTGGACTCTCAAATTTTCAAGAAACTGTATGGAGCCACCTTAAATGCATAAATTATGGTAACATATTTTTTAAGCCCGGGATCAGAGTTTTGTTTACTTCGCATGCGTATTGGACGTTTTTGGCGCGATCTAGCAGGATTTTCCTTGCTCGTCACTGAATTAAATTCGTCGCATGAAACGAAACGACTAAGTTTACGTCGACTAGTCGACGAAGCTAATAATATGGTTTATGAATTAAATTCGCCTGAATTAAATGCGACTCTCTTGAATAAGCGCTGTGACGGCATTTTTGGGATTTCCAAATTATATATTTTTTCTAATGAGGATTATTTACCAATTTCAATTTATTGATTTGGTATCTATATTGCATTGTGATTTAATTGCATTTCAATTCGGGATGTTTGTATGCAAATTAAATAGACCTTTCTGCATGAAGTGCGTGGATAACGCGTTGAGAGATTTGATTGGCACTCGCAAAACTTCGAAATCGGACATCCAAAACTTCGGACAAACATTGGATATAGCCATAAAGCCCATAATGGATGACGGCAAAGCCTCGCTTTCACGAAATCGCCGCATTGTCACATTTACGTATAAGGTTGCGAGTCTCCTATCCGTGTCATTATTAAAATCATTATATTTTCCAAACCACGATGTCTCTTAGAACGCAGGTTAAACGTATTAAAACACAACGGTATGGATTATTTTATTTTGCGTCTGATAAAACCGTAAGCATACTTCCTTTGAAGAAAATTTTGAAAGTGTTGGAAGGTGACAGCATCAGTACGGGGAGTATGGTGCAAGTGATCTACGGAAACCTTCGCCTCAAGGCTCAAATCATTGCCATTCATGGTAAGTACACGTTTATTATACATGCTAAGATTGTTTCTAATGATTGTCATTTTGACGAATCCTTCGCACTGAGCCGAGTCTCCTTTGCACTGAGCCGAGTCACAAGGACATTTTGCGACATTTGCGAGCGAATCACCACTGCACATGATTGCATGCCCCAGCCATGAGGAAAAATTCTATCGTGCACATAAGAGTTTTGTTGTGAGGTTTTGTCATTATTTTTATACATATTTTTCTTTTCAGGTGACCTTAAAATTTTGGAGGAAGAACAGCTTGAATTCCTAAGTAATCCAGGCAATAAAGAGCTTTTTGATGATCAGGATGAAGATGAAATTAACTTGGTAATAAGTTTGTTTGTATATTATTTTAAACTTCATGCAATCATATCAACTGTAAGGGTTTATTTGTGAATTGTGATATAAATATAATTTAAGTATCTTGCCTCAATAGCAGCATATCCTCTCATCTAGAGTTCAAGATTATGCTGAATTGTGAAATGGTCTAGAATTCAGGATAATCCTGAATATTAAAGAAATTAAATCCCACCGCCACCCCAAGGCCCAAACCCAGCCTCATCTCTAAACCTTACCCTAAACCTAACCACCCCCCCCCCCCAGCAACCCTAAATCTAACCCAACCCCTGGTGTCCCTAAACCTAACCACAACCCTCCGGGAAGAAACAGGGGTGCAAGGGGTTGGGGGGTTGCAACCCCTGCCCTTTTTAACCCCTGCCCTTTTTGTGAGACCTCTAATACTAGGTTAGACATTAGATAAACAAATAATTAATCATCTGTTGTAGTACGCAATACAATTCTCTGCAAATCTTGTGAGACTCAAAGTTCGGCTTCAATCTCGTACCCAGTTTGTAATATGCTACACCAAGTGTTTCCTAAAAACAACCGCTTTTCTGAATTTGTGGGCTCAGCTTTCGAATTTCATGGTGAAATTAACCAATCATATAGATAGAGCTGGGTTTTGGCACCCAGTAGGGTATGTTGGTGTGATAATTTCTTCATTTTTATAGTAAAATTTCAACTACAGTGAAACCTGAGTTTTGCGACCACCTCTGGTGCCACAAAAAAGTGGTCGTTAAGGACAGGTGGTCGTTCAGACAGGTAGTGGTGTGACGTCATAGCAGCAATTTTGGCAGCGCTGCGCCCCGCAGCGGTTCTTTATATAAACATTGTTTCAAGGTTAGGAAAATGGCGATTTATCAAGATTTACAAGGGAAATGGAAAAAGCAAGAGTACTTCAAAGAAGTGCAGTCTTTTATTAGAGCGATGTTCTCCACATAAAAATGGTTTCATACTGTCATTCACTTCAGTTTTTGCGCTGTTACGTTTCAGATTCGATTTTTGCGCGGGTTTGGTGTTGTTAAAAGCTCTTGGCTTTATTTACGATCTTCCAGTAGTCATTTATTAATTGTTAGATGTGAACACTCAGTTTTGTCACTTTCCTTTCCAAGTTAAAAAGCCGTTGTAAAATATACAAACTTGTCGCGGTAAACGATTGTCCAGATCAACTTGTCTAAAGTTAACAAATATTACTCATGGTTTGGGATTGTTCAGTCATTGTATTAACTCTCAAACTTCAACTAAAAAGTATTTGGCTTTGGCAGGAGAAATTCACACAGATTTTCATCAACTAATGCTGAAAAGAGACGGGAAGCAAAACAAGACTAAAATGCGATAACACAAGGTAACACGGCAATTGGGCAACACTTCCGGTTTCTTGTTTTCACATGTGTTCGCATTCGCGTTTGTTTACTACAAAAAAATGGGTATTTCTTTAACGTATTTCGGCAGTTTTACGTTGAGTTGGTCACTAATAACAGGTAAATATCTTGTTTGGGACACAAAAAACCGGTTGCTGGTCGCGTAAGGCAGGTGGTCGTTCACTGCAGGTATATTTCAACTACAAATCATCCGTGCCAGAAAAAGTGGTCGTATATGACAGCTGGTCGCAAAACATGGGGGTCGCAAAACTCAGGTTTCACTGTATACTCACTGTTGATTTACATGAAAAAGTTCGCTCGAATTTCTGCAAATGGTGTTTTGTGAGGTTCTAGATTTCAAAAATTTTGGACCCCCCTACTAATTGTTGTTGTGGTTGTTGAGTGTTCTCGAAGAAGCATAACGAGGATATCTAGTATCCCAAATTGTTTAGAATGCTGAACGACTTTGCCCTTTTTTTTGCGTTCAACCCCTGCCCTCGAAATTTTCTAGTTGCGCCCCTGAGAAAGCTTATTTTTTCAATGAGATTTAAGGATAGTTGAAGATTTTATTCTTTATTAGAATATAATTCTCAATTGTATAATAAAAGGATTGATTTTGAAGCAAACAAACCTGTGCAATAGGATAAAATTGTTGATCTTTGATTACTGATGTCTTGTCATGGATCATCAGATAAGCTAATTTTATTCATGATTTCTCCTTGCTCTTGTTTACCAGAGCCTCTCGCTTAACCAGGCCCTAGGTAATGGCTGCAAATTACAGTCAGTCACTGAACATTGCCCAACATGATTTATGTTATTGTCTGTCTGAACCATGACCACCATTAAGTTTAACAATTACACGCACAAGACAACAAATCATTGTTTTAAGTAAAACTTGTAATTTATCAGCTAAAATTTTGTGACTTGGGAGTATAAAGATTACAGTACAAATCCTGAGTTTTCAGCTGCAGAGATATAAAATATTGTCTTGAGAGAACCTAGGGATATATTAACAAGATGCCTGCTTAGGTGTTCACTCGGGCTACTCGTAGCAATGCAGCTTGGCATAGCCTATGTGCAACAGCATGCACACATTAAGCATTTGTTAAAAAGTACAAAATAACCTACAGTGCCAGATTCAATAGATTCAGTGGTGGATACAGGATTTTTGCAAGGGGGGTGACTATAAGGCGCGCAGTTCTTTCTTTCAGAATATTTAACAAGGGGGGGGGGGAGGAATTTCAGAGTCTCTGAAATAGCATTTCCTGCATTTTGAGGGAGATTTGAAAGAGTTTTTGAAGGATATAAATTACCAAACAAACTACCCAAATATATGAATACAGTACACCATACCATACAAGGCATACATCCTGTAGATGTTCCAAAATTACTATGTATATTCAGATTTCAGATTGAGATTGTATACAATACGTCAAAATAATTGTGATTCTTACTGTTTTAAAATTGGTGTTTCAAATTTACAAGATATTAGTGTATCATGATGTCCAGTCTTATTGCAAAGGAGAGGCCATTAGCTACGGTCTGTATCAATAAGCATTGTTATAATGCATGCTTTACACACAAGTGACTGTTGTGATTTGTATAAACAGCTGCTAGTGCATCGCTGTATAATCCTGTATTGGTTGGGACAGGGAAGGGGGGTGACTAGTCACCCAGGTCCTCCCCCCTGTATCCACCCCTGAGATTCAAGCGATCATTAGGCCACCCCGTTAAGTTAGCTGCCAGTTCATCAGCCATTATAGATAGTGAAAAAGTGGGATTGAATGAGCTACAAGACTGGCAAAACATTGGTGCAGCTATAACTTCACAGTGTTAATCTAGACGTGCAAACAGTAGGCTGATGCAGTATATCGATAATTATCGGGTTTTTTTACTCGGTATTTCAAAATTTCAAATATCGATATATCGATAGTACCGAAATTTTCAATATTTTCGGTAAATTTCGGTATTATCGGTACGGTACTACGGTATTGCGTTTATATTATTAAAAACGTCGTATCGCTAATTCCAACTATTGAGGAGGATGATAACCCTGCGACTTCCCCATGCTCAGTCAGCTTGTATGGAAATAGTCTTGCGATTCCAGCCAGCAGTTCGTCGTCTGAGAGTTTAGCAAAGCTGGTCAGGTTATAACTCCACACCGAGCCCAGTTGAAGCCTGATGAAGCAAACATGTTGGTGTTTCTTGCAGAAAATATGTGATTGCCAAACTTAATATTACTATTTAAAACTTCTAGATTTGTAACAAAACTTTAATTTTGCAAAATCTAGCGTCGAATGTTTAAATATGGCCATTAACAAATAACAAATAACACGGAGCCAAATCATTGGACTCGTGTAATTGTTAGTGTTTTTAGCTTTTCTGTAGACTTTGCTGAACTGGCTGCAGAACAGGTTGTATTATCCAAAATAAAGCCAGATTTACACTTGAGCAATAGTGACCAGAGAAGATGCCGCATGAAGATGAGCACACCGCATAGTTTTGCAAAGCCTATCGGGATGATGCAATAATTGCAATTTGTCAACCAGAAAAATAATTTTACTCTGTCTAACACCAGACGATTTTACTCATCAAGTGAGAACCCCTAGGAGGGGAAGGGTTAAGGCAGACAGATTGGCAGATTACAGTAGGCCCAGTTGACCCTTTCCCTCCTTCTCACTTGACCTAGTAGGGAAAGGGTTAATTAATCATGAACCAAAATTGTGACCTTTTATTAAAATGTGATCATGTTTCATTGAATTGCTGATCAAATTACAGTGATGCTATGTCATGATTGGACTGGAAAACCATACCACTATGGTTGTACTAGTCTTGGTCTGTATAACAAGTCAGCATGATCTAAGATGTGGTGGAAGCTAGTAATGATAGTGTTAACTGTTATTGAGTGCAACTAAGTGGCAAATATTGTCTATAGTGAGTTTACTTTCCTTGCAGACTGAGATAAAGAAAAATGAAAGAAAAAGAAATGCTGATGAACAAGTAAGTTTTTCACCTTTGTACAGATTTACATTGTAGTTTATCTGATCAGGACTAAAAATATAATTTTGTCATCATCAAAATAACTACATGGGCAGAAAATGCATCAAATGACAGAAAATGTTATAACTAAGGAGTCTATTCATTCTTGTGTGATGCATGTAAGTTTACAGTATATAAATGTATAATATGTATAAATGTACAGTATGTACTGTCAGGTACATAAAGGCAAGACAGTACAGCAATCAGACTAACATGTAAACAGTAACTTGTACTGAAATCAGACATACGGTGTGTTTTACAAAGTTTGTTGCAAAATTGCGAAGTTTATTTCAATGTTTGGAAATTGACAAGTATGTTGTAACCAAGGTTCGAATTAGTTGAGAAAAAACGATGTGCAACTTTTTTTCGAAAATGTGTCCACTTGGCTGCGCCACGCGTTCAATAAGTGAGAGACTTGGGCAAGTCTAATGTGATTTTGACATTAGGGAACTTTAAATGCATTTTAATCGCTTTCGGACTCTTGATCAGAAAAGTAGGTGTGCTGGTGCGCTGCGTCGGACGTGTCGTTGTTTTTCTTCTTTCATTTTTCGGGATAATAGTACTTGAGCCAGGCAGTGTTTAGTGTTTCTTTCCATTTCTCAACAGCGTTTACTTTGCTGGTACAGCCTTTTGATAAAGAAGCCATAGTAAAGCACGGAGTAAAGAGAGCGATTTCGATTGAACAGCTTTTTCAAAAAGCAAAACAAAAGAACTAATGCCAAATATGGGACATCCGATTATTATCATAAGGTCTGGTGACAGCTAAAAAATCACACCTGTCATGGCGGCTAAAAGTATCACACCTTGACGTGACACCTCACAGCTGAGATAAAAAGAACTTTATCCATGTCAAAGATTCACGAACACGCTGCTAGATCAAAGCTGATTCAAAGGGATTCAAAGCGAAAGCGCTTTTTATAAAATCATAAGACAACAGATTGGCAATGCATTACCTATAAACATGGATGGATGCTCATTAGCCCCAAGTCTTTTTTTGCACATCGTTTTGAAAAGTGATATGCAATTTTCACTATTTAGGCCAAAACGATGTGCAAATTGCACATTGCACACCGTTAATTCGAACTCTGGTTGTAACCATGGTTGTCAATTACCCAATGAAATTGTGGGCTTTTGAATCAAAGCTCATTCAAAATTGGGTAATATTGGCAACCTTGTTGAAAATGTTGTTGCCGAGTTTGAATGAACTTTGCAAGTTCCCAACAAACTTTGCATCACGTTGCAGTAAAGTAATATAAGCATTACTGTAATTGTATTCGTGCTTTTTATTGGACGGCATGGGAATTAGCTCTTTCTTATTCAAATATTTCGTATTGTTTCACCACCCCAGTGGGCCACCGATCACGTGAGTGAAAACGCTCTATAAAGACGTACCTTGTATTTAAATGTGGCTTAATTTGATTGAATTGAACAATTTTCTGTTTTTTTCAGGCTATACCACTACGAAACAAAAAGAAAAGAGAACTTAATGAAGGAAGGACAGAAAATACATGTACATGTATGCACGCTGAAGTAAAAGAAAGTGAAGAACAAGATCAAGAAAGAGAAGAACAAGAAGGAAAAGGACAAGAGGGAGAAGGAAAAGGACAAGAAGGAGAAGGACAAGATGGAGAAGAACAAGAAAGAGAAGGACAAGGAGAAGAACAAAGAGGAGAAGAAGAAGAAGAACAAACAGGAGAAAGACAAGAAGACGAAGGACAAGAAGAGGAGAGACGAGATGGAGAAGGAAGAGGAGATGGACAAGATGAACAACACGAAGATCAAGAACTAGGCGAAAACCAAGAAGGTGAAAATCAGGGGGATTTAGAAGAAGAATTAGGAGAAGAACAAGAAGTTGAACAAGAAGGAGATTTTCCTCGATTAGAAGAACAGGTTAGTTTGCATTTATTGATATGCTAAATATGTGTTATACTGTATTTACATGTAGGAATTATGCCAGAAAACTGTTGATTGGAATATTGATGAAAGCCAATTATCGGCAATTAACCAGTTCAGCCAAATGATATATAACGACCTATCACTGCCACTAGGGCATTGACCACTGATATACATGTACTGTATGTCCTTTGGTTGCTGGTTTTTAGTTTCTACAACTGCACTTATCACCAAAACCGATGATCAGTGCACGGCATCAGGTGAAAAAAGCATGCCATGGTTTCCACCCAAAACATCGAAGAATATGTCTGCATTCCTAAAGTTTTTTGGCTGGAGAATTCAAAATTGGCAAATGACCAATCATATCTCAGTGATCTCACAAGTGGCACATGGACCAATCATATTTCAGGTGTCAATTTCAAAGGCTAAGGAATGTAGACAGATTTGTTAATGTTTTGGGCAGAATCATGACAGGTTTTTCTTGACCCATGCCCGCGGGAGATCGGTTTTGGAAATACTGTACCTATTTCATAATCGTCAATCTGTCGATTATTTATTTCTATAAATACATACCTGCATGCAGTTAGAAACCAAAAGCTCTCAAGTGAAATCAGCCACAAGCACTGTCGTTGACGATATGTCCACGATTGGACAATGACTGGTACTGGAATTTCAAGGCTATGTCAATGTATTTTTTAACAAATTTTACTATGAGGGGAATTTTCCAGAGCAAATGCAAGATTAATTACAATCCAATGATTTATTGCATTGTAATCAATCCTAACATCTAGGTCGTGTTACCCAAACAAAAACCCTAACCCTAGTCAGTAACCGAGTTTTCCACCAAGCTTATACGCTAACCTGCTCCACAGGTTTACTCTTTTCCATGCAATAAACCAGATTTAGGTTGGTTTTGCACACATTCTTCCAACAGAAACCTCTTTGTAAAGTACAGTATATATACTTTATCAAGTATACCAATAATTACTGCCATGGCGATAGAACTGTTCCTAAAGTATCGTTGCAATTTAGTCTTTCAACCTGACCAATTCATTTGATGAAGTTTGTTGAACAACTTCCTGCTTTGAATTTGATTGGTGTTTGACTAATAAACATGCTGTACATGTACTTCCTATTTGGTTGTTCAAAACCAGGAACCAATCAAATTCAAAACAAGAAGTTTTCAACAAATTTCACCAATTGAACTGGTCAGACAGAGCAAATGAATTGCAACAATATTTTAGGAACACTTCTATTGCCACGACAATATATAAGGAACTACCCTGTAGGTTTCAACTACGTTCCGGTACTTTTCCTACCTTTCGTGAATTTCCAAAAATGCAAGGACGAGCGTTCGATTGTGTTTGACTTGTCAATATCCAAATTTCTGACACATTGGCTATATTAGTAGTTTCACTCACATTCTCTTCAAGTTAGGTTCACTGGCTCTTTTCCAGCTAGTGAAAGACCACTATTTGACCCACTGCTTTATGGCACATGAATACAATTTCTGTCACTGCCTTCTTTATTTTCAAAATTTAGTTGTTTACAGCAAGTGTACGAATCTTAAAATTTTATTATTAAGTTTCTTAAAATTTGCAAGAAACGTGTAGCAGTCTTGTCGATTGATTACAGAATAACAATAGTTTCCCATTCTTTTTGGTCGGGAATTTGCGCGTGCGCAAAACGTTTGGCCTTGTTACCAGCTTTCTGACTCCAATTTCGTGTTAGTCGGCACTTTCTTAAAATACCGAGTCACCGCCGCTCATATGCAAATCGTTTTTGTCAGTCGCGGATATTTGCATATAAGCGGATTAAAAGAAAACATTTTCATATAATTTGGGGGTTCCAAAATCCTTTGCATAAAAGCGACTTTTGTATATAAGCGATTTGCATATAAGTGGCGGCGACGCAAATTTCGAAACCGTAGACAGTCGAGCATCTCATTGATGGTCGAGCACATCATTGTCTCGTTCCCAGGTCGCGCAAGCGGAAACCAGCGCAGCGCGCGTTGGGGCTAGCTTGGTTCCCAGAAGATACTTACTGCGACAGTTTTAGAAAAGGCATGATAACCAGTCAACTTGATTGACTTCATATCGTTGATACTATTGGCTATCTTTTCAAAATAAAAACACTAGAAAGTGACACTGTGTGCCCCCATGCGCGCTGGTTTCTGCTTGCACGATCTGGGAACGAGACTAATGATGTACTCGACCGTGTACGGTTTCGAAATTTGCGGCGGCGACTGTAGTAAGTCCTGGTGAAAATATACAACTCCACATTTTTTTCATTTTTCTGTGACCCGCTCTAGGCGTTGCTGAGATTATTTGATATTCTAGCTTTAACAAACTGTGGTTATAATAGTTATACACAGTAGGTTAATATGTATTTACTGCAACTATAGTAAATGTAGATAGTAAAAAGTTGACATTTATTTAATCGTGTTTTACTTGTGTTTAGGCAACCGTAATTGCTCGATTTCGTCCTTGTCGTAATGAATGTTGCCCATCAAAGGCCAAACAACGACCAGTTTTTGCGTCTCGAAATAAAATAGTTGTCGACAAGGAAAAACCAGCATCATCCAATATGCCAAAACACACTTCATGTTCGTGTTCTCACGCACATTCCATTTCTTCGCCTCCAAGCGCACCTGACGTCTTCAGTCCTACTCCAAACCATATAACTCTTTCTCCATATTCTTTTCATTCATCTCCTTTTATTCCAGCAAGTGGTTTTGTACCAAGTATGCCAATGGCTCATCCTCACAGTTTTCCAATGAGCTACGGAACTTCAAGCAGTGCCAGTGATATCTCGCAACTCTTTTCCATATTGGCCCGATTGGAACAAAAGATCGATCATTTGAGCTCTTGTGTAATTATGAATGGCAATGGTAGTCATGTGAATTCAACTCGTGTAATGAACGCCACAAGCAATGACCAAGAAGACGAAGATGATGATGAGGGAGAGCCTGTAGGCAGTGAGTCAACGACGTGTCCCTGTGGCAAGACCTCTAACATTCAAAGCGAATCAGACTCTCGGACCGTGGACAACGACACAATCATCCTGTTAAAAGCTCGAGCTAATAATTCTCACACAAACTTTGCTGTTCAGTTAGTAAGACACATGTTTCATACCAGTGAAATTATAGGCCGCAATGTAAATGGAGTTCGGGGAAAATTGCAGGTTGATCCTGTACGTATAAATAAAATAATGGAGTTGGTTCACCAGAACTTCCCTGCTGCAGTAGCTGAGAGAGATGTGATGTGGCGAAATTGTCGAAAAGCGATTGACTCGTACCTTAGGAAACTGCGTTTTAGAAGTGTATAGTTGCCAACTAAACTTAGCCTAGCAGCACGTAAGTTGATCTGTTACGTATTCTTGGTTTGCACTTGACATCATGGCGGCCATGTTGGGGTATGTTTTTCTCCAACATGGCCGCCGTTTCTTTGCCTTCCAAATCTCAAGGGATTGATTGCAAACCACCAATTTGTATGTTCATATTTTAAAGCTTTTTAACAAGCTTAGGTATACATTATATAAATATATTTTCTCGGTGTAGCAGCATATGATATAGAACAGGGACAAAATCTACAGCTGTTCTAATTATATTTTGTTTTAAGAATATTCATGTTTGAAAAATATATATATACAAGTTTTATCTTTTCCATATTTGTCTACGTCATGCATTTGCTTCAACGCTTTTACTTAAACTTCTTGGTCATTGCGTGCATGACGATTGCATGCATGACGATCAACTGATTTTTGGAGACTAATGCAGTAACGATCGAGAGACAATTCAGCGAATTTTTAAATATGGAAGTCATGCCGAGACGATTCCAAGCAACTATCAGCTTCGAAGAAAGCATTATGTAGCGTGTCCTCGTTTCAAACTTATGCCTTAATGCCACTTTCCTTTGAATCAGCTTCGCCCGCGCGGGCAGAGCGTTCATTCGAAGCGGTCAAGCGGACCGATCGAGCGCTCGCCGCTCTGCCTTCGCTGGCAAAGCGGACGCAATGGAAAGTGGCCTTAAGCACTCTGGACTCCATGCAATCTGATTGTAGCGCGATTCGTATGATTGGGGCATTTATATGGAAACCATATACTCCATAGAGCCTTTGGCTGGTTATTACTCGTGCCAACCTCGTACCCAAGGGTCTTATCTCCGCTCTCCACCGCCACCGCCCAGTACTCGTGCTATACCTGTGGTCGGCCAAGTATACATGTAAATGTCATGAACAACTGAACAATAATATATCTAATGTCGTTCTTGACTTTAACCAATGCTATCAGTATCATTTCCATTTTTTGGGTACATTCCGGAGAGTGAATGTATTGCAATTCAGATTTTGATGAATAAATTATGATGTGAATTAATCGAATTTTTAAACCGGCCAATCAGAATATAGAATCGACCAGCCGATACCATTTTCGCCGACCTCCCAACGTGTAGGCAAAATGTCCTGGGCACAAGGTTGACGAGTTTCTGGTATACCAAGAGGCCAGTAGTTCACACTGGCCCTTAGACTTGCTCCAAGTAATAATAATAATAATAATAATACGTTTAATCAAAGGTTTTGCAGTAAAAATACTGAATTACACAATTGTTTCGTACATTAAATGAATATAAATATTTCCATAATAATAATTAATTGTCTAGGATACACTAAAGGCGATTTTACGAATATTTAATTGTAATAAACTTACTGAAGCGTTCAGTTAAAGTTCGTTGCGTGTTATTATTTACATTTCGGAGATAATAATCATGCCTATTTAAGGAGGGAAATGGCCTAATTATATTATAAAGTGGGTTACTTTTAGATGCTCTAGTCCGGGTTGAACTAACCAACCTCCGACACGACTCCTCCCTACGAGTTTCCAAAGATTTGAGCATTGAAACCTGCAATGCGTCACAGTAAGACATACCAGGATAAATGATCTTGAGGGCCCTCTTTTGAATCGACTCCAAATGGACGGACAAGTAATCCGGCAGGGCGGCCCAAACAGGGGATGCATACTCGAGACTGGAGCGGATAACTGAGCAGTAGATGGTTACCAGATCACCGGGTTTTAGTCCTGCTTTGGTCAATTGCCGGAGGGCATAAAGACGCGAATTAGCCTTCTTCAGGATAAAATCTACGTGTACATTCCAGGAAAGGTCGTCGGACAAATAGACTCCCAACAGTTTAAAATGATGTACTCTTTCAACACTCTGCTCTTGGATGTATATAAGTTGATCACATGGTACTCTATATTGAAGAAAGTTTATAAACATCTCTTTGCATTTCCGCGGATTGAGCTCCATACCACGGGCAAAAGAAAAATTTGAGATTTCATCGACAACTATAGGCAATAGGCTAGGAGAGCACCTTGGTATAATTTCCAATGCTGTCGTGTCATCCACAAATTTAAGGCGGCCATTCCAATCTTTTAATAAAGGGTTAACCAGTACGGCAAACAAAAGTGGGCCTAGTCTTGTTCCTTGGGGTAGACCACCTTTAAGTCTTTTCCACGAAGACTGATACCCATCGATCTTAACACATTGTTCACGGTTAGTTAAAAAGGCCGCAATCCATTGGACAAGTACCGGGTGGACGTCGAGGCTTTCAAGTTCGGTTATGATTACATTATGGTCCACGAGATCAAACCCCTTCCTAAAATCAGCAAAAAACAGTCGGACGGAGCTGTGGCCTTTATCTAAGGCAGAGAGGATTTGGTGAACAAGATAAACCAAGGCATGAGTAGTTGACTTGTTTGGAAGTGCAAATTGTTTGATGTCAAGCTTGTTTATTACTTGAGGTAATAGCGAATCAATTGTAAATCCTTCCATAATTTTTGAAATTTGTGAGGTTAGTGAAATCGGTCTCAAGTCGTTCTCGATGGACGAGGGAGGGAGCGTCTTTGGAAGTCTGCCTCTTGGTTGTTTCGAGACGGGTTTGTTTCGAGATGTCAGTTTATTATTTTTGATTCAGTATGTGTGGTGGGAGGCAATGCGGAAACTTGGAAAGGCGGGCGAGCGAGAATGCGGGCGGGAGGAAGCGGGCGAGCGAGAGGCACCTCTCCCACCTTTCCTCCACGATCGAAAGTCGCATAGAAAATCGGCCACTTTCATGGGGCAGTTCGCAGTCCACGTGCGTGCTGGCTCAAGTAAGTTGTCGGCCGTGTATTGACATTTACACGCAAGATATTCGTTCTACGCATGCGTAGCTAATACGGGTCAGCCCGTATTTCACGAGCCTCGACAGGCGGCATTTCCGATCGTGCCGCCCGCCTCAGTTTCGCTTGCTCGCCCGCCTTGCCAATTGCCTCCCACACATTGTATTTATTAAATCAAATTAAAACAACTCGAAACAAACCCATCTCGAAACAATCAAGAGGCAGACTTGGTGCAAATCTAACTGGCCCTTAGCATTTCGTACCCAGGCTTATTTATTAACACCTTTGTAATAAATATATTTATGCTTTGTAAATGGTTGTTGAAAAGCCCTTTTGGGAACTTCTATTAAACATATCTATCTACCTGATTAAACATATCTATCTACCTGTAAACGTATCTCGGCTCGACTGAATAGAATGCTTGATTGCACCATACTCTAGTGTCTGTATAAACTGAGTGTCTGGAAACGCAGTCAAACTCTTTGTTCTAGGAGTGGCACAACAATATCAGTCAAACATGAATAAGGAAATAAACCGTGCTAACAATGAAATAAACAAGATCAAGCGAAAGGAGAAAAACAGAACCAGACTTTTTTTTAGCTTAGTTTGGAATAACGAAATACTTGAAGTATTACGTATGTCAGCGCTCAACGAATTAAAAAACGTAGGGCCCTGATAGGCTATAATGGGAAACTGTCTTATTTTTGTTCTACGCCACGGAACATAAAACAGCCCAGAACTGCGCAGATTATGACTGCATTGCACTTCGTTAACATTATCAAAGTTTCTTGGGAACAGATTATTCGTATAATAGGTAATAGCATGGTTTCGAGTGCAATTTGGAAAAAACATGCACACTTGAGTTTTTCAAAAGACTACCAAAATTGAGTCCAAAGGACGAGTGCTATTTGAGGTCTTTGAAAAACTCACGAGTGCGTGTTTTTTTTCAAATTGCACAAGAAATCATGCTATTACTTATTAATATACATAAAAAATTTAACAGGAAAATCTTTTTTTCTAGTCAAAAATGATTAATGATTTTTGTACAAATTTAAGAAAATACAAAATTTGCACTGTATTTCCTTTTTTCTGCACTGTATTTCCTCAAAACTGCACTGCTCTCAGCCAATCAGAATTGAGAATTTTTTTCATGTGTATTATTATTATAGGAAAACAAACTTTCCCAAATTGAATAGATAGATGTTTTCAAATTTCAATATCCTGAGATCTTTAAATATAGGGCCTGCAGTGACCAGTGTCCGCATCAAATGTCGCAAATCGCAATCATGAAATGTCGTAATAATGAAGCAATCCGTCAATAGCAGCGTTTGGGCTTAATCACTCAACCATGTTGCATGTATAAATATTAATGGTTTGTCCACTTTATAAACACGTACTGTGAGTGTTTTCAATAGCTTCAAAAGCGATCCATTTATTTGGTAAATTTATTGGCGTAGTAATTTTGAAAAACAACGTCTATATATGGGCCGTTCATATATGAGGCGGGCAAGCCTACCGGGCTGATTTTATGTCTTGAAAATTCTTATTACGACTATTTGAGATATGTAGATCGAATGACAAAAAAAAGCAAAATTGGTTTCGTTTTTCTGTAAGTAATATACCGTAGAATCCCGAAAGTAGAGGCCCCCCCCGAAAGTAGCGGCCCCCCGTAAGTAGCGGCCCCCCGTAAGTAGCGGCCCCAAGTCATCGCTTAATTAACTCAAAAGTGTTAAGTTTCAACGATCAACGTACCAAAGTGTATAACAGTCAGAGTTGAAATGGCATAAGGAAAAACTAAAGCATATTAAATGTGGTAAATAGGAAGGAACAAAGAAGAATATTCCCACAGTATGTTAACGTATTTTACCACCCGAAAGTAGCGGACATGGTATCCTATTTCTTTTGTAGCCAACGAAAGATTTTCGTGACATAAAATTAGCCAGGTAATCGGGCTAGCTTGCCTCATGTGAACAGCCCCCATTAGCCGAGACAATTAAAGCGAAAGTTTATGTAAATCAGGAGGATTTTTTGTCAGGACATGGTACTGAATACTGAGCTCCTTTGCGTTTTCCTCATGAATTATTAATTTTACTGTCGTGGCAATGGAAGCGTTCCGTAAAATATTTGTTGCAATATCAAAATTGTTGCAATGAACAATAGGCGAGTTTCAGGGTATTGCGCGCGCATCGTTTTGCAAAGAAATTGGCGGGCTCTTGGCGGGCTTTCCACAAAGTAAGCAATGTCAAACAGACTTGCTAGCGAGCCAACAACAGCAGAATAACAGTGTTAAACATCCAGAAACTGCATCTATACGTTGTTTATTTTTAACAGTATGTTTACTTTGAGTGGAGCTGGCTAGTTTTTTTTTGAAAAATGATGCGCGCGCAACACCCTGAAACTCGCCTATTCATTAAATAAGATTTGTTGACAACTTTCTGTTTTTAATTTGATTGGTGTTTAGCAAATAATCCTGTTTCTTATTGCTTGTTTCAAAACCAGAAACCAATCAAATTCAAAACAGGAAGTTAGCAATAATTCTCATCAAATGACTTGAGGAATATATTGCAACGATATTTTAGGAACGCTTCTATTTCCACGACAGTAAGTGTGAATAAAAAGTTTGAAACTTTGTGTCCTATTGTTTGCGTAAATGTCAACGGGCGAATCGTTATCAATCAATTTTTTTTTTACTTAGCTTCGTTTAATTGAGATGGCAGGTCAAATGCCAGAATGTGATCATGACAACACCAATCTTCGTAATGGTCCAAACTGGATCTGGTGGTGCGTGAATCTCTTTCCTGTGGAAGCCACCTTGAAACTTGAAATCATCGCAATGACAGATGTGAGGCCGCGTTTAGATAAAATTCAAAGTTTCATAGAACATAACTCTACCAACTAAATAGTTTACAGTCAGTTTCAGCTTGCTTTTGAAATCTGAAACGTATAATTGAAATGAACATTCCGAACTTACGTTGCAATGTTCAGAACTACATTGCGAGGTAGATACAAATTTAAGTCGGCAATTTGTTTGAATTGTTTCTGTTTAACCAAGTATCTCAGTATTATTCTTCATTTCCGTCAAACACTACACAACAAATAATCTTATACTTCGTGATTTCGGCATTTCGCCAAAGGATTCAATCCAAAGCTTATTAAATTCGAACTTCACAATGAACTTCGCGAACTTCCGTACCTTAGTTCCCAACCTTCCAACAAATGTTGACAAACGAATTTCAAAAACCAGCTGAACTGACTATACAGTGCATGGTTCTTCTTGCATTCATTGCATGCATGGTCTCTGCCTTAAAGTACCCATAAAACGAAAATTAAGGTCTATTATATTTAACATCTTTTGCAGTTTTACCTTTCCTTACTTCGATGTTGAGATATAGTTCAGGTGTTTGATATGCAAAATAGACATTTTGACGTCATATGAGCAAAATGACTTATCGTATTACTTATCAGAGAAGGTTATATATCCTTTGGTGTTTCTAAACCAAATGAATTCGAAGGAATTTTCTCCCACAACACCAAACGTACATGTACATTTTTTTAAAATATCAAACAACCTGAAATATATCAACAACAAAGCAAGGAAACGAAAAACTGCAAGTGTTGTTGTGTTAGTTTCAGTGTTACTAACAGTGTTTAACTGGAAACTTACTGTTACAACGCGACTTGTAGACCAACAAGTACTTGTAACCGAGCGGTTAAGACTCGTTCCTAGAGGACTGGGCACAGTCTAAGGTATAAATAACCTTGCTCCGCTATCTGAGTTCTAGTGGCTCAATGGTTAGAGCGTCTGGCTAGCATTCAGAAGGTTGTGGGTTCGAGTCCCGCTTATAGCTCAGAGTTTTTCTGAGTATTACTAACTAACACAGCTTGTACAGCAAGCAACTGACAATTATTGTTGTGTTGTTTCATATAAGCACTTTAACCCGTTAAGTGCTTAATTGAGTACATGCATGTATATAATATACATCAATCCTGAAACATAAACGCTACGGTAGTATAGCCCACCACAAGCCAGATATAGACAAATTAGCATATTTGTTCATCGTAGTGAAATATAGACCAGATTTGGAAGCCTTAATTGTTATATGTATTTTTGTACAATGAAGCAATGAGGCAATAGTAACGATTGGGTTCGATCACCCAACCATGATGCGGTTTTTAAAAATAAGTATATTTCAAATATTCATCAACCTAACTGAAACAAAGGATGTAGTTAAATATACACATGCAAGTTTCTGTCAAAATACTGATTAGTTTAAGTATGGTTTAAGAAGCTATACGAAAGCTCTCTCCGCGGGCATTATGAAAATTGTTAATGCCCTACGATTGGAAACAAACAAAAAATCCTAATAAGAAACTTTTATTGCCGCAAAACGACGAATTAAATAAATGACGATGAACCTTATAAAGTAAATTCTAGTATCCAGACGGGAAAGAAACAGCAGAAAATAACGCTAGTTCGGTATTTTGACGAAGTTAAAGGAAGCGACGAACCAAGAAATACAAGATTGTTTTTATAACCTCGACCGTTTATATTCTGTGTGATTTTATAACCTCGACCGTGTATATTCTGCGTGATTTCGTTCGTTCCGTTCGTTCGTTCGTTCGTTCGTTCGTTCGTTCGTTCGTTCGTTCGTTCGTTCGTTCGTTCGTTCGTTCGTTCGTTCGTTCGTTCGTTCGTTCGTTCGTTCGTTCGTTCGTTCGTTCGTTCGTTCGTTCGTTCGTTCGTTCGTTCGTTCGTTCGTTCGTTCGTTCGTTCGTTCGTTCGTTCGTTCGTTCGTTCGTTCGTTCGTTCGTTCGTTCGTTCGTTTCTTTACGACAAAATATCAAACTGAGGCCTTGCTATACTGATCGAGTCAGTAATAGGTGAATTAGCGTCAATGTGTTAAAAACCTGCATGGTTGATACTTCACTGCATGTAAAAGCCGGGCGGTACTTTTTATAACGAAACTCAATCATGTGTATTTCCAGGTTTCAGCTTGCTTTAACTTCGTCAGGATAGTAAAATTCACTTTCAGAATATTATTTGTCACTGATTTCAGTAAATTTCGTAGTTTGGAGGTAACAAGACATTCTAAAAGTTTTATTGTAGGATTCTTGTTTGTTTCTGCATAGGGCATTGACAATTTTCACAATTCCAGCGGCCATTATCGAGGTACTTTGCCACGTTAGCAACCAATCACAACGCGCGATGTTACCGGAAATAACCTGTTCCATATAATATTGCATTCATAATCTTTGGTTCACAATGGCTTGTCTCACCCCCCACGTGACCCTGTCCTCTTCCTTACTGCGATTGGTCAGTTATAGCATTTGAGGGGGAAATGTTTTGCCCTTTTTGCCCTCAAACGCTAACCGACCAATCACAATAAGGCAGAGGTCAGGGTCATGTGAGGGTGAGGCAAGCCCATTGATTTCATGTTTTGTTTCATATATCTTTAAGATTAAAAATTGGCTATGATTTTTGGTTTAAAAGTTTAAGTTGTTCCACTAATTGTTCTAACTCGTATACTTTTAGTATAAAATAAGCATATATATGCTGTACTTTATATATAGTTAATAGTTATCATATATATAGTTATTTGTCATTAATATATAGAGTCGTATAAAAATGTACCACAATGTAAAATGTATCTACTCCGTGCCGATAGCAATGGTAGAGGCCTAACTAATTGGCTAACTAAGAGGCCTAACTAATTGGGATCTAACCTGCTCGTCCGCACTTTTCTCCTTATAAATTAACGAGTTCTTTTTAAAATGTTGAACACACGTGGCTAGGTGAATGTAGTTGGTAAACTTGTCATGCAAGCCAAAAACAGGACAATCGTTTTCTGTCAACCATCCAAGAAGCAGTTCAATAGAATTTGCGAAGCAATGAAGAATCTCTGGAGGAGCTTTGCTTGATCTAATGAGATTTAATTTATAAGACGAAGAATGTTCCTTTATCTTTGATGGTGGTTCCTTCCACAATTTGTCCGTGCAATCGAAAAAACACGGTAGCAGGTTGACATAAGTTGGCTTATCGGGAAGATGGTTTAGAGTAACTGCAAGAAAACAAATGTCTGGAGCATAACGTTGTCGACACCAAGCAATATTTAGTTCATGAACCAACTCAGTGGACTTAACAAAGCTGCTGGACAGCAAAGGAATGACTAGACGGGCATTTTCCAGGTAGTTTAAGCAAGCTGAGTTAGTTTCTTCCAATGATTTCTTGATTATTAATGACTGATTGTGCGATATAACTATTTCACAAAACAGTTGGCAATATTCTGCATCTTCTGCAGACGAGATGACATAAATATCGACATGATTTGGGATAATCTTTGGCGATGGTGTAGTGGCAGAGGGTACGCCATCTTGCTCACTTTCTTGTAACAACAACCCATTTCTAATGGTTGATGTGAACTGATCTTCATTTTGAATAAGTACCCGAGCATCTTCTAAAACGGTTGTCAACGGAGCCATCTGTCTTATTTTGGAGACACCTTGATAATTCGTAAGGTCTGTTGGTTCTGCATTTTTTAAAAATAAACAAAATATATTGACTATAGTGAAATCAACTTACAGATATTTCTATATAATTATCAATTTTTAGTCGATTTTGATTGGTTTTTGACATACAGACAATTAGACTTGCTCGAAGTCCGCCTCTTAGCGCTAGTTTTTGCGGGTGGGTGGGAAGGCTCCCGCCTTCCGGGAGGAAAGAGGCGGACTTGTTTCGCTTGCAGGTTTTTTAATTTAATTAAATATTCTGGCGGGAAATCGCTGAAATGTACATCGCCCTGTTTTGACGTGTTTCGGGTTGTCGTACACGCAATGGAAAGTGGTTCTACCCATACTAAAACGTTTTCAAGTTTTTCTGTTTAACTCCAACTTCCAAAGATAGCACTTGCATAGCAATTTAGCCTGAATATAATTACTTCCCGAATTATGTCACTGGTGCGTCGAAAAATTCACCGGTGAATTTTGGCGCGCTGCAGGTGGGAAAAGTCCTTTTCAACAAGGAACCGAAAGGTCAAAAATGTTTGAAAAGGACTTTGAGAAAGTCTAACAAACAATTCGTGATACCCTACGCCTACAGATATTACTCGACCTTAATTCTTCTTGATATCATGCTCAGAGTATTGAATAGAAGTCTCATTGTTAAATCCAATTGTTCTCAAACCTTACTAAAACCTATCAAAACATTTTAAATCTTACTAAATCAATAACGAATATCTATATATGTTGGTGTTTATATAAAACAAATATTATAATTTTATCGGGCATTGTGGTGATTTTGCTTGCTAAAATGAAGAATTCAGCGGTTTTAGCCCGCTGATTTGAGCCTATCGATTTTAACAGTTCTAATTCACTTTTGGCTTGTTTATGGAATTATATACTTTTCTTGTCAATACTTTGAAACAAAGATAGTTTTCATGACAAATGTTGCGTTTTTCTGTCAAGTTTACATGTAAGTTATGAGTTATGTAAATATTTATTGCAATGAAATACACGCCGGTGGGTTGGCGGCACTGTTCAACATACTGTTAACTGTACTGTCTTTGATTTTCTTCCAAATGCACTTCCAAATTATTAATTTATAATAGTCATACAGTTGATGTTCTTGGGCATATGTTTTTGGCCCTTCTCAGAGCTAAGCTCGGCTATTGGTACATTTTATCTTTCACCTCATGAAAATATTATTGGCATTGCACTCCTAAACATTTATTATACAATACTGATATAATCTCGATTGTGATTAGCTAAAAACCTACAGACAATTCTTGATATCTTGCCACCTACAAAATATCAAAAATTGTCTGTAGCTATGACGTAATTTTTGCGAGCTGGCCAGCGGTTTGAGCAAAACAAACATGGCCGCCAGGACCTTTAGGAGTATCTCGGCGTTGATAACACAAGCGACATGCTCAACCTCATCCAATAATTGTATATTATTTGTATATTTGCATATGTTGGTGATCGAAGTATAAGACAGTATGAAATTACTCTTTCAAACTATTTTCAAAAAAAAAAAATAAATAAATGTTTTAAACAACCCACCTCTTATATCTCTGACAATGTTTTTACACACACTAGATATGCTAGAGTTTTGTTTCTCAAGCGTTTCATCAAAACATTCCACAGGCGAAAGAAAATTTAACCACTCAAGGTTCTGATCTAAAGATTCAATCACGATAGGCCATACTTTGGAAGTTCCTTGACGTTGCAATGCGATAGCCAAGCTGAGTTCTTCAACACAAACTTTGGAACGCAGATAGTGGTTGGAAATTAAAGCAATCGTCAAATGAGACCGATCTACACAAGTAAAACAAATTAGGTATAAATTTTAACCTAACAAACAGTGTAATGTGTTTGAGGTTAAGCGTCCCCGTCATTTTAACGTCAATTGGCAAGTTACCAGGTGTTGCGCGCGCATAATTTTGGCGAGCTCAAAGTCAGAAGTGGCGGATAGAGGAAGTTTACGGTTATACCGCCACAGGTCAAACTCAACTTTAAAATAATTTTAAATCCTCTTCATTTATAAGTGAAGCTTTTCGATTTTGTTTATAATGGTTTCATCTCATCTCGCCTCACCTCATCCTCATTTCGCCTCGTCCTATCCCATCCCATCTCATCAGACTCATCTCACCTCATCCTCAACTCATCTCATGAGACTCATCTCTTCTAATCTCATCATCACCTCGTCCTCAGTCCTCATCTCATCTCATCTCATCAGATTCATCTCATCCCATCTCATCTCATCTCATCTCATCCCATCTAATCTAATCTAATCTAATCTAATCTAATCTAATCTAATCTAATCTAAACTAATCTAATCTAATCTCATCTCATCTCATCTCATCTCATCTCATCTCATCTCATCTCATCTTATATCTCCCGTTTTGTTACTTTTTCTTCTATCCGCTCGTCTCGCACTCGTTCAAGTCAAAATAACTTGCTTCAAGCCAATCCTTGTAAGACTTCTCTTTTTAGAAATTCTTTTTTCAACAGAATTGTCTTTCTCTGAAACAATCTCTCTCCGATAGTTCGCGATAGTACTTCTGTTTCCACTTTTAAACATGAACTTTATATTCACTACTCTTCTAAGTTAGACTCCAGTTTCGATGTTAATAGACTGCGCACCTGGAAAAGTTTCTGTTCTAAGTGTCGTTCTTTCAATCCAAGTTGTTGCTCTTAAATCTTTATGTAATTTGTGTATTAGTTGGGGTTTTTTGTTGTTGTTTTTTATCGTATGTTTACTTAACGCTTATTATGTAATTTTTTTGTTGGGTTGGTCTTCACATGGGACTCGTGTCCTGTTGCTCATTCCTTCAATCATGTTCAGGTATTGCATTCTTTATTTACTGTATATTTGCATTTTTGCATGGTTGTAAATTTTATAAATAAATAAATAAATAAATAAATAAATAAATAAATAATCTCATCTCATCTCATCTCATCTCATCTCATCTCATCTCATCTCATCTCATCTCATCTCATCTCATCACATCTCATCTCATCTCATCTCATTTCATCTCATCTCATTTCATCTCATCTCATCTCATCTCATCTCATCTCATCTCATCACATCTCATCTCATCTCATCTCATCTCATCTCATCTCATCTCATCTCATCTCATCTCATCTCATCTCATCTCATCTCATCTCATCTCATCTCATCTCATCTCATCCCATCCCACCTCATCAGACTAATAATAATAATAATTTTAATAACTTATATTGCGCATTCTACATGACGAGATGATCGAATGCGCATTACATTGTACAATAAAATAATACATTTAGTTATTTACAGCAATTACAATACATAAAATAATATTAATAATAACAAGAATATAAAACTAAGCTAAGTGAAGTTATCGTAAGCTAATCTAAAAAAAAAAAAGAAAAAAAAAAAAAAAAAAAAAAGAGACTTAAGAAGCCTCTTAAAACAGTCAACAGTCTTTGCGTTACGAATGTCTGCAGGGAGAGCATTCCACAGCTTTGGAGCAGATATCATGAAGGCACGGTCCCCAAGTGTAGCATAGGTCTTACATAAAGGACGCTTAAGCAATAGCTCCTTATTCGATCTAAGAATATATTTCCCGGTAACAGACGATTTGATCGAAATTAAATCCTTAATATACAAAGGGGCTAACCCATGAATAGCCTTAAAAGTAATTAGCAAAATTTTGAATTTAATGCGAAACCTAACAGGTAGCCAGTGTAATTTTGAAAGAAGTGGGGTAATATGACAAAATTTATGCTCCATGAAAATCAACCTAGCGGCAGCATTCTGCACTCTTTGCAGCTTATCTAATTGATATGCAGGTACACCATGCAATAAACTATTACAATAGTCCACCCTGCTAGTAATAAACGAATGAATCAAAGTCTCTGCCGCATTCTGACAGATACTTTCTAATACGTTTAATGTTGTGAAGGTGATAGAATGCCGCACCACACATTTTAGTAATATGGGTTGCCATGGAGAATTTTTCATCAAACCAGGAACCTAGATTCCTTACTGACTCAGCAGTGTGATTTTACAGTCACCAACTGTAATATGATCAATCTTAACCTTACTTAGTTGTTGCCGAGTCCCGATTATAATAAATTCAGTTTTGTCATCATTTAACATAAGCATGTCAGAGCACATCCAGGCTTTGATATCCTCTATACAGCATTCCAATGCACTGACAGCTGCCTCCTGATTGGCTAAACTTTTAGGGCTAAATGATAAGTACAACTGTGAGTCGTCTGCGTAGCAGTGTACATCAGGAAGATGACGATTGATAATGTCAAATAGCTGACTCACATAGGTGTTAAACAGTAATGGACCAAGACATGATCCTTGCGGAACACCAGAATCAAGGTAAAACCTATTTGAAACGGATCCATTAACATACACACGCTGTGATCTTCCAGACAGGTAAGACTCGAACCAAGACAGCACTGTTCCATTAACCCCAAATTTAGACTGTAGACGCGAAAGCAGAATATCATGGTTGACAGTGTCAAACGCTGCGCTTAGGTCTAGCAAAACAAGAAGTGTCACATGCTGTTTGTTCATATTCATAAGAATGTCATTATGAACCTTCAGCAGGGCCGTTTCTGTGCTATGTTGTTTCCTATAAGACGACTGAAATTTTAGGTACAGGCCATTGACAGACATGTGAGACTGCATCTGATAAGCAGCAGCACTTTCCGTTAACTTAGAAATGAATGTTAAGTTACTAATAGGACGAAGGTTCGCAAAATTCATATCAAGTCCACATTTTTTAAATGTAGGATGGACTAAAGCCTCCTTCAATTGTTTAGCGAAATATCCCGACTGAAGAGACAAATTGAGCATGGACGTGATGACAGGTAGAAGCTCGTCCATACACTTCACAGTTATCGAAGTTGGCATTGGATCTAGTGGGCACGACTTCTTCGCTGATCGAGCAACAATACTCCTAACATCGTCAGTCGAGAGTATTTTAAAATCTGAAAAAGAAGCTTCCGGGTGACTGTCTGTTATTAATTGATCAGATCTATCGAAAACTGCTTTATTAGTTAAATTAACATGAATGTTCTTGACCTTCTGGACAAAGAACTTGCCGATATCATTGGCTACAACTTCAGCGTCGGATCCTTCTGGTAGAGATAATATCTTTGACTCTGTCAGTAAGGTCTTTGCTGCTTTAAAGAGTCTTCCCTGGTTGGCACTATTTTCATGAATAAAGTCACAGTAGTATGTGCAGCGCGCCCTGTTCATTAAAAGTGTAGCATAGTTCTTTTTCTTTTTAAAAATAGCCAAGTGAATAGTACTATTAGTTGCTCTCCATTTGCGCTCGGCTCTTCTTCTTGCTCTAATTGCAGATCTAATGTCATCATTAAACCAAGGGACACGTGGCCTGTTAACAACTCTTCTGGACTGTAGGGGAGCATGCCGATCAATCAAGGAGGACAGTGTTGAGTTATAACAACTAACAAGATCATCTAAATCCGTAATATCATCAGTGCAAAGGGCTGACTTGGCAAGATCATTTCTTAATACATTCAAATCGATGGACTTGAGTTTCCTATAAGTAATTGACTTGACAGACGCGCGTGGTTTAACTGAATTCAGACAGCAAGAAACAACAGCATGGTCTGAAAAGAAGCGACTAATTGTAGGCTGACATAATATAGTAGAGTCAAACTGACGAGTAATAACTAAATCAAGGGTGTGACCATGTTCATGGGTGGGTCCATCCACATGCTGCATAAAACCCATGGATTCCAAAATGTCAAGAAACTCAGCAGCATACACATCATCAGGATTGTCAACATGAATATTAAAATCACCAGTTATCAGTAACGGCTCTGCCGTCAGTGTGATAGTTTCCAAGTACGCCGTAAACTCGGTGAAGAAAGTTCTAACAGTAACCGGATGATTGGCAGAGTAGGGTGAACGGTAAACAATCACTAGTCTCATAAAAAATGAGCCGAATTTAACACGCGATTCAGAAAACTCAAAAGACGATTCTTCTCCATTTTTTATATTTGTAACAGCGATGTTGTCCCTATAGAGGAGAGCAATCCCACCACCTTTACGTCCTATCCGCGGTTGATTAATAAGTTTATAACCAGCAGGAACAATCTCCAGTCTTGCTGCAGTATCATCAGCAGTTAACCAGGTCTCCGTCAACGCGATTAAATCAGCTTTAGAGTCAACCACAAACTCAATAAAATCAGCAGATTTTGACTTAATGGAGCGCGCATTAATCAAAGCCAAAATGAGCGGTGAATTCGATACCAAACTCCGGTGGTAAACTGACTTGTGGGGTATCGGAAGAAGATTTTCATTCCTGCGTGACGAAGTCAGGTTTTTACAAACGATCTGCCGAGAAGTGTAGTGAACAGGAATCACAGTTTGTTTTAACATTGTCGAAGGTCCAGGGTTAAGTTCTATGTCTCCTGCTCTAATCAGTACTCTAAAAGTTGCACAACTGTTACTGTAATAAGCCCGAGGACGACGAACTCTTTTCTCTTTTAATCTTGATATTTTCCTTAACATGTCGCGTGCTTGTTGTGTATATAATATGCAAATTCCAGTGCAAGTTTGTATGTAAATCGGAACTCGTTCAGCATGGCTGAGCATCTCCTCAGGACCAAACCCATGAATTGGAATTTTCTGTATTTGTCGCTCAATTCTATGGCTTCCACCTTTAAAAACACATTCTCTCGAAGAATGAACTTTACCAGAAGGACCACTGCCAAAACCAACAGCCTTGTAGTTGATAAGCACAGTGAAACAAATCTGAGTTCGTTCATTATGCCTAGTAAACATCTCAGGCCTAAAAATCGGGATTGAAATTCGCTGTATTTCACGATCAATAGCACTGCTTCCAATTCTGAAAACATTTTCCTTCGACAATTGAACCTCACCAAAGCGATGACCACAAAAGCCAACAACCTTAGAACTGATAAGTATAGTAAAGCAAATAAAAAATACGGAGCTCACAAACCCGTGCCTGCTCATCGTGCCTAATTCATCCCATCTCTTCTCACCATCCCATCTCTTCTCATCTCATCCAACCTCATCAGACTCATCCCATCTCATCTCTTCTAATCTCATTCTCATTCTCATCTCATCTCATCTCATCTCATCTCATCTCATCTCATCTCATCTCATCTCATCTCATCTCATCTCATCAGACTCGATCCTATCGTAATCCTCATCTCATCCTCATCCCATCCCATCCCATCCCATCCCATCCCATCCCATCCCATCCCATCCCATTCCATCCAATCCCACCTCATAAGTGTGATTACCTATAGCTTCATACAATGCTTGTTGCCAGGCTCCACCTGCTTTTAGTTCATCTGTATCAATGAAGATATTTATGTCTGGTTGGTAAATCCGAAGTTCTTTCATTATTCGTTCAGCTACGTCTTCATTGAAATGTGAATATGATAAGAAAACATCGTAATTTCCTTCACGTGATGCGAATCTTTCGACAACTTTCTGCTCAGGAAGTAGCTGAAATGGAGTAAGGCGATCAGTCACAGTGACACACGCTGCGGCAATCTTTTCTTTATCATTAACCCTAAAAATACAAAATAAACTATATTGAAAAAGGTTTCCGCCAAAGGTGGAGGATAAAAGAGATTTATCCCCTCTCCCCCCAAAAAATCTGGATGGGAGAATAAGTGAAATGAGACTGACTCAGACTCCAGTAAAAGTTTGTCTCTGTTTCGCTAGTATTTATAGTGTTGACATTAAGATACCCTTTACTTACAGTTACACTAAACAGAAAAATACCCAGAATAAATATAAACTGTATATAGACACCTAAATACGTTTGGAAGATATTAGGGCAATATAAAGAGAAAAGAAGATTTAGCTTTAGATCAAGGAAAGTCGAGAGCTGTGACAAGGAGGTCTGACCTCCCATGAGGAGTTATCAGGATGATGATACTGTAAAAAATTTCGTGCAAAGGTTCTAGATACCCCAGGCTTAATTCTAGTCTGCGAGTGTTGCGTGTGAGCCCGCGGTATAATGTCGCAACCGATGGACTGGATCAATGCTCTACACTATTTGTCCGGGGCGACATTTTGTGCGCTCTAGAAAAAATTTAAATTTTAAGCCTCTCATCGCAGAAACTGGCTTGAGTACTTGCATTTAATTAAAATGAACTCGTAGTGCTTAACTCTTTTTCATTAGATGAAAGTACTCGCAGTTCGCTGCGACCCTGTTTCTGCGATATAAACTGGAAAACTGGAAAAGATGGTTCAGATAGGGCTCAACTGGTGAATCTGGCGTAATAACTCGAAGCAATCATATATATATACGCGTGTCTGTTGTATGGTCAAGAATAATCTGACGACAAGCAAAGATCACCAACTTGTGGAATTTGTTCCTTGAATATAATTATTAAAATACCAAAAAAAGGGGGCAACACGTCACCTCGCCAGTGGCACAGTGCAAGTTCGCAGTTTACCAATGGATACTTCATTTGTTTGTTTAAGATACGTATAGCAAATACCAAATGTGGTGTTTTACCTGCAGTCAATGTATTGAGTGATTCCCATGTAGGTTGGCATGTACACAACATCAGAAAGATACAAAGGAATAAGAACACTATGATGCAGTTTACGACTGTGACATAATGCAATGTTGTATTGTTCAGTACAGGTTGTTGACTTGAGGTACGATGGACTTATCAAAGCCATGACACGTTTACAACTCGTTATTGTATCATACAGTTGTTCTTGCCAAGATTCCTCCATATCCAGTTCTTGCATTGTCGAAAATATTCTCACATTACTTTTGTTTTTCTTCAAACACTCTATAATGTGATCAGTATGTTTCTTATCTTCTTCACAATACGACAGATAAATATCGTACTCATTTGAGTGTTCCTACAACAAAGATAAAACAATTAGAGAATGTTTATAACGAAACAATAACAATATATACCCTAGATCAAATTAAGCTCCAAAGCCATGGAAAGTTCGCTCAGTCAGACTTATTATGCAAGGAATTAGAGCAATAAAACCGATAGAATGATTTTAGATAGCAGTGAGACAAATGATGCCAGAAATAAGACGGATACTTTTGATTTTTTTGCTTATTACTATTACTGGTAATAACGTAATAAGACTTCACCCATAGCCAAACTATAGCATAGCCAAATTATCGCATGGTAATAACTTAACTTAGCTCATTATCTAAAGCATGGTATAATAAAACTTTACCCATAGGTGAGGTTCTTAAGTTATTAGCCCTCATTACCTTATTACCAAGCTATAGTTTAGCTATGTGTGTATGTCTTTAGTGCTTATTTCCCTTTTGAAAATTACTTGACATTTTTTTCTTTTTTTCTTTTTTTCTTTTTGAGAATATGTGGTTGGCTTTTTTTGCATGTGTAACTTGTCTGTATTTATATGACTGTATTCATGCGTACAAGTATCTTGTACATTAGTTATAGTTTAGATCACAGCCTTATTACAATATTACTAGAAATAAGAAAAAAAATAATGAAAGTACCGGTCTTATCTCTGGCATATTATGGTACTTTTCACATTGAGAAAGGGGGGCTAAAGTGGACGTCACTCGTCAGGGTTTGTTTTCTTAAAAATAGATATAAACGCATCCCAATTTTCCAACATTAGTTTAAATGTTTCAGTTGGCAAAATGCCAAAATGTTGAAACAAACCTCGTGCATGCATGATAATGGTAATGTGAATTATTCACCACGTTTTCTTTTCAAAAACAATATAACAAAGCACAATTTGGACAAAATTATTGGGGGTATATAAGTCAGCGCGCGGTCCCTGCGTCAAGCACAAAAATAATGAAACGACTATTCAACTTTTAGATCATATTAGATCATACGTCGGCAGTTCACCACCTGTCACTTTGCTCAGTCAGTAATATAGCTTTATATGGAGCAAATGAAGCAAGCATACATAAATTCGTGGTCAATCCAATCGCTCTAGGCACCCATGCCATATCCCGTGCTTTGAAAATACTTCATATATGAAATATTTAACATTTAAATATCGGTGAATAATTGTTTTAGCTGAGGCGAATAATTGTTTTAGTATAAATACACATTTTCGTACTTTTATAAGAACAACATTTTCTTTAAAATTGGTAATTTCCTCGTCTGTCGCATTGACAACTTGGCTGGTGGCCATTTTGGATAAACGCTGTTGGTGATTATCGAGAATTAATCCGAAGTAGCTCGACCAATCAGCGCGCGCAATTTTCTATAATCACGTGTGTATTTATACTATATATATATATATATATATATATATATATATATATATATATATATATATATATATATATATATATATATATATTTGTGTAATTCATTACTAATTCATGAGTTTCGCAGCCAATGCAATTTCAGAAATACGTCACATGTATACCCCTGTAAACCCCATACAAACTAAAACCAATGATGCTAATTAGTTACAACCACTAGTGGATGTATACTCTTCTGTACAACCACTAGTGCTTGTAACTAATTAGCATCTCAATATCCCAAAGGGAATTTTTACTATTTATTCATTTCACAAGTTGTTTTCGGCGAGTGATTGTATATTCAATACAACAAGGACGCGAGTGTTGTAAACATTATATATATATATATATATATATTTCACATTTTTCGCAACTGCTCCCGGTTTGGTCTTAAAATGTATATATTCTACACTCGAATTTTCCTTCACCCTAAATCCTTAGAACATGCTGTGTAATCGAGTGAAATGCCCAATATCATTTATAATATACCCAATTCTCTCCTGGCATTACCACATTATATATACAGAACTCGCGATCAAGCTCTCGGCAACGGCCTCCGTGGCTCAGTGGTCAGAGCATTGCACTAGAATCGCAAGGTCGTGGGTTTAATTCCTGCCGGAGGGCCTGTGTAGTTGCATTTTTCGCAACTGCTCCCGGTTTGGTCTTAAAATGTATATATTCTACACTCGAATTTTCCTTCACCCTAAATCCTTAGAACATGCTGTGTAATCGAGTGAAATGCCCAATATCATTTATAATATACCCAATTCTCTCCTGGCATTACCACATTATATATACAGAACTCGCGATCAAGCTCTCGGCAACGGCCTCCGTGGCTCAGTGGTCAGAGCATTGCACTAGAATCGCAAGGTCGTGGGTTCAATTCCTGCCGGAGGGCCTGTGTAGTTGCATTTTTCGCAACTGCTCCCGGTTTGGTCTTAAAATGTATATATTCTACACTCGAATTTTCCTTCACCCTAAATCCTTAGAACATGCTGTGTAATCGAGTGAAATGCCCAATATCATTTATAATATACCCAATTCTCTCCTGGCATTACCACATTATATATACAGAACTCGCGATCAAGCTCTCGGCAACGGCCTCCGTGGCTCAGTGGTCAGAGCATTGCACTAGAATCGCAAGGTCGTGGGTTCAATTCCTGCCGGAGGGCCTGTGTAGTTGCATTTTTCGCAACTGCTCCCGGTTTGGTCTTAAAATGTATATATTCTACACTCGAATTTTCCTTCACCCTAAATCCTTAGAACATGATATATATATATATATATATATATATATATATATATATATATATATATATATATATATACGGACATTACGTTGAAACTTACTCTCTGTTTTTCCATTGTTCCTTTATGATAGCTGTTCTTCATACTTTTGAACAACAAGATTAGTCCTGTATTTGAAGGATCGCTTTGTAGTAAAACAATTTTCAAACACCGAAGTGGCAGTCCCGCCTCCATCCAGTGAATAGCAGCTTTTACAAGCTGTTCTAGCATCAGTTTCTTTGAAAATTTCTATATCAACAAACAAGTATAAGCTAGTTATACCGAGACGGAGGTAACTAAATGTAATTATATAATGACTTCAAATACTTTATGCTCTGTACTTGTACTCTTTCGACTTTCTTGTAACTCTCAGACTGCTTTTACTGGAATATAAGTTTTCATGCATGTCTATTAAGGCCAAACATAATAATTTTTTACACATCTCCCAATTTTGTCGATACAAATTTTCTTCATACAGTACATGTACCATTTGGAAAAAAGAAATTCTTACACTTTGGATAACAATCAGTCAGCGTTGTATGCATGTGCATGGGAGTTAATAAACATAATCTGGAATCGTATATAGTGGTTTTTGTTTAAATAAAAAATTATTAATGAAACACTAGTGTTGGATGCAGTATTTCACCGGTGTATCAAAGCCCATTCACGTGACATAATGGAGCCGTCTGAACGAGTAAAATTCCAGGAATTATTAACGAATTTGAGAAATAGACAAATAAACATTACCTGAGCACCTGATGCTAACAAAGGCATCATTACTTTGGCTTCTGTATTTCCAAGAGCTGGAACAAGACATCGAAAAATATCTCCAACAACTTGTGGGGATTTTTTTCCACATTTAAACCTAGCAAAAAACAACATTAAATTTAAAGTACAATATAAATAACAATTTATTGCACTAGTAACGCATTGCGTGATTTGATTGACTCTTGCAAAACTTTGGACATCCAAAACTTGACAAACATTGAACATTAGCCAATCAGAATTGTTACAAAGAAAGATCACGTAATCCATTCACTTCGTGCGGAAAGGTCTATTAATTGTTCATGCTTGAAACATTCTCTCGCACTAAAATTCTCTCATATCCTAATTTATCTCTTTTTGGAAGAAATTTTATGTTGTTTGGATCGACACACTGCTGAACATAACTGGAAAATGAATGATCCTTGATAATTTCTGCCATTTTGAAAGTAGATATAGCCGTGTGACAGTCTCTTTTTTTCTCAGACTCATGAGGAAAACACGAGGAAAATTGGTTACCGTGACATCGCAGGTATATATACAGGTATAAATGTAGTAAAACGTCTATAAGAATTAACACAGCAGCTTTAACTTTTACATCTCTTTAAACTTCCCTTTAAATACTAATTTGTTTGCGAATTAAGCTATATCACACAAAAAATTGTTTATTATCTGACTTGAAAATACCTTGAAATTTGTTTAAAAAAACTCGGTTATTGCCTCGTTTTTGACATTTTTTACCTAATGTTTAATTACCAACTAATATATTATTTCAAATTAATTAAATCCTGCCTTCTAAAACTTATTCCTTAACTCAGTTATTCCTGTCCGACGGCTACCCCGAAACTAAATATCGTCTACTGTTGGACTAACATTTTATACCAAACACAATTTCGGACAGGAGAGAGTTGACAAGTAAAACTCCCCGGCATCAGCTAGAGTGGCATACTGTTGTATGACGACCGAGCCCCTCAAAATCTGTAATTTTAGTGCATTAAATATATTTTTTAATATATTTAATTTGGATAAAACTTTGAACTGTTTGATTAGTTAAGACTACTACATCACTTGTAGATAGGCGTTTCTCTCTGATGAAGGGCCTTCGCTCGAAACGTTAGACTCCTACGTTCTCTGTTTCGGCAGTATATCTAACCTTACTATATTTCGATTGTTGTTTCAACACTGCCTACGCAGCACGCTACTTTTATTTCACTATATAGATAATATAGTCTGGTCACTGTACAAGTGTACAGTGCTAGCCATACATTAGAACGATTTAGATGCTTGCTGAAAAAAGAAGAATTTACTCAACACACATGCATTCACATTAATGCACCGCATTGGTCGGCAGACTTTGTTGATTATCACAAAATGCTGCATGTGATTTTGCCAATATCGATAAATTTTGCCCTCACTTACGTCTGACCTGCCTTCGAACAGCATTGAATTTGCCAGTTAACTTTTAGTTCATAATGTCACTTATAGAGCGTTTTCATCTTACGTCACGGCGGCCATATTGGTGTACGGTATGGGAATTAGCTCTTTCTTATTCAAATATTTCGTATTGTTTCACCACCCCAATGGGCCACCGATCACGTGAGTGAAAACGCTCTATAGGGGCTGTTTACCCAGCTAACCGGGCTGACTCGTGTCACGAAATTTTTTCCTCGGCCACAAAAAGAGATTTGAAGTAACGTTAGGATTCGTTTACACCTAAACTAAACCAATTCTTCTTTGTAAATTTAGTTTATGTGAGTTTCAAAACCACAGTACAATCCTAATCAATCGCGTGAGCCCAGTTAAGCCCAGCTCATACGAACAGCCCCTAAGGGGCCGATTACATGAGCCGGGCCAGCTCGGCTAACCGGGCTGACTCGTGTCACGAAATTCTTTCTTCAGCCGCAAAAGGAGATTTTAATCGTCGTTAGGATTCGTTTACATCTAAATTAAACCAATTCTTCTTTGTAAATTTAGTTTATGCGAGTTTCAAAACCACAGTGAGATCCTAATCAATCGCGTGAGCTGGGCTAGCCCGGTTAACCGGGCTCATGTAAACAGCCCCTAAGTTCACGATCACCTCGGTTTTCTTTGATGTACCGCGGTTGTTTATTTATAATAGTTGCTCCCAACCACGCATAAATCAAGTTAACTGCCCTGGGCTAATATATATATTAGTTATATATTAGTCATATATATATATTAGTTATGTATTAATATATAGAGCGTTTTCACTCACGTGATCGGTGGCCCATTGGGGTGGTGAAACAATACGAAATATTTGAATAAGAAAGAGCTAATTCCCATACCGTACACCAATATGGCCGCCATTTCATTGTTTTGGTACACCAATATGGCCGCCGTGACGTAAGATGAAAACGCTCTATATTAGCCCAGGGCAATTAACTTGATTTATGCGCACGAATGTGATAAAGGATTTATCATCGCGACCGACGTGTTTTTAGGCAAACTCTGTGATAACGAACTCAGTATCTCAGTTTTCTTAGGCAACCTCGGTGATCTTGAACTAAGTAGGTTAGTTACCCTCAGGCCTCAACCTCGGTAACTACGTTACGTCAGTTATTTACCGAGACGACTACTGACGTAGTTACCTCGGGTTCGGAAACTAATTAACCTATATATACTATATTAACCGCGGCACATCAAAGGAAACTGACACGTGAATGAACTATAAGGCCGTTTCAAACGTCGCTCCAGAGTCGCTCTTAATTGTTTTTCATATAAAACAAACGTCAATCATATCGTATATATGTTATATCGTCCCGACAGACTTTAATCCACACTATATCGAACGCATTTGAAGCACAAATTGCTCGAATTTAATAAAATTAGTTTGATTCTAGCTTGACGACACTGGCGATAATTTATACACGACGCTCCATCTTTCAATTTGAGATTTTGAGTCAAGTGTCACTTTCAAGTCCGCCATGTATACTTGTCAGACAGGCATGGAAGATGGCTAATAACTTCTTAAACGTATTTATTGCAAGATATCACGTACGTGTGTTGTTAGAAATTTCATTTAAAGCGTTTGTCCTACGATTCTATCGCATTCTCGCACCTCTGCACATGCATGCTCAGTTCTTGTTCAGCCCGAATTTTCAGGTAAAATAATTTATGCATTAGGTTCGGCACATGCGAAGTTCGACGTTTGAATCAGAGTCGCTCCAGCGTCGCATACTGCGACAGGCCTTTTAATTGACTCAAACGTCGCTCTTCGCATGAGAAGAGCGACGTTTGAAACGGGCTTAACCGGCTTGCCTTTAGCTTAGTTACCTTCTTCTAACCTATACTTGCTAATTGGCAATGAGAGATCATAATTAATCATCAGGGGCTAGTTGTACAAAACGTAGTTAAATCGTAGTTAACTTCCCAAACGCTGATCCTTGATTGGCTAGAATTAAGCTCTAACTACAGTTAAAGTCCCAGTTAAAGTCCCATGCTCTGGCAATATATGTTTTTATTTAAGACACTTACCCCCCTTCGAAACAAAGTATTTTACTAAAACTTAAATGATCTGGCAAAGATTTTGACCACCAACACGAATAAAGGCTTCTTAAGTCTTCTTCTTTGTCTTTTGCTAATTGTCGAATATCAACATTAAGTTGAAGTAACAACTGTCCAATCAAGGAGGGTGGAGTCGGAACATAGTCATCTATATATAGTAATCAATAACAACAAGTCAAAATATAATGTCAGTAACTGTTACATGTACTGTACAGTTGTTTAGAATTGTTATACTGACATAAAACATCAGAAAGGTGACAAACAAAAATATTAAGGAGATTCAAAAAATTACAGTTACAGTCTGGAAACTCAACTATCCTACAACTTTCGTAGTTTGTAGTTAAAGTGTATATGAAACGAAAATTAAGTTTGTCTTATTTGAATAAGATATATATATGTGATATTCAAATGAGATAACTTACTGTATGGTTCGTTTTTTCCACTAACTAACATATTCGAAAATCGCGAATATTTTTAAGATTATTGAACAAAATCACTTGAAACTTTGCATATTGCTACAGTTCATGCAACTAAACATGAAAGACAAGTTACAAGTGATTTTGATCAATAATCTTAAAAATATTCACGATTTTCGAATATGTTAATTAGAAAAAAACGAACCATAAGTTATCTCATTTGAATTTCACACAAGTCTAAATATCTCAAGAACTAAGTAAAATATGAAAAAGCTGTAAATTGATATTCCCCATCATTTTAAGAGTTCTTTCAAATAAGACAAACTTAATTTCCGTTTCATATACACTTTAAGTGAAGACAAGAGCGAATAAAGTTATACCTTTACGCTCTTTTGGTGGGGATCAATGACCTTCTTCCCTCACAAAGTTTGAAAGTTGTACCCAATTGGTATACCCAGGTACAGAGGGGGTTGGACCATTAATTCTAGCCCTATAATCTCAGCCTTAAATCGTAACCTTAAGGCATATTTCCAATCCTCTCACGAAGCAACTCGCAGCACGCTGCAAGTATTTTAGCGATAGTTGGAAATTTTGAACTATTTTTTACTCGCGGCAAGTACTCGCAGTAAATAAACCAATCAAAACAAATTATGTCAACATTTCAAACTCGTTAGTAATTAATGAGGAAACTGCACAAAGGAAATCATTACCGTGTCGATGGTTAATTTGCGTGGATATTGAAGGAAGAAATTACATAAATTAATCGAACTTTCATCTCCATTTTCTCTTAAAATACCGATTTGTTTGAGATGCTATATCAAACCCTCAGAAGATTGCTCCATCAGAATATATCAAAACACGTCGAAGTTTGTCACAAAAAACTCGGCTATCGCTTCATCAGCCGCGAGTGATTGGGGGGGGGGGGGACAGTTGAGCACCGAGGTGCGATAAACTTCTAGGGGGTCTGGAGGCATGCTGCCCCGGAAAAGTCTAAATTTTAGAGTCTTTGAAATAGCATTTCCTGCATTTTGAGGAGGATTTAAAAGAGGTTTGAAAGATAAAATACCAAACAAAATACTCAAATACAGTATATGAATACGGCATACCATACAAGGCATACATCATGGAGGCGGACATGTCATTCTTGTCGTGGACTCATGGGGGTATGTTTTATAAGTTTTATGTTCCAAAATTACAAAATATTCAGATTTCAGATTGAAATTGTATATTAAATACTAATCACACTATACTAGTATATTCAATACCGCAATACGTCTCTATAATTTTGATTCTTACTGTTTTAAAATTAGGCCATAGCTACAGCCTAGTTGGTTTGTATCAATAAGCATTGTTATACAATATAATTTAATTTATGTACAAACCAGCTAGTGTATCGCTGTATAATCCTGTATTGGTTGGGACAGGGAAGGGGGGTGACTAGTAACCCCAGTCACACACACACACACCCCACCCCCCACCCTGTACCCGCCCCTGTCGTGTGAGGACTGGAAATCCGCCTTTTATACTATGGGATACTAATTAGCGAAAGTGCAAACATACACACTGTATGAAACATGGTGGATTAAGCACTGCTCTGCTGTCTAATAAAAAATTAACATATACAGAAGTAAAGACTTTTCACTAAAAGAAGAAGGGTTATTTTGAATCTCATAGAAGAATTACTACTTTTTGTTGATCTTTTAGTCTCCACGAAATTAAAGTACTGTACCATATAGTACCGTACTCTTAAACGGTCTTAAACCTTTCCTGCGTGGCATTGTTGCGGGAAAACTTTATCTTTTTACTCGTCTATAACGCCAGACGACTTACTCATCAAAGGGCTCCAGACGTTACGGAAAGTCATGAATGAAAGAAAGTTTTAAACACTGTTGGTTAACCCTTTCCTGTGCATTGTTGTTGTGGTACAACTGTATCTTTTTAAAGTTACCTACATGTAGCAGATTTATGACATCAAGCATCAAGCAATGTTCCACACATCATGGACATTGGATTCTTGTGTGAACATTTATCATACAGAAATCAGAATTATTGTAAACTGTAATATGTATTAGTACGAATCTTTGACGAGTTTCATCAACTGATTGTATTATTTGCTACTTTACAATGTCAAGGATTGGAAGATAAAAGTTCACTTTGATTTGCAGTGCTCTAACGAGTCATAAGTTAGCAGTGCTTTACATGCTACCAGCCTATGCAGCACCAATATGCTACTGTATTTCTAAAAATTCTATCCATCTATCAATTCAGTTGGTTGTATACGCTATGTACTGTATGTATTGTATATCTCTTCAGTAAATGTCACTATTACCCCCAACCTGTTAAGCAGGCCATTACGTCTTGCAAACCAGACAACTACAGACGAAATGCCATTTGGCGAAGGTTTAATTGTTATTGTCAGCGTCGCTGGAAATATATATTAAATATAGATTTATACCGTATATAGTACAAATATTATCTACATGTACTAGGTAATAGTTCAAAGTACATGTATTAAAAACAGACATCGAATTGACGGTATCAAAAAAGATGGCGGCGGTACATTTAACCACAATGCTTTGCGACCTCAAATCAGCTCAAATAACAACTAAACATTATTTAAGCAAGAACTTCATTCCTACCAAAGTTGATCGTTTTAAAACCATATCTTCCAACAATTTTGCAAAGAAACAATATTTATTGCACACAAACGATTGTGGTTAAATGTACAAATCGCCATCTTTTTCGGTACGGTCAATTACTGCATAATACTATCATTTAATGGAATAAGATGTCACTGCAACAATGACCAGTTATACACAGATAGCTGAATGACCATGCAGAGAGAAGGTGACCCTACTAGAAGTGTTAGTCATGCTCCACAGGTTGCCCTACCCCAGCATATAAACAAGGGATATATCTTTAGAGGATAACCCTAGGAGTGTCAACCATAGAAGATGTAGGCATGTAGCCAAGATTTCAAGAGGGGTCAGGAGCAAAGTGCTGAAGGTGTGAGAAATACAGTGTATAGGAGGATTCAGGGTCAAGTTCCCCTAAAAATTTTGAAATCTAGAGTCTCTGAAATGCCACTTCCTGTATTTTAGCAGAATATTTTACACAATTATATAATTATGAACTCAAGGCCTTTTAAACAAATACACAACACACACACAACACTTTCCACGACATTAACCCATTGGAGCCTGAGCCAGCCAAAAACACCAACTTTAATATATTTATAAATAAGTTTTGTGGAAACACCACGTAAAATATTTCTTTGCTAAGCTTTCGGCCTGTTGACTCAGGCCTTCATCAGAGCAATGAAGGCCTGAGTCAACAGGCCGAAAGCTTAGCAAAGAAATATTTTACGTGGTGTTTCCACAAAACTGATTTATATTACTTTATCACCATGAAAACGTTCAAAGAATAGACAATTTTACTTGTCCAAGCGAGGCCCTCAAACTGCCTTAAGGTCTTCGTTAAGGTTTGCAAGGTCATTTCTGTAAGGCGCTCTCAGCGGGACTCAGCCTCTGTCGGAATTTATGCCACAAAAATAAAATTGATATTGTAGAAAGCTATGAATTTGTAGAATACAATGGTGTCTTTGGTTTCACACTAAACACAAACTGTTAATAGTTGTGAATTTTTAAATTAAAACTGAGGGTTTCACTCAGGGCGACTTAAGAACAAAGCATTTTATTTTGTTCAGAAATTTTTTTGTAGTTTGATTCCAAGATAAATTTCCAGCAAAACAGTGTCAGCATTTTTTGATATGTTGAGCTTTGCCAACTTTATTGATGACCAAAGTTAAAAATTCTGCTTTTCGACCAACATTCAGACAAAATATATATTAAGTCATAAATTCAAAACCAGGCAATAAATAAGAAAACGCTGACATTGTTTTGCTGGACATTTATCTCGGAATCAAACTGCGAAAAAATTTGTTGAACAAAATGAAATGCTTTGTTCTTAAGGGGGCGATTACATGGACCGGGCTGGCCCGGTTAACCGAGTTTACGAAACGATTACATGGAGCGGGCTAGCCCAGTAAGCCCAGATGATTTTAGGCCAAAAATTTGCAATTATCAAGTAAATAAGGGCAAAGCTCAGTTTTAAATATATATTACATATAATTAGGCTATTATTTATTTTGTAAGCCCATCCTTAATAAAAAGATTGTTATAATCCACGAAATCATCTTCATGAAGACTAATTAATTTATTAAATCTTCACTATGATCACAAAACACACAAACAACGTTTTGATGTTCTATTTTCAGTTCCTTTCAGCATTATTTATTCACACAGTCAAGTAAACGAATGTGTATCGAAGTGAGTTCAACAGTTTTTCAGCCCAATTTGCCAGGATGAAAACAATTACATGGACATTTTCATCCCGGTTAACTGGGCTAGCCCGGTTGCAACAACTGGGATCCCAGCAAACCGGGCTAGCCCACTTGCCATGTAATCGAAATGTTAAAACAACATGCATTTTCTATATAAAGTGGGCTACCCCAGTTAACCGGGCTATCCTGGTTAACTGGGCCAGCCTGGTCAAATAATTATATGATGCGGTATTGAAAAAAAATAAAATACCGATACCGGAAAAAAAATACCGATAATACCAATATATATATCAATATTTCACTGCAATAGAAACTTAATATGTATTTTTCCGCTAAATGACAAAAATGTCACGGGTTTTCACAAAAATGTTCGCCTTGTTTCGTAGTGTAAATCTGGCTTTATTTTGGATAATACAACCTGTTCTGCAGCCAGAAAAACCTGTGTATTTCCGTTGTGGCAAAGTCTACAGAAATAACATCATACAACTGAGATAAAAATACTAACAGTTACACGAGTCTGATGATTTGGCTCTGTGTTATTTGTTAATGGCCATATTTAAACATTCGATGTTAGATTTCGTTAAATTAAAGTTTTGTTACATTAAATCTAGAAGTTTTAGATATTAATTTTAAATTTGGCAATCACATATTTTCTGCAAGAAACACCAACATGTTTGCTTTATCAGACTTCAACTGGGCTCGCTGTGGAGTTATAACATGACCAGCTTTGTTTGCTAAGCTCTCGGACAGTGAACTGCTGGCTGGAATTGCAAGATATTCCATGCAAGCTGACTGAGCATGGGTAAGTTGCAAACGTGACACTTAGCTTCCACCACTGTAGCGGGTCGTCATCCCCGTCAATAGTTGGAATTAGTGATATGATGTTTTTAATAATATAAACAAGATACCGTAGTACTGTACCAATAATACCGAAATTTACCAATACAGTAATATCGAAAGTTTCGGTATTATCGATATATCGATATTTGAAAATTGAAATACCGAATAATCGGTATTTGAAAAAACCCAATAATTATCGATATATTGATATACTGCATCAGCCTAGTAAGGGTAGAGCTATAACCAGGGGTGGCACCACAGGTAGGCCAGTGCCTACCCTGGAATTTGTTGTGCCTACCAAAAATAAGTATTTTAGTGCTTTACCTCCCCTCACCCCACCATCCCCTATATGTATATATTTATGAACCTACTGTATTAAGATGGGCACTGATGTATAAATAGACAATACAGAAATGAAGATCAATCTACCTCCATGAGTGACTCTTCTCATGGGTCTTGCACCTACAGGAGGGTCAACCTAAGGAACTTATGGGTTAGGATTTAGGTGTGAAAGTGCATACTCTACCTCTACAGTATGACATAACAAATATTTAATATAAACTATAAAATTCTCATTGATCATTCGCTCTGTTGAACGTCAGAACTTTGAAGTTGTTCCCCAGATAGACAATCTTGGCGTCATGTGCAAGAGGTTCCTATTTTACAGTAATATCAATACCAATTAGACAGTAGTCACCTGGCGTTTTTAAAGTTCATAAAACGAGTGACCTGGCTAAACCACGGCTATTAAAACCAACCTGGAAACGCTGAAATAACAAGCACGTCAACTTCGTCTTCTTTCGGTAAGGTTGTAATATCACCAACACAAAGCTGGATCTGACATTCGCCGATAGCGCTGTCCACTTTCAAAGTATCGGCGATAAGAATTTCTGCCATTGTAAATATGCAATTTCGTTAATCCCATGAGGCACAGGTCAATCCCCAAGTCTCACGTGAGTGCTGAGATCCCCCCGGGATAATTTCGCAATTTGAAAAAAAAAGTGAAGAAATACGTTCACTTCACTGTCTAAAATTTTAAACATTAAAGAGTGTTTTATAACTGGTAAAGCTTCTTTTTACAAATATTTTCAATTGTTAGAAATGCGACATTTCTTTGCATATCATAATAATCCAATCATTCATTCTCGACAACCGGGGCTATAGACATATTTAAGACAGAAGGCAGGCAATATTAAAGATGGCGTCGGAAGGTAATTTGGAATGTCAGGAAGACGAGCTTCTTGCATTAGGTTCGATTTACGATGAGCGAGTTTTTACTAGATCAGCGAATGAAATGGAAGGTCAAGTTTATGTTCAATTGGATTTACCCGAAGCTTTCGAGGTTAAAATAGCCACAAAAAGAATTCAAACATCCGACTCGGCATCCAACCAACAAACAAGTGTACCACAGTGGGAAGTATTCCGTGTGAAACATCTTCCTCCTCTTGTTTTAAATTTCAGTTTTCCTTCAGGTTATCCATCAAGTAAACCACCTCAGTTTACTTTGACTTGTAAATGGTTGACTGCAATACAGGTAAGATAGTCACGAGTGACGAGCTAGGTGGTACTGTCCGTACATGTTGATATAGGAGTATAGGACTTTTTATAAATTAGAACTAATATCAGATAGAGAGCATCGTAATAGGGTCGTTTTGGTGAAAGCTACTGGACCCATGAGATAGAGCAGCTAGGGCTTTTTAACTAACAGCTATTTGTCCTTACCAATCAAAGATGGAAGTATAGGCACAGAATAATTCTGTGGTATAGCCCATGGGATGCCCCCTCTAGTGTGTTGTACATTTGCCAACCAATTGACTGAAATATCATAGGTAATGGTGGCTGCCATATGGTTACCAAATTTCCCCACCAATGCTCCCTCTAGTATTTATATTATCTCTATGGTATAGACAATCTTGTTCCCAGAGCCCATGTTCCCCTTACCCAGTGGGTGGGAAATGAGAGGCTCTGGGATAAACCGTTCACACCATCACAGGATTCTTGTTATCCGGAAGAAGAGTTATATATATATAGAGTGCACTGTGTTCATCAGCCAATGAAATATCGATGTGAAATGGATTATCCCAGAGTCTCTCATTTCCCGGGTGGGGAATGTGGGCTCTGGGAATGAGGTTGTGGTATGCACTGTAGCTTTCACTCTGATGTCACAAAATTCTGAAACCTAAATTCTAAAACCTACTAGAAATACATAAATACAATAACCCCTCACCTGCTTTTACATGAATTTTTGTAAATACTCCTGATTAGAAAACATTAATCCCTCTTTTTTATTGGGGCCTGGAAATAGGCTACTGAGGCAAGGTGTAAAAATGTTGTCAAAATATTAAGGTTATATTTTACAGTTCTTTCATTTTATGTTTACAAAAAACATCACTACAGCATCTGATCATTTTTCAAAATCATTGAATTGATTGAAAACTACTCAAACAACTACTGGCTGGCTGGCTGGCTGGCTGCCATGGCTATAGCCTATATTTATGTATGGCATTTCAAATTCCTTTAAGAATAATTTTTCATTTTGAAATCTCAAGTGGTGAAACTGTTTTCACCTACATATTCATACATATTTCAACAACATTTATACGTTTTACAGAAGAAAAATTGCTCTTTTTCCGAGTTTTATGCCAAATTATGGACAAGCTATACGTTAAGTCGCAAGTGGTTTTAAAAGAAGATATTATATACATGTAAGACGGCAGTCACATACAACAGGCAAATAAACTGACATGCAATGGATACGTTTAAATATTTACTTTAAAGACACACAAAAAAGAAAACAAACATAACAGTGATAGGATGTAAACAGGGAAACTCGAACAGTTTTACTACTAAATGTTCATGATTACTGTTAATGTAAAGTTTTCACTGGCCTTTATTTCTTCATAGGTTATAAAGTTTTTCTATAGCTTTTTCCTCCTTTACAGTTTCGGTTTGATGGGTTTCCTTCTACTCAAGACATTGTTTTGCTTTATACGTAGACATTGATTTGTTTCTGTTCTTTCAAGTGTGATATACATCTCCCAAAGACTTTTTGTCAAGAATAAATTATGTTCATTGTTAGTTCAAATCTTTTTGTCAATAACTATATTGTCCTCAGTGCCCCACCGTCTTAACCGTGCATGGTCCGTCCACACATATATACAAATAAATATTCAGATCACAGAAATTCATTCGCATATCACGTTTGTCCACGTGTGTATAATGACTCCACGTATGTCGAGATTAGTACCCTCACCGGGCTCTGGGCCTTCAACCCTACGCCTGGGCTCAGGGACAAAGTTGGTCTAAAATTTTAACTACTCTAGTCTGCTCTGCTCTGCTCTGCTCTGCTCTGCTCTGCTCTGCTCTGCTCTGCTCTGCTCTGCTCTGCTCTGCTCTGCTCTGCTCTGCTCTGCTCTGCTCTACTCTACTCTACTCTACTGTTTGGTTAGTTACATGTATTTAATGGATTTGAAAAAATAGATTTGAAGAAACAAGCTGCCTTGTGTGACAAGATAAAGTGACTAAAGAAGCCAGCTGGCATTGGAGCTCTACTCAAATGTTTATTGATAAAATGAAAGAGATGAGCACGTCAGAACGGTTGATCCTAGTTCAAAAACAGTAAAAAGAAAATCGTGGAGAATTTTTGATTTGAAAAGTGAACATTTTGGACATGCCCATACACAAACACACCTCCCCAGATTTTCCTAAAAGCAATTGACCATTGACCAACCACTCTTGCAGGCCTATCACGCCAAGAACGCGAGGCGTGCGTTTGATCGCACGCCTAGAAAATTATAAATTACGTATTTTTGTAAATCAAATAAGGAGGAGACGATCGGTGTGAAATAATAAATGTAACAAGAGCAGCTATCATGTATTCATCAGTTAGGCGGTTCCACAGATCTGATTTCACATGCCTACTACCATTTGCGTTCAAGCTTGAAGCATGAACTATTTCGCACGTTTGTTTACATTTGAAAAGCTACGTTTGACTAATTGACTTACCTCGTTTTGACCAATGAAATGCATTTGTTTTCTTCACACGTGAATTTCACGTGAACAAATGCATTTCATTGGTCAAAACGACGTAAGTTAATTAGTCAAACGTAGCTTTTCAAACGTAAACAAACGTGCGAAATAGTTCATGCTTACACAACTATGAGCATGCTTCTGAGTACTGTATTAGGATCAATGAGCAGCTGTGGAAAGAAGAAGATAGAAATGATGTTATTGATCGAGCACTCGAGATCTACCTATCAAAACGTCGCAACGTCTCGCTAGATCAGGATGAAACGAGAAAAGAACCCCCTTTCAAGAAAGCGAGAGCAGATATTTGTGATATCAGCGAAGATAACGACCGACTAAGTAGTAGCAGCGACGAGGACAGTGGCGACGATTCGAGTGGTGACTTTCTAAACTGAAAAAAATTAACTTGGGTGTACCACTACCAATAATAACCATAGGAGTAACTATTTAAAGGAAAACTAGGAAACCATTTCCGCTATTGTTATTTGTACGTATCGAAAAACCATTCCACATAAAATTATTATTAACCATTACAGTAATACTGTTTTGTTAACTGTTTTTGAAGTACGAAAATGTCGCACGCCTGCGTGTTTTCTCAATGATAGGCCTGCTCTTGGTGTCAAACACTTTCTTCCCGTGGAATTTCCAAGTGCCTTCAGGGGTGGTGCTGGTTATGGATATTTTATGAAACTAATTACAATACTGTACATGCTGTACATGTACTACTTCAAAGTACCTAATGTTTTGACAGGTAACTCATTAAAACAACAACCCTGACCTTGCATATGATAAGTTGTATGACTGGACTGTATATTGTATAAGTGTAGTGCATGTGGCATGTTTGTGGTAACTACATCTCATATGCAAATGCTACCACTTAGGAGCACATATGACTATGAATTTGCAACCTTAGCTCTCCATCTCAGCCTCAGTGGCTCAATGGTTAGAGGATCTAACCAGTAATTAGATGGTTGCAGGTCCAACCCTGTCTGGGGCTTAGAAATCGTTTCTGCAGTGAGTAATTGAGCTTGATGAACGTCCAACAAACGTCTGTTACATTTGACCTTGTATTTTAAAATCTGCACCATAATTATTTGCATCTGTAAGGTATTTCTTCTTGAACTCAAAGCTCTACTGCATGTATTTATTATAATAAATAGTTTTTATTTAATATATATATTTAGTTACTGTAGGCCAGTTTTGAGATTTAACATTGTATATTGACTTATGACATGTGCAGTCTTATAAGTATGTAACGGTCATTCATGCTGTTTTTTGACGTTCTAAAATACATGTACCATCTATTTTGACCTATCACATAAGCTTGCTACTATCTTGATCTTTGGTAATATAGTAGATTGCTGAATGATAAGTGATTTTCTGTGGCCTTGGGGTCCTGGGGCAAATTTTGATTTTTGGGCCCCAAACACATGGAGACGTTGGCAGGTTGCACTTCTGTCCCAAACCACGGGAGCAGTTGTAATATAGATATCCACCGTGTCTCTATGGGCCTAGGTGGCTTAATTTAACAAAATAGTTTTATTGCTTATTTTGTGAAATGAAATCGAGACTGTTGTACATTCTTCATGGACTTCTCTGTGCACACTGTCATAGTTGTTCAGGATAACTCATTTTATGGGGTACAGTACAGTAATTATTGTAGATTCGTGCATTGCAATAGGCAATAGGCACGTGTTACTATTGCTATTAGGGTTAGGATCCATTCTATCTGATACGATGAAGTAGGCACCAAGCTCAGCCTGCTTTTTACAGCTAAGAATTTCTTTATAACATTCGTCAAAGTCTGCAGGTTTGCAGCCGTTCATCATCTTCACATTGTACTACATGCATGAAGGTACCAATAAATATGGGAGTTTGATAGTTTAGTATAGAAGCAACCAGTTCTACAACAGTGCCATTAACCTGAAATACAATATGATTATGAGAAATATATATAATACATTACATTAACTTCTATTTATTTATTCTTAGTTGTCAAAACTTTGTAGTTCATTGGACTCGTTATGGGAAGAAAGTCCTTATGATGTAATATTGTTTCGCTGGATTCAATTTCTGCAAGAGGAAACAGTTGGCGTGTTAAATCTTTCTACGCCATTGATTTTAAGTTCGAAAATGTTTGCTAGACAAGTCTCAAATCGACAAAGTGACCCATCAAGTAATTCTGACCAGCTAACATCTACGACTGATCCTAGAGCGATTCAGGATGTTAGTTCTTGCTCAGTTCTTTTGGATATCATTCTGGATTTTGATGAAAAAGAACGAGAACGCGTGTTTCAAACAAATCATTATTCATGTGGTGTGTGTTTTTGTGAAAAGCTTGGTTTTGCGTGTATTTCTTTTCCAAAGTGTGAACATGTTTTTTGTTCGGAGTGTATTGCTGAGTATTTTAAAACGCAAATTGAAAGTGGAGCTGTGAAGGCACTATCATGCCCTGAAACGAAATGTGAATCTCAAGCTTTACCTTCACAAGTAAAGAATCTTGTCAGTCCTGATCTATTTGCAAAGTACGACAAATATCTTTTGCAGTCAAGTTTGGATGAAATGTCTGACATCGTTTATTGTCCACGACCACCTTGTCAATCTCCTGTTATTTTGGAAAAAGACGCGACGATGGGTGTTTGCTTAGTCTGCAGGTTTGCATTTTGTTCTCTGTGCAAACTTACTTTCCATGGCGTGTCACCGTGTGTATTCCGCCCAGAGGAAATCAAAAAATTGAAAATGGAATACGAGAATGCCAATCCTGCAGAGAAATTATTCTTGGAAAGACGTTATGGAAAAAATCGTATTCGTCGCATGATTGATGAACTGGTTTCTGAGGAGTGGTTAGTGGATAACTCAAAAGCTTGCCCGCGTTGTGGTGCACATATCCAAAAAACCGAAGGTTGTAACAAGATGACCTGCATGAAATGTCGAACCCACTTCTGCTGGTTATGTGGGAAAATACTGAGTAACCAGAATCCTTACATTCACTTCAGTGTGTATAATTCATCGTGCTTCAATCGTCTTTTTGAAGGTGTGCAGGTAGATAGTGATGATGACGATTGGTAGCAAATCTACATGCCATAGAAAATTGAAATTATTATTTACTGACATAAAATGACAGTAGTATTCAACTAATATATTAATATTTAGAAATCGAAATATTGTAGTCTTTGTTATTGTAGGAACTAATCGATATATTTTGTTGTTGAAACGTTAAATACAGGTCTGTCACCTTCAGGTTTAAAACTATTAACTTATGTATTTAATCCTGGAGATTGGTATATATTATCATGGCTGGAAACCTTTGGTTTTACTTTAAAACGATTTTTAACTTAAGCAAATTATATATATATATATATATATATATATATATATATATATATATATATATATATATATATATATCAGGGTTCGAAATAACGTTCAGGGTTCGAAATAACGTTCAGAAAGTATGCCTAATTTTGTCGGCTGTTTTTTGTAGGCCAAAATTTTTGCCGGCTGTTTCCCAAGCAGCAAAGTTACGTTCTGGACATAGGCCCAAATAATGTATTGTAAACCAAATACTGGTTTCTTTTCGATCATATACAGAGCAATCAAAACAAATTACCATAATTCTGATCTTGGCAAAAGCAATTTCGCCGATAACCCAAAGTTTAGTTATATTTTGAAATTAGAAATTGCCGGCAAGGTTCTAAAACTGCCGGCTATCGCCGGCAGCCGGCTGCTATTTCGAACCCTGTATATATATATATATATATATATATATATATATATATATATATATAGCGATATATATATATAGCGATATATTTATAATATAAAAATGTATGATTTGATAGAATATTTGAATAGAATGGTTTTTGTTTTTTTTTGCTAATTACATTGTGTAGAGGTTTCTGATCAATGGTATTCACCCTAGTCTACGAAACTAACCCATTTCTCATACTTGCACCCAGGCCCTGACCCTAAATTAGTCTTTGTTTACAGGGCCGCCGAGAGGTGTGCGTGTGTGTGTGGTGTGGAGGGGGGAGGGGGACGAGCCCCCCCCCCCCCCCAACTTGAGAAGGGCTCCTAAAAGTTTTGAGATTTGAATTTTTGACGTAAGAAAACATGAGATCCAGAAAGCTTAAAGATCAGTAACACTAACTTCATTTTCAGCCAACTCAGGGGACCAATAGACCACTTTCATAATAGCGATTAATTTAAATATTCTTTTATGTGCATCTAAATAAACCTTTCTAGCTTCGTTTGTGTGTTTGCAATTCAAAAGAATTTTTGCTTTATAACGAGGTCAGAAAGGCTCATTTAGATGCACATAAAAGAATATTTAAAGCGGTGGCCATTATGAAGGTGGTCTATTGAGAACACGTAGACACAACCCTATGACGTGTGATGTCATCAGGGGCCCCCAATCGATAATTTACCCGGGCCCCACAATTTCTCTCGCCGGCCCTGTTTGTTCAATCAGAAATTGTTCATTGCGTTGCTCTGACGGGTTATACAGCTGCGCAGCACTGCTTTATATGCTGCATTGCTGCCTGTGAGTTTGTTGGTTCAACAATTGTTCAACAACCAAACATCGTTCAGCATTGTTCAATTCAACATGTTGAAAGCGTTTGGCTGTGTCCGTTCAACAAAGTAAGTTGCGGAGATAAGGCCTAGGTTGAGTAAGAATATGGTCAAATGCGTTCAACACATTTCAACATCCGTCAGTTGAACGCGTGTTGAAAACGAAAATTTGAACATGTTCAAATTGAACATCATTCAACAACGTTCAACACCATTCAGTAGGGGTGGGGGTGGGAGTGCATATGAGCCCGCGTTGAAATCGCCATTCTCAATACTCAATAGCAAGCGACGTTTTTGACCCGACGTTTGTGACTTGAAACAAGGCACCGCCTTTTTAGCACATCTGTTTTGAGTTTCCCGGTACTTCTGGCCTGTGAGTAAGCTACTGACAGTAATTTCCAAAATGTTTGGAAGAACACCGCTGTCAAACGTTTTCAATTTGCGCATGTGCGACGTCCGAGCTCGTCCTCCGGAAAAATAGCGGGAAAACACTGAAATATTTGGACTGGTCCGACCGTCCGAGAGTCCGACACAAAAGGTAAAATTATAAGCATACTACAAAAAAGATAAGGTAGGTAATTTGTGCATGGCTTCCTTGTCAATAATGTAACATATTCTGAATTTTCTTTACTCTTACACAAATTGAATAGTCGAGTCTTACTTTCAAGTTGTTGTCGCCACGGCTAGATCCCACTTCTCTTGCAATGTTTACTCATTTCACGTATGCGCAAACGTTTGGCAGCGGTGTCGTTTGGACGGTTCGTTCTGACGTTTATTGGGAAGTTCGTAAATTTGTTTTGATTGGCTACTAAGAACCAAATAGTCAATCAAATGCGTAGTTCACAACGAACCTGCGTACTGTGTCATGAAATTGCGAACTTCAGAACGAACTTCCAAACCGATTTTGGTTGAACGTATGTTGTATTATGTTCATTATGTAACGTGGTTTTGACTTTTCTATGCTTTAATTAATTTTTGAATCTTGCAATTTTATCCTAATCTTGTTAGTTGCTCAAACATTTTGAAGAAAGCTTTAATATGCTCCCCCATGGGAGAACGGCCAACCAGTCACCACTCACTCCGGCACTGCGGTACGCGCTTGTGATTCAGTACGGCCGTGTGTAAAGATTTTGAGAAAAAATTCGAGACAAAAATATTTCAAGAGATAGGTGCCACGTAAAAGCGGGAAAAAAGGCGGAAAAAACGGGGGGAAAGGGGGGGAGGGAGAGGAAAAAACACACCACGATCGAGGCAAGAGGACGAAGAGTAAGAATGAAGGAGACTGGAAACAACGAAGATGTATGACATGCGGTCGAGGCTGTAGTTCGTTCTCTTTTCGGCTGATTTTGGCCGCCATCTTGGTGCACGTGTCGAAGGTATCCAACACTTTGATCAATTTCACCTAAAATATAGTCTTTTCTTTTCAAAATAACTAACTAGTTATTCATTTGTTATTCTTAGGTTGGGAAAATAAGCATTAAAAATGACCAACCCCAAGGGAAAACGTAGAGGAACACGTTACATGTTTTCAAGACCTTTCCGAAAACATGGTAAGTGTGATAAAATTGGTAAGTAGATTGTCTTTTACATCGATTGAGATTGACTACTTTTGCTCCGCTACTATTTAGGAACAAATAAGATGTCCACATACCTGAAAGTATTCAAGATGGGTGACATTGTTGATATTAAGGTTTGAATCGGTCACTATATAATTTTGTCTATATATAGTCTATATATCTAATATATATTTTGTCTATATATTTTGTGTATAAATAAATTGTTTTAATGCAATCAGAAAGTGCCTAGTGATATTTAGATACTTAATCTAAAAAGTTTATAGTGACATTTTAAACATAAAAAATGTTATGGTTAATCCGTGGTTAATGTTATGATTTGGTCCATGCAATGATTGACTTTGTTGAAATGAATTCAGAAGTTATACGCTACGTTCAGAAACGTTTTCGCTACATTTAAAGATAAATACCGAGAACCGAGGCTTTTAGCCAAATACAGTGGCCCCGAGGGGTTTATTTGGATAAAAGCCGAGGTTTGAGGTAATGAACTGACTTCAATAGCTAAGTTTATTGCTGCGAGCACTGAAGTAATTAATCTTACTGTACCAATTATGCATTTATTATGATCTTGCAAAGTTTCACTGAATTGGCTTTTGAGCGTTTAAAGACCCATTTCCACTCAGAAAAATTTCCGTCGGACAAGAAAATTTCTTTTGTCTTAAAGCCATAAGTTCTGCCTGAAAGTCACAGAAAAATTGTCTGTCCGAGGAAAATTTTCCCAAGTTGAAATGGGCCTTTGCAGTTTTCCTGGCAGTGGGCCAAAACACTCAACACCTTCAGAACTCCCAAAAAATATGTGTGTGTATATATGGAACTCGTTGTTTTAATAATATATTAGTGCATTACGATGTACTGCTGCCCAGTATTTACTCGCAGCATTTCACTTACAATTTGTAATTCTAGTTATATATTATACATACATGTATTGTATATTGTTTATTCCAATTGTATCACTGAAAAACCCTTTTTAGGGAGTAATATTTATTAAAGTTTATGAAGTTTTCTAAAAAAACATATCTAAATTGCTATATATTACCCTGTTGACCAGGGCAATATCTATATACAACCCTTGAATTTTTAATTATCGGGTTCTCTAGAAAGAACAAAGAAAACCGACTCAACTATTAAATAAAGAAGTTATATGCCAAGTTCTGAAAAATTACGCTACATGTACATTCAGAAAACTTATACTATGCTCAGAAGTTATCCTTTGTTCAGAGAAGTTGCGCTACGTTCCAAAAGGTTAAGATACATTCAGAAAAGTTGCGCTATGCTTCTAAGAACTCACTCTAAAGTATGTTCTGAAATGTTATCTTACGTTCTAGAAAGTTCACATTACGTTGTGTTTTGAGTTGTTACGGTACATGTGAGACGATACTACGTTAGTTGTTATGCTACATTTTTTCAAAAACAAGCTTCGCAATTTTTTGTAGAACTGCTTCGCAGCTTTTAGAAATTTTCATAATTTGTTCACCTTGTATAAGTCAATGCCAGCTTTTTGACATCAATTTTGAGACCTAGAAATTCGCCTTATACGCCGCGAAATACGGTACAGTATCTTCCCCAAAGCTGTCATTTCTAGAAAAAAAATATGCAAAGTTCTAATTGTTGTCTTGATAATATGTTCTTTGCAATAGGGTGATGGTGCCATACAGAAGGGGATGCCTCACAAATCGTATCATGGTAAAACTGGACGTGTTTTCAATGTTACAAAACGAGGCTTGGGTGTTATTGTGAACAAACAAGTGAAGTAAGTATGAACTGTGTGTGTGACATCTTTCTTGAACAACACTAGAGCTGAGCCGATCGCTAAAAAGTACCGATAGCTGATTCGATTAATCGGTGGCCGATCACGGCATATAATCAGCCGAGCCGATTAATTTCGTGTTGTTAATTAAGAATACGTCATTGGAGGACACTTCTCTCAAACTTCGGGGGACGAGAAATAAATCGCTTTGTCGGTAAATAGTAATGCGATGTGCAATTTACACGCTTCCAAATCCTTGAACTGAAGAAGACAGCGAAGAAAGAGAGGACAGCGCTGATTTCAAGTATTTTTGTAAGATGAAAGAAAAACTCGTACATAATCGGCAAAAAAAACGATTATGCATTAATAATCGGCCGGTTACCGATTATTGACAAGTAAAAAAAATATATATTCACAAGTAAAAAAAATAATTAGCATTTGTTTCATTTCTTAGCTGTTTACATTATTTTTAATTTGACGTGTTTATTGTAGAATTGAACCTGAGTTTTTTGTATTATTTTGACTTTTTAGAGGTAGAATCTTTGCAAAAAGAATTAATGTAAGGATTGAACATGTCAGACATTCAAAGTGCCGTGATGACTTTTTAAGGTGGGTTTTCTCATTAAAGGGTATTACCACCATTGTCTTTCATAGATTGTAAGATGGCGGCGACTGGCAGGAAATGTTTTGACTGCTGGCCATAGGGAATGGCCTATCCAGTTGTATATAGAGATCAGTGGTTTTTACTGTATTATAACACATTCCACACACAGACCTTGGACTCCGGTTTGGGCCAGTTGCAGCACCGGGGAGTGTCCACCTAAAAATTGGTGTGCACCACCCAAAATAGCGGTATTTCTCCTTGTTTTCATGTTTAATTTTTTTACCTAAAACTGTTTCGGTGTGACACCAAATAAACTTTACGTTAAACATGAATACGCGATTCCGGCTTCTGTGATTCCCTAAATTTGATATTGTCACTTCGTTGATGTTATACATGAAGTCATGAAGGCAAAAGCGAGTTGACCGCTAGTCACAAATATTTCTTGTTTAGCCAAATTCGCCAAGGCTTTGTTATAACTTATAATACATTTATACCTTTAATTTATAAGGTCTTTTGGCAAGGTAGGCATAAATATAAAAAAAAAACAGAAAAAAATTCTGGAGAAAGAACCCCGAGACCACGTGTGCCGGCCCAATATTCATACCCTCCCAGTATCTTTCAGGCCCACCCCAAAATTCTGATAATTTAATTCCTGTCAGATTTTTCATGTAATTATTATTCTGGTAAAATTCTCTTTATTTATTTAATATATTTATTTAATATATATTACCTAATATAGACGTGTGAAAGAAAATGACGAAAAAAAGAAAAAGGCTCAAGAGGAGGGTATTAAAATCAACTTGAAACGACAGGTATTTATCTTTTTCAAGTGACATGGTAGCATAGGCGTAGAGTATGGGGGGCTGAGGTAGAGGTGAGCCGATGTTAAAAAAAAGCCGATTGCCGATACCGATTGTTAAGAGCCGATATTTCCCCACCATCGGCTGATTAATCGCAAAACTGATGTTTGCTAACCTGATGCTCAGTGCTCCCGTTTTGTCGTTTTATTCATCTCAAGTTTTGCAATGAGAGGAAGTCATCAAGCGAATTCTCGTATTTTGAGCGCAACAAAACAAACAAAAAACAGTCAAGTAGTCAGCAGTGTTACCTTTATTTAAAGGCTATGATAAACGAGGACGAGAGAGCAGAAATACGAGGACGAGAGTCACGAGACAGCCGATCCGAAAAACTAGCCGTGTATCGGCTCTGCCGATGTTTTGCCGATGATCGGCTCACCTCTAGGCTGAGGGGCTTTAGCCCCCGGAGAAATCTCATTGGGGGGCTGAGAAAGGCCCTGTTCAACACTTCAGCCCCTTTAGACAAAAACAAAACTCTACGCCTATGCATGGCAGTACAGTTCTTGTCTATTGTTGCCTGAAGGTCATCTCAAGACTTGAGGCGTGAAACTCAGAGTAGCAACGACTACATTTTAGGGCTACCGGGGGGTTGTGGTTAGGTTTAGGGTTTCTGGGGGGTTGTGGTTTGGGGTTGTGGGGGGGGGGGGGGTGTGTTAGGAATTAGTTTTTTAATTCCTTGAAATTGACTCCCACACTCAATTTGAGAGCTTGATTACAATTAGTATATACAGTCAATTTGAGGAAGAGAATGGGCTGGCACGCTGTATGTGCATGCTGTTTCGTGCATAGGCTACGCCAAGCTGCATTGCTATGAGTAGCCCAAGTGAATGCCTAAGCAGGCGTCTTGTTGTTGTTGTTGTTGTTATTATTATTATGAAAACATTGTGTTTTATTTTCTTTCTAATTTCTAGCCTGTGGCACCAAGAGAAGCACACTTTATTAAGAACAGAAAAAAGGAACCGGAACTTCTGGAACCTATTCCTTATGAGTTCCTCATCTGAAAATACAAATACTAAATAAATTTGTTCTGAAAGTATCTAGTTGTAATTTTAATGAGAGATAGAAGAAAGATTCTTCCAACATTAAGAGGGGTGTGGCAGTGAATAGATCCTGGGTACAAGCTTGAACCAGTAGATTGAACCATAGTTGAACTTATCACTAATAGGTAGGTTTAGATCCAGCTCGAACTCGTACTTGATCTAAACCTCCCTAATATTTGTGCAGCAGTTCACGTCGTGACGTCGCTTTCGTCTTCTACAGAAGTTCACTACTCTAATTTCAACTTATGGGATTTTGTAGTTTTCATTTCTTTTGAATTTTCTTCATGAATTAATGGTTTGATAAGTTGCATAAACAGACGGCCCAATCTCCAGAAGATATAACTCACGCTCCCTCAAACTACACCTTTTTCAGGTCAAATTCAGAAACTTCCAAACGAACTACAGATAATTCAGATCAATTTCAGAACTTTCCAAGTGAATTTCAGATAATTCAAGTGAATTTCAGAAATTTCCAAATGATATTCAGATTTTCCAAATGATATTCAGACATTTCCAAATGATATTCAGACATTTCCAAAATGAAGCGAGAGGCTTGCACAGTAAATAGTTCGGATCAGCTGAGGGAACACATATACCTTTTTTGCCCTGCATTACTCAATAAAAAAACATTCAAGTGCACTTATTGAAATAAAAATAGCACTTTATGTAATCAATGCTATTGATATGTTACAGAAGCGGTATTGAATGTCGTTTCGCGCTAATAATAAAGTGATGTTGTTATTTCAACGAGTGCAATTGAATGTTTTTTTATTGAGTAATGCAGGGCAAAAGGTGTATGTGTTCCCTCAGCTGATCCGAACTATTTACTGTTCAAGCGAACTTTAGCCTCTCGCTTCATTTTGGAAATGTCTGAATATCATTTTGGAAATGTCTGAAATTCATTTGAAAATGTCTGAATATCATTTGGACAATCTGAATATCATTTGGAAATGTCTGAAATTCATTTGGACAATCTGAATATCATTTGGAAGTGTCTGAAATTCGTTTGGAAGTTTCTGAATTTGACCTGAAAAAGGTGTAGACTCAGGTGTCAAAAATTCTGGTTATGCCATTGACTGGATTTGACTTATTACTACGAAAGGGCGTTTAAAAACAACAAATTAAAAATCTCTTGAAAAGTAAGAACAAGTAAGACTAATGGAACATTAAGTCTCGAACCTCAGAGAATCTGATTCTCTGAGTTTCGAGACTTGTCCCATTAGTCACTTGTTCAGATTTATCTAATCTTGGAACTAAATTAAACTGACTTTCGGTAAATCAGAGGAAAAATAAAGAATTGGAGGGCCCTAGCCAAAATTCCACTTGCCATTTTACAAGTATATAATTGAAGTTACCAATATAGTTAGAAAACTTCACTTCCAAGAGGGCAGTGCTTTTCTTTTTGGTCCTGAAAAGAAGTTTTTGAAAAGTACGTGAACATTGCAACGTCAAACCGGTCAGTGCGTCAAATGTGCATTTATATATGAGTACATAATATGCACAGCGGGAGCGGTATGTTTTATTTGTTTTATAAAATAAGAAGAAAAAAAATCAAGCTAAAAGTGAGGTACATGATCTCTGTTCTCTTATATATGCACGGAGCCCAGCCAATCCGAGCGTGCGTAGAGGGCACCTTATTTTATTGTATTTATTTAGTACTTGCAAAAGGCAAGTCCCAGAGAAGTTATGCTTTGTTTTTGTGCTTATGTCACTCGTTTGAACCAGGCTTTATAGAGGCACAAGGCAATTACTCTATCTCAAAATTCCTGCACTGCCGGGTGCGCTCGGTTGTCGACTGTGCTTCGAGGGGTTTTCGCCGGGTTCTCTGTTAGGCCTGGTTTCCATTCAGTACTTTTTATCGCGCGATCGCTTTCTTTTGAAATGTGTGTATTCAACCAAAGCTAATGAAATGCGTTCCGCTTGACAACCCACAATTCAAAAGAAAGCGATTGCAAAAAGTCGACAGCGCGATAAATTGCACTGAATGGAAATCCAACTTATAAGCCTGGTTTCTACAGTATAAGGTCGTCTCGATCGGTCCTATCGCCTGAATCCATCCCATCATAACGGGACGATTCAAGATATCTCTTGTTTGATTGGAGAGATTTAGGCAACCTGGGTGACTGAGATGATGTACCAGGCTTTAGCTGTGATCCAGGTGCCTGGAGCGCTTTGATATGCCTCGACACAGCCACGTACACCTTGATCAGGCTCTTAGGGGTTGGGAGGGGATGATCTGCGTCTTTCACACTAAGTAAGGCCGATTAGCCCCCCAGTCCTTTATCCTTAATATTTCAAGTAAGTTTGAAAACTTAATTCAGCTGAACCCAAACTTCTGTACGGAATACTAAAATAAAATAGCAAATAATAATAGACACAATGATTGACCATATGATTTTAAATGCAATTACACAACTGCACCAGACTGAGTTTGGTTCATTTATGTTGAACAGATCTCTGATACAATAAAAGGCCATAAAAACAGGGAGGATTTCTTCCTTTATTACAACCACAATAATTGTTTCTTTATATTTAAAATTACCAAGACAGTTTGTCTGACACAAAAATAAATGTTTAGTTACAGTTATCAGCAACAGTATATAACATGTTACTATTGTTAGCTTATTTTTTCCCTGTTTTGGGGAATGCATCAACAAGTTCAATTGTGTTCAGATATTCCTTTAACGAAGATGCACATATATCTGAGATAAATACATGATTATTACATAAAAATATTTCATTAAGAGAATGCTGTTTTAGCACATTGGGATTTTGATACCTAATAAAAAACAATCGTTTCTGTATCTTGTCTAAAGCAGCCCTTAAAATAAAGGCTGACTTACAAACTTGAGCTGTGGTAATGTCATTCTTGGACAACAATAAATACAATTTTTTCTCAAGATTGCTGGATGATTTCTCATCACTGAAAACAAAAGCTGCTCTTTCCAACAAACCAACAATTTCTTTCTGAGAGAACTGATATTTAGTGAGCAAATCTATTCTTTTCAACAAAATTGATGAGCTATCTATAAATAATGCGGGAGACTTCTGTAACAATAAATACAGTTTTACATTACTATCAACAATTTTGGAAAGACTATTGATACTTTGTTGAAATGATGACTTGTTCATTTGAAGGAATGCATGTGGATTTGATGACAGCAATTTTTTAACTTGTTTTTTCTCACAGTAAAGAGGAGAACCAGAAAGGAACTGATAGGTCTCGACCAGGTGGCTGTAACTTGTGCAAAAAAATTCTGGACACTTCCGCATTAATTTTGACAGGTCAACCCTGAGTTCATTGAGAAATGAAACAACTTCTTCAAAATCTTCATTCAGGGAAATTTCCTCTCCAGATTTCAGCAATGATGTCTTCAAAGCCAATCTTAAAATGTTACTAGATGATTGGTAATTTTGAGCATGTAAAGCAAAGTCTTCTGCTTTCTTTGATAATGGAACTGTTAACACAATTGGATTAATATCAACCAAGTTACCGATACTTTCTGATGACAGTCCAGTTTTCTTCAGTTGCTCTAAATTAGACTCACAGTATTGGACATCAAGTGAGAATACATAAGGATTTTTCACAAAATGTTTAGGCAGGTAACATCCATATTTTCTTAATAATGACACCATTGAAAACATTGTTGGTGAATCGAATGAGAGACAAGAAGGATATGTAATGGCTATAACCAATGCATCTTCATGGCTTATTTCTAATTCTTGCAATACTTTAACTCTTCTTTTAAATTCTGCCAATGATAATCCCAAAACTTGCTTTGGGGTTTGACAAAATTTCTCTACTACATCCATGTGCCTTCTTATTAACCATACTGCTGTTTTTTTAGTCTTCAGCTTTCCTTCAGCTTCCAATCCTTTCATCATTTTCTTTGCATACTCTCCAACACTATCACCACAATTCTCCTCATATTCACTGGATGAAAACATCTTTGTATGAGTGATTTCATTCAGACTTGCTTCATTCCGCTCAGACACAGGATGTATTAAACCGTCTCTGACATTTTTTTGGGTTATTGACAGGTCAGAAATAGACGATAGTTTGATCACCGAATAGAAAGATCTCTTAATAATAGGTAGTCGTCTCAAAATGAACGCCATTTGTAACAGAAAGTTGGCCATCCATAATCCACACTGTTACTGCCAATTAAATCGGATGTTTCAAAAGCTGTTTGTAATAATTTTTCTTTTTCAAAAAACCCAGCGTAAAATATTTATTTGCCAAGCTTTCGGCCTGTTGATTCAGGCCTTCTTCATCAGAGTCAACAGGCCGAAAGTTTAGCAAGTAAATATTTTACGTGGTCTTTCCACAAAACTCATCGTTATTACATTATCGCGGAATCACAGATGAAAACCTTCAAAGAATTTTTGTTTTGCAATGTCTCTAATCTCTAGAAGCCCCTTTGTTGAGATTTGTGTGACTTGTTGTAACCCCAAATAAATTTCTCCTATGTATTTTTTAGCAAATATCAAAGTTGACTGCACTGAAACTATAGTATCAGGGCAAAACTTTATCTGCGGTTTGCTTCGGCGTTCGGTAAATGTTCTTTTGAGACATCCAATATAATATACAATTCAAACACATTTATCGCAGGCTCGTGTGGGCACATGCTTGAAAAGAGTCGCAAATGGCTTCAAAAGCGAGTTCAAAAGATACGTTAACTCGCATTGCGATCGTTAATTCTGACCGATGTAAACCAAAGAAATGCAGTCAACAATGCAAAAAAGCATGTCCTGTGAATCGTACGGGTATGTGAAAATTTTTCAACTAGTTTAACTTTCCAATTCGCTTTTGTGAAACTGTGATCAAAGAAATATTTTATCTATTTGACTATTTTGAAATTTACTTTAGGTAAACTGTGTATTGAAGTAACTCCAGCTTCAAAAGTGTGTTTTATATCAGAAGAATTATGTATTGGTTGTGGTATCTGTGTGAAGGTAAGAAGGTCGCAAGTAAGAATAAATAAGAGTTCTTGTTAGTTTATTCTCTATGTCAGTATGTGATGCAGTAATGGTGCAATTGTGCGTCGTCATCCTTTGGGTCGTATTATAGGAGCCAAAGAGCTGACCCCAATCTAATGTATATATTGCAAAATAATATTTTTTTTAATTTATATATATATATATATATATATATATATATATATATATATATATATATATATGTATTCTTGGACGAAAACAAACAACGCAACTACATTCGACGTTACAATGGGCAGCTACGACGGAGCTGAAATATGCGAACTGGTCGGGCTATTTGTTCTAGATTCACTGAAGAAACGATTTGGGATGAATCTTGGTCTGTACCGAGACGACGGCCTGGCTGCGCTTAATACTACATCAGGGAGATTGGCCGACAAAGCAAGGAAGGATATAACGAGCTTTTTCAAAACCCTTGGCCTAAAGATAACTGCGACAGCTAACCAGACGACCGTGAACTTTCTCGACGTAACTTTTGACCTAACAAACGGCACTCACAAACCTTACCGAAAACCTAATGACGAACCACTTTACATCAACCGTCTATCAAACCACCCACCATGTATCATCCGACAACTACCAGCATCGATTAACAAACGAATCAACAAACTATCATGTGACCAGGAAACGTTTAACACAGCTGCACCACTATACAATGACGCCCTTAAACAAAGCAACTTCGACACAAACCTAACATACGAACCAACCGACGAAACAAACGAGAACAGAAATAACTCACACAGACAAAACAGACGACGCAACGTGATATGGTATAACCCGCCTTACAGCAAAAACGTCAGGACAAACGTAGCACGAGAATTCTTACAACTCATTGACAAACACTTTCCACCATCACACAAACTACACACACTATTCAACCGTCACACAATACGCATTAGCTACAGCTGCACAGAAAACATGGAAAGCTTCATTCGCAAACACAACAACCGCACACTGACAAAAAACGCCACAATACGCACAAACCTGAACAACGAATCACGCACATGCAACTGCCAACGACCAACCGAGTGTCCAATCCCTGGAAATTGTTTAGCAAAGAGCGTGGTCTACCAGGCTGAAGTTACGACGAGCGACAACGGAGAGATAAAGAAATACCTCGGAATAACGGCTAATAACTTCAAGGAAAGATACCGCAATCACATGAAATCTTTTCGACACGCTAAATATGCCTATGACACTGAGCTATCCAAGTACATTTGGAAGCTTAAGGAGAGAAATCGTGAATACGAGATCAAGTGGTCCATTGTCAAGCATGTTGCGGCGTACAAAGTCGGTCAAAAACGATGCAATTTGTGCTTAGAAGAAAAACTCTTGTTGATGAAAGCAAGAAATAAACACTTTTTAAATAAACGAACTGAATTCTTTGCGAAGTGCAGACATGTGACAAAACACCAACTAATCTAATGACGTAATTAACCAATGTAATATAATATATAGTAGACCTTGTAATCTGTTAGTTGCCTGAAGATCGCGTAAGCGTGAAACTCTGAGTAGCGACTCAGCATTAAAAGTTAATAAATTATACTTCGCTCTGCCTATTAATGGTATTGAGCGCTCTTATACCTTACGCCAACCTAGTGATCTTTATGTTACACACTATTTTTGGTATATATATATATATATATATATATATATATATATAATAAAAGTAGTGTGCTGCGTAGGCAGTGTAGAAACAACAATCAAAATACAGTAAGGTTAGATAACTGCTGAAACAGAGAATGTAGGAGTCTAACATTTCGAACGAAGGCCTTTCATCAGAGAGAAACATAAAGTGTGTAAACAAACAATGAGCTTATATACGAAAGTTAATCATGTGACCAAAAATAAGCCAATCAGATGAAAATGACAATAACAAATTGATAACGAGATGCGAAAAATTAGCCAATCAAATCAAAATAACAATAACAAATCAATAATGAGATGCGAAAGACAATTTGCTATTCATACCATTGATGAGCAAGAAGGAGGGGGTGTAAAAGGGAGGGGGTGTAAAAAGGATGAGCGAGAGTAAAAATAGATAAATATATAAAGTGAAAATGCTGTTTATGTCCACTCTTGCTGAACAGAAACAATGTCTTCAGAGGTGTTAAATAAAAGAAAAATGTTCGTTGAGTCCATGAGGATGAATGGTACCAATTTTGAAAATGAGACGCTTTTCTAGTCTTTTGTGGCTGACATTACCGCCAGAAGTGGGTGAGATGGCACAAACTTGCATGTCCGAAATACAATGGTTGACACTATTAAAATGTCGGGCAACAGGCTTGTCAGCATCATTGTTCCTCACGGAACGAAGATGTTCAGCAAACCTGTCAGATAAATGTCTGCCAGTTTCACCAATGTAAAGCATGCAACATTTATTGCAAGAAATACAGTAAATGATGTTGGAAGAGATGCAAGTAAAATTATGCAGCTGAATAACAAAATTAGATTTAGGTCCCAAAATACATGTAGCGGAGTTAAGAAAGGAACATGTGTAACAATGGGTACAGGAGCAAGAAAAAGTACCCGCTGGTGCCAGTAGATTTTTTCTAAAGGCACTATGCACTAAACCATCACGAATATTTTTATTATGCCGAAAAGAGATTAAAGGGTTGTCGGTGAAAATAGCTGACGTTTCAGGATCATTCTTTAGGATATGGAAATTGTGGCTAATGATATCCTTAACTTTGTAGTTGAAAATGTTAAGGATATTATAAGTATTAAGTAATATTGGGCATTTCACTCGATTACATAGCATGTTCTAAGGATTTTGGGTGAACGAAAATTAGAGTGTAGAATATATACATTTTAAGACCAAACTGAGACCAGTTGTGAAAAATGCAACTACACAGGCCTTCCGGCAGGAATTGAACGCACGACCTTGCGATTCTAGTGCAATGCTCTGACCACTGAGCCACGGAGGGCGTTGCCGAGAGCTTGATCGCGAGTTCTGTATATATAATAAGGTGGTAATGCCTTATGGAGAGAAATGGGTATATTATAAGTAATCTTGGGCATTTCACTCGATTACATAGCATGTTCTAAGGATTTTGGGTGAAGGAAACTTCGAGTGTAGAATATATACATTTTATATAATATATAAATTCTACACTTGAATTTTCCTTCACCCAAAATCGAGTCCGATGATTTGGCTCATGGATTTTTATCTTAATTGGATAATGTTATTTCTGTCGACTTTGCCGCAACGGAAAAACACGGGTTTTTCTGGCTGCGGAACAGGTTGTATTATCCAAAATAAATCCAGATTTACACCACGAAAAAAGGCGAACTTTTTTGTGAAAACCCGCAACATTTTTGTCGATTAGCGGAAAAATGCACATTAAGTTTCTATTGCGGTGAAATATCGATATATCGATATTATCGGTATTTTTTTTCCAGTATCGGTATTCTTTTTTTTCAATACCGCATCATCCTATATATATATATATATATATATATATATATATATATATATATATATATGCCTGTTGCAGACTTTTGAGGTAAGCGAAAATCTATATATACATGTAAAAGTTTTGTAACACCTTCGTAGACTGAAATGCGTGTAGTTAGTGTGTACACGCAACATACATGTACATATGCAACATTCATACGCACCACACGCAAAACTTCGTGTATAATAACTACATGCAAAGCTTCGTGTATAATAACTACACAAAACTTTCTGTATGATCATGCAATACATAACTATACACGTAGTTTTGTGTGTAGATGAGTGTATGGTAATATTTCACCGAAATATGTGGTAAAAAGCATAAGCCTAGTTTCCATATGATCGCTACGATCACTCAAAAAAACCTCAGTGATTGCAGCGATCATACGGAACCACGATCAATGTGATCACCATGCACAATCGCCAAGATAGAACATTTACTACCTTGGCGATCATAGCGATCACGACTATAGCGATTGTAGCGATCGTGATTTTCGAGCATTCGTGGCGATTGCAGCGATCAATTTGAGATGAATCTCCACATAAAAACTTTGAGTCAAACCCGAACAAGTTGTTTGTCAAATTTCTAATGTGTGAAACTCAATTGAATTAGCCTGACACCACTGAAACTTGCGAAAGCTGCCATACCGAACCTTGCGTTAAAACTAAAATTTACAAGAATTCGACGTTTGAATTCGGATTAGATAGCAATTGTCAAATTTAATTTGCCTTTCAATCTTGTAATAATGTAACGTCATTGCTGAAGTTTTATTGCTTTCGATTTAGTTTAATTTTCAAACGTTTGTAACCAGCACGTTTGATTCAGTATAGCAAAAATGCTACGTTTGAAACAGTCAGCGTGGAAATCATTGATTTATATAAGAGTAATGAAAACAATAGTAAAGGTAAAAAGAAATCTGCCATCTGGTCACAAATAAACTGGTTCTTATAAATACTTAATGTTTACGTTTACAGGACGTCTGATAAATTCGTCCATAGCACGTCGGCATGGCTTACTCCAAGCTTCGGGAATATCAACTGGTGATGTTGGATACATTTGACACACATAAGATTTATCGGTTCAACACGCACAGGGTTCACAGCCAGACTAGCCAGTTTTAGTTTCTTGCCGGAAATATTTTTACACATTCTAACTCACTTCGGAAGAGACGCCGTAAACAGTTCACAGCAAAGTTTTGTTTTGAGTTTGATATTTTCATAAGTTGCTCGAACGATAGTACAGAACTCCGCTGACTGCGGCTGATAGGACTCTGCTGATATATGGTGTACCTGTGTTTATTATATTGACAGCTTTTGAACTTGGTACTGGAGCTCTGGTGGCTGCAAGTGGTTTGTCTCTCTGAACAATCCAAAATATTAAAATACAAAGTACAAGCTGTTGCATATATTCATGTTTTGCAACTTGTTAGGTGATGCCAAAGTAGCTACAACTCTGTTTTCTTCTGATAACAATATGTTCTTGAAATCATGATGATAAAATAGTTTTACTTTTGCTTGGTTTCGGATGAGATGAAAGCCTATCTGATAATAATTTTTTTCATGCAATAAATTGTACTAACACGAGTATCAGAATTCAGGAATTCTCTGTTTGTATGGTGCACAATCACTGCTTCCTACAATGTATTGTTGTTATCAAAAATGACAGTTATGAGTACACAAATTTACAAACGTACCTTCATTTACACATATTCAGTTGTGATCATAATTATAGAGTTTTTGATCACAAATTGACAAAACGTTTTCATCAGCTACACTTCCTCACTAATGCATGTAATTTTGTCTGCCTGTTGATTGGTTTCGTTCTTATATATAAGTCAAATGTGTAATATGTTTGAAAACATGAAAACTTTTACGGTTATGAAAGAGATATGTTGCGTTTCAGCATTTGCTTGACAGGTTCACAATTTTTGCGGACAGAAGACTTTGCGGAAACAACGTTTTACCAGAGCCTAGAGTTGAATGTCTGATCTGTGAACGTGCCAGAGCCGGAGCAGAAAGACTAGAGTTTGCACACCTAATTTACTTGATACTGTGAATTAACGCAACAATGCATTGCTTTGTACACAATATTTCCGTTGTGGTATTTCCTCCCAGTAATGGTCAAAATGAATTTCCAGGGTACAGTATACGAAATTTATTGATTTTTTGGAAAGTATGCCCAAGCCTCGTCAGGAATATTTCGAGCTTTGACGAGAACATACAGTATGCAATGCGCCAAGTTTGTCACTTTGGACACCTATGATCCGGTGTCAGGCATTCCTTTCTCTCGCCGCAAGGCAGAACGTCTACTACGTAGGCTATTTATTTTCCTCTTAGTAAATACCCGGACATTCCACTTTTGGTCAAAACGTAATGGGTTGATCCTTTATCTGTGGCCAACGTTTCTACATCAAAACTGGTTCAATACTTTTTGGAAAACCGTATATTGACAGAGCACTAACAGACTAACAAAGAAACGGAGGTTCACATACGGTAATCTGTAAAGCATATTAACGTCTTAGAACGTGTACTGTGTTGTAAGGCCTTGCCATATAACGTTTTACACCGTACTGTGTCGGTGGTTTGGATATCGCGAGGAAGAAATTACGTAAATTAAGCAAATTTTTACCTCGATTTTCTCTTAGAATTGTGATTTCTTTGATATGCTATATTAAAAGCTCGAAAGAGTTTTACACCAGGATATCTTTAAGACGTTTTACTGGTATGAACCCCGCCGGTTATCAAATAATATAGTTTACATCACTCACGTTGCGTCTACAGTGAAATTTATTACAACTGTAGTTAAAGTTATGTAGCTACGCAATTCTCAGAAAAAATCGCTTTGCATATTTTCGCAATTTCCAAGTCAATCCTAATATCGACATATGAATCAACAGCCATCTACATAAGTCATAACTCATCTCAGCTTCGATCACCTCGCAATTTGTGAGAGGCGCTAATTCATGCAGACCATGAAGAATCATCAGTCAAAAATTGATCGAACTGTAAAGTATCATTATGAAATAAACTTTTTGTCTAAATATTTGACTTGAGGCTTATTTAAAGGCATTTTTATTTATTCTAAGGCCTTCAGTTAAATACATGCATGTAAAGCATTGCGTACATCTTATCGTATGTACGCCTGCTTCCGTGGAGGCGTACGTTGTTCTGAACGCTTACCATTTTTCTCAGTGGTATAGACTTGTGCTACCACACATCATTATCGCGTATTCAAAAAGCGATGAATTAGAGAAAGACCACTTGCACAGCCAGTTAAAGTAATTTTGGGAATTAAAAGCAATTGATATTCGCTCCAAAGAAAGATCAATCCACAATCTATTTGTTGAAGGAGTCCGGTTTAAGGACGGTCGTTACGAAGTTTAACTGTACCTTGGGGAGAATGCCATCCTGCACTGTCAGATAACTTAGTGTTGAGGAGAGATTCACAACTAATTAGACTGCAGGGAAATCGCCTTTTAAGACCTTAAGTGACCTCATACGTGACAGAGCCATATAATAAAATGCTCTTCTATATAGCTCTAACAAAATGACCCTGAGTGCGGGGTTGCTTTAACCTCCTGTTGGGAAGACTAGATGTGAATTAAGGAATACACTGTATTTATAAAGATGGTCGCCAATTTATATTCTTTTATGTGCATTTAGATTGGCCTTTCCAACCTCGTTTTGTGTAACTAGATTTTTTTAATTATAAACACAAGAAATGAAGAATAAGACTAGAAAGGCTAATTTAAATGCATATAAAGATATCAATTGGCGGTCATCTTAGTTTATACAGTACATACGGTTAATAGATATACTTCTCAAACTCATGAATAATTCATGAGCTAATTAGCCAATCAAAAACACGTATTTCGTCACGTGCGTGAGTTGCGAAACCCCGGTAATAAACGAAAAATTGAATTAATAATTAGGAAGTTAGATAATAAACGCTTTAAACAATAAAAAGCGTACATTACAACATTTCTAAATTATAAAAACAGTCAAAACAAAGAAAACTGTATTATTACCACAATTCTAAATTATAAATGCAAAACTCAACACAGAAACCAATTAAGTTAGGTTATATAATAACACGCCATCTAATTAGGGAATTCTACAACAATAGACTATTGTCAACTGAGAAGTTATTTCATAAACTCGTGGCTCGCGTTTTACCAGGGTTTCCAAACACTTGAGAACAATTGAATTCACTTGACTGTTCATCGCGCGATTTTCGTAATTGTTCCCTCGAGTTTGTAAAACACTCAAGACAACAAAAACCACTCGGCCGTGCCGGCCTCGTGTTTTCATTGCCTTTCGTGTTTTACAAACTCTCGAGAACAATTATAAAAATCGCTTGGTGAACAGCTTCGTGAATTCAATTGTTCTCGCGTGTTTGGAAACCCTGGTAAAACACTCGCACTCGTTTATGAAATATTACCTAAATGTTTATCATTGGTTTGATAATGACTTTTGTCTCATCTTGAATATCAAGTCTCAAGGTGACGATTTTCGGATTATGTTTTTTTCTTTATTCATTGCTTTGATTATGCAAATCCACCTTTTTTCATTAATTTAATGTTTTGTTTGTTTTGAAATAGTGTTTGTAAGAGTATTTGATTATGTAATATTGTTTGAAAGTTATGTATTTTTTATTTAATACTGGACAAGAATAAATATCGTTACTATTAATTATCATCCTTCAATTTACTTAGAAATGTCCATTTGAAGCTATAACTATAATAAACCTTCCAAGTAACCTTGAAAAGGACACAACTCACAGATATAATGCTAACTCATTTAAATTACACAGGTAACTATTTTTATTTTTTATTTATTTTATTTTTATTTTTATTGTTTACAGTAAAGTAGTAAACTCTTGTCAATTGGACCAGTGTAGTGTATATAGATTACTTAACGGTAAATGCTGCGTACGATTTTTGTTCACGAGTTGTTATATATTATCGACACCCGATTTTTCATGATAGATAGCGCCACTTTAACATATTATGATGTAATGTCTCGTATTTCTAGGTTACCAACACCTAGGCCTGGTGAGGTCCTGGGGTTAGTTGGAACAAATGGTATAGGAAAATCAACTGCATTAAAAATCCTTGCTGGGAAACAAAAGCCAAATCTTGGAAAGTTTGAGGTATATTTAAATAATATTGTACAATACAATACAATACAATACAATACAATACAATACAATACAATACAATACAATACAATACAATACCATACCATACAGTATATTAACTACACATTGTGGTCAGTTTGTATATTAACTTTTTCAACCCTGAATTCTTTTTTGGCATTTTACTGTGGCTGACGCCAGACAATTTTACTTGTCATTGGGAGGCCGCCAGGGTTGAAAGGGTTAAGAACGTATTAACCTTTCGAACCTTGTTCTTGTGTTTATAATTCAAAGGAGTTTTTACTAGATTTTTCCTAATACTTACAGAACCCTCCAGACTGGCAAGAAATATTGCAATATTTTAGAGGTTCAGAGTTGCAAAACTACTTCACAAAGATTCTTGAAGATGATCTAAAGGTACGTCAGTTAGCAGCTACTCTGCAAATACCTACCGTAATTAACTGTTGGGAAACCAGCGAATAAACGTTTTCCTTCGGATGCACATGCAGCTGCCTTATGGCCACTCTCTCCTCAATCTCAGTTTATTTTGAACTCGTTTCCTTCTTCTTTGCAAGGCACATTTTCGCAACGCTCTTCGAACTCTTCGCCACGTCTGCAGTGGAAATTCAAACTCTCTCTGATTGATAGGTCATTAGCGTGTCAACCAATAGATTGCGAGCGTTCGCCGGCGAACGCTATACACGAAAAATAACAATGGGTGACTGCAGGCGCTCCTTTCACTGTCCGTCCCAATCCCCAGCGCCGGCTACGCAAGCTAGTTTCAACATAAATATCTTTCAAATTTTAATCTTCTTAGTGTTGTGTTTTGTTCAATAATACATGCCTAAGGTCAGGAAATATTACGAAAATTTTAAACAAGGCATCTCCGTTCCTTTTCCCGTTCTTTTTTGTTTCGTTCCCCGCAGGAACGAAACTGTTACTGTGTTAGCTTTCCATTGACGTCACAAAAGAAACTGTCATCTGTTGTTGGCAGCAAAAGCCAAAACTTCGATCTTATCCAATGAAATCAAAATTCCGCATAAAAAATTTAGTTGTAGGCGTGGTTAAACGCCAAAACGAAGTGAAATAATATTGCTGATCTACAATCCTGGACAAAAGTGAACGGGACACTTTCATGATTTCACAACTTTTTTCTCTGCCTCTCATTTATGTTATTATTTTTCTTTATCCCTGTCCCCCCTCCCCCCCCTTTTCAATGTTGAAAGTATCTAGAAAGCCTGTACAAACTGTGCAGAATACAAAACCCTAGGTTTGCTTTAAAACTCGCTTATTTTCAACATTGAAAAGGGGGGAGGGGGGACAACTAACGTTTGAAGAAATTTAACGCTCGTGTCCTACAACTTTTGGCCATGATTGTAGCATAATTAGCTGAACGACGTAAACAATCCCGTGGGAAGTGAACCATACAATACTATGAACAAGCGAATGCGAAGTAGCTAGCTACCGTAGGAACTTTCCCCCCTTTGAATTCTCCGAAGTTGCATTCTAACTGCTCGTTGCCGTTGTAGATTTAATAATAAAGATTGAGATTGGGCGAATAACATTCCGAAAGGTCGGGTCGAATCAATGGTCGAGTTGACCCTTGGCCTTGGAAAAGCTACTCAATCACTCCAGTATTTATTCCGATCAAATACAAACTTTGAAAGAATTACATAAAGATTGAAGATTATTTAATAAATTTTAACTTAAATATCGGTGGCATAAATGACCGCTAATGTAGCCGGCTTTCCTAAACAGCGACATTTTATGTATCTAGATATAAGTAACCGCAAAATTTACGTCGTACTGACGCCACATGTAGGAGGCAAATAAAACGTTGCCAAAATAATTGCGTTCTCAAGAAAATTGCGAAACACTAACAGATAAGTACTGTGGCTCAGAGATGACATAAACTTCTTTTTTTTATTTTCGCGACTTTTTTCGCTACTTTTAATTTTTTCGCGACTTTTTTCGCGACTTTTTTCGCGACTTTTTAGATTCACGAGAAGGAACTTACTCAACTTAGCCCTTTATAGGTATTTTCGAAAGAAATAGCCATGCTTCTATTATTTTGTAATGAAAGTAGCGTGCTGCGTAGGCAGTGTAGAAACAACAATCGAAATATAGTAAGGTTAGATATACTGCCGAAACAGAGAACGTTTTCTCTCTGACGAAGGGCCTTCGCTCGAAACGTTAGACTCTACGTTCTCTGTTTCGGCAGTATATCTAACCTTACTATATTTCGATTCTTCTATTATTTTGTATTTGTATGTTGCAAATAGCAACTGTTAAGGCTATTTTACCACAATATTCTCCTGTTAATCAAGCGATTGGACGCAATGAAGCAATCGTGAACTACTTTAGGCTTGAATTGTAGCTATTGATATACCAGGCGGAAAGCGTAGTCTAGTCAAGAAGATAATTGCCCAGCAAATAATTTTCAAAAAAGCCATAACGATAGTGTTCTCCCTTACAGGGAGAACACTCTCCATTTCTCAACTTTCAGCCGTTTTATCTCACTCTAGGAATAATGACCATCCCATATCTTTTTCGGATTTTAGTATTTTAGCTTCGGGAAATTCCCAACTTGATGTTCTCATCAAAGAAAGTTTATTCATCTCTCAAGTCAACCCTACTCTCAATAACAATATCCGTTCCTTTCCTTTAACACTATTTTAATCATTATCACTGATTCTTCACCTCTCTACCACTCCCTTTTCCTTCTCTTATTTCATCACATCTATTTTTGTATCAGTTAAGTATATTAGTCGAAATCGTGTAAATATTTATCACTCTGAAGATGTTACTTGAATAGTGACGAAACGTTAGTTAATTAAATTATGTTTTTCCAAACCTTATCGTTATGGCTTTTTTGAAAATTATTTGCTGGGCAATTATCTTCTTGACTAGACTACTTTAGGCTTGGTTTTACTGCAGCAGAAATTTTAGGTTTTCTCGCCAGTATTCACGGAGTTCGACTTTGTCTACGACAGCTAAGAAGAATACTACAAAGCCATGGTTGTAGAAGAAGGGTGAACCTCACTGATATGAATGTTGTTGTTCAGGCTGTGTTCGAACTAGCCTGGTACCCTGGCCCAATCAAAGAGTATGGGCCAGGTAACCACTAAAAACTTCTGCTTTCCTATTGGTTGAAATTTTCGCGCGTTTTTATTGGATATGAGTGAAATTGCAATCGTCATAAGTGGATTTAGCCCTGATGACGCGAGAATGAGATTAGTGGTTACCTGGCCCATATTTCTTTTGAAATTGGGCCGGGGTACCAGGCCATGTTCGAACCTGACGAATCTTCGGTTGACGCCATGTTGGTGAGAGTCGAGAAAAAAGTCGCAAAAAAAGTCGCGAAAGAAGTCGCGAAAAAATTAAAAGTAGCGAAAAAAGTCGCGAAAATAGAAAAAAAGTTTATGTCATCTCTGAGCCACCGTAGGTAAGGCCTGGTTTATATATCGCACAATCGTCGCATTTAATTAAGACAAATTTATAATTCATATTAACTTCGTCGATTAGACGACATCAGTGCGACTTTGTTTAATACGACGGAATTAATTCAGACAAATTTAATGTTTTGCACATTAAAACACAAAAAGTTAAATTAAAAGCAGTCAATTAAAATCAAGGCATTGTCCCCTCGATGTGGAAATGTGCTGATGTTCTTCCTCTTGCAAAGATTCCCATACCAAAGTCTGTTGATACTGATTTGAGGCCGATCTCGCTCACTGCTGTCCTCAGCAAAGTATTGGAGGGGTTCGTTTTCTCCTGGTTGTATCCGATTGTTATGCCACAAATTGATCCTCGTCAGTTTGGCGGCATTAAAAATTCCTCCACTACGCATGCTTTGGTTCTTCTTCTTCACGAGTGGCTACAAGCAACTGAGACCCCTAAGACTGTGATTCGGTCATGTCTCATTGATTTCTCTAAGGCTTTCGACAGAATTGATCACAACATTTTGATCCATAAACTTCGGTTGCTAGGCGTCCCGCAAATCTTATTAAACTGGTGCGCTAGTTTTCTACAAGACCGCCAACAACGTGTGAAGCTTGGTCAAATAAAGTCTAGTTGGAGGTACATCAATGCAGGGGTGCCCCAAGGGTCCAAGTTGGAACCGCTTTTATTTCTAGTAATGATCAACGATTTGACAACCTGTATTCCTATCTACAAGTATATTGATGACTGTACAGTTTTTGAAGTTCTCACTCCCTCGAGAGCTACTTCTGCCATCCAGAAAGAAGTTGATTATATCAATCAATGGTCAACTACGAATAATATGCGTCTGAATATAAAGAAGACCAAGGAACTCACTATCTGTTTTGCAAAGAGTCAGCCCCTGTTTGATCCACTAGCCATAAACAACCACCCATTGGAGTCTATACAGTCTTTCAAGCTCCTTGGAATTCATAGCGTCTATATGCCCTGAGGTGTTTGAAACGGAGTGGCGTGTCTCCCAAGGATCTACGAACAGTATACTCCTGTTTCATTCGGCCTGTCCTGGCATTCATCGCTGACTTTATCACTGTGCGACAACCTTGAACAAATACAGCGGCGTGCCACCAAGATCATCCTACCCAGTATGTCCTATAGTGATAGACTTATGGAATTAGATCTTCCTACGTTACGAGAGAGGAGACAGGATTTATGCCGCCGTTTTTACAAATCTGTTGTGCGATCTGACGACAGAATTCATGACATCTTACCAGCTCCAGTGGAGAACATGTATTCTTTTAGATGCCCAAGAACATTACCTCTTATTAAATGTCGTACTAAAAGATTCTAAAACAGTTTTATCCCTTTTGCTATTAGATCATGGGACGCATCACCTTAAGTTGAACCAATTCAAGTCGAGTGTGTAATTTCTTAACTGATTAATACCTTTTTAAATACCTCTTAATTTTTCGAGGTTTTTTTTTTTTTTAACACAGATTATTGTAAATTGTATATAGTTTCTTTTTCCATTTTGTAACCCTGAGTTTTTCAAATATTTTCTATATTTGCTATTCAAGGATTTAATAAAATAAAAAAAAATAATCATAACTTTTAATTCGTTGCGCCGTGACGTCGCATTTCAGTCTGATCACGACGGATGTCACGGATACGTCTTAGACGAATTTACTCCGCATTTAATTGATTAAATTTAAATTACTGTAAATTCGTCTGAAATGCGACGATTGTCCGACGTATAAACTAGGCCTACAAGAAACAGGAAATGTGACTGTCCCGCTGTATGTTTTGTTGATGATTATCAAGAAAACGACTCCATTGAATGACATCAAGTTCAAATTCAATCTGTTCAAATTCAGTTCCCCCGTAGGCCAAAAACCAAGTGTACTTATACGCAGAACGTTACCTCTTCACGACAGCGTAACCATCAAAAAATTTTGCTTCCAAAATCGTAGGCCTTGTCGCGTCAGACCACTGGTGGGAATTGGCCGAGCTAAAATTCGTCATTCCCCCAATCGGCATGCAACAGCCTTTTATAAGAGGCTGACGGGAACGAAACAGCTATTTCTTTTTAGAAATAGTTTCTTGTTGACACTGTTTCTGTTGTTTTGCGCGGGGGAGCAGACTGTTGCAAAGCGAATCTATATCAGTAAAATATACAAGACAAAAGATTGCAATTAAATTCTTTAGTAGGAACTACATAATCAATGTACCTGTCATTTGATGTTAATCAATTTAATGTGTTCTTGAAAGACGTACTAAAGCATATATACAAACTATTTCACATTCACGTGGATTGCATTTAGAGGAACTCAAACAACAAGAAGCAACTTGGTAGACAAATGTAAATACCTTTCAAACTTACGAAAACGGCCCTTGTAAAACGTTTTATATTTCTATAGCCATCTTTAAAGCCATTTTAAAGATATTGTGCGAAGTGTCTACCTTCAAATTACTCACAATATCTGCGCAGAGTTATGACAGAGGCAACACAGAGCCAAGAAGTGCATGATAATTAATTCTTTCAACGTTTTCATGGCGATAAAGTAATATAAATAAGTTTTGTGGAAACACCACGTAAAATATTTCTTTGCATGATATTTAATTATTTTTAAGTGCATGATATTTAATTATTAATACTGTCAAATAGAGCTGAACCCAGGGACAAGACATTATTAATACCGAAGTTTATGTTTAATTTATTTTTTAAAATTTTCTAGGCCATCATAAAACCACAATACGTGGATCAAATTCCAAAAGCTATCAAGGTAAACCACCAATATGTAATCAGTATTCGTAGATTATTTAAAATATTGTTAAAAAAATAAAATAATATTAAAGTACTCAAAACATGTGCATCACGAACTTGACAAATTGTCATTGCTTGCACATTTTTGGAGTTTGTTTATATTTCTTTGACGATGTTCATTGTTTTGAATTCTCTGTAACTTTAAAAATAAGTTGGCGTCTTGTTACTCATCTTTTATATATATATATATATATATATATATATATATATAGATATATATATATATATATATATATATATATATATTATATGTAATGTTTACAACACCAGCGGCCGTGTTGTATTGAATTATACAATCACGAACCGAAGGCGAGTGATTGTATATTCAATACAACAAGGACGCGAGTGTTGTAAACAACTTGTGAAATGAATAAATAGTAAAAATCCCTTTGGGATAATCATATTGAGATGCTAATTAGTTACAAGCACTAGTGGTTTGTATGGGGTTTACAGGGGTATACATGTGACGTAATTTCTGAAATTGGATTGGCTGCAAAACTCATGAATTATTAATAAATTTCACAAATATATATATATATATATATATAGTTCAATCTACAGACACATGTTTCGCTGTACTACAGCTCATCAGTGTAGCTTGGAACAATCTGAGTAAATTTCATCCATTACTTATACACATGCGATCGTCAGTGACAACCGCATGTGGGACAGCATCAGTGAAATACATTCAGAGAGCGTGAGGTGCGCATGGGCCCAGAGTGCTCAAACTTCCACAAGGGTAGTGAGCGTTGCATTATCGCTAATAGGTACCCACGGCAACTTCACAGAGTGCTCAACAACACCGAAGAGAAGGAGCGTACATAGTTCAATCTACAGACACATGTTTCGCTGTACTACAGCTCATCAGTGTAGCTTGGAACAATCTGAGTGAATTTCATCCATTACTTATACACATGCGATCGTCAGTGACAACCGCATGTGGGACAGCATCGGTGAAATACATTCAGATAGCGTGAAGTGCGCATGGGCCCAGAGTGCTCAAACTTCAACTCTCAACTATATATATATATATATATATATATATATATATATATATATATATATATATATATATATATATATATATATATATATATATATATATATATAATGTTTACAACACGAGCGGCCGTGTTGTATTGAATATACAATCACGAGCCGAAGGCGAGTGATTGTATATTCAATACAACAAGGACGCGAGTGTTGTAAACAACTTGTGAAATGAATAAATAGTAAAAATCCCTTTGGGATATTGAGATGCTAATTGCTAATTAGTTACAAGCCCTAGTGGTTGTATCCGAAGAGTATACATCCACTAGTGGTTGTAACTAATTAGCATCATTGGTTTTAGTTTGTATGGGGTTTACAGGGGTATACATGTGACGTATTTCTGAAATTGGATTGGCTGCAAAACTCATGAATTAGTAATGTATATATATATATATATATCTATCATATATATATATATATATATATATCATAACTAATATATATAAACTATATATATATCATATATATATATATATATACCAAGAAGAATATGTAACAAAGTCACACAGTTGGCAAAAGGTTTTAGAGCGCTCAATACCATTATAGGTAGAGCGAATATTTATTTATTAAGTGAAAAAGCTGTCGCTACTCGAGTTTCACGCTTACACGCGATCGTCAGGCAACTGACAGACTCGATCTAGTTAAACTCTATTTACATGATGAAACGAGGTGTCGTGTTACGTGTCTACATTTACTAAAGAGTTCAGAGCGTCTGTTCAGTAGTTCATGTTTCCGGTCCTTCAGTAAGATTAGTTTTTCTTCCAAGCACAAGTTACACCTTCGCGAGCCGGTTTTGTAGGCGGGAATTTTCTTTCTTAGCGACCAATTTATCTTGAACGCGCGCTTAGAATCACTCAATCTCCAAATATACTTTGACAGTTCCGTTTCATCGGCGTATTTTCTGTGTGAAAACGACTTTGTGTGGTTTCGGTATCTGTTCTTGAATGCTCCGCCCGTTACGCCTACGTACGATTTCGTCTCATTGTTGTTAACTGTGGTAACATCAGCTTGGTAGACCACGCTTTCGGACAGGCATTTCTTCTCGACCGGGCATGCGTCTGGTCGTCTGCAGTTGCAATCGTTTGTGTTTTGAGTGTTCGTTTGTTGTTTGGTGTGTTGGTTGAGTATTTTGTTGTTGTGTTGGGAAATAAAAGATTTCATGTTAGGTAGGCAGCTGTAACTGACTCGTACAGTATGTCGGTTGAATATGCTATATAGTTTGTTGGAAGGGGGAAGTGTTTGTCAAGTAGTGATAGAAAGTCTCGTCCTATGTTCGTTTTAACGTTCTTACTAAAAGGTGGGTTATACCAAATAGCGTTGCGTTGTCTGTTCCGTTTTCGTTGATGGTTATAGTTAGGGTAGTCGTTTGCGTTCTGCGCGGGTGGTTCGTATGTGAGGTTTGTGTCAAAGTTGCTGTGTTTTAAGGCGTCGTTGTAGAGCGGTGCGGCAGCGTCGAATGTTCGTTTGTCGCATGAGAGTTTGTTGATGCGTTTGTTGATTGATAATGGTAGTTGGCGTAGTATGGAGGGAGGGTGGTTAGATAGTCGGTTAACGTAAAGTGGTTCGTCGTTAGGTTTTCTGTATGGTTTGTACGTACCGTCAGTTAGGTCAAACGTTATGTCGAGGAAATTTACGCGTTTCAGGTTAGCACCGGCCGTGATTTTCAGGCCGAAATTTGCGAAGATTTGGATCAGATCTTTGCGCGCCTTGTCTGCTAATCTTCCGGAGGTGGTGGTGATAGCTGCTAGGCCGTCGTCTCGGTATAATCCTATTTGGTTTCCAAATCGGTTCTCGAGCGTGCTGAGGAAAAATAGGCCAACTAATTCACATATTTCGGCGCCGTCATAGCTGCCCATGGTTACGTCAAAAGAGTTGAGCGAGTTTTGTTTTGTCCATGCTTTGCCGTTGTTAAAAAGGAGGGATTTTCTTGCGTGTTTGATGATTTTGATGTCGTTTTCGGAAATGGTGGTGAATTGCTTCAAGAACATTCGGAGCATTCAAGAACAGATACCGAAACCACACAAAGTCGTTTTCACACAGAAAATACGCCGATGAAACGGAACTGTCAAAGTATATTTGGAGATTGAGTGATTCTAAGCGCGCGTTCAAGATAAATTGGTCGCTAAGAAAGAAAATTCCCGCCTACAAAATCGGCTCGCGAAGGTGTAACTTGTGCTTGGAAGAAAAACTAATCTTACTGAAGGACCGGAAACACGAACTACTGAACAGACGCTCTGAACTCTTTAGTAAATGTAGACACGTAACACGACACCTCGTTTCATCATGTAAATAGAGTTTAACTAGATCGAGTCTGTCAGTTGCCTGACGATCGCGTGTAAGCGTGAAACTCGAGTAGCGACAGCTTTTTCACTTAATAAATATATATATATATATATATATATATATATATATATATATATATATATATATATATATATATATATATGGTATAATAAAAGTAGTGTGCTGCGTAGGCAGTGTTGAAACAACAATCAAAATATAGTATAGTAGGTTAATACTGCCGAAACAGAGAACGTAAGTGGTCTAACATTTCGAGCGAAGGCCCCTCCTCTGACGAGCCTTCGCTCGAAACGTTAGACCACTTACGTTCTCTGTTTCGGCAGTATTAACCTACTATACTATATGGTATATATATATATATATATATATATATATATATATATATATATATATATATGGTATTGTTAAAATCTGATAAAATTTTCTTAATAAAAAAATATCAAATAGAAAATATTTTGAAGAAATTTTCACATTACACCTTTATTAAATTGAAACCTAGAAACGTTTTCCATGATTAAAATACTTGGTTAAAATTTCAGGTGAGGTGACTAACGAGAAAAATTTCCAAGAAACAACCTCGTTCCCAGGGCTTTTTTGAAATTGGGAGGGCGGGAAAAGGCCCTGACATTGGTCACAGCACCCAGAAATACTGGTGTAATAATTTAGCACTTTAGTTTAGTTTAGTATGCAAAATCATTCAGAGTACTAGCAGTCCCATGGGAGAAGTTCATTGTAATGGTGGTCCCATTGAAGCCATTTGATGATAAAACATTACCAGGGACCGCGGTGCTGGGGGCTTTTTTTTTCAGATTTAAAGCCCCATTTACACTACGCTCAATTTTTGGTACGGCTCGGATAAAAATGGTACGCGTACCAATTTTACCCGTGCTTGGACTACCTATTTACAAGGTCCGAGCACGGATGAAATTGGTACGGGTAACAATGTAACCGAGCCGTACCAAAAATCAAGCGTAGTGTATATGGGCCTATAGAGTCGTTCTTTACATATAAATGTTGTTTAGATTAATGAATAGCGTATCGGTATATGAGTGCGTTTGAAAACGCACCGTCCTTTGCTTTCATTGATAGCCGTCAACAGACACAGTTAATTAATTCTTTGAACGTTTTCATGGCGATAAAGTAATATAAATAAGTTTTGTGGAAACACCACGTAAACTATTTCTTTGCTAAGCTTTCGGCCTGTTGACTCAGGCCTTCATCAGAGCAATGACAACAAGTCGTTGGCTCACGTCATTTATAAACTAAGCAACTTAATATACACAGTTAATATACAAAAACCGTCTAATTTGGACAAAATCGTGGTTAAGAAATGATAAAACGTGCCATTAAAAACATGTTTTAAAACTTTTAAAATTTTGCTTAAAAGTGTTGCTAGAATGCGAGAAATGAAATTGAAACTGCAATTTTAAAATTTTTTCATGTGAGGATATCCCCAGACCCCTCTACAAACAAGTTGACACTCCTGATTAACTCTCGGGATAGAACCCTCGGGTTCTGCCCTTGCATGGGATATAGATGTATCATCCCTAGCGGGTTTAATCGAACTTCCCTTCGCTCCAGGTCTATAAATGATAAGAATACAATAATGATGAAAACTGTTTGTTTCTTAGGGAAGTGTTCAGTCCATTCTTGATAGAAAAGATGAAACAAGCTCACAAGAATGTTTTTGTGAACAGTTAGGTAATTATAGTATTTATTGGCGCCATAATATAAGTTATTTGTAAATCATGGACTGAGGAAGAGAAGTGCTTCTCATAATTCAGAGCACCGAAAAAGATAGAGATTAAGGGGCGATTACATGGACCGGGCTAGCCCGGTTAACCGGGATGAGTTTACGAAACGATTTCATGGAGCGGGATAACCCGGTAAGCCGGGATGAGTTTTGAATTGACGTGGATGATTTCAGGCCGAAATTCGCAATTATCAAGTAAAGAAGGGCAACGTTACGTTGTCGAGACTAAAAGATCAACAAAAAGTAGTAATTTTTCTTTGAAATTCAAAATAACCCTTCTTCTTTTAGTGAAAAGTCTTTACTTCTGTATATGTTAAATTTTTATTAGACGGCAGAGCAGTGCTTAATCTACAGGGTGGGGGGTGACTGGGGTTACTAGTCACCCCCCTTCTCTGTCCCAACCAATACAGGATTATACAGCGATACACTAACCCACGAAAGCGTCTTCACGAAGACTAATTAATTTATTAAGTTCCTTTCAGCACTATTTGTTCCCACAATCATGAAGTAAACGAACTCGTATCGAAGCGAGTTCAACAGTTTTTCAGCCCGGGTTTGTCGGGATGAAAACGATTACATGGACATTTTCATCCGGGATCCCTGCAAACCGGCTAGCCCACTTGCCAAGTAATCGAAATGTTAAAAAGACATGCGTTTTATATAATAAAGCGGGCTAGCCCGGTCCATGTAATCGCCCCCTAACTTCTTATTAACTGAGAGTGCGGTCATTACAGGAAAATATTAGACCGAGGTCTTGACAGTACGGATCGAACTCATTGGGCAAGCTTTTACATGAAAGACCGAGGTCTGATATTTTCCGTAATGACCAAGCAGTCGAGGTTAATAAGAGGTTTATTATATGGCTATTTTAAACAACATACCTTACATATGCATATACGTTATAGCGTTACTGTTATGACACAGATTCGTCATTTTCAATCGGTCGTTCTTCGGTTGTAATTGCTTTCGGGATCGTAAAACTCATTTTCAGATAGCTCATCGTCTGACTCATACATGATTTAGTGCTTAGGTTACTGTTGTCAGTGAATTTATTCGGATTTTTAAAGATTTCTTTGTACTAATTTCGTTATTTCGTTGTTCTTTTGTAAACAAAATGGCTGACAAATCTGTAATCTGTCCATCATGGGAAATAATCGACCGGCACGTGACGCGTCTCAGCCAATTAGAGCACGCAATTTTACCAGACGTAACTTTTGCCATATAATAATTAACGATTATTCGCCGAAGGCTAGGTGAATATCGGTGAATAACAGAGACGAAGTCGAGTTTATTATTCACCGGTATTCCCTGAACCTGAGGCGAACAATTGTTTTAGTGTAAATACACATTTTCGTACTTTTAGGAACAACAGTTTCTTTAAAATTGTTCATTCCCTCTTCTGTCACATTGACAAATGGGCTGGCGGCCATTTTGAATAAACGCTGTAGGTGATTATTGAGTATTAATCCGAAGTAGCCCGACCAATCAGCGGGCGCGATTTTTTATAATCACCTGTGTATTTATACTAATACATCATAATGCTTTGTAACGTAAAGTGCCCCTAACCTCGACATTTTTTATTGTCTTATTTGGAAGAACTTTTAAAATGATAAAGTAACTTCTTTGGAAGATTTTCACTTTTTCGCTTTGTTTTTTGCTTTGATTTCATTTTGTTTGATATGCAAATGTCCGGAATTTACGTCACACGTGCATAACATTCTGTGATAATACATTATGCATGTGTGACATAAATTCCGGACGTTTGCAAATCAAACAAAATGAAATATCTCAAAAACAAAGCGAAAAAGCGAAAGTCTTCCAAAGAAGTTACTTTATCATTTTAAAAGTTCTACCAAATAAGACAATAAAAACTGTCGAGGTTAGGGACACTTTAAATCAGCTCAAATCAAGTGATAGCTAAACACTGTAGGCTCTCATCGTAAACTTGACAGTTGACACTTGAATATATTAACTGAAAATACTCTTTCACTACGGTCAGTTAACTGTACCAAAAGATAATAATACCTAATATGAACAAGTTTCCTAATTGGCTATAAGCCACCAATCATTGTTAATTATGGATTTTTCCCTTTTGCTCGTTACCAACTAGGCTTAAGGTTTTTTGTTAGGGTTAGAAAGCACGGGTGGCCTGTGCTGTTAGCACGCCTCTCACCAAAAGTTAAGCCCAGTTAGACGGGGTTAGTACTTGGCTGAGTGACCGCCTGGGAATGACCCCGTTGTCGAGCTTGGAACTCATGTGAGTAGAGTTGTAGTTGATCTCTTCTGTGCTTCGGGGGTTTTTCGCCGGGTTCTCCGGTTTTCTTCCCTCCGTAAAAAATTCAACACCTACATTTTAAGCCTGGCGCACACGATGCGATTTTAGTCGGCCGATTTTTATCGGTTGACTAAAGGCTCGTAAAAGCTCTGGTCTGATATTGCCCGATTAAAATCAGCACCATGATCACTTATTATTCTTCCTGCAGTTATAATAATAATATTTAATCAGGAAAACTTTTTCATTTACATGATTCTACTTTTTGATTTACATGATTTTACTTTTTGATTTATTGATTTACATGATTTTCAAGTTGGTGGCTCCAGTTGCTAAAGACGTGAGCTTTTACATGAAAATAGCACACGTGTATGGTAAACACCGATTTATATCGGTTGACCAGCCGATAAAATCGCCCGACTAAAATCGTAGCGTGTGCCAGGCTTTGGCTGTGAACCGTGGTCTGAACGGTGTCGTATGGCGGGTGTCTGGAGCGCCTTTGATATGCATCCGACACGGCACGTTGATCTGCGTCCTTCGTAATTCAGTCGCTGGCTGCAAATAAGGATGATTAGCCCTCAGTGCTTTTTGGGTAGAAACCTTTGTGGGTAGGTGCCTACTTGAAAAGACGAGGCGACTTGTAACAACAATTTTTGCTAAATATCATTACTTATAGAGTTCTCCGAAAAAAGATTAACTTTGGTATGATTTAGTTTTTTGCCTACTTAATGCACGGTAGCATAATATACACTTGTTGACTGTAGACGAGGGAAACATCAAGTTTGATACGGACCCGAAGGTTTCAACATAGTCAATCGAGATATGGTCTGGAAACTCAGCTAAAGTCTTTGGTCTATCTTTTTGTTCGCCTTTATGCATTTTTGTGCACGGTGTACGGTCACTGAACACATTGTATTTTAGTATAATGAACGAATTGTCCAATAGCAACGTTTCAGTTCAATCACTCGACCGTGCTATTTAAGTATTAATAGACCTAAAACAAAGGATGTGCACGGTGTAAGGTACGGTTCAACATAAAAATCACAGCTCATTATAGGCGCTTTGAAGTTTGCCGAGTTTCCAGACCATATCTCGATTGACTATGGTTTCAATGTCACCCGAGTGTGACATTGTGAAGCCTGAGGATCCGTAAAACTCGATGTTTCTCAGGCAAAAGTCAACAAGCGTTTTGTTATATACCAAAGACTTTTAAAATACAAAACTGTCTCAAAACTTGCAAATTGCGAAAAGATTTACCAAAACACTTTGACTTTGTCTTCGTAATTTCAATTCAAGTCATTCAACTAAACAAATACACCAGACTCAACACTAAGAACAGCTTTAAATTTCTCCAAGTGTTTTTCAGACCTTCTTTGAAGATATGTATAGAAATTCTTTCTTTCGGAAAATCGTACCAAGCAAGCTCGAAACAAGCTCTTGTTTTCAAAATGCCCGAAGAGTCCAAAGTTCTTGATCTGATGCAATAATCGTGTATTCACGTGAACAACGCATGATTAAAGCCACGTCAGAGGGAGACATTGCACTGTTTCCCTCTTCGTTGTTGACGTCAGAGGGAAACAGTGCAGTGTTTCCCTCGGCAGAAAGAAACATTGAGTTTGTTGAACACGTGACCATGATTTGACCAATAGGATTTCATTACTGGCAAACGAAAGTCTTTGGTATATAACAATAAATAATGTTTAGCCGTTATTTAAGCTGATTTGTATAGGTAATAGCATTGGTTTCGAGTGCAATTTGGAAAAAACATGCACGAGTGAGTTTTTCAAAGACTATCAAAATTGCACGAGTCCGAAGGACGAGTGCTATTTGAGGTCTTTGAAAAACTCACGAAAAAAACAAAAAACTCGCGTGTTTTTTTCAAATTGCATGAGAAATCATGCTATTATTACTTATTAATAATATACATGAAAAAAATTTATGATAAAGAGAATCTTTCTAATCAAAATGCTTTGTTCAAATATCATACATGAAAAAAAAAATTAACAGGAAGAGCTTTTTTTCTAGTAAAAAATGATTTTTGTGCAAATTTAAAAAATTACAAAATTTGCACTGTATTTCATTTTTCTGCACTGAATTACACTAAAATTGCACTCCTCTCAGCCAATCAGAATTGAGAAATTTTTTCATGTATATTATTAGCGGTCGTAAAGCATTATGGTTAAATGTACAGCCGTCATCTTTTTCGATACCGTCAAATGACTACCGACAAAATATTTTTTTCTGTAGCCAGTAAAATTTAAGTTTTGATGAATATTTTATTATTAAGTTAAAAAGATACAAATTATGTCTTACAGATCTTATGTCAGTTCGTGATCGCAATGTGGACGAACTTTCTGGTGGAGAACTTCAACGATTTGCATGTGCTGTTGTATGCGTTCAACAAGCAGATATGTAAGCTAACATCTTATTTTCTCAAGTACAGTTTCTTTAGAACCTCCCGGTATAGATGTGGTGCAAACACGGAGACTGGTCATTCTGTTCGATCATCCAGTTTTAATCATTTGCAAAATGGTATCGCTTACCAGGTCAGCTGTATTGCAAATGTGCGAAGTGTAGCATTATTTTATACATTTAGTTAACTTTTGACTTTCTTAAAAAATGTCGTGTTTATATAGTTATTGCTATAGATCCCGAGCATATATATGATGTGAAAATGGTCATTTGGAGAACTCCAAAGTTCCGAGCTAATCATGAAAATTTTATTGTTTAAAAGTATTTTTTCTCCATTAAAAGACTTAAGGCTAGTAACTTTTTGCGAGTCTTTGTTTAAACCCTAATAAAATAAGATCTTTTAGTGTTTGCTAAAGTATTTTTAACAATTAGACAACGAGCCGAGTTGACTATCGTTCATAGACAACGAGAAACAAACTGAAACCTCAGCAAAATGCGAGTTTTCTGCTATTATTTTGCGTTTAAAACTTGACTCTACTACTATTAATCGTAGTATATAATAACAGTGAGAACACACAGGAGCTGAGCAATACATTATGTAATATGTAAAGGCCTCCAATTCGGACTAGACCGGGTTTTCAAGTACGAGGAATTCGTTCCAGTCCGAGGCGAAGCCGAGGACTGCAACGAATTCCTCGTACTTGAAAACCCGGTCTACTCCGAATTGGAGGCCTTTACATGACTTCTCAAAATCACTTAGTGTATTCCCAAAATGAATTAGTGCATTAGTAATTAGTGTATGGATGAATAACCGATTGTGTGAAGTAATATTTCAAGTCCAAGGACTTGAAATATTATTTCCAGTCCTTGGACTGGAAATAATATTTCAAGTCCTCTGCCCAGTACTTCCCTGGTATTTCAAGTCCCTTCACGTGGTGCAATTCAGCGCTTCTGATTGATTCATTATCTCATGAATTATTAATGAGTTTGAGAATATTATATCATGAATCATTCTCATCACTATCTATCATGAAGCACAAATTATCATCACAATGTCGTCCCCATCAATCAGTGGAATTCTTTATCTAATGAGGTTATAACATCGCCTAGTTTGGATTCTTTCAAAAGATCTCTTTGGAACTATTTAACTCAAAATACACTGAATTAGCTTGCTTTTTTCTTCTTTCGTATTTCTATTTTTTTTTGTAGTTCGTTCTTTTCTATTGCTATTTCTGTAAGGAGAGTGGCTCAAAAATGGGAATTAAGTTTCCCCCTGCCACTATCCACCAGCCATTTTTCTCTTTGTAATATTCTGTAATTGTATTTTATGCTGTGTATTTCGGTTGGCAAAGATTTATTTATTGAACTATTAAACTATTTGTTACCATGAAGCTGGAATCTGCAGTCATACATCATTAGGGAGGTTAAGCAAGCTAGGACGACGATGGCAATCTAAAGTTCAGTATCTAGCAGAAACCACGAATCATTTACGAAGTATTGAATACTTAAAGTATGTTTTTCGACATCCAAAAGCTTTAGAGTTCTAAAAAGATTTTGTCGCATAGTTTGAAGTCAAACTTAACTAACAGGTTTCGCCATTTCACTAGTTGACGTCGTCCTGAAGACGTGAAAATGATCTGAATAACGTTGTATGTAGAACGGGGACGGCGTTACGATTACTCTTGGGACTGAAAATTATTCATTTTCTTTGTTGTAAGATGAAAATTCTATTGTATTAAAGACGTTCTCCTTGACGTTCGCGTTGTATTTGCTTAAGCTCCCTGATGAGTGACTCCACGGAGACGACGATAATACTAGTTATAATTTGTACCAATAGACAGTGAGTTGCTCAGCCAATCAGAATGCACGATTTGTAATAGTTCATTAGTTATTTAATCTAAAACGTTCCAGGTTGGCAGTGAAAGTTTGTAAACTGTATTGTAAAGTGCAGCTTGGATTCTTGCAACGTTTCATTCTGTTATCTTCTAAGATTACAAAAGTGGCAATGCTTGATATCACTATGTTTTTCTTTATATAGTTTTATGTTTGATGAACCATCAAGTTACTTGGACGTTAAACAACGTCTTAAAGCTGCACTTGCTATAAGAAGTCTGACAAGAAGTGATCGGTAAGCTTATTTCATTTGTTATGATATGTAAAATAAGCAATTCATTAACTTTATAGTAAGGGTGTGTGAGGGAACCCAGAAATGAAAAACAGAGCGTGAAAGTAGGGATACTGAAGGCGGATTTTTATCCAGCTTTTTTTCTCACACAATCGACTTTTTACGATCGACAAAAAACACTGAGTGTCTATCATAGCGTTATATATTTTGTATGTATCACAACATTTTGTTTTAAAGACAATAACTCTGTCTCTGTATAAGAAAATTTTTCATGATGTCTTGCACTGCTAAAGTCAACCGAAAAATATTCCGGCTGACTCGAGCGGGATTTGAACTCGCACCTTTGGGATTCCGGTCCGCCGCTCTACCTGTTGAGCTATCGAGCCGCACAGGGATTGGATGCGAGTTCTATCCAACTTAAGTGCACGAGGATGATGTTATTTAATAAATTAAGTTGTTTTTTCTTTAGTTACGTTATTGTGGTGGAGCATGATTTGAGTGTTTTGGATTATTTATCAGACTTTATTTGTTGTCTTTATGGTGTCCCTGGTGCTTATGGTGTGGTCACCATGCCTTTTAGTGTACGAGAAGGTAGGACGGTATTCGTGGGGCGGTAAAAAAATTAGCTATTTTTTATCAGCTGTCTGCATGCTGTGAAATCAACACCTAGGTCTTAGCTGTGATTCGTGGTCTGAAATGTGTCGTGAATGTGTCGTATGGCGGCTGCCAGAGCTCCTTTAATATGCCTTTGACTCTGCCACTTTTTTTTTAAATTGCTCTTGAAAAGCCCCTTGCATGGGAAGAAGTAATTAAAATTTAATCATATTTTAGAATAAACGACTTTCACGATCATGCGCAGTAGCAACAAATATTCAAATTTTCGTCGGAGATAAAAACAACTGTTTTAGCTGGAACGAGCATACTGAAAATAGTAGAAGTGCAAAGTTTGAAACGAATTGCTTAACAAATGGAAAAAGTTTCACAAGCGGAAAGTTGACCATTCCAACAGGGATTTATTAGTGATTTAATAGGGATTTTGGCTTGGCGGGCGGGAGTTGCACGCCAAGCCAAAATCCCTATTAAATCCCTAGTGGAGAGCAAAACTTCTGAAGAGCGTAGCTTTCGCACTATTTGTCCGATTTATTTTAAACTTTGCACTTTTACTATTTTTAATATGATCTTTACAGCTAAAACAGTTGTTTTTACCTCCGATGAAAATTTGAAGTAAAGTTGCTACTGCGCATGAGCCTGAAAGTCGTCTATTCGTTCAACTGTGCAGAGTTTTCTTATATAACAGTACAGAAACTAAGCTAGTATAAAACTGTGCAATGACACTAATAGCGATTCTGATTTTATTCTGATATTTCTTAGTAATGTTTGACTAATCGAGTGAACGAATGTGTGAGCACTGTGTGTGACTAAGGGCCTGTTTATATGATCCCGGTATACCGGAATGTCCCGGTATACCGGGATCTCGGTCTGTAGATAATTTACTGTTATTTTCCAAGTTACGTTTATATGTAGACCGGGACGTCCCGCTTGATCGGGATCTTGGTTGAAGCAATCGGGATCCCAGTCAGGCGGGAGAAATGTTCGTCCGTATAAACGCAACATCCCGGTAGACTGGGATGAAGTTTACTGAACTGCAATCGGCTTGTAACTTTGAATATTACGGTCAGAACTTCGTCCAAACGGTCAGGTCTTGAGACAAAACACTGAATAAAAGTGAAACAATTTTTAACATAGTAGAATTAGGTTGAGTTTTTGCTTTTTTGCTCCATTTCCTTAAATTCCCGCGCTTTTTGACCCGGTATACCGGGATCATATAAACAGGCCCTAGGACTGTAGCTCCAAGTTTTCTTTTAATTGATTCGAGACGGGGGTTTTCACGAGACGGGTTTGTTTCGAGACTGGTTTTGATGGGTTTGTATTTGTTCTGATTTGTTTTGAGTTGAGTTTTATCCCAATGTTTGCTCCCACCTGCTTTTTCACGCCCGGTTTTCGGCCGCCTTGCTGCTCACACGTCTGTATTTAAATTAAAACAAAACGCGTAAGAACCCATCACAAAACAAACCCGTCACGAAACAATCGAGAGGCCTACTTGGAGCACGTAGCGAGTTATTTTTTCTCAAGTTTATTTTAATGAGTTTTAATTATCTTTTTCTAGGAATTAATATATTTTTGGATGGTTTCGTTCCAACAGAAAACTTACGTTTTCGAGAAACATCTTTAACATTTAAAGTGGCAGAAACCGCTGACAAGGTGTTTACAGTATATTTTCTTTATTAAATTTTCTTTATTAAAGTTTTTACTATAGTGAATATTTGTAATAGAATGTTGTCATAATTGTTATTTTGATTTTTAGGAGGAAGAAATTAAGAAGCTTAGACGATACAGCTATCCAGACATGAGGAAAATTTTAAGTGAGTAAACAATGTGTACGTTTTTTAAACATTGTTTCTTGTCGAATTATCGCAATATAGAGCTTTAGAAAGGTCAACTTTTGAAGGGAGCTCGCCTCTTGAAGGAACTTTTTAAATGTCTGAAGTGAAAAATCTGGATGATCTAATAAGCCCTGCCTCCGCAGGCCCTCGTTGCATCATGGACAGGTCATACACGCCGAATTTAGGGCCTGCAAGATCCTGTAAAAAATTTGGCAAAACTTGGCACGGAATAAATTTGCATAATTTAACTACCGTTGTTAATAGCCATGGCTATATCCGAAGATTTTGAAGGACATTGAAGACTTACGACAAACGAATCCTAGCTTTAAAATGAAGGAATTGTTGAAAAAAGCAATTACGGTTGAACTTTGTCAACTTTCGGCCGGAATAATCAACGAAAATGCGCTTTAGTCTACCCAGAGACTCTTGGGTTTATACTTTTTCAGTTTCCACAACAACTGAAACTTGAATTAAGCTACACTATAGCCTACAATTTAACAAAATTAAATATCATTAACTCCTGGTCAGTTGACAGTCTTTGATAGCTAAATAGACCAAAAAAAAAACAATAAGAAAAACCTGTACATTCCTGACCGTCGAATTTGCTTTTGTTCGGCAAGTATTTTCCCTGCAATTCCTTTTTGTCGCTAAAAATATTATTGGAGGTCGGTAATTCTAAACATGTTGGTTTCTTCATTGTCATGATCTGTAAGAATGTTTCGACCGAATTTCCTGGTGGGTCACAGTGTCAAAAGAACTCGGACGTACGTTTGTCGAACAGCGCCGGAAAAAATTAGCAGGCCCTCTCAAAACTATCGCCTCCGGGGTCTAGTCTCGCTGTGCACAATGGGATCAGTCCCCATTTTGTTTACAGGATCTGTCAGGCCCTCTCAAAAGTGTGTCCTGTCCATGATGCAATGAGGGCCTGCGAAGGAGGCAGTAATAAGCCAGTTCGTAATCTCGGATGCGCATCAAAGTGACGTGCTCTGCGTTGGGATAAAACTTATTTCAACTCATAACATCAGGTAGGCTCGATTTCCGCCTTATCTCGACTCGCGGGCTTTACCCGCCCTCTACGAACGGCTGGACGCGTGAGCGGCTTGTTATGTCTGTGACGTAATGCATAATTTACCCACGGCAAAGATATTTTTGTCATTCATCCAACCAACACTATAAACAGAGTCAATGAACGATAAATCGCAGATGTTTGAAATGGCAGAAATGCAGTAAAGACACGACTTATAATTCAGTGAGCTTCGTGAACTGAAGCAAGGTGCAATCTTTTCTTATGGACATCTTTAATCAACAATTTATAGGCCCGCCATTTCACGAAGACACAAACGGTCTGAAACGGTATTAATGTAAATAAACAGTCTGACATTCACCAGGTTCAATTAGCTTTTTAGCATCTTCGTCGTTCTATACTAGTAAATCGTCGCCGAACTCTGCCGTGATTCAAACTGACTTGAGAAACCGTATCTGATCATCTTCCATGAAAGAAATCAAAGGCGAAATCGCAGTTGTGATTGATTTCGAGTTAATATCAACAAACTATTGCCACTGACTGAAATATCAGTGATTTTCCTGACCTACTAGGTTAAATGGCAAACACATCTTGGCCACTAATGGTCACGTTGCAAATCTTTTAAAAAATAATCTTCAAAAGTTTCGAAAATTCGGTCGTACGCCTGGGCTGTCACGATGATTTATACAAATGTTCAATAATATATGCCTGCTGAAAATGTGCAGGCGCGTTTGTGATTGGTGGAAATTGACAATGACAAGCTCACGAGCCCAGCCGTGATTTCGGGGGCGGGTCGCAGCCCGAAATAAGGCTGGAAACCGAGCCTAAACATCAGGCTGGGGAATTCAGTTATTTCAGTATAACAAATTTGCATATGCATTGAAATGAAATGAATCCTGTGGCCTTAGCCTGATGTTATGGATTGAAATAAGTTTTATCCCAACGCATCATTTTGATGCGCAGTGGAGATTACGAACTAGCTTATTGATGACTGGAAAAGATGCTTAACTGAGAACCCAAATTTCTCCAAAACATTGCTTAGACACCATACTGGCCATAGACATCTACGCCTCAGATTCGTTGAAATGTTGTGAATACTCCTGTCATGCTTCATTGTTCATTAAAACAAAAAAGTGAACGCCCTGACGAAATTTTGACTTCTTAGACACTTAAAAGGTGCTCTCCAGTCCGTTCTGCGCATGACCCGCCATCTGTTGTTTTGCGAGGTGAGCTAGAGTTCGCTATTCTGTTCAGTGTAAACAGTCCTGAGGACTGTTTTGCGGACTGCAGGGCACATTTAAGGAGACTTTTGCCTACGTAATGATAGCATGATAAACAATAACCCTATAACCCCAGGTACTTCATGAAGGCTTGTTCCTAACACAAAACCATGGTGACACCCAGCTCCGGCCCTGAATTTTTTGTTTGCACTTTAAGACTAATTTTTAACAATTATAAAGGTTACAGTCATTTGCAACATACTTTCCACCAAAGTGTTTGGAAGTTCGTTCTGATGTTTCCAAGTTCATTGGAAAGTTCGTTTTTGAAGTACGCATTTGATTGGCTGCTAGTAACCAAGCAACCAATCAAATTCGTAGTCCAAAACCAACATGCGAACTGTGTAACGAACTTCCGAGCTAGCTTCCAAACATTTTGGTGGAAAGTATGTTGCAAATGACATTAAAATGGAATCATTTTCGGTTTTGTAATTATTTGTTATCTTACATTAGAATCTTTCAGTCTTGGTGTTGAAGCTGGAAACTTTACGGACTCTGAAATTATCGTGATGCTTGGCGAGAATGGTAAGTTTGCTGTTAATTGTTAATTTCAAGAAGTTAATTTCGCTTTTTGGAGGATATTGAACTCTTTAGAACTAACGTTGTTCTTGTCTCACTCACGTTGGTAGTATTGATATTAGTGCCTGTTCACGTGATTTATCTCGAGCGGTACACAACTACTGAGTAATTCTAGCTTCTCGAGATAACTTTTTAAAATAGCTTCAAGTATAGCTTCAAGTATAGCTTCACCCTGAGTTATTTTAGAGTTATACCAGGGCGTCTAGTCGCCCTGGTTATACTGACCTCCATGCAAACGCTTGCACTTGAGCTATCTCGGGGGCCGGGCAAGATCAACTTTGACATAATTGACCGTACCGAAAAAGATGACGACTTGTGCATTTAACCACAATCCTTTGCGTGTAGTAAATATTGTTTCTTGCAAAATTATTGGAAGATATGGTTTTAAAACGATCAACTTTGGTAGGAATGAAGTTCTTGCTTACTTAATCCATCTTAGCATGATAAATAATGTTTAAATGTACCGCCGCCATCTTTTTCGGTACCGTCAATTGCGCTGCCAAACGTACTTTGAATGTACAATCATTGATAAAAATAGTAGATCAACATATTTTGAATAGAATTTTTTTTATTCACATAAATTTATTCATTTAAATGTATTTCACCCCTCCCCCAATTCAATGTTGTTAGAAGGAATTACGCACACTGTACATGTACATGTACATGTACATATACATGTACAGGCGCCATTTTGTGGTGCACCAACATTGCTGGGGTATATTTGCGGGCAATGTTCGCGTTTTAACATTTTTGTCAATGATTGTAGTTACATAGCTAATAATAAAGAGGGCAAAATTACTCCAAATTATTGGCTAATAACAAGGGCATTTTTTTGTAATTCAGGGCAAAATTACTTGCGCTTGATTGGTTCCTTGATCAACAGTTCTTGCATGTGATTGGTCGCTTGGTTACTTAGCAACAATGAACCTCAGAGGACTGACCTTTTTTCAACAAATCTGCAAGGTTCTCGGTCTGAAAATGCTTTTTTGTTTACTTTGAACTAATTTGAACTATTAAAGGAGTGTAAACTATTAGTGAAAATTAATACACTAGAAAATTTACGAACTTTTGCATGTGTTTTCAAAAAGAAAGCCACAGGCACAGCGATAAAGCGAGGAAAATTGGAATGTTGCCGAGCACTGACCTTGATCAGTAAGGCACATGTACTTCGACATTTTCTGGACATAACATAGCTCTTGAATATAAATTTTGCCCGCGAATTATTAACACCTAATCGCACGAGTTCTAGTAAAATTAAGGTTTAATTTCACTCGTGTTTTCAAAATCTTACAAATTACCCTCGTCGCTTCGCGACTCGGGCAATTTTGTAAAATTTTGAAAATACTCGTGAAATTAAACCCTAATTTTCCTCAGCCCCATGCGATTACCGATACTAATTACATGTTAGATAAAATTGTCTGGGGTTTCACCACACAAACAGAAGGCAATTATTTTGAAATTACCCGCTGCTTGAGATTGCCTTCGTCCCAGACCACTTTTTGCGGGAAACTCCGCGTCTCAGAAAGTAGGAAACAAAAATTTCATGTAACTTATAACTAATTGTTAATTATATGGTTTTTTCGTGCAATTTGGGATAAATAGTGCTCGTTAGTTTTCCAAAACAATTGCCCTAAAAACATGTAATTATTAATACTAATTAGTCAATTGTTACCCAACCTTAGCGTAACGACCTTATCGCTCTGACCGAGTTATCCTAACCCCCGTAGTTGTATCCATAGTGTGAATGGTTTAATTTTTGAGATGAAGTCCCATCGAGAGATGTCTGCCTAACATCTCAGCTGTGATCCGTGGTCTGAACTGTGTCGTTGGCGGCTGCTTCGAGCGCCTTGATATGCCTCGACACGGCCACGTTGATCTGCGTCCTTTGCAATTCAGCCACTGGCTGCAAGTAAGGATGATTAGCCCCCAGTCCTTACTTACTTACTTACTTACTTACTTAATTACACTCCCGGGTGATACTGGTATACTTCCCCGGGGATATAAAAGAACTTGCCTACAAGAGTCTAGCTTGTCGGGATCAATGCTGTTCTCCTGGATGAAGTAAGCTTTGCTGAACTTTAAAACAGAATAAATGGCGCTGTTATTCCATTACATTGTTATTGATAGTGTTTTTTAAAAATACTTCATCCAATCCATCATTGATACCAGCAACTATGCTGAAGAAGAGGTTATATATACCCTGCTAAAAAAAAGAAGTTATTATTATAATCTTGTTAATGAACTGATAAAAATTGACCTGTTATTACAAATTTCGGATGGGCAAATTTAGAATACATACATTGTAGTTTTGTGTAGACAAAAGACAAGGTAGAATGACAGGTTAGGGTTAAGGCTCCCTTAGCTATAGAGAATTGGGCCGGTCTATTGGATCAGGCGAGCTTTGTGCAATTGACCACTTCTTGCAAAGTCATAGCCACTCGAAGTGGTATTACATACAGTAGCTTTTTCATTGCATCGTGTTTTGTTGTTACAAATTAAATACAATAGTGAAATGAAGTGTTTTCAATTGAAATGCTTTGTATATCCTACCGTTGATTTTTAGGCACTGGGAAGACAACATTTATCAGAATGTTAGCTGGTAAATTAAAGCCAGAAGATGGTGGTACGTATATTTTATATTTTTTGCGGAATCGTGATACGTGCGTTGTGTATTATGAATTATAATAATTTTATCGGGCATTGTGGTGTATTTTGCAGGCTAAAATGGAGAATTCAGCGCGCTAAAATATATTTTAGCCCGCTGATCTGAGCCTATCAGTTCAGGGGCAGATACAGGATTTTTGCAAGGGGGGTGACTATAAGGTTCTCAGTCAACCTCGTACCCAGGGCCATTTGTAGGGAACTGGGCCAAGATGGCGGGAACAAATGGCCCTGGTGGAGGCTAGGCTATCAGCCTCTGATTGATTAAGAGTTTATGGCGTAAATCAGACGGTTTGATTTTGTATATTTTTTTTTAAATTGTATTTGACCTTGTCGGTTGTTCCTGCGCACGGCACGGGAAATTATATTTTAAACCATGCAATAATTAGGTGTAATTAGGTATAATTACTGTGTAAAGAACTGAGTTCTAGTTAATAAAATGCACCAGGGCCATTTGTTCCCACCATTTTGTTTTATTCGCCACCTTCCCCCAGTTCCCTACAAATGGCCCTGGGTACGAGATTGGGTGCTCAGTGTTTCTTTCAGAATATGTAACAAGGGCGCACGGGGGGGGGGGGGGGGGCAGGAAAGGGCAGTGGGGGCAGGGGAGTGCCGAAGGTGCGACAAACTTCTACCAGTGTATTGTATACAATATACCATTGTATTATACAATTGTATACACTATACCAGTATATTGTATACAATACGTCTATATAATCTTGATTCTTACTGTTTTAAAATTGGCGTTTCAAATTTACAAGGTATTAGCGTATCATGATGTCCAATCTTATTGCAAATTAAGTAGAGGCCATAGCTACGGCCTGTATCAATAAGCATTGTTATGCAATATAATTTATGCACGTTTTACACCCGAGTGACTGTTGTGATTTGTACAAAACAGCTGCTAGTGTATCGCTGTATAATCATGTATTGGTTGAGACAGGGAAGGAGGTGACTAGTAAGCCCAGTCACACCCCCACACCCCCCTGTATCCGCTCCTGCAGTTTTAACAGTTATAAATCACTATTGATTTGTTGTTTACGGAATTGTATGCTTTTCTTGTCAATACTTCGGGGCAAAGATTGTTTTGATGACAAATGTTGCGTTTTTCTGCCAAGTTACATGTAAGTTATGAGCTGTTATGTAAATATTTGTTGTAATGAAATAAACGCTGTTCAAGATACTGTTTACCGTATACTGTCTTTAATTTTCTTCTAAATGCCCACTAAAATTATTATAATAGTAATAGAGTTGATGTTTTTGGGCATAAATATGTTTTTGACCCTTCTCAGAGCCAATTTTAACCCTTCTCAGAGCCAATTTTAACCCTTCTCAGAGCCAATTTTAACCCTCGCCTTTGGCTCGGGCTAAAATGAGCCTGAGTCGGGCCAAAAACATATTTATGCCCGCGAACATCGACTCTATTGTTATATTATTGTGGATTTTGTATTGCATCTGCATTGTCTATCATTGTGCATTGTGCATTATTGTGTGCGTTGTGTATTGTATTGGGCATTGTGTATTATTATGTATTGTGCATTATGTATTAAATAATTATTGGATGAGGCTGAGCAGGATATCAGAATTATTCAGACCGAGGTTAGCGTTATCTGCCTCAGCTTCGCTTCGGCAGATAACGCAGACCCTAGGTCTGAATAATTCTGATATCCTGCGTAAGCCGAATTCAATAATTCTTTTATTATTCATTCTGCAACAAAAGTCAGCCATGCGAATAAAAATCAAAACAGACAAAAACGTCAAACTCAAACTTATATTTTTTATTAACAAATAAGCCACAAAAATAACAATATCAACACACAACAATAAAAAATACGCGGGCACCGTATGGACATGACAAATACGACATTTATTTGTCATGTCCAAATTTTCCACATGACAAATACGAGATTTATTTTGTCTGCGCCGAAATACGAATAATTATATGTAGGCTCTCAACCAATGAGAATACGAGAATATAGTACAATGAATAATAATATTAGTTATTGTGGATTGTGTATTATAGTGCAATTATACAATTATTGTGCATTGTGTATTATTGCATCTGCATTGTCTATTATTGTGCATTATTGTGTGCGTTTTGTATTGCGCATTGTGTATTATTATGTATTGTGCATTATTGTGCATTGTGTATTATTAGTTATTGTGCATTGTGTATTATTAGTTATTGTGCATTGTGTATTATTAGTTATTGTGGATTGTGTATTATTGTGCATTACACAATTAGTGTGCAATTATAAAATTATTGTGCATGTGTATTATGTATTGTGCATTGTGTATTATTGGTTATTGTGGATTGTGTATTATAGTGCATTATACAATTATTGTGCATTGTGTATTATTGCATGTGCATTGTGTTTTATTATGTATTGTGCATTATTGTTTATTGTGCGTTGTGTATATATATTTTGTATCGTGTATTATGAATTAAATTCATGCGAATCTTTTTTTGTTGTTATTCTTCCAGCTGAAATACCGCTGCTGAACGTCAGTTATAAACCGCAAAAGATTAGTCCAAAGTCTCGCGTAAGCATGAACCTTTTATGCAAATTTCCATTAGCCCTGTACTTCCCACGGTTGCCATGCATATGGTAAGTTAGGGGGTGATTACATGGAGCGGGCTAGCCTGGTAAGCCGGGATGAGTTTTGAATTGACGTGGGTGATTTCAGGCCAAAATTCGCAATCATCATATAACAGAAGGGCAACGTTACGTTAGTTTTACTTCAGTTTTACACTAATTAGTCTATTATTTATGTCGACCCAAGTAGTAATACCCCCCCCCCCCCATCGGGAGTTCAAAGGGATGCCGCCTCATTAAATATTCAATTTTTATTTATTCACGCTCCTTTGAGACCCTCTAACCCTAATCTCATTACGTCATTATGTCTCGTGCTCCTATATGACCCCCTAACCCTAATCTCACTCAACCCCCCGTTATTCACTACGTCATATTCACCTTATTATTTATTCATTCTCAGACTCCTTTAGGACCCTTTTAACCCTAACTTCCCCCCCTAAACTTTAGCTGTTACTAACCCCCCGTCATAACCGATAGCTCTCCGACTGATTCCCGAACTCCTGGGTTACGTCATTATCAAAAGGCACTCAACTTATATCCTTATAAGTAATAGTAATCACCTTTTCATTTAAACACTTTACCCTACTGACAGTCAACAGTTGTGGGACACGTAGACGTACAGAGCATGCGTACAGTAAACTTTAACAAAATAGACGTTCTTTACAAGGAACTAAAGAGAAAGTGAGAGAGGCACTTTATATGTTTTATCTGAAACCTTGTCTCGATGAGTATAGAGAGTTTTGGGCAGCCTAAGTGTCTGAATTGGCAGAGCTCGTATAGACTCAGATTAATAGCATACATGAATATTATATCAGTTTAGAACTTAAACGGCCAAACAGTTCTTTACCCATTTACTTGGACATATGTGCCGAATTGTCGCTTATTTGGCTTTAGTTTATAAAGTAAACGATGCCTTGAATGAAGAAACCGTTCGGCAAGCTGTTGAAAAGACATTGAAACACTTTCTTCAGATAAACGGCTGACTCGGCTATTTTATTAACGTCGTCAAGCATCTTGTTAATGTTGCTACGGCTGATATTTGCATATTTATCCTCAGTGCACGTGCAGGAGACAAAAAAGAAACTCATTAGGGGTCATTAAGAGGATTAAGCGCTTGGGCAAGTTTGGACGACAAGAATAACAGGAGACACTGCGTTTAAAAAGATTTATTTCACTTTACAAATATGTCATTTATTTAAAACATTTTTCTAGGACTGTGATGCCGACTCCTTGTTATAGGATAAGGTCTGCTCCTAAAATCATATCTAGGTACTCTCACTTTATAAGCAATATGAGGTTCATTCCTGGGAACCATTGAGATGCGAGGGTCTTCATCTTGACTATTATTGACTGTTGTTTCATGTGAATCTTCATCAGAAGAATTTTGATATTTATCATTTTCTTGACGACCATAGTCATCTGAGTCGGCTTCCGAAACTTCTTCGTCCGAGTCGTTTTCTCCTGAATCACTTTCATCTCCAGTTATCCATTTTTGCAAAGGTTTCGGCTTTAGGTATTCAACAGTCGGAGGAGGAGATAGAAAATATGGTTTAGGTACGCTAAGTCCAGACGGAGGATTTAACAGGCTATGTTCAGGTTGTTCAGGTTTTTTCGGGGTCTCTGTCAAATTTTGTATAACTTTTAGTAACTGTGTTTGAAGATTAGTTTGAACTTGATTCTGCTGGTTCTGCAGCTGTTGTTGGAATGTCAGAAAACGCTCGAGTTGATTAGAGTATAGGATGTTCTTTTCATCGGGTGTTAATTGTGGTGTTTGTACAATATCTTGCATTAGCTGTTCTGTATTGTACATAGCGTTGACGATCGGAGGTTGCTGATACGATTTCTTTTGAATATATCTGCTTATGTTCTGCTGCAGAACGGAGCTATTTTCTTCAGGTAAAACATTGGTCTTGAGGCGATGATCGTCATCCGTAGTCGGTTTCAGATCAAGCATTAAATAACCATGAGGGCGACTTGTGGCTTCCTCGTAGCTCTTCATAAACTCTTGAACATGTCCAGGATTCACTTGTCGTGCCAAAATAGAAATTTGCTGCTTATCCCTTGGAGACTTGAAGAGTACGATATAGTGTGCGTTGAGGCTGATGTTTCTGGTTTCCTTTCCTTGATGAAATATATTCTGAACAATATAGATCACGGAGAGATTCCTGTGATGACTGCCCCTTGTAAATAAACTAGCAATACGTTTATCTCCCCCTGATTGATCCATAAGATCATCTAGGACAATAAGGTTTCCCCTCGAAACATCAAGAAAATCTTCCAGTAGGTATTCCTTCATTCAGTTCAATGCCCGGTATAGTTTTGATCATCTCAAGATACATGGGTTGCCACTGGCCATAACACCAAATGATACGTTCAGGAGGAGGATTAATCGTAGTTTTGGCGTTTTCCAGAAGAGTTTTTACCCATACGGTTTTACCACTCTGAGTACACCCTGCAACAATGCACGTAAATGGATGCTGCAGGACTGTGGATCCATTGACGAGAGGAAATACTTGTCGTATTTGTTTTGTCGATGATCTATGAACCATCTTCATGTGACGGAGGAGATTACTTGAATTAGCGAAAGATTTTCCACAAACTTCACAAACGTAGGACATGTTTCAGGTATGACGGTCAGATAAGTAATGAATAATTTTCTATTAGCCAACCTTGTTTATAGTGATTTAACACAAAAGTCCTAAGACTATATAGTCCTAAGTCCTAAGACTATAGTCCTAAGTTCTAAGACTATAGTCCTAAATCCTAAGACTATAGTCCTAAGTCCTAAGACTATAATCCTAAATCCTAAGACTATAGTCCTAAATCCTAAGACTATAGTCCTAAAACTATAGTCCTAAATCCTAAGACTATAGTTCTAAGTCCTACGACTATAGTCCTAAGTCCTAAGACTATAATCCTAAGACTATAGTCCTAAGTCCTAAGACTATAGTCCTAAGTCCTAAGACTATATAGTCCTAAATCCTAAGACTATGGTCCTAAGACTATAGTCCTAAATCCCAAGACTATAGTCCTAAATCCTAAGTCCTAAGACTATATAGTCCTAAATCCTAAGACTATAGTCCTAAGACTATAGTCCTATGTCCTAAGACTTTAGTCTTAGGACTTAGGACTATAGTCTTAGGACTTAGGATTTAGGACTATAGTCTTAGGACTTAGGACTATAGTCTTAAGACTATAGTCTTAGGATTTAGGACTATATAGTCTTAGGACTTAGGACTATAGTCTTAGGACTATAGTCTTAGGATTTAGGACTATAGTCTTAGGACCATAGTCTTAGGATTTAGGACTATAGTCTTAGGACTTAGGACTATAGTCTTAGGACTTAGGACTATAGTCTTAGGACTTAGGACTATAGTCTTAGGATTATAGTCTTAGGACTTAGGACTATAGTCGTAGGACTTAGAACTATAGTCTTAGGATTTAGGACTATAGTTTTAGGACTATAGTCTTAGGATTTAGGACTATAGTCTTAGGATTTAGGATTATAGTCTTAGGACTTAGGACTATAGTCTTAGGATTTAGGACTATAGTCTTAGAACTTAGGACTATAGTCTTAGGACTTAGGACTATATAGTCTTAGGACTTTTGTGTTAAATCACTATAAACAAGGTTGGCTAATAGAAAATTATTCATTACTTATCTGACCGTCATACCTGAAACATGTCCTACGTTTGTGAAGTTTGTGGAAAATCTTTCGCTAATTCAAGTAATCTCCTCCGTCACATGAAGATGGTTCATAGATCATCGACAAAACAAATACGACAAGTATTTCCTCTCGTCAATGGATCCACAGTCCTGCAGCATCCATTTACGTGCATTGTTGCAGGGTGTACTCAGAGTGGTAAAACCGTATGGGTAAAAACTCTTCTGGAAAACGCCAAAACTACGATTAATCCTCCTCCTGAACGTATCATTTGGTGTTATGGCCAGTGGCAACCCATGTATCTTGAGATGATCAAAACTATACCGGGCATTGAACTGAATGAAGGAATACCTACTAACATCGACTCGGAAGATTTTCTTGATGTTTCGAGGGGAAACCTTATTGTCCTAGATGATCTTATGGATCAATCAGGGGAGATAAACGTATTGCTAGTTTATTTACAAGGGGCAGTCATCACAGGAATCTCTCCGTGATCTATATTGTTCAGAATATATTTCATCAAGGAAAGGAAACCAGAAACATCAGCCTCAACGCACACTATATCGTACTCTTCAAGTCTCCAAGGGATAAGCAGCAAATTTCTATTTTGGCACGACAAGTGAATCCTGGACATGTTCAAGAGTTTATGAAGAGCTACGAGGAAGCCACAAGTCGCCCTCATGGTTATTTAATGCTTGATCTGAAACCGACTACGGATGACGATCATCGCCTCAAGACCAATGTTTTACCTGAAGAAAATAGCTCCGTTCTGCAGCAGAACATAAGCAGATATATTCAAAAGAAATCGTATCAGCAACCTCCGATCGTCAACGCTATGTACAATACAGAACAGCTAATGCAAGATATTGTACAAACACCACAATTAACACCCGATGAAAAGAACATCCTATACTCTAATCAACTCGAGCGTTTTCTGACATTCCAACAACAGCTGCAGAACCAGCAGAATCAAGTTCAAACTAATCTTCAAACACAGTTACTAAAAGTTATACAAAATTTGACAGAGACCCCGAAAAAACCTGAACAACCTGAACATAGCCTGTTAAATCCTCCGTCTGGACTTAGCGTACCTAAACCATATTTTCTATCTCCTCCTCCGACTGTTGAATACCTAAAGCCGAAACCTTTGCAAAAATGGATAACTGGAGATGAAAGTGATTCAGGAGAAAACGACTCGGACGAAGAAGTTTCGGAAGCCGACTCAGATGACTATGGTCGTCAAGAAAATGATAAATATCAAAATTCTTCTGATGAAGATTCACATGAAACAACAGTCAATAATAGTCAAGATGACGACCCTCGCATCTCAATGGTTCCCAGGAATGAACCTCATATTGCTTATAAAGTGAGAGTACCTAGATATGATTTTAGGAGCAGACCTTATCCTATAACAAGGAGTCGGCATCACAGTCCTAGAAAAATGTTTTAAATAAATGACATATTTGTAAAGTGAAATAAATCTTTTTAAACGCAGTGTCTCCTGTTATTCTTGTCGTCCAAACTTGCCCAAGCGCTTAATCCTCTTAATGACCCCTAATGAGTTTCTTTTTTGTCTCCTGCACGTGCACTGAGGATAAATATGCAAATATCAGCCGTAGCAACATTAACAAGATGCTTGACGACGTTAATAAAATAGCCGAGTCAGCCGTTTATCTGAAGAAAGTGTTTCAATGTCTTTTCAACAGCTTGCCGAACGGTTTCTTCATTCAGGGCATCGTTTACTTTATAAACTAAAGCCAAATAAGCGACAATTCGGCACATATGTCCAAGTAAATGGGTAAAGAACTGTTTGGCCGTTTAAGTTCTAAACTGATATAATATTCATGTATGCTATTAATCTGAGTCTATACGAGCTCTGCCAATTCAGACACTTAGGCTGCCCAAAACTCTCTATACTCATCGAGACAAGGTTTCAGATAAAACATATAAAGTGCCTCTCTCACTTTCTCTTTAGTTCCTTGTAAAGAACGTCTATTTTGTTAAAGTTTACTGTACGCATGCTCTGTACGTCTACGTGTCCCACAACTGTTGACTGTCAGTAGGGTAAAGTGTTTAAATGAAAAGGTGATTACTATTACTTATAAGGATATAAGTTGAGTGCCTTTTGATAATGACGTAACCCAGGAGTTCGGGAATCAGTCGGAGAGCTATCGGTTATGACGGGGGGTTAGTAACAGCTAAAGTTTAGGGGGGAAAGTTAGGGTTAAAAGGGTCCTAAAGGAGTCTGAGAATGAATAAATAATAAGGTGAATATGACGTAGTGAATAACGGGGGGTTGAGTGAGATTAGGGTTAGGGGGTCATATAGGAGCACGAGACATAATGACGTAATGAGATTAGGGTTAGAGGGTCTCAAAGGAGCGTGAATAAATAAAAATTGAATATTTAATGAGGCGGCATCCCTTTGAACTCCCGATTGGGGGGGGGGGTATTACTACTGACCCAATCTTTTGTAAGCCCATCGTTAATTAGTTAATAAGATTGTTACAGTCTTAGCTAATCCACGAAAGCGTCTTCACGAAGACTAATTAATTTATTAAGTCTTCGCTATGATCAGGAAACACACGAACAACGTTTTGATGTTCTATTTCAGTTCCTTTCAGCACTATTTATTCACACAGTCAAGTAAACGAACGCGTATCGAAGCGAGTGCAACAGTTTTTCAGCCCGGTTTGCGCGGATGAAAACGATTACATGGACATTTTCGTCCGGTTAACCGGGCTAGCCTGCTTGCCATGTAATCGAAATGTTAAAAAAACAACATGCGCTTCATATATATAAAGCCCGGTCTATGTAATCGCCCCCTTATTTCTTTTTCTCTGGCTAACGTTGAATTATTTTACTCACCAGACGAGTTTATTCGTCTAGGGAATACGCCTTAGGTCTCGTTTACATGGACGGGAGTTGTCCCTACTTAAAGAGTCACCTTACCCAAGCCACTCTGGGAAAGCCAACTTTCAGATTCATTTTATTTAGGTGTGACAGCGGGTGTTTACATGGAGAATTTGACACTTGTCTCGGGTAGTAGGGTCACCCTCTTTGCGAGGTAGGGTAACCCTAGGGGGTGAGGCAACTTTCCCTCATGTAGACAGTTTCACTTAGCTATCCAAGACAACTGCGAAGGAACGCTTCAATGTAATTGGTTAAAAGTTGGTTTGCCCTTCGGGACAATCGAAGGTCACCCTGTTAGCAGGGACAACTTTTCCTCATATAAATAAACACTCTGTAAACGACTTTCATCCATGTAAACACCCCTTTAGCCCAGTGGGATGGTTAGTTAATAAGCTAATTTAGTATTTTAATTAATGAATACCTTTTTTATAAACCTCCTTTTCTCTATTACAGGGCACTGTGCGTCAATTGTTACACGAGAAAATACGTGATGCATATATTCATCCGCAGTTTATCACTGATGTTATGAAACCTTTACAAATAGAAAATGTATTTGATCAGGAAGTCCAAAATTTATCTGGTGGTGAATTACAACGTGTTGCACTTACTCTTTGTCTTGGCAAGGTTTGTCATTTTACAAAAAACATTTTCTACAAAAATGTTTTAAAAACATATACTCCATATTTCCATCATCATAACCTGTTTTCCCCTCAAGGGGCTTTCCATCTTACTCTGTCTCCGCACATTTCCAAATCAATCGACTTTCCATCTTCCTTGATGCAATCCTTCCATCTCTGTCTCGGTCTTCCTTGCGGCCTTTTCCCTCTTCTCCTCTGTCTGCTGCCCACTTAATCATTTCATTGTCCTCACACCTTCTCAAATGACCGTACCACCTCAATCTGTTTTCTTGCACCTTATCTCTCATTTGCATCACCCCAACATCCCTACGCACCTCTTCGTTCTTCATTCTATCCCTCTTGGTATGAAGATATACCTTGGTATGAAGATATATTTCTGTATTTCTCATTTATACCTCTTTATTTGTTTTAGCCTGCTGATGTTTATTTAATTGATGAACCGTCGGCGTATTTGGATTCTGAGCAACGTTTAGTAGCAGCGAAAGTCATTAAAAGGTAAGTAATATGATTTCCAATTGTATTGACACACCTACGATCCTGGATAACTAATTATGTGGACAAATCGTTTTTGCGGATACTGGTTGTTAAACCGTATCCGCTCTGTTTTCTCTGTTTTGGAGATTTCGCACATGTGCTGTCCACGAGAATTTTGTCCTGGATTTGTAGTATATTATAAGTCATAGGAATGAGTAACGATGCCGAAAATGCGAACTGTGAAGGACATGCACTTATCTATAGCAACAAAACGCTGGTAGAGAAGGTAGAAAACGCTAAAACCTGCGATTTCCGAAACGCGAATCATGAATTCCACTATATTGTGGAGCCAATATTAAACAAACAACTGCTATAAATATATATTTCCGTTAGGTAATACTCATATAAGCTTAGTTTAAGCCAGTTTTCGACTTACGAATTTTTTTCTCCCGAATCGACATTTTTATTGTAAGGCCTGCGCTGAACGTCGCACAATCGACGAATTTAATTCAGACAAATTTAATTGTTTGAATTTTATTCGACGAAACTGCGACGTATAACTCGATTAAATTTGACACACGAATTTAATTCGAGAGTCTCGGCAATTAAATTCGTCTGAGTCAGACGGATAATGCGTGTTCGAGTTACACGACGAATTATCGTCGCGTCGAATTCTGTCTGTGACAATTCGGCGCCATGCATGTTTTCAAGAAGTCGTTTTCAGGGTTCACGAGTCTTTAAAAAAGCAATTAAATTCGACTGAAATTCGACGTTTAACTCGACGTCGCATTTACGTCGCATTTACCGACGAAGTTAATTCGAATTAAATTTGTTTATTGTGCGACGTTTAGCGCTGGCCTAAAAATTGGATAGATTTCTAATCAGTTCCAACCGAGAGCTCATAAGACAAAAGAAAAATTTGATTCGCGCGAATTTATTCGCAAGTGGAAAACAGGCTTTATGAAGTTATTTGCCATTTTGAAATTGCGCTAGAGAACTGGTAATAGCGAGCTTGCCATTCCATTAAGGGATTGTTATTTGCGAAATTGTGTCCCCAAAACAGTTGGTGTCTAGCGCAATTTTGAGATGGTGAATTGTCCATGCAACTTTGCAATTATTAAATTCATTTATTTTTTTAATATCTTATTAGGTTTATTTTGCATGCCAAGAAAACTGGTTTCGTCGTTGAGCATGATTTCATTATGGCCACGTATCTTGCTGACCGTGTCGTTGTATTTGACGGAGTGCCATCGATTTCCACTTTTGCCAGGAGGTAATTTCTTAACTGGGAAATTTTCAAATATGTTTAATTATTAAATGGATTTGGTTTAACTTCTTTTATTTCTTTTCTAGTCCCCAAACCTTGTTAACAGGAATGAATAAATTTTTGGAATCTTTGAACATTACCTTCCGCAGAGATCCGACCAACTTTAGACCAAGAATAAACAAACTTAATTCTGTCAAGGTACTTAACATTTTTTTCTACATAACATGTTACCTCAATTATTTTAGTTTGTTTAGCAAAAAAAGAATCCTTTGTTGAGCAAATATTCAAATATTTCCCATTTTAGCCTGAAATCAGGTTAAGGTACTTTTGTATAATTTGTGATGGTCAGTTGTTGGCTGAAAACCACCTTTCTTGTTCACTTTTCTTGCAATTTTTCTCGGTTTCTGTTTGAAATTTTGCTAACCATGGAATTTTTATATTTCTTAATTTTTAAAGAAAAGTGTGGGAAAGATATTTCTTGACAAAATTTTCAAAAAAAATATTTTTTAAGTGTATGTATACCCGCGAATGAGTTGAACCGTTTATCTAGTTTAACCAATAGGAAACTTAAAACGATGTTACGAAGCCGGAAACGATATTTGCACAACTTGGGACCACTCGTTAGGTGCATTAGCTGCTTATAAGTGTATAATTACCATAGCAACGTTTCCAACTTCAAGCTGAAAACACTACTAACATAGAAAAACTTTATTAATAGTTTGTTGTGAGTTTGTAACAATAAACTGCGAGTCAGAGCCCCTTTCCGACCTACGCAGGCTTCGGGGACAAGTGGGCTCTGCCAACAAACTCGATATTTCTTTTTGAGCATGCGTGAACGGTTGCCAAGATACTATTTTTGGCCCAGGCTCTAACGCGTTACTTGCTATTTTCCTGCTAACGTGTGTTCATAAACTAGAACTTGTTTGCCCCAAACTTGGGGCGAAGATCGAGTTTGTTGGCAGAGCCCACTTTCCCCCGAAGCCTGCGTAGGTCGGAAAGGGGCTCTGACTCGCAGGGTATATAAACAATTGCAATAACCAAAAACTGTAGAGCCATCTTGAGAGGAAGCGTTTATTTGAGTTGGAAATACGGTATAGATTGTTTCCCATTACTTTATTTTCAAATCTGTGTCTATAAACAAACATGGCGGCCAGCGATTTGTCGTAAACCAGCGACTTGTCGTAAACAAGTATACATACGTGGACGACAGTAAGACAATCGTAAGGGAAAATATAACATCGTGTAGATAGATGTTATGTCTTGCTTTCTCGATTGTTTATTCGTAGAATTTATATTTATGTATTTAACGTGTTGGAGCTCCGTACAGGGAAGTGTTTGCCTGATGTCTTGACTGTGCTGACCGAGGCTGTCGGCCAAGGCTTGTACAATGAGTCAATAACAACTGTGTGCAAACGTTTGTTATACGAACTGACCATGCTGGTGTGTGGTTGTTCATGTTTCCGGTTTTGTTTTTTTCCTCTTTGTCTCTTTGTGGGTGGATTTAACCCGCACAATCCTCGCCTTAGTCAATCAAAAAGTGTGAACTTAGATTTACGGATTTGAGAGAATCGGATTTGACTGTGGTGGACTAAAGTCTTAATGTTAAATTCTTTTACAGGATGTGGAACAAAAGCATGCTGGAAATTACTTCTTTTTGGACGAATAATATTTAAAAAGAAGTTGTTCAAATCATAGCTATGGTCAGATGATGCACTCTTCTTCCTGTTACCCTACAAGTCGTTTAGGCATATTCCGTCTCTGAAAATCAAGACTGCATTCAGCCAATTAAGCACAGCTGAATACATTGCCGTTGTAATTGTGGTCGCATAACACAGTTTGCCTGAAAGAGAACATGCATATAGTTATAGTTGCCGTACTCGACTACTACGGACACATCTCGTAAACGGACACCATGCTTGAGTTCAAAGCAGCGCCTGGCCAGCATATCCTCTCATCTAGAATTCAGGATTATCCTTAAATGTGAAATGCTCTAGAATTCAGGATAATCCTGAATATTGAAGAAATGAAATCCCCACCCCGACACCCACCTCTAAACCTAACCCTAAACCTAACCACAACCCCCCTACCCCCCGGCAACCCTAAATCTAACGACAACCCCCTGGTGGCCCTGGGAAGAAAGTCCCACCTTTCAGACCCCGATCACCACGCCCCTACTGGTTTCTTTTTGTTCTATTCTTTTTAGCTTGACACCCCGCATGTGGGAGAGAGAAGTCCCCCAGGCTTCAGGATAATCCTCAATCTTGTTCCCAGAGCCCACGTTCCCCTTACCCAGCGGGCGGGAAACGAGAGGCTCTGGGATAATCCGTTCACGCCATCACAAGATTCTTGTTATCTGCAAGAAGAGTAATCATGTTCATCAGCCAATGAAAGATCGAAGTGAAACAGATTATCCCAGAGTCTCTCGTTTCCCAGGTGGGGAACGTGGGCTCTGGGAACGAGATTGGATAATCCTGAATTCTGGACCATTTGACAATTCAGGATAATCCTGAATTCTGGACCATTTGACAATTCAGGATAATCCTGAATTCTGGACCATTTGACAATTCAGGATAATCCTGAATTCTGGACCATTTGACAATTCAGGATAATCCTGAATTCTGGACCATTTGACAATTCAGGATAATCCTGAATTCTGGACCATTTGACAATTCAGGATAATCCTGAATTCTGGACCATTTGACAATTCAGGATAATCCTGAATTCTGGACCATTTGACAATTCAGGATAATCCTGAATTCTGGACCATTTGACAATTCAGGATAATCCTGAATTCTGGACCATTTGACAATTCAGGATAATCCTGAATTCTAAGTGAGAGGACATGTTGGCCTGGCAGCCCCCGTAAGCAATCTCATACCCAGAGACAACATTTCTTGGCCGCGCGGCTAGGAAATGTTGGGTCTACAATCATTGACAAAATGAGTTGGAACATGTGCACCAAAGTAAGACATTTCACAATGTTTTTATATCCCCCCATCCCTCCTATTCAATGTTGGCTTCCTATCAACGGAAATGTGAATGGAACCTATAGAGAACAAATCACGAATGTTTTGTGGTGATACAACATTGTTTAGGGGGGAGGGGGGAGGGGGGGTCGAGGAATGTAGGCGGAGTGATGCAAAACATGTTAATGTTGCTTTTGTTACAACAATTTTGTCAATGATTGTAGGTACGAGATTGCCCCCATAAGCGGCGACAATATGTCGGTCCTATGGGTGTATGTTGTGAAGAGGTTTAATTGAAGTTATACTGTGTTATCACTACTCTAATCCTTATATAGCATTTCTTGGCGTAAAACACGAAAACATGCAATAAGTAGTATTATTTGTTTGCGGTCCGGTATCTATCTATTCGCGCGCTCCGATTGGCTTAGCGAGCGGTCCGTATCACACGATACGTTTTTAAATACTCAATAGTACCAAGTTAATACTTTAAAGTTTTAAAGTATTATTGCTCAACGACGTATGGAAACAGTTTAAAACAGTAGGCAAAACATACATAAACTTGTGAACACAGTATTTTGAATCAGTAAATGAAACTATATAGAAGTATATATAAAAAAACATACCACGAGAAGGCAGAAAAGCTGAAACCTTTTGATACTATTACTGTCATTCTTCTGTTGTCCAACTATACTCAACAAAACCGCTACAAGTCTTTACCCTTTAGTCAAATATTTTCCACATGCCAACCTCATCGTGTTATGTCTTTCAAAAAAGTTACAAATGGCTTATTGCAACCATTTTCGTCTTCAAACTCGAACGACCCACTTTCAATTTCCATGCATACCAGTATTGAAAGCGATTTTCCAAGCGAACAGCTAAAAACGAGCAAGCGACGAAGAAGAACGACGAAGAATCTTTATCAACTAAACTTAAAATACTAGGACTGCATTCTGACTTCCCTTCGTAACTAGATCTGTTTTTTATCACAAAAGAGGTTCCAAGCTTCCCTGTCAGACTGCATGTCGGCAGTTGTTAACGATAAACTTTGGACTTTCGAATATCACGTGAATGTCACCTCGATTACGCAATTCAATTATGTTAATTTACCTAATTATGTAAATTATAAATCGTACGATTAATAATAAAAATAAATATGTTATTTACCGTTTTGGTCGGTCCGCATAGAGAAATATTTCCCTCGGTCTCAAAAACGACCCTCGGCCTTGCGGCCTCGGGCAGTTTTTGAGACCTCGGGAAATATTTCCCTATTCGGAACCCCAGCTGGTAAATAATTATTTGGTTCACGAGATGTTAGAGTAGTGCTCAATACCATATAGATAGAGCAAAATATAAAGCATGAAGTATAGTTACCTCAAAGTCTTCGCTACCAGAGGTTTCACCCTAAACGGGATCATCAGGCGACTGATGATATGTATATATATATATATATATATATATATATATATATATATATATATATATATATATACATATATACATATATACATATATACATATATACATATATACATATATACATATATACATATATACATATATACATATATACATATATACATATATACATATATACATATATACATATATACATATATACATATATACATATATACATATATACATATATACATATATACATATATACATATATACATATATACATATATACATATATACATATATACATATATACGAAGTCCAGTTTTAATCCGGTTCAAGTTAGAAACCAGATAGGAAAACCCCTAAAATGTGGTGTATTTACTCGGCTTTAAAGTAACTTATTGTCTGTACTTTTCGCACATTTACCAAAAAATCAAGTTATGAACAGCACCAAAATACAGCGAAAACTACTAGAAGTCGTATAAACATGGCTGGTGGATCATAACGTGCAGGTTTATTTTAAGTAATATTTCAAATCCGAGTTAGTGTTCTAGACGTGGTTTCTAAATCCTATGTACCGTTAACAATAGCGAGGCGCAGCCGAGCTATTGTTAACGGCACATGGGATTTGGCAACCAAGTCTAGAACACTAACGAGGATTTGAAATATATTCACACATCATTAGATATTCATTGCAATGAGGGCAATCACAACAGACCAGTCGTCAAGCGCTTGCAGAGACAAGGGGAAATTTTGTTTTAAAACAGCCAGGAGTTTTGGTTCGCAAGACGTTGGATTTATTGGATAACATACATTAGATTATGCTGAATAGCAGGATCAATTTAGCCAGGACTGATATTGAGCAGAGAAAATATAGATGACAATTGGAATAATGTAGAACTTTACAAACTAAAGAAGACAGAAAATGTTAATGGTCGATACCGGAGATAACAAAGCGTGAGGTGACTGTCTTGTATACTTTTATATGTACTTCATAATATTATGAAAGGCAGATGGATGTTTAAACTTCATTACTTCAATCAGTCTGCAAGCAACATCACTGTTTTAGTGCTTTTCGTAGGTTTCTGTCTGTCGTCGAATAACTTAAATTGCGCCAACGTAAGTTTGGTTTCTTGTTAGTCTATTTTACTTGTAATATATATGTATCGCATGTAGTCGCTTATATTGTGAAGCGCTGTTAGGTAAAAAAATCTGTTGTATTTGGAACTGGTTTCTATAGCGACAGAAAATTGTATTGGGAAATGATTTCTAAATACAGCGTACTGTATTTGGAAATGTTTTCTAAATACAGTTTACTGTATTTAGAAAACATTTCTAAATACAGTATTGAAATTTTAAATTAACAGATGTATTGTTCTCGCACTTGAATTAATTGGTCTCTGCACTAGAAAACTTGACGTGTTGTAAGCGTGTTGTTAGAACACGTCGACGTGTTCATACGACACGTTGACGTGTTATGAAAACCTTGCCTTGTGAAGTTATAACACGTCAGTGTGTTGTTTTTTCAATATGCAGTTGGAAGAACACGTCTATATAAGTTCTAGCGCTAGCGTGTTGTAACAACACACCAAATTTAAACAACACGCCATAAAAAACCAACAACACGTCAAAAAACTGCTACAACACAGCAAAAGTGTGTTGCAAAAGCCATAAAACACGCCGACGTGTTAAAATAACACATCAACGTGTTGTTGGAGTAGAACACGTCGACGTGTTAAAAGAACACATCAACGTGTTGTCGCCAAAAATTGTTGCTGAAGAACACGCCAGCGTGTTAAAAGAACACACCGACGTGTTGTTACTGAAGAATGAAAAACATACATTAACGTGTTGTTGCCGATGACTGTCGGTGAAGAACACGCCAGCGTGTTAAAAGAACACGTTAACGTGTTGTTGCTTGCAAGCTGGTGACGTAACCAGACCTTATATGGTAAACCCATAGAAATAATAGACCTAGAATGCGTGCTCTGTCATGTGACAGGGGTCCAAATTAAATTTTATTTTGCCCTTATAGATCCGCCATTTTGAATTTTGCAAAGGGGTGGGATAAATATACAACAATGATCGCGTCTCAAAATAAAGAATTGGAGGACGTTTCATTGGGATAAATTGGATACATGCACGACAACAAATCAGCCACATACACATTAGCATAAAATAAAACAATTTTCAAGACACTTGTTTCATTAAACGTATAAAAACTGTAAGTTCAAAACTATATTTCGATCAATTCACCACAATTACAAAAAGCAACAAAAAGTGCTAAACTTGAAACTCAGAAATTGTCTGCGTCAAAGCCCGTTTAAAATAAAATAAAATAATCAAATACGTAATGGAAACTAGGAGAAAATCTTTAAAAAAACACGGATTTAATATGTCAATATAAATAAATGTCGAAAAGACTGATGTATAAAAAGTATGACAGGTGCATAAACATATTTTATATTTCAAAAATCACAAGCTAGAAATCCTTATTAGATTGGGTAAAAAAGAAAAAAATACACTTACTGTCTCCTGGATTAATCCTCCACATTCAGTATAAATCACATACAGATTGGCAAGTGGGAATCATTCAAATATAATGTAAAACAGTAAAAACACTAAAACCATTCGTATTAAAAGGCCGCTATCGTCGCTGCATGTCTACATCCAGAGTTTAATGTTCGAAATGTTTTGGCGAAGGATATTGCACTTCATCTTTATAAAATTCACCAATCCAGCAAGTTTTCCGGTACAAAAAACAAAGAAATTCAGTGCTAAAATACATCCATCACTCCACAACATCACCAACCGCAGCCGTGTAAAAAACTGTTAAAAAGTCCTGGGGCGAGTTCCTTTTGCCCTTATAAATCCGCCATTTTGTGGCGACAATTTTTTGACTGACGAGAGATAGGAGCACGCATTCTAGGTATAATAGTTCCAGGGCGTATATAAGCGCCCTGAATAGGAACCTTAAGATCCGAAAAAAATGACGACGCCGACGTCTACCGGAAGTACAAATTCGTATTTTTTAGCTGTCGCTATTGGATACATTCGTCATCTGCCGTCTTGTTCCCGTCCAGCGCCTCGTCACAGAATAGTAATACAACCAGAAGTCCAACTCGCGTCGGAACCTTTGAAGTTTATGTCCTCGCGCATGTCGCCTCGCGCATCTGGATTCCTCGCCATCCTACGCCATCCTGGCAAGTTCCCCCGGCAGTTTGGCCCTTCAAAAGAAGGTTAAAACTGCCGGGGGAACTTGCCTAGAATGGCGTCGGATGGCGTAAAATATCGCGCCTGCGCATTGAAGAAATGCGGACAAGTTTTCACTTGAGTTGGACTTCTGGTTGTATTACTATTCTGTGGCCTCGTCCCCGACGTCAAATCGCTCAGTTTGCCGTTCTGTCAAAACGCCAGAAAAGAACATTTTTATTACTCGGGCTACCTGTGGTAGCCGAGTCTAGGTTTCGCGATTGTTTTTGTTTTTTGGGGTCGCGATATTGCCCCAAGAGGCTTTGCGAAACTGCAGGCATGACGTCACAGCTCAAATGCTGATGTTTCATCATGGCGGATTTTCATGCAGGAGTAGCGAGCTTTTTCTTCTGACGCCTTTGGTTGTGTTGTTCGAAGTGAATTTGTGTTTTAATGATAAACATGCTCGCAATGCTTTTATACCATAGTAGACGTGGGTTGGTCCGCGATCTCGATAACCGTACGCTGAAAATGTGTAGTACTCAATCAAACTCTTACGAAAATTCTCGATCAATGTGATTCTCCGACAATTTACATGTGTTATTAATTAAATGGTACTGAAAAATGTTGCTCAATGCTGTGAATCAAAGAACAAAGAAAGTTGATAAAGCCAACTTGCAAGTGAAAGGTAAACATGCTGTGTTTTACATCTTCATCGAAGTTGTCATTTAGCTCAACTGACTTGTGTCTGACAGTCTGTGAATGCTGTATGTAAGCTTAAGTGTATTGAGGTAACTATTAATATTTGTGGTTTGCTTTATTTGCTTGTATTGTTTATTATTGTACTGGTGTCTTGCACTAAAAGTCGATGTTGTTAAACAGTTTATACATTACTTTCATCAAGTGTGTATTAAATTGTTTGGATACACCAATATGGCCCTACCATTCCAATGTTTTGGTACACCATTATGGCCACCATTTCATTGTTTCGGTACACCAGTATGGCCACCATTTCATTGTTTTGGTACACCAGTATGGCCACCATTTCATTGTTTTGGTACACCAGAATGGCTGATTGGCCACTATTTCATTGTTTTGGTACACCAGAATGGCTGATTGGCCACTATTTAGTTGTTTTGGTACACCAGTATGGCCACCATTTCAATGTTTTGGTACACCAGTATGGCCACCATTTCATTGTTTTGGTTCATCAGTATAGCCACCATTTCATTGTTTTGGTATACCAATATGGCCGATTGACCACTATTTCATTGTTTTGGTCCAGTGCCCACTATTAAGTAGCCCGAGTTAACGCCTAGCGGGCGTCTTGTTTTGTTAAAAAAGGACTACAGTTGAACCCAAAAAAGAGGTAAGTCAAAGTTCGAGACAATTCTATTGTATTTCTATGGGTTTTAAGAAAAAAAATCGTGCCTGTGTCGCTAAAAGAATTTTTCTTGTTTAACGTAAATTTACGTATAACTTACAAGTTTTGTTTTTTCCACAGTCTTGTATTTTGTTGTGGCTGTTGTTACTTGTCATATGGTATCATGAGTGTAGTGATTCCAGAAACAGAGGTGAAGTCATTAAAGTAAGTTGTACAAATTTTTAACTTTTTCTTTTCTTAAGCTATATAAAGTATAAATATAAAGTTCTATTAATTATTTTAAGTTTTGACAATTTGCATGTTCATTTTTTAACATGGATAGAATAGTATTGAATGCTAGTTTTCCTGAACACCTTGTTCGTTTAAATTTATATTACTTTTTTTTCTAAAACCATCTTTGTTCTGACAACTGCATCTTTAACTTGGTACTGCTTATACCATGGAAAGTTACTCTGGTTTCAAATTATTTTTTTGACATAAGTGGTTGAATTTGATAAGAAAAATATCTTTAAATTAAATTGATGTTATATTCTCTTGTATGTCTGTAATAAATAAGAAAGTGTATTTGATTTGTTTTACTAGTCAAAAACGAGCAATGGTTTGGTCAGAAGCCCATGACAAGTTCTTATGTAGGGAAGTTATAGCAGTGGACCCTTTTTCTGATACTAAAAGGGGCACTGTCCAGAGAAGTGGCAAATGGTCTGAAATTGCTTGGGCTTTAATGTCAATTAAAGATATAGAGACTCCATTTCGAGTAGATAAAAGATCTGTCAGAGACCGATACAATTTACTGGCAGACCGCTTTAGAAGAAAATTAAAAGCAGAGGAAAAAGCAAGTGGCATAGACACTCAGATGTCTGAGTGTGAGCGAGCACTAGAGCTGATTATTGAAAAAGAAGATGCATCTGAAGAGCTACAAAAAGAAAATGATGAGATAAAAAGAAAGAAATTTGTGGCAGAAAGGACAGCGGCAGAAGAAGCAAGAAAAAGAGCTATGGAAAAGCTAAGTACCACCCAGAAAAGAAAGAAAGAAGAAGGTGACAAGAGTTGTACCCCCAAGAAAACACGTTCAGGAGGAAATGAGATAGTGATGTTCCTAAAGAAAAAAAGTGAAGAGCAAATTGCTGTGGCTAAAGCTGAAATGGAGTTTAAAGATAGGCAGTTAGAAGGTGAGGCCAAGAGGCATGCTGATATGCTGACAATGCTGCAACGACAACAACAGCTTCAGATGCAATCTTTTCAGATGATCATGGCTCAACAGCAGCAACAACAACAGCAGTTTCAGCAGCAGCAAGCAGATCTCATGATGAAATTATTTGAAAAGGTATCCAAAACTGAAAAATAAAAATCTGTAACAGATTTGTAATTTAATTTTTTCATTAACACGTTATCAATATAATTACATGTACATTTTTAAATGTACGATTAACATTACATATAATTATTATACTAATTACAATTTTTAAGAAAACAGTTGAATGATTTGAATTATTTTGGATTAATTTGACTTTTTTTATATACAGCATAATATAAATTGAAATTTGCATATTAATAATTTTAAAAATATGTACATAAAAAATTGTTAATGTATATAACATTGCTATTTTAAGATTTGATTATATTGGCTATAGATTCACCAGGTGAAAAGTGTAATCTATTGGTGAATATAAGAGCCCGGCATAAAACACGAAGCAGTGGCATTTTTTAATATTTTTTTTAAAAAATGCTACTGCTTCGTGTTTTATGCTGGGCTCTTATATTCATCAATATTCATTATATATTAGATACTAAACTTTTGTTAACTCTTGAGCAGTCAGTCATTTTATCAAATGACATTTTAGATTTGTATTTTTTTGAGGATGTCTATTTGATGACTTATTTTTTTGAAATGAGGAAAGGAGGAACTATAATGCCGGCCAAAAGTGGTGGGACAGTTTGTAGTTTTTGATGATTTGCAAATATTTTTGGCCAGGATTGTAGCTTGTAATTGGAAAATGAGTTTTTTAGGAGGGGAGTATACTTATTATTAAATGTTTACAGCATATATTAATTAATACACTGTCTAATACATTGTCTTACAATGCAAGTTTTAGTGTCACTGACACTAACTTTTAACTACAGTAGTTTAACCTTTTTCAATGTACACATGATAAATTTTGTATTCAGAATTGTGAAATGATATACCATAGAATTCCAAAAGTAACAGCCCCCACAAGTAACGTTGAATTTGTGACACTTCTAAAATTTCACGAAAGTAGTGCCCCCCCCCCCCCCCCTTCCCCCAAAGTAGTGGCCCCCGAAAAGTAGCAGCTAAGGGCTGCTAAATCCAAAAGTAACAGGGGCCATTACTTTTGGAATTCATTACTTTTTGAACTACAGTAGATGAAACAGAAAGACCTCATTAAACAAAGTACTCCTGAAGGGAAGGTGGGTTTAACTCAAAATGTTTGGATGTAAGGTTAGAGTAAAGACAAGTATGGGCATTCTGCAGAATTGCACACCAGGTACATCTTTCCTATTGAACTAAGGCCTATTTTTAAGTTTTTTTTGAAGTCCATGTGTTTAAAGTAATTAACGATATCACCAAATAACCATTCAACTGAGATCCGGACAGCACTCATTGAACGGTTGAAATTTTCCATCTGTGGTGTTAGAACTCCATTGTTAAATGGTGTCTGTAAATGTACCCTGAGAGGATATGCCAGATCACCATACAAGCACATTGGTTGTCTGGTTGGTGAGAAAGCATTCAGTTGTAGATCACCAAGTAACCCCGAATCTGCTAGCATGCCAGCATCATGCTTTTTACCCTCTAAAAAGAGGAAATAAATGAAGATATGAGTGAATTTTAATATTTTTTACTAAACATGAGATGTGAATGAAATGGTTTAATTCAACTTAAATAACCAGCTTACCTACTGGACCGTACATGTTGGCAATGATGCCATTTGGTAGAGTCACGGATTGAAACTTAATGGGCAATTCCCCCTATAGCAATGCATCATGGGAGTTGTGGTAGGCTTTCACTTTCGAGCGAAATGGCCGCCGCGAGGCGAGCATTTTGTCTGAAAGAGTAACTAGTTGTTTTACAATATTTCCTTTCCGCAATGAGGATTTTAGACTTCTCAATGGGATTGGGAGGGTGTAAACCATATTTTGTACAAAAGACAGCGAAATCGCAGCTAAAATAAGCGAGGAAATTACTTCAGAGTGACTCGACAAGCGAATATTGATCAAATAAATACGATTCGAAGACGGTCCTTCCCAGACGTGAACAGGTGAGTAAGTACAATCATTGACAAAATTGTTGTAACAAAAGCAACATTAACATGTTTTGCATCACTCCGCCTACATTACTCGACCCCCCCTCCCCCTAAACAATGTTGTATCACCACAAAACATTCGTGATTTGTTCTCTATAGGTTCTCATCACATTTCCGTTGATGGAAAGCCAACATTGAATAGGGGGGATGGGGGGATATAAAAACATTGTGAAATGTCTTACTTTCGTGTACATGTTCCAACTAATTTTGTCAATGATTGTCTGAGTTTTTTATGCAAAATTTTAAGATTATTTTCAAGAGAAAAACAAATTTTAACTAAATAATTTCATCAAATATTACTTAGAATACGTGAAAATGAAGCACCTAATTGTTTTAATGAAGTATATTTTATAATATATTATACAAATTATGCATTTGAATTGATTTTCGTCATAATTCAGAAATCATAACTTGGCAAGTTGCGAACACGCGTTTACGTAACGGCACTTGGTAACTATTTTTTTGTCTATTACCTTGTATTTTACATAATGCAGATTGCGAGAAGTGGCTTACGCCATGCACTCCTTTACTTTTGTTATTCATGGTCAGAATGAGGTCGTAGTATTCCCTTAAAAATTGTCTCCAAAGTGTCATGGCGTGTACTATAACACCTTTTCTCATATTACACTGCCATTGTGACACCCACTGTGTCTTCGTAGTTCACATTCAACTGAATGGAATGGAATTATTACAATGTTATAATAGCGATAGGTCGAGTACATCATCAGAAGATGAAGAATTACATACTCGCGAAGTTCGTCAGGTATATTTGGTTACTTTGAGCCAAGCGGATACTCAAAAGTTTCCCACACGACAATCTTTCGCAGAAGCTATTGTTGATTCTTTCTGCGCGCGATCTGTAGTCGTTTTACAATGGTGTTGTTCGAAAGAGTTGCACAAAAAATCGGGAATACACTATCATGTTTGTGTGAAGCTTGATAGAATTCAACGATGGTTGCCTTCAAAGAAAGCACTGCAAAAAAAACATGGCATATCTGTCCATTTCTCAAGCGTCCACGCAAACTATTTCACCGCGTGGAAGTATGTTACGAAAGAAGATACGGCATACGAACAAAGCGACAACCACCCAGATTTAACCAACAGCAATGGACCTGCAACTATGAGAGCCCACGAAACTTTCAAACAACGCAGAAAGAAACGTATGCCACTGAAGTCAAGCGATGAAGAAGACGCCGACATTACTGATGATGAGTCGAACTCGGATACGGATACGAAGAAGAAAGGGCCGGCGAAGAAGCGGAAACGACTCAGTGCATTTGACGTATCGGAGATCATAGTAGCAAAGAATCTTCGAAATCGAAATGCTTTGCTAGCTTTTGCTAATATGCAAAAACGGCATGGGAAGAGTGATTTGGCAGAATTCGTCATCAACCGGGGAACAAAAGTTGTGAATGAACTGCTAACTAATGCATGGGAGATGGAAAGCGCAGAACGCACTAATGAACGAAACAAAAAATCGCGAATAGATTTGCTAAAAGAAGCATATGACACAAAATGCACTTGTGAAACGGAAAGAGAGTGGGAGATGTGTGCGTTACAGCTACTGCAGAACAACCACATACCGCGAGAACTGTTTGCCAAATCAATGAGGGAACTACTTGAAAGGGGTAGAGGGAAATACCGGAACATAATGTTGACGGGACCTGCAAATTGTGGTAAAACCTTCCTATTAAATCCTCTCAACAGAATTTACCACACCTTCACCAATCCGGCATGCACAAGTTTTGCGTGGGTAGGAGCGGAGAACGCTGAAGTCGTTTTTCTTAATGACTTCAGGTGGTCTCCTCAAATTTTAGCGTGGCACGATCTGCTTCTCATGTTGGAGGGGCAACTGGTTCATTTACCTGCCCCTAAATCCCATTTTGCCAAGGACACGACATTCGACGGAGATACACCAATCTTTTGCACTTCGAAACGACCGATCGTTTATGTGAAGAACGGACAAATCGACGAACGAGAGACGGAGATGATGGCCGTCAGATGGAAAATTTTCAATTTTACTCGCCAGATTGCCCAGCATGAACAAAAGGAAGTGCAACCCTGTGGTTCATGTTTCGCACGACTTATATTAGATATTGTGCTATAACTTCCTATATTTTCTATTTTGTGTTAATGCCAAACCATCATGTTAATCCTTATGATGTAGCGTTTCATATGAGTACACTTTACCATAGGTATACGATTATTTTTCATACACTTTACCACACTTTACCACAGCGGTGTTTATAAATTAAATTAAGTATCCTATTATTATACACTGTTTGTGGTAAAGTGTGGTAAAGTGTGGTAAAGTGTATGAAAAATTATGATTTTGCCATGGTAAAGTGAATTAATATGATATAATTCGATTTAAGAAAGCTTGTTTAACCGTAAATTTTTAATAAAATGTATTTGTTACCATCATATACACTGATATAAAGTGACGAGTAACTGCATATGATATACGACACCATCGTTATTAAATACGGCAGAGTTGCATGGCAACTTCAAAACAATTAGTTTATTCCTTCAAACTCACATACAGTCTTTGAAATTCGGGTTATTTGTTATCACTAATTCTCAAGTTGTAGTTTACATTAAATACAAATTATTATGACCATGTATAACATTGAATTGCTGTTTTGCACAACATGTGTTGATAATATTGATACGGTTTAATTAGTAAGTGAGTTCAGTATTTTGTTCGTCGACCCTTAGTTTTCACAATATGCTTTAGTCTTTTCGGCATACTGGATATTGTCTTATCAATGTACTCTTTAGACGTTGACCAAATATTGTATTTAACTGCACTGCAGAACTCATCCCATGTCTGATGTGTGATGTTATTCTTTCTCACTTGGGCTTCAATGCGCTTTCTAACGACATGGAATATATTCTCAATCGGGTTAAGGTCTGGCGATCTTGGTGGAATGGCTTGCATGCTAATGCCGTGGTCTGCCAAACATGTTCTTGCTTTTGAAGACGTTTGTGAAGGGTCGTTGTCCATCACAAATATTTTCTCATCTGTTTCACCTTTTCCAGCTATTTCGAACAAATTTGGAAAATGTCGTGTTATAAATTGCGCGAAAAATTTTCCGTTCATTTTTTCGTATGGCTCGGCTAAAATTACTCCTTTCCCATATGATATGGCGACAATGAGATGCAATCGTTTGCCTCCGGCCAGATCTTTACTTCCTTTCGTCGTTACTACGAGACCCTCGCTTCTTTTTCGCCAAACTCTGTTCTTTGGTTTCATCGCATCACTCATCGGGTTTCCTTTGTAGATGAAGGATACTCCGTCCAAATAAAATGCCACGTCTTTCGTCCAATAATCGGCATTTTTTGCACACATTGCCCTTGCAAATGTACGTCGTTGCTTTAGATCCTTCGCAGTAAGGATCCCCTTTCTACGACTTTGTTGAAATTGGAATCCCAGTTTCCGAATTTGTCTTAAAAAGGTCCTGTAATGGGCTGTATCAAGACTGATTCCACTTGTCTTCACGACGTCCATAACAGTAAAATTTGGATTGTGTTGGCGGATTTTCGCAATAGCTCTTTTAAGTTTCCGTTTATCACGCGCTGTCATAACCTGAGGTCTGCCAACTTTTTTCCCCGGCTGCTTTCTTTCCTTTTTTCCCCTTTCAATTTCTTCTGCATGTAGAAGTCGCCAAACACTTGTTCTCGACATTTTCGTCTTGTAGGCAATCTTTGCAAGAGAGTATCCCCCTTGCTGAGCCAACACAAGTGCGTGTGCGCATTGCAAGGACGTAAGTCGTCCTTTGAACACCATTTTTGAAAGAACTCGTTGTGACGTCATTTAATTTATCCAATATAATCAATTTTGATAATTTTAAAGAGGAATGCTAGCACTTTATTTGAAAAGCAGTTTCTTAACATTAGCGCATACATTTAGTTAAATTTTAAAGGTTAAACGTTAATACAAAGATACCATCATTTTCAGACAGGTCTGAGTTTTTTATGCAAAATTTTAAGATTATTTTCAAGAGAAAAACAAATTTTAACTAAATAATTTCATCAAATATTACTTAGAATACGTGAAAATGAAGCACCTAATTGTTTTAATGAAGTATATTTTATAATATATTATACAAATTATGCATTTGAATTGATTTTCGTCATAATTCAGAAATCATAACTTGGCAAGTTGCGAACACGCGTTTACGTAACGGCACTTGGTAACTATTTTTTTGTCTATTACCTTGTATTTTACATAGTGCAGATTGCGAGAAATGGCTTACGCCATGCACTCCTTTACTTTTGTTATTCATGGTCAGAATGAGGTCGTAGTATTCCCTTAAAAATTGTCTCCAAAGTGTCATGGCGTGTACTATAACACCTTTTCTCATATTACACTGCCATTGTGACACCCACTGTGTCTTCGTAGTTCACATTCAACTGAATGGAATGGAATTATTACAATGTTATAATAGCGATAGGTCGAGTACATCATCAGAAGATGAAGAATTACATACTCGCGAAGTTCGTCAGGTATATTTGGTTACTTTGAGCCAAGCGGATACTCAAAAGTTTCCCACACGACAATCTTTCGCAGAAGCTATTGTTGATTCTTTCTGCGCGCGATCTGTAGTCGTTTTACAATGGTGTTGTTCGAAAGAGTTGCACAAAAAATCGGGAATACACTATCATGTTTGTGTGAAGCTTGATAGAATTCAACGATGGTTGCCTTCAAAGAAAGCACTGCAAAAAAAACATGGCATATCTGTCCATTTCTCAAGCGTCCACGCAAACTATTTCACCGCGTGGAAGTATGTTACGAAAGAAGATACGGCATACGAACAAAGCGACAACCACCCAGATTTAACCAACAGCAATGGACCTGCAACTATGAGAGCCCACGAAACTTTCAAACAACGCAGAAAGAAACGTATGCCACTGAAGTCAAGCGATGAAGAAGACGCCGACATTACTGATGATGAGTCGAACTCGGATACGGATACGAAGAAGAAAGGGCCGGCGAAGAAGCGGAAACGACTCAGTGCATTTGACGTATCGGAGATCATAGTAGCAAAGAATCTTCGAAATCGAAATGCTTTGCTAGCTTTTGCTAATATGCAAAAACGGCATGGGAAGAGTGATTTGGCAGAATTCGTCATCAACCGGGGAACAAAAGTTGTGAATGAACTGCTAACTAATGCATGGGAGATGGAAAGCGCAGAACGCACTAATGAACGAAACAAAAAATCGCGAATAGATTTGCTAAAAGAAGCATATGACACAAAATGCACTTGTGAAACGGAAAGAGAGTGGGAGATGTGTGCGTTACAGCTACTGCAGAACAACCACATACCGCGAGAACTGTTTGCCAAATCAATGAGGGAACTACTTGAAAGGGGTAGAGGGAAATACCGGAACATAATGTTGACGGGACCTGCAAATTGTGGTAAAACCTTCCTATTAAATCCTCTCAACAGAATTTACCACACCTTCACCAATCCGGCATGCACAAGTTTTGCGTGGGTAGGAGCGGAGAACGCTGAAGTCGTTTTTCTTAATGACTTCAGGTGGTCTCCTCAAATTTTAGCGTGGCACGATCTGCTTCTCATGTTGGAGGGGCAACTGGTTCATTTACCTGCCCCTAAATCCCATTTTGCCAAGGACACGACATTCGACGGAGTTACACCAATCTTTTGCACTTCGAAACGACCGATCGTTTATGTGAAGAACGGACAAATCGAGAGACGAAGATGATGGCCGTCAGATGGAGAATTTTCAATTTTACTCGCCAGATTGCCCAGCATGAACAAAAGGAAGTGCAACCCTGTGGTTCATGTTTCGCACGACTTATATTAGATATTGTGCTATAACTTCCTATATTTTCTATTTTGTGTTAATGCCAAACCATCATGTTAATCCTTATGATGTAGCGTTTCATATGAGTACACTTTACCATAGGTATACGATTATTTTTCATACACTTTACCACACTTTACCACAGCGGTGTTTATAAATTAAATTAAGTATCCTATTATTATACACTGTTTGTGGTAAAGTGTGGTAAAGTGTATGAAAAATTATGATTTTGCCATGGTAAAGTGAATTAATATGATATAATTCGATTTAAGAAAGCTTGTTTAACCGTAAATTTTTAATAAAATGTATTTGTTACCATCATATACACTGATATAAAGTGACGAGTAACTGCATATGATATACGACACCATCGTTATTAAATACGGCAGAGTTGCATGGCAACTTCAAAACAATTAGTTTATTCCTTCAAACTCACATACAGTCTTTGAAATTCGGGTTATTTGTTATCACTAATTCTCAAGTTGTAGTTTACATTAAATACAAATTATTATGACCATGTATAACATTGAATTGCTGTTTTGCACAATATGTGTTGATAATATTGATACGGTTTAATTAGTAAGTGAGTTCAGTATTTTGTTCGTCGACCCTTAGTTTTCACAATATGCTTTAGTCTTTTCGGCATACTGGATATTGTCTTATCAATGTACTCTTTAGACGTTGACCAAATATTGTATTTAACTGCACTGCAGAACTCATCCCATGTCTGATGTGTGATGTTATTCTTTCTCACTTGGGCTTCAATGCGCTTTCTAACGACATGGAATATATTCTCAATCGGGTTAAGGTCTGGCGATCTTGGTGGAATGGCTTGCATGCTAATGCCGTGGTCTGCCAAACATGTTCTTGCTTTTGAAGACGTTTGTGAAGGGTCGTTGTCCATCACAAATATTTTCTCATCTGTTTCACCTTTTCCAGCTATTTCGAACAAATTTGGAAAATGTCGTGTTATAAATTGCGCGAAAAATTTTCCGTTCATTTTTTCGTATGGCTCGGCTAAAATTACTCCTTTCCCATATGATATGGCGACAATGAGATGCAATCGTTTGCCTCCGGCCAGATCTTTACTTCCTTTCGTCGTTACTACGAGACCCTCGCTTCTTTTTCGCCAAACTCTGTTCTTTGGTTTCATCGCATCACTCATCGGGTTTCCTTTGTAGATGAAGGATACTCCGTCCAAATAAAATGCCACGTCTTTCGTCCAATAATCGGCATTTTTTGCACACATTGCCCTTGCAAATGTACGTCGTTGCTTTAGATCCTTCGCAGTAAGGATCCCCTTTCTACGACTTTGTTGAAATTGGAATCCCAGTTTCCGAATTTGTCTTAAAAAGGTCCTGTAATGGGCTGTATCAAGACTGATTCCACTTGTCTTCACGACGTCCATAACAGTAAAATTTGGATTGTGTTGGCGGATTTTCGCAATAGCTCTTTTAAGTTTCCGTTTATCACGCGCTGTCATAACCTGAGGTCTGCCAACTTTTTTCCCCGGCTGCTTTCTTTCCTTTTTTCCCCTTTCAATTTCTTCTGCATGTAGAAGTCGCCAAACACTTGTTCTCGACATTTTCGTCTTGTAGGCAATCTTTGCAAGAGAGTATCCCCCTTGCTGAGCCAACACAAGTGCGTGTGCGCATTGCAAGGACGTAAGTCGTCCTTTGAACACCATTTTTGAAAGAACTCGTTGTGACGTCATTTAATTTATCCAATATAATCAATTTTGATAATTTTAAAGAGGAATGCTAGCACTTTATTTGAAAAGCAGTTTCTTAACATTAGCGCATACATTTAGTTAAATTTTAAAGGTTAAACGTTAATACAAAGATACCATCATTTTCAGACAGTCTGAGTTTTTTATGCAAAATTTTAAGATTATTTTCAAGAGAAAAACAAATTTTAACTAAATAATTTCATCAAATATTACTTAGAATACGTGAAAATGAAGCACCTAATTGTTTTAATGAAGTATATTTTATAATATATTGTACAAATTATGCATTTGAATTGATTTTCGTCATAATTCAGAAATCATAACTTGGCAAGTTGCGAACACGCGTTTACGTAACGGCACTTGGTAACTATTTTTTTGTCTATTACCTTGTATTTTACATAATGCAGATTGCGAGAAATGGCTTACGCCATGCACTCCTTTACTTTTGTTATTCATGGTCAGAATGAGGTCGTAGTATTCCCTTAAAAATTGTCTCCAAAGTGTCATGGCGTGTACTATAACACCTTTTCTCATATTACACTGCCATTGTGACACCCACTGTGTCTTCGTAGTTCACATTCAACTGAATGGAATGGAATTATTACAATGTTATAATAGCGATAGGTCGAGTACATCATCAGAAGATGAAGAATTACATACTCGCGAAGTTCGTCAGGTATATTTGGTTACTTTGAGCCAAGCGGATACTCAAAAGTTTCCCACACGACAATCTTTCGCAGAAGCTATTGTTGATTCTTTCTGCGCGCGATCTGTAGTCGTTTTACAATGGTGTTGTTCGAAAGAGTTGCACAAAAAATCGGGAATACACTATCATGTTTGTGTGAAGCTTGATAGAATTCAACGATGGTTGCCTTCAAAGAAAGCACTGCAAAAAAAACATGGCATATCTGTCCATTTCTCAAGCGTCCACGCAAACTATTTCACCGCGTGGAAGTATGTTACGAAAGAAGATACGGCATACGAACAAAGCGACAACCACCCAGATTTAACCAACAGCAATGGACCTGCAACTATGAGAGCCCACGAAACTTTCAAACAACGCAGAAAGAAACGTATGCCACTGAAGTCAAGCGATGAAGAAGACGCCGACATTACTGATGATGAGTCGAACTCGGATACGGATACGAAGAAGAAAGGGCCGGCGAAGAAGCGGAAACGACTCAGTGCATTTGACGTATCGGAGATCATAGTAGCAAAGAATCTTCGAAATCGAAATGCTTTGCTAGCTTTTGCTAATATGCAAAAACGGCATGGGAAGAGTGATTTGGCAGAATTCGTCATCAACCGGGGAACAAAAGTTGTGAATGAACTGCTAACTAATGCATGGGAGATGGAAAGCGCAGAACGCACTAATGAACGAAACAAAAAATCGCGAATAGATTTGCTAAAAGAAGCATATGACACAAAATGCACTTGTGAAACGGAAAGAGAGTGGGAGATGTGTGCGTTACAGCTACTGCAGAACAACCACATACCGCGAGAACTGTTTGCCAAATCAATGAGGGAACTACTTGAAAGGGGTAGAGGGAAATACCGGAACATAATGTTGACGGGACCTGCAAATTGTGGTAAAACCTTCCTATTAAATCCTCTCAACAGAATTTACCACACCTTCACCAATCCGGCATGCACAAGTTTTGCGTGGGTAGGAGCGGAGAACGCTGAAGTCGTTTTTCTTAATGACTTCAGGTGGTCTCCTCAAATTTTAGCGTGGCACGATCTGCTTCTCATGTTGGAGGGGCAACTGGTTCATTTACCTGCCCCTAAATCCCATTTTGCCAAGGACACGACATTCGACGGAGATACACCAATCTTTTGCACTTCGAAACGACCGATCGTTTATGTGAAGAACGGACAAATCGACGAACGAGAGACGGAGATGATGGCCGTCAGATGGAAAATTTTCAATTTTACTCGCCAGATTGCCCAGCATGAACAAAAGGAAGTGCAACCCTGTGGTTCATGTTTCGCACGACTTATATTAGATATTGTGCTATAACTTCCTATATTTTCTATTTTGTGTTAATGCCAAACCATCATGTTAATCCTTATGATGTAGCGTTTCATATGAGTACACTTTACCATAGGTATACGATTATTTTTCATACACTTTACCACACTTTACCACAGCGGTGTTTATAAATTAAATTAAGTATCCTATTATTATACACTGTTTGTGGTAAAGTGTGGTAAAGTGTGGTAAAGTGTATGAAAAATTATGATTTTGCCATGGTAAAGTGAATTAATATGATATAATTCGATTTAAGAAAGCTTGTTTAACCGTAAATTTTTAATAAAATGTATTTGTTACCATCATATACACTGATATAAAGTGACGAGTAACTGCATATGATATACGACACCATCGTTATTAAATACGGCAGAGTTGCATGGCAACTTCAAAACAATTAGTTTATTCCTTCAAACTCACATACAGTCTTTGAAATTCGGGTTATTTGTTATCACTAATTCTCAAGTTGTAGTTTACATTAAATACAAATTATTATGACCATGTATAACATTGAATTGCTGTTTTGCACAACATGTGTTGATAATATTGATACGGTTTAATTAGTAAGTGAGTTCAGTATTTTGTTCGTCGACCCTTAGTTTTCACAATATGCTTTAGTCTTTTCGGCATACTGGATATTGTCTTATCAATGTACTCTTTAGACGTTGACCAAATATTGTATTTAACTGCACTGCAGAACTCATCCCATGTCTGATGTGTGATGTTATTCTTTCTCACTTGGGCTTCAATGCGCTTTCTAACGACATGGAATATATTCTCAATCGGGTTAAGGTCTGGCGATCTTGGTGGAATGGCTTGCATGCTAATGCCGTGGTCTGCCAAACATGTTCTTGCTTTTGAAGACGTTTGTGAAGGGTCGTTGTCCATCACAAATATTTTCTCATCTGTTTCACCTTTTCCAGCTATTTCGAACAAATTTGGAAAATGTCGTGTTATAAATTGCGCGAAAAATTTTCCGTTCATTTTTTCGTATGGCTCGGCTAAAATTACTCCTTTCCCATATGATATGGCGACAATGAGATGCAATCGTTTGCCTCCGGCCAGATCTTTACTTCCTTTCGTCGTTACTACGAGACCCTCGCTTCTTTTTCGCCAAACTCTGTTCTTTGGTTTCATCGCATCACTCATCGGGTTTCCTTTGTAGATGAAGGATACTCCGTCCAAATAAAATGCCACGTCTTTCGTCCAATAATCGGCATTTTTTGCACACATTGCCCTTGCAAATGTACGTCGTTGCTTTAGATCCTTCGCAGTAAGGATCCCCTTTCTACGACTTTGTTGAAATTGGAATCCCAGTTTCCGAATTTGTCTTAAAAAGGTCCTGTAATGGGCTGTATCAAGACTGATTCCACTTGTCTTCACGACGTCCATAACAGTAAAATTTGGATTGTGTTGGCGGATTTTCGCAATAGCTCTTTTAAGTTTCCGTTTATCACGCGCTGTCATAACCTGAGGTCTGCCAACTTTTTCCCCGGCTGCTTTCTTTCCTTTTTTCCCCTTTCAATTTCTTCTGCATGTAGAAGTCGCCAAACACTTGTTCTCGACATTTTCGTCTTGTAGGCAATCTTTGCAAGAGAGTATCCCCCTTGCTGAGCCAACACAAGTGCGTGTGCGCATTGCAAGGACGTAAGTCGTCCTTTGAACACCATTTTTGAAAGAACTCGTTGTGACGTCATTTAATTTATCCAATATAATCAATTTTGATAATTTTAAAGAGGAATGCTAGCACTTTATTTGAAAAGCAGTTTCTTAACATTAGCGCATACATTTAGTTAAATTTTAAAGGTTAAACGTTAATACAAAGATACCATCATTTTCAGACAATCATTGACAAAATTGTTGTAACAAAAGCAACATTAACATGTTTTGCATCACTCCGCCTACATTACTCGACCCCCCCTCCCCCTAAACAATGTTGTATCACCACAAAACATTCGTGATTTGTTCTCTATAGGTTCTCATCACATTTCCGTTGATGGAAAGCCAACATTGAATAGGGGGGATGGGGGGATATAAAAACATTGTGAAATGTCTTACTTTCGTGTACATGTTCCAACTAATTTTGTCAATGATTGTAGATCGATTGTAGCTCAGTATATAATTCAGCTTTTGTGACATGTATAAGTTGTTTGTCAGTCACGATCGCTTAGTTGTTGTGCTCGGAAGTCTTTCTTCCTGGCGTATTTGCTTGTTGAAATCAACAATGTTGGGTGATGCACTCGACCTGTTGTTCGTAATTGCCTCTGTATTTACACGATGTTTTTTAAACTTTTTGGCGCGAAAAAAAACCCGTTTCTTGAGCAAGAGTTGAGATATTTTACAAAGACGCCAAGCATAAAATAGTCTTGTCAGGGTTTTCGTTCGTTGTTTTCCGCTTCTGTTCCCATTGTTGTCGTCGGTTCCTATCCTCTTAGAATAACAAGTAGGTTCTAGAATTAGTGTAGGCTGTAAATATAAATTTAGGACTATAAATTTACTAAATATTTTGAAAAACCGTCGAGTTTCTTGCCGTGTTGTGTGCAATAAACTTTTTAGTAAATATAAGAAATAATCAAACATCTAATTCAGTATTGTAAATAATAATAAAGCATAGCATATTTAAACCATATTAAATACATAGTTAATTTTAAATAGTAGATAGTTTGTTAAAATGTACATATTTTGTTAAACATATTTGAATAAGTTATAAATTTTATAATGGAGGATGAACCTTGTACTTCAATGGAGAGTCAGAGAGAAAAACAATTGCCAGTTCCTAGTGTAACTGAAATGTGGACAAAGAATTTAACAGCTATCCCAGCATTTTCATACCAAAAATTGGAAGAACACCTAATCTTTACATGCGAAAAAACATCAGACCATAAGCCAGCAGAGGCCTTAAAACACAAGAAAGGTGGATATCGACTTTTTAAGGCAGGGTTTGCAACCCAAATCAAGGTCAAGTCCAATGTAAAGAAAGGTGATGACACAAGTTATTTTCTTGTCCGCTGCCAAGTAAGTGCTCAAATGCGGAAAAAAGAGTACCAGGTCTATGTTCACTTTGATCAAACCTCTGGGAATATTGTGTTTGCAAAATGCTACTGTCCTGCTGGAGCTGGAGGTCGCTGCAAACATGTAGCAGCCCTTTTGTTTCAGTTGTTGGACTACATTGAGCTAGGACTGACTGAGATACCCGATGACAAAACATGCACTCAGGAACTTCAGCAGTGGCATGTTCCCAAGAAATCACAACCACAGGATGCTGTCCTTTTTGAGGATCTTATTTTCCCCCAAGACAGCTACGAGAAAGATAAACATGGCCGCAAACGCCCTATTGTGGAAGGTAAGAGGCAGATATACCGTTCTACTTCAGAAAAGGTTCGCAAAAGTGACTTGGAAAAGCTTAAAATTGGTTTGGAAACAGCTGGTAGTAACTGTTCTGTGATTGGGCTTCTCACTGACAATGACTGTGTTCCATGTGAATTTGATGTTAACACACTACCATCTAGGCAGAGAATGATTAATGCAGAGGCAGAGGGAAGTAAACTTCAAGCAACAACTATAAGAGAGAATATACTGGCAAGATTGAATGAAAAACCTGATTATTCCACTGTTCCTGTGGAACCAAAATGCACAGAGTTTGTCAAAGTCAGATTACAAGTTGACTGTAAGACTTGTGAAGAAATTGAAAGAAACACACGTACACAGAGTGCTTGTTTAGAATGGTATGCCCAAAGAAGATGTAGGTTGACATCATCCATATTTGGCTCGGTGATGAAGAGACGGAAAACTATACACCCAAAGAGCATAATAAACAAAGTTATTAAGACATCCAACACTGCAAGAAATTCAAGTTGTTTATGGGGAATTGAAAATGAACATAATGCTCTACTTAAGTATCATGAATATAAACAGAAGAAAAATGAGCCAGTAGAAATTTGCTATGCATGTGGTTTAGTTGTCAATCCAAAGTGGCCATGGCTTGGGTCCAGCCCTGATGCACTAGTTTCTGATGCAAGTGAGGCATGTATTTATGGAGCTGTCGAGGTAAAATGTCCGGCATCCAAAGCAGACATGACTATTATGGAAGCATGCAATGATAAATTATTTTGCTTGGAGCTTGTTAATGGAAAGCCATCTCTGAAAAAAGGGCATGTTTACTTTTTCCAGTCACAAGGAGTTATGGCAATTTGTCAGTTGAGGTGGCTAGATTTTGTGGTTTACACTAGAAATGATCTTCATGTTGAGAGGATTTATTTCAATGAACTTGAGTGGAAAGAGAATACTTTAGCAGAATTAACTTCTTTTTATTTTGATTATTTGATGAATCTTGTTTAAATTTTAAAAAAATACAGGTTGTTTTAAAACAAGGTTCAAAGAAAAATGGTAACAATCTTTAAAATAGTTTTGAGGAATTATAATACAATTATCTCTTTGAATAAATTGTTATACATGTCAAGAACTCCCAAACTTTAACAAAGTATTGCCTATTATTGAAAAATTAATGTCATAACAGAAATAAATATGCTTCCCTTACATGTATTATATAACTTGTTAAATGCAACTGTCATTACACATGTTCACAGTACAGTGCATGTAAATGCCATGCAGTACTATTTTTGTCCATTAAATTTATTGCAGTTCTTGCCCATTCTCGTTGTGTTCTCGAAGTAGTGGCTTAAAAAACAAAGTAAGGTAAGAGCACACAATCCAGATCTTATTTATGTCTGCAGCCATGCTTATGGGTAATGTGTGCTGTAGAATACGGAAGCTCTTAATTCTTTGAATAGCACGCTCTACATGGATTCGGTGCTTAGCAATTCGCCTTGTTTTAATTTCATCCTCCTCAGAAAATTGTGGTTGGTCATTTAAAAAAGGTGGTAAGTTTAAAGACACACCAGCTGGTAAGTCGTCTTGGATACTAAAACCCCTGTCAGCCATCACCTCATCACCTGACTCAAGCAAATTTAAAATCCCACAGTCATTTGTTTGTCAGAGGTGTTGCCAGCATACAGTTCTGAAACAAATGTCAAGTCACCTTTTGGGGAAATACCAACAAGGCCCTTGGCAGTGTTATGGTGTTTGTAAGTAGAGAATGTAGCACTCTGACTTCTTGGTTGTGAGGGCATCTCTAAAAGAAGCTCTGTGCAATCAATAATTACCCTGGTGTTGGGGTAATTTTCCTTGAAACTTGCTGGCATGCTTTCTCTTACATAATCTTGGGAGGGCCAAATAGGAATGGACCTCAACCTTTTATACAAAAAGTCAAGCCATGTAATCCAAATTCTTGAAACCTGGGATACTGAAATATTGAACCTATTTGCCAAGTCCCTTTCCAACAGACCACATCTAAACCTCGAAAGACACAAAAATAGTTCTTCTTCTGGAGATAATCCTCGCTTCCGTCCACATTTCTGTCGTGTTTCTTCTTGGGTACTATTATTTGCACCAATGTATCTTAATCTTTCACATGCAGGGCAAAGATAGTCATATAGAGCTTTGAATGTTCTGTAATTTGGAAATCCAGTATACAATTCAAAATCAACATCACTACTTTTAAAACGTTGCACAGAAAATGTATGTTGTTCAAGCCTTTCTTTTAGAGTTGAAATATCAAGTTCCTGTTGTTGATTTTGTTGTTTTAATCTCTTGACTTCTTCCTCAAGTTTGTGGATCTTGTCTTTTGCATTTTCAATGGCTTCACTTTCTTCTTGCGATGCATCCAGCAGAGTGTTAGTTCTTTCTCTACATCTGTGTGTTGGTCGAGGTTTTGTTGGGGTAGGCTTGATAATTTTGGGTACAAGAGTTGGTATGTTTCCAGTGTAAGTCTTCTTCCCTCCCTCAAAATGTTTTGAACAAACTCTGTGGTAGTCATTTGGTGTAAAGTCAGCCCTACTCACCCAGTGTAACCAAGTCTTTCTTAGTTTGGGGTCTTTTGGAAATTTGTAAAATGAGAGCTCACGATTTTTTCTGGAGTTGCTACCACAGTTAGGGACACAGCAAGATGTTCCACCACCACCTTTTTTTCTTTTTTTCAAGCTCATACTAATTTTTAAGGTTTCTGGCAATTGTTTTTCTCTCTGACTCTCCATTGAAGTACAAGGTTCATCCTCCATTATAAAATTTATAACTTATTCAAATATGTTTAACAAAATATGTACATTTTAACAAACTATCTACTATTTAAAATTAACTATGTATTTAATATGGTTTAAATATGCTATGCTTTATTATTATTTACAATACTGAATTAGATGTTTGATTATTTCTTATATTTACTAAAAAGTTTATTGCACACAACACGGCAAGAAACTCGACGGTTTTTCAAAATATTTAGTAAATTTATAGTCCTAAATTTATATTTACAGCCTACACTAATTCTAGAACCTACTTGTTATTCTAAGAGGATAGGAACCGACGACAACAATGGGAACAGAAGCGGAAAACAACGAACGAAAACCCTGACAAGACTATTTTATGCTTGGCGTCTTTGTAAAATATCTCAACTCTTGCTCAAGAAACGGGGTTTTTTTCGCGCCAAAAAGTTTAAAAAACATCGTGTAAATACAGAGGCAATTACGAACAACAGGTCGAGTGCATCACCCAACATTGTTGATTTCAACAAGCAAATACGCCAGGAAGAAAGACTTCCGAGCACAACAACTAAGCGATCGTGACTGACAAACAACTTATACATGTCACAAAAGCTGAATTATATACTGAGCTACAATCGATCTACTTACTCACCTGTTCACGTCTGGGAAGGACCGTCTTCGAATCGTATTTATTTGATCAATATTCGCTTGTCGAGTCACTCTGAAGTAATTTCCTCGCTTATTTTAGCTGCGATTTCGCTGTCTTTTGTACAAAATGTGGTTTACACCCTCCCAATCCCATTGAGAAGTCTAAAATCCTCATTGCGGAAAGGAAATATTGTAAAACAACTAGTTACTCTTTCAGACAAAATGCTCGCCTCGCGGCGGCCATTTCGCTCGAAAGTGAAAGCCTACCACAACTCCCATGATGCATTGCTATAGGGGGAATTGCCCAATGCGTGAACCCTTTTGTGGCCATTGTAGACAATGCGTTGCATTTCGCCAGGGCGAGAAATAGGTCGAACAGTTCCGTCCACAAACCCAAAGCAGTTGTCCAGGGCAGCACCTTTGTGGTTAACAGCATCAGCATATCTTTGCAGTGCAGGTGGGTTCAGAATAGTGTTATTCCACTGGGTTATTTTGTTGGCATGTGTATCATGGATAAAATCAACAACAGTATTGAAAATCATGCTCAAAACTGGAACTGGTTTTCCAAAGCGGGAAATTAAGTCGCTGTAGCGACAAGGGTATGAAACCGTCACAAACAGTTCCCTGCTCACATACAAAGCGGTCTGGGATGCCCAATGCTTCTCCAAGAATAAAAATATCGTGTTTCCTAAAGCGAAACTCGGCTTTACACTCGTCATCATCCATGTCGTCGATGTTAAAATCCCCATAGTTTTCGACTGGAAACTCCGGGTTTTTAGAGCGGCTTGCATTGTAAAGAAGTAGAAACTCATCTTCATCAATAAAATTCATCCCATAACTCAAAACCACAAGCTCTCTTGCTTTTTTAAAAGAGCACATAGCTGCTGTTCAGCACCAGACAGGCGATTTTCAATTCAAGCCGTCGTCGTCGTCAGTTTACATCTTAATGTTTACATTACGCGGGACTCGCGCGAGGCACCGCGACGCGGTTTTTCCCAGTCCCCTGCGCGACAAGTGAAGTCGCCGTCGTGCCTTTCAACTGGAGGTCCCTAATAGTTCTATGGGTAAACCGCGCCATTTATTCAAAGTGATGACGAAATATCACGCCATTTTTTTCAGTCCGAAGTCCAGAGCTGCGGGGCAAAGGTTTTTATAATTTTTTTGTCTGAAAAAGAGTTTTTTTGAGAAAATAACAGTAAACCACAACATTTATAACGTCTGAATTGTATCCTTGGAAGAGACAAAGTTCACTACAACTGTAAATACCACCACCAGGCAGAGCTGAGGACTTTTAATAAAGAAATGTTACGAAGAATATCAAGCTTTGGACACAGTAAGTAAAATTTTATAACGGGTTGCTATAAAAAGTCAGTGTTTTTCAGCATCGAACGCCACGACGTTGATTAACAAAAGGTACGCATAGCGTACATGTATCTGCGCTCAAACGTTAGCCTGATAAAGTAATAGATACTTCCCTTTTAGAACGTACTAAAATAGAAAGGTCGACTATAGATTTTAAACCCAAGATTAAGATTATTAGTGTTTATAACTATTAAGTCTATCTCTGTTATATATGGCCCCAGGTATGACCAGACTGTTATTGATGAGACAAAAAAGCATGTAGATGAAATGACTGTATTCCAAAAGCTTATTATTTACAAGTTATCAACACGAACTGTAAAAGTAAATGACAATAAAATGATATAGATTACAATGACAATGATATAAAAATTTTTGTCCGTCAGCATTAAACAAGAGTAATTGCTTTAAACATGTAGAAACTTGATATTTTGAGGACCCCGTTATTGGAGCTTGCCTCTAGTCTATGCCATTTTCTGACGAATCTAATCAAATAAAACAAATTGAATTATATTCTTCATGAATCACAACATCGTCTATTTAGCTCTTTAACTTCTTTAGCTCGTTTATTTCGGTGTTAGAAGCAGACGACAGGGGGAGTTGATGCATTTTAGGAAACTGCGAAACCAACATTGAAGTTTCTCGTTATCTTCTCTATCTTTCCAATGAGGAGAAGTTCGCATATACCAGTTGTTTTTCTTATGCTAGCCAATGTTGTGGTTTTATAACTTGGACAAGTGAGTGTCTTTATCAGTTTTAGCTTTTTCTAAGGAGTTATTACAGACTATAATGCATGATGAAGTTTTTTTGCCATGTCAATTCCAATACATGTAATGGCAGTTATGAGGTTGTCTTGTATTTCTGGTAATGCCAAGTTGGATGTCATGATTTTCAAACATTAATGTCAATCCATTGGTATCAATGAACTTGGCATTACAAAAAAGCACACTTTAATCACGTTCGGGATGTTTTAACTCGTGGCAGTGTGTATCTCGTCAATGGTGTTCTCTCATAACGCAAACGTCGTTGACTCTGTTAACTGCAATAACACAGTCTGCTTTATGTTTTATTTGTTGATAGTGTATTACAGCTCCTTTGCTCTCAGACTTGGTTATTATGTAGTTTTGAAGTCCATTGTCTCGTATATGCTTGCTGTAGGTAATCCCTAACAGTGTAGCGGTGACTTCGAGGTGATTCATTAATTGGGAAATCAACAGATGCAGGTGATATTTTAGCTGATTTGGTAATAGCATATTCCTGATTGTTAGAGTCAAATGTGCTTGATCTCTTTTAGTGCCCACAATTTTGAAAGGCCTGTTGCAGGTTGATTTTTCCAGAAGACAAACATATCAGTTACTTTGACAGCTTCTTCTTGTGTTGTTTGAACTTTGCAGCCAAAGTATTTTCTTCTGGACTTGTTTACTGTCTTGTTTGGATTAGGTACTGTACTAGTGAGAGAAAAATGTAAGTGTGATAAATATATTATACATATGTCGATCTATATAGGACCAGTTGCAAGAATACAACTATCATGCAGGCCTTTCAGCTGGAAATCAAAGGCAATGACCCTGAGCTTGTATATCAGTACTCTAACTGAGTATATATTATATATATATATATATGTATGTATATATATGTATGTGTATATATATATATATATATATATATATATATATATATATATATATATATATTTAAATATGGTGAGTATAATTAATAATTATATATTAAAGATTACGAGTGTTTTAAAAAATAATAAAATTTAAATAAAAAAGTAAAACGAAATGGCAAAAGTAAATAAGGAAAATTATATGGCAGAGAAGAAGGGGGTAACTAACGTCTTTAAAATGAAAAAAAAAATATGCTCACCTGATATTGTAACTTTGGAAACTGAAATAAATAACAATAACATAAAAATAATTAATTGTCAAAGTGTCGTCTCTATTGTATTCAAACTACCTGTCTGCTGTTCAGAGCGAAATTATCTCCTTATTTGGAGCTACATGTGAAGCGTTTACGAACTGTAAAATATACCCACTATGCATAAGCTACCAATGATCGTACAATAGTACTGGGGTACAGTACATGTATATGCAATTATTCGTTAAAACAATTAATTAATGCACAAATTGATTTGTGATCAGAAAAATAGGTTTCTAACACGTGACTTTTAGTTTGTGATTCTGGTAAATCTGTATAAATATGATCTATAGCGGTTTGGTTGTCAGTAGTATATTTGGATATTAGTTGTCTGTAATTATTTTCATTAACAAATAGATTATACAGATATCTTCTACTACATTCATCAAGCCAGTTAATGTTAAAATCACCAATAACAATATTGAACTGAGAAGTTGAAAAGGTGAGTACCTCATTTAAAGCATGACACAATTGCTGTACTGGAATTTTAGGTGAGCGATATACACCTATTATCGTTACATGTGGAAGAATCATTACTTTCATAATAGTTATTTCAATACCATTAATATTATGAGCACGTGGATAGCCAGGGATAAAATCAACCCTACTGAACACTGCTGTACCTCCATAAGGTCTTGAAGTCAGAGAAGGTTGAGCATCATTTCTAAATAAGGTATACCCATCAATTGTATACATATTATCATTATCTGAACTAGTAAATCTTGTTTCTGAAAAAATATTGATATCAGTAGAAGTATAATTTAAATCATGGCGAACATCATCAATATGTCTGTGCAATGATCTTGCATTAAGGAAGCAAAGTTTAAATGATACCGGATCAAAACTATAAACAGGAGACACACTAAGTTTAAGATAGCGCTCTGTTCTTAGACTCTCCATTTCAGTCTTGACATAAGGATTGACAGCTATTTTTTGTTCACACAAATCAGTGATATACAACCCCTCTATGGTTGTTACTCTGCTGAGACCAACATAATGTATATGAGGTATTGCTCTTCTAGTGTTAAAGTTAACAACTATTTTTTGCTCAGTATCACCTTGTGATCGATGAATTGTTTTAGCAGCAGCAGGCCGCAACGGAAACTGTTTTCTGACAACTTGTGCAGTCTGGTTTCTACCAACAGCAAACTGAGTAGTAATTGGTTTTATTGGAGTCCAAGTGGGTGAAATACCTTGAACATAAAGTTGTCTATTCTCATGTCTAGTCTTCTCACCCACATCAGCATGGTCAAACTGTACCCATATTATCCCTGATGGTTTATCTCTTTGGTTTAATTGTATCTTTTTAATAACATTACCAGCACCATTTGTCATGCCATCTTCAGTTCGTATATTTACTGCTATTTCTGTTCTTTCACCTACCGATAATTGGAGGTTTGAAATAATTTGTTTAGTCTTCCTGGGATCACTTGGTATTTGACTGATAATTTTATCTCTGAGCTGGGCAGAGTTAGCTCCTATTACACTATCAACTGCTTTAATAGAGTACTTCTCACCAGTTGCTGCATGATGGACCCTTGCATTGAACTCATTTACCTTAATATTTTGGATAAACAAATGTGGTACATCCATTGGATCATGTGCACCATTTTCTTCAATCATTCTTTCTTTAATTTTTAAAATGTCATCTTTTGTGTGATTGCCTTCTCTTAATCTATTTAAAATTTCAGCAAACACTTTGCTCTCTCTCTGTCTCATAATTTCCTTAAGCTCAAACATTTTAAAGTAGTCTTGCCATAGATTAGGAGCAAGAATAGCATATTCTGAATTGTCAAGATCTTTAAATATGTATCTATCCATCACTGGCTCTAACTGAAACAAGTCTCCAATCGCAATTATGCTTACACCTCCAAAGTTTTCTTTGCTTCCCTTAATATCTTTGAGTCTGTTGTTTATCTGAACATTAAACATTGTACTACCCACCATTGATATCTCATCAAGGAATATTAATTTTACACCACCAAGTTGACTTCGTAAGGTGTTTAGCCTGCTTGAGTCAAGAGGTTTGTAATTCTTTAATGATTGGCATGCTGGTATTGCAAGAGCACTGTGGATTGTATTCCCTTTAATATTAAAAGCAGCTTTACCAGTTGGGGCAAGCAACAACACCTTTACTTGATGAAAGTCATCACCAGCTCTTGTATTGTAATATTTTAGTGCTGCTTGATACAATGCTTTGGTCAGATGTGACTTCCCAACACCAGCTCCTCCACTGAGAAAACAGTGAAATGGCTTATCTGTTGTTTTAATCAGATGTAAAATATGAAAGAAGAACTCTTTTTGTTCTTTGTTCAATTTCTGTACCATTTGCCTGTAATCACAGTCCTCCGATTCATTTAATATAAGCTGTTCACTATTTGAGGCAGTAGAAGGGATTCCAATATCACTGGAAAGATCATAATTTTCATTAAAATCAGGATGCAGGTCTTGAGCACCCTCAGATTCATCTTGGCACTCAATGTTCTGTGTTCCTGGGGCAATTAAGTCATAATTATCATCATTATCATCCATGTTACTTAACTGATTTTGAATTTCATTTAAGTCTTCACTGCATATAGCATACTGTTTCATTTGCTCATCTATTAAATGTTTTACATGAAAGAAATATTCTTGATAGGAAGAACAATTACCAATCAGGTCAGTTTGTTCATTTCTCCATGCTGTAAACAGCATGATTAGTTCACGATAATGTTTCTCAGAATCTACTTCCTTATTAAAGCAAACACTTCGTATAATTCTAGCTTTTGATCTCTTCTTATTTTTTGAAGGCTCTTTTTCTTCCTCCTCCTCTTCATCATCATTAATACAATTAAAGTTTGTCTCAAGTGGCAGATTATCAATATCAAGTCTAGGAGATTTTTTGACATATGGCTTACCACATGAATCATACCATGCAGCCCAGTCAGCAAGAGATACATGCTCAAGGCTACCAGGTCGTTTGGTATATCGCTTTAGCAGACCTGTTGCATAAATTTCTTCTGAATCATCTTCCATTCCGTTAATGTCATTCATTGATTTTAAAAGACAAACCCTGTTTTCTGGAGGTGAGGTATTGATGAATACCACTTGACGAGATGATTTTCTCATTGCAAGTTGGAGCACAATATAAACTGCTTCCTGTGCACTAATTTCAACATTGTTCAAAAACTTATTACCAATGTCTCTTACTTGTTGTTTAATAGTAGAGTTTCCTCGTCTAGCTTCAGCACATGCAGTTCTCAAAAGTTCACTCATGCCTTTTTGTGCTTTAGAAATGTATGACACAATGTACATTGCACATGCATAGACATCAAGGACAAATTGAATATCCATATTTGCTCGCCATGCGCTAAGGCAAGCAGGGTTATAATTATTTATTCTTAATTCATTTGGCTGCCTCTTCAAAAATATGGTTGGTGCATTTAACCCTGATCGTATAGCAAGCAAATAATTTTGCTCAGTTACATCCAATTTTATTAACAGTTCATCAAATGTGATGTCTTCACCTTCTTTCAAATCATTCAAATGCTTTTTTATTGATTTCCACATATTTTTGTGCTTTTCACTGTTTTCCACATCAACATCTAAGGGATAAAGAATTTTTGTTGACCGCATGGGCGGCTGTGGATAATTGAAACGACATTGTGCTTTAGATTTTTTTCTGCAAGTGTGAGAATGGCGATGGACTTGTCTATTTACAAGTTTATGTAATTCAGGGTTATCAGTTGGCCTTTTACAGCTAATTATTTTATCAATAAATTCTATAACTTCAATATCATTATCAACACCAAAAGTTGGAGCATCGTCCAACCATATTAACATATGAATATGAGGTGAGCCTCTTTGTTGATACTCGACTCTATAAAACCAATCAGCAATCTTCCCTAGAGGTGCTTGACTACTCATGAGAAAGTTTCGTAAAAACTGATTTACTTGATAGTCAAAATGTCTTGCACATGTAACAGGATCACTTTGAATTAATTTGCATTTTTCCTCCCAGTTAAGATTTTCTAACTCAGTGTCAGTGTATTCTTTGTAATTGACAAGTTTACTAAGTATTCGAAGAAGATGAACCCATTGTGTTTCTGCAGAAGAAAAACTGCAAAATAATGAGGCTGAGCCTAATTGTCTAATCATGGCAAAGATATCTTTTTTAGCCTTTTCAAAATATGGCGGCGAGCCTCTTAATGCTCTCAGAAACTTAAACCCTTCATCGTGATGAATCAGTTTTTCTAATGCCCCTTTTTGTTTGAGTTGACCTGCTTTAATTGATCCATTGTTTCCTTGACATTTCCTCAAGGCAACTTGAGATTGCCCGAGTAAGATTTTCATTTGTAGTTTCTTTGTTTTAAAGAAAATATTCTCAACACACATAGCAGCTCTTCTGTCTGATCGTCTTAACTCAGATTTGCAAATTTCACTATAATGAACATCTGTAATTCTGTTAGTATTGTCAGGTCGTTTTTCACCAAGGAAAATACCTGGATATGCCAATTCTTCAGAATATTTATCTCTGAAAATACTTAGAGGTGTACTGCCCTCACCTGGTGCAACATTCAGAATTTTTTGACGTTCATTGTCTGTCATGAAATCAGTTGCTGTTAACATGGTGTCTGTAACACCAGCATGCATTTCTACCTCATCCTCACTCCAGTTATCTTCATCATTAATTGGTACTTGATCAAAATGTATTTTTTCTGATTGATGTTCATTTTCTTGAATATCATCTTCACATTGTGCTAATAATCCATTTGAATAATTGTCAAGCCAATTTTGATTAAAACTTATACCTTCTTCTCTGTAAAGACTACTGTTATTAACAAGCCAGTTCGCAGCTTGTAATACTTTGTGTGGCCGAACATTTAATGATAAAGCTGAACTTTTATATTGTAGTTTTCTCTTTAGATTTACTTTAATTGTTCCAGTTTCATCTGGTAACCTTGGTAACATGCTAATAGTATTAGTAATATCTGCTGGTACATTGACAATATTGCCATTGATTTTGAGTTGTCTCCCTCTAGGAGCTTGCATAAGTTTTTGAAATGCTAATCTAGGAGCAAGCAATTGACATTCCAATTCATTCAGGTCAAAAAATGTTGGTTTTGCTGTGAATTGCATCCCATTTATGGCAGCACAAGGTGGTACTTTATTTTTTACTAAGTAATTATGACATGATCTACACAACCATTCAATGTTATCAACACTTGTTTTGTGAAGAAGATTTTTTTCAATAGCAGGATTAGTTTTCTTTAGTGTCGCAGCAGGCAACACACTGTGTTTATACCACAATTGGTCACAACAACTGCAGATGTATAATGGTCCTTGGGAGACAATATTATGGAATTTTAAAATTAAACTTTGTATAGATTGATTGAGAGGTTCAGATCGTTTTCTTCTCATATAATCCCTGTTGCACTCATTTCTTTTCTGCTTAGACTGAGAGTCCTCAGTTGACCGTTTTGTTTTCATGTATTCCTTCTTACGTTCATTTCTTTTCTGCTTAGACTGAGCGTTCTCAGTTGATCGTTTTGTTTTCACGTATTCCTTCTGACACTCATTTCTTTTCTGCTTAGATTGAGAGTCCTCAGTTGACCGCTTTGTTTTCATGTATTCTTTCTTACACTCATTTCTTTTCTGCTTTGACTGAGGGCCCTCAGTTGATCGTTTTGTTTTGACATATTCCTTCTGACACTCATTTTTTTTCTGCTTACACTGAGGGTCCTCAGTTGCTCGTTTTCTTTTTTTATATTCCTTCCCATGCTCATTTCTTTTCTGCCTACACTGAAGGTCCTCAGTTGACCGTTTTCTTTTCATATATTCCTTCATGTAAGCACTCCTTTTCTCTCTAGAAGAGCTTTTAAAATTATGAATATTCTCATCAAGCAAGTTTCCCTCTAATTTTTCCAAATCAGTTTGTTGATTTTCAGATAAATTTGAATTTTCAGAAAATGGCACTGTTGATACATAATGGTATTCATCTATATGTCCCAAAAAAACATCAGTTGGTCGATGTGTTGAAGATACAGCTCGTATAAAATTGACTTCACGAAAATGTTCATGTGACTCAGTGATAACAACTCTTAAATTAAGTTGGTCAGCAACAGCTTGTATAATCAGACCATCACACCATGTTCCTTGCATAGACATGTTATTAAGATATTGTAACCAAGAATACTCGGTATTACTTTCAATAAATCTCTGAGGATTCTCTCTCATATAGGTGATACCAGCAGCTCTGATATCTAAGTGACGACTTGGATCACCATATAGCTGATGTGAAACAGCTCTAAAAAAACAATCACCTGCACCACCAACATCATGTGGTCTCAACTGAAAATATCGTAATAATCTTTCTTCCAACACCACATGTGAAGGCAGTGTTATTTTACCTTGCATGTTTTCATTTTGAACAGGGCCTGGATTTAGTTCAATATCACCAGACATTAAAAGCTTTTTTTCAGCAACACAATATTCCTCGTTGGCAAAATTATAATTGCCATTTATAAATTCATAGTTTAAAACATAGGGCAAGGCAGTCGAATGCTTTGCTGTGTAGGTTCTGTTTCGAACTTTTAAAGAAAAATGTTCAAAACACTGAGTGAAAAAGTCATGACCATGTACAAATTTCCAATAATATTCTTTGTAATTGTTAGCCAACTCGTTTAAAATCGATGACTGAGGAGCAGATATTTTAAGAATACGCTTTATTTTTTGTCTATTTTTTCTTTTTCTCATGGCTGACATAATTTGTTTCACAGCTACTCTAGAGGGTTCACGGTCTCTACTGGCCCTACAGCGTCTGGAATTTATAGACGGTGTAACTGATTTTCTTACAGAACTTCTGTAACTTCTTAAACAATTATTTAAATTATCACTATTGCAAACATTTTTATTTACAATGTTACTGTTATTTATTGTTAATGTATTGTTATTTTGCTGATGACCTACCACAGCTTTCACTTGTTGCTTGACGAAGCATTCACTTTTATCATTTTTCCTCCATTTAAGAGGCTTATTTTCCCTCCATTTGTAAAGAGGCTCATTTCCCCTCCAAAGAGGCTCATTTTTCCTCCGAAGAGGCTCATTCATCCTCCAAAGAGGCTCATTTTTCCTCCGAAGAGGCTCATTTTTCCTCCAAAGAGACTCATTTTTCCTCCGAAGAGGCTCATTCGTCCTCCGAAGAGGCTCATTTTTCCTCCAAAGAGACTCATTTTTCCTCCGAAGAGGCTCATTCATCCTCCGAAGAGGCTCATTTTTCCTCCGAAGAGGCTCATTCATCCTCCGAAGAGGCTCATTTTTCCTCCGAAGAGGCTCATTCATCCTCCGAAGAGGCTCATTTTTCCTCCGAAGAGGCTCATTTTTCCTCCGAAGAGGATTGTTTGTCCTCCAAAGAGGATTATTTGTCCTCCGAAGAGGATTGTCTCTCCCTTGAAGACGGTCCTTCATGTAAAAGCAGCAACACGTGTTGGCCGAGCCCAACGAGTTGACTTTAAATGACTCTGTATAAAAAGTATTAAAAACGCACAAAAACTGTGGTAGATCACACTCACAAGTTTACTACAAGTCACGTTAAAAATACTTACCAGTTTTATCAGCAAATATATCCCCTGTCTTAAAAAATAATGTGTTTCTTTTCGAGACTTCGAGTTCGACCAGCTTCGTACAATATGGCGTAAACACGATGTCGCGATCGGATTAGAAATACTTGTTTACATCGTTCAAACTGACAGCTCGTACGTTGACGCCCAAAAATCCTGAGCTTCGGTTGTCCCGATGTAATTGTCGCGCATTGGTTAGAGTTACACAAAAAGTTAACAGACAAACACACAAACACACACACAACACGATAGCAATATATCTGCTGCGCAGATACAAAAAAACTTATCAATATCATATGAATAATATAATATTGTTTCTATTTTTTATGTTCAACTCTTGAGAACGCAATGTAAAAGAAAAAGCATCTCAAACTGGCCAGTCAAGTGTGGAAATACAATGGTTCGGGTTTTCGTTTTTGCTTGTTATCTGACATGAAGTTTTATACTGTGTGAAATGAAACAATTCGACAAAAAAGCCTACAACGCCGTAATATCATTGTATATAAGGTAAGAATTCATATAACGATTAAAGTAAATTGTTCACTAGACACATATTTGTCCTAAACATCTAGTTAAAATCGAAATTTTTACGGATTTTTTAAACTTTTAAATCCTTGCATGTACATCCACCGCCATAACCCATGAGCTGTCGTCCTAAATTTCAAGTCCCAATCCAACTTACAATTAACTATTATCAACCTATAGTTGGTAGATCTAAACAGACTATAAAATATAAACACTTTAAAAGAAGACTAGGGAACAGAGGTCTGCAATTAAACCACATTTTTCTGTTTAAGCGAACTAGCATTTTTGCACTGAATGAAGGAATGTTTGTGATACAAGTGATGTATTGTATGCTTCCTGAAGCTACCAAGCAACCTTTCTTGTGTAGTTTCGTTTATTTGAGTTCCCTAATGAGGTCCGACAAGAAATAATGCAACCAAACAATTTAAAATTTGCGAGAGATAGTCAAAGAACAGGTATTCTAAATACATTACTAAATATCAAGTGATCACTAGTTTTGTACATGCCCTTTATTAAACCTACAAAAAAGCAATTTAATAAATGGCTTGAATAAAATCATCTAAAAATTAAAGCAATTATGTATCACAAACTATATAAACACTCTGTTGACCACTATCAATTACATAAATATGCAGGTTTTATGCAAAAAAAATTCCTGTGAAGGTCCTTAACAGCAAAATTTTACTGAATTTGAATTTATTGTACGTAGAGTCCAGAGTTCAGATTGGAAAATGCAGAGTACAGAGTTTAGAGTGCAGAGTGCTTGGTGCAGAATGTAGAATGTAGAGTGCAGTGAGAGTGTAGAGTGCACTGAGAGTGGAGCGTGTACTGTACTGAGAGTGTAAGGTGTACTGAGAGTGTAGAGTGCACTGAGAGTGTGGAGTGCACTGAGAGTGGAGCATGTACTGTAGTGTAGTGTACTGTACTGTACTGTACTGTACTGTACTGTTCTGTACTGTACTGTACTGTACTGTACTGTACTGTACTGTAGAGTGCACTGAGAGTATTGAGTGCACTGAGAGTATTGAGTGCACTTAGAGTATTGAGTGCACTGAGAGTATTGCGTGCACTTAGAGTGGAGCATGTACTGTACTGTACTGTACTGCACTGCACTGCACTGCACTGCACTGCACTGCACTGTACTGTACTGTACTGTACTGTACTGAGAGTGTAGAGTACTGATAGTGTAGAGTACTGAGAGTGTAGAGTGTACTGAGAGTGTAGAGTATACTGAGAGTATAGAGTACTGAGAGTGTAGAGAGCACTGAGAGTGTAGAGTGAACTGAGAGTGTAGTGTAGTGGTGTAGTGTAGTGTAGTGTGGTGTGGTGTGGTGTGGTGTGGTGTAGTGTAGTAGTGGTGTCGTCGTGTCGTGTCGTGTCGCGTGGCGTGGTGTGGCGTGGCGTGGCGTGGTGTAGTGTAGTGTAGTGTAGTGTAGTGTAGTGTAGTGTAGTGTAGTGTAGTGTAGTGTAGTGTAGTGTAGTGTAGTGTAGTGTAGTGTAGTGTAGTGAGCAGAGTGCAAAGTCTAGCGCGTAGAGTGCAGAATGCAGAGTGCTTAGCGGAGAGTACAAAGTGTAGGTTGTGGAGTGTAGAGTGTAGAGTGTAGAGTGTAGAGTGTAGAGTGCAGAGTATGGAGTGCAGATTGCTGAGTGTAGAGTTCGGAGTGCAGAATTCAAACTTCAGAGTGCTTAGTGGAGAGTGGAAAGTACAGAGTGTGTAGTGTAGAGTACAGGGTGTAGTGTGGAGTGGAGAGTGCAGAGTGTAAGCTACAGAGTGTAGAGTGCAAGCTGTATAGAGTGCAAGCTGCAGAGTGGAGAGTGAAGAGTGGAGAGTAGAGAGTAGAGAGTACAAGTTGCAAAGTGTAGACTACAGAGTGAAGACTGCAGAGTGGAGAGTACAAGCTACAGAGTGTATACTGCGGAGTGAAGACTGCAGAGTGAAAGTGTATAGTGCAAGCTGCATAGTGTAGACTGCAAAGTGGAGGGTGGAGAGTACATAGTGTAGAGTGCAGAGTGTGGAGTGCAGAGAGTGTGAAGTGCAGAGAGTGTAGAGTGCAGAGAATGCAGAGCGTGTGGAGTGCAGAGAGTGTGGAATGCAGGGAGTGTAGAGTGCAGAGAGTGTGGAGTGCAGAGAGTGTGGAGTGCACAGTGTAGTGAGTGTGGCGTGCATAGAGTGTGGAGTGCAGAGTGTGTAGAGTGTAGAAAGTGTGGAGTGCATAGAGTGTGAAGTGCAGAGAGTGTGGAGTGCAGAGAGTGTAGAGTGCAGTGAGTGTGGAGTGCAGAGAGCAGAGTGTAGTGAGTGTGGAGTGCAGAGAGTGTAGAGTGTAGAGTGTAGAGTGTAGAGTGTAGAGTGCAGAGTGTGTGGAGTGTAGAAAGTGTGGAGTGCATAGAGTGTGGAGTACAGAGTGTGTAGAGTGTAGAAAGTGTGGAGTGCAGAGAGTGTAGAGAGTGTGGAGTGCACAGAGTGTGGAGTGCAGTGAGTGTGGAGTGCAGTGAGTGTAGAGTGCAGAATGTAGAGTGCAGAGAGTGTGGAGTGTCGAAAGTGTGGAGTGCAGAGAGTGTAGAGTGCAGTGAGTGTGGATGCAGAGTGTAGAGTGCAGTGAGTGTGGAGTGCAGAGTGTAGAGTGCAGTGAGTGTGGAGTGCAGTGAGTGTGGAGTGCAGTGAGTGTGGAGTGCAGTGAGTGTGGAGTGCAGTGAGTGTGGAGTGCAGTGAGTGTGGAGTGCAGTAGTGAGTGTGGAGTGCAGTGAGTGTGGAGTGCAGTGAGTGTGGAGTGCAGTGAGTGTGGAGTGCAGCGAGTGTGGAGTGGAGTGGAGTGCAGTGAGTGTGGAGTGCAGTGAGTGTGGAGTGCAGTGAGTGGTGAGTGTGGAGTGCAGTGAGTGTGGAGTGCAGTGAGTGTGGAGTGCAGTGAGTGTGGAGTGCAGTGAGTGTGGAGTGCAGTGAGTGTGGAGTGCAGTGAGTGTGGAGTGCAGTAGTGAGTGTGGAGTGCAGTGAGTGTGGAGTGCAGTGAGTGTGGAGTGCAGTGAGTGTGGAGTGGAGTGCAGTGAGTGTGGAGTGCAGTGAGTGTGGAGTGCAGTGAGTGGTGAGTGGAGTGCAGTGAGGTGTGGAGTGCAGAGTGTAGAGTGCAGTGAGGGTGGAGTGCAGAGTGTAGAGTGCAGTGAGTGTGGAGTGCAGAGTGCAGTGAGTGTGGAGTGCAGTGAGTGTGGAGTGCAGTGAGTGTGGAGTGCAGTGAGTGTGGAGTGCAGTGAGTGTGGAGTGCAGTGAGTGTGGAGTGCAGTGAGTGTGGAGTGCAGTGAGTGTGGAGTGCAGTGAGTGGTGAGTGTGGAGTGCAGTGAGTGTGGAGTGCAGTGAGTGTGGAGTGCAGTGAGTGTGGAGTGCAGTGAGTGTGGAGTGCAGTGAGTGTGGAGTGCAGTGAGTGTGGAGTGCAGTAGTGAGTTTGGAGTGCAGTGAGTGTGGAGTGCAGTGAGTGTGGAGTGCAGTGAGTGTGGAGTGGAGTGCAGTGAGTGTGGAGTGCAGTGAGTGTGGAGTGCAGTGAGTGGTGAGTGGAGTGCAGTGAGGTGTGGAGTGCAGAGTGTAGAGTGCAGTGAGGGTGGAGTGCAGAGTGTAGAGTGCAGTGAGTGTGGAGTGCAGAATGCAGTGAGTGTGGAGTGCAGAGTGTAGAGTGCAGTGAGTGAGTGAGTGAGTGAGTGAGTGAGTGAGTGAGTGAGTGAGTGAGTGAGTGAGTGAGTGAGTGAGTGAGTGAGTGAGTGAGTGAGTGAGTGAGTGAGTGAGTGAGTGAGTGAGCGAGTGAGTGAGTGAGTGAGTGTGGAGTGCAGTGAGTGTGGAGTGCAGAGTGCAGTGAGTGTGGAGTGCAGAGTGTAGAGTGCAGTGAGTGTGGAGTGCAGAGTGCAGTGAGTGTGGAGTGCAGAGTGTAATGTGCAGTGAGTGTCGAGTGTAGAGTGTGGAGTGCAGAGAGTGTGGAAGTTTGAGAGTGCAGAGTGTATAATATTAAAATACCAAAATACTCTAGGCCTAATTGTATAATATGGTATTATGACATTAGAATACTAAAGTGTTATAGTATTATAATTGCTTATGTAATTTAATTTATAGTTTTTACATTACTCTTTTACTATTTTATTATAGGTTTACAGAACTGCGTGAAGTGAAAAAAAAAGGAACGCGATATCTAAAACGATTTATGTTATATTTACACTATAGAACAGGTTAATTGATTAACAAAAACGAACTATTGAATTACGAAGGTTAAAGATAGTATATTACTTTCTCTGGCGACGTTATCGTATGCGAGACAATCAATAGATTGCCAATTCTCACTGAGATCAGTACCAATTATATATTATAGACTATTTATTCGCGCGCCTTTACAGTAATACCCTTGATATCGTTTAGGCTTAGCGGTTCATCATTCGGCTGAACTAAAGTGTAAAAATAAAATTTATCAACCTTAAGTTATATTTTGTATTTGTTTTTGAATTTAACACACAATTTGTGTGTTGTTGAGTGCTTTACTTTGTTCTCTCAGATCACACATTTCGACGTGTTGTTTCTTGGCGTGGTGTTTATTTTGGTGTGTTGTTTCTTGACGTGTTGTTTCTTGACGTGTTGTTTCTTGGTGTGTTGTTTTTAACATGTGTTGTTTCTTGACGTGTTGTTGCTTGACGTGTTGTTTTCTTGACGTGTTGTTTTCTTGACGTGTTGTTTTCTTGAAGTGTTGTTGCGTGACGTGTTGTTTCTTGATGTGTGACCAGTAAGAACACGCCTGGTGTGATCCTACAACACACTAACATTGACAACACGCCAAAACCGTGTTCAACACACTTTTGGCGTGTCAACTGAGAGGACAAAACGGCGTGTTGTTTCGATAATGAAAAACACGCTAAATGCGTGTTTTATACAACACGCCAAAGGCGTGTTTTAGTCAATATACAACACGCCAAAGGCGTGTTTTATGCAACACGTCTAACTACAACACGCCTAAAATACAACACGTCAAAAGTGTGTTCAACACACTTTCAGCGTGTCAACTGAGAGGACAAAACGGCGTGTTGTTTCGACACATTTGCAACACGTCAGGTTTTCTAGTGTGGTTTAGACTGGGTTTCTAGGTAAGTACATGTGACGTAAATCAAGCAACCGGATTGGCCGAAATGCTATGAATATCTAATGATGTGTGAGAAGTACTGTTTAATAAACGAGCAGGAGTGTTTTATCAGATATAAAGACACGAGGCGAAGCCGAGTGTTTTTATATCTGATAAAACACGAACTGCGAGTTTATTGAACGGCTTTAAAAACGAGTAAACGACCCACTTGGTAAGTTCATTGGCGTTGTAAGTTTGAAAAATAACCTTGTCTAAGCCGAGAAAATCAAAGCTAAAGTTTATGTAAATCAGGAGATATCTTTATCACATATAAAGACACGATACGGTCATGATTTTGTTTTGTGTTTTCCTCATGAATTATTAATGAGTTTTTGAACTTTGGTCTCGTTTTAATTAACTTCTGCCTCTTCCAGAAATACAAATCGAAGATGTTAAAAGACGGTGTTTTACCGAAACACGTTTAACTCTAGAACTAACTCCTACAACAAAACAATAACTCCATAAAATAACGTTTTGTATGCAAATACAGCATATAACATTTCATGTTATTTTTGTGCCGGTATCGTGTAAACGCAAGGCCTAAACGGTATGAATTTGTTCCGTTTTCAAATTGTACCGGCATCGTGTAAACGGGGTCTGAGACTGATGCTAGAGCTATGCAATTCGCCGTTAACCAAACGAAAACGTAATCACAACACGGTTAATCAGAGCAAGGCCCAAACTATATAGTCATAGATGAATATATTTAACAATTATTTGCCGAAGGCGAGGTGATATCGGTGTATAATAACCGAGAGGAAGTCGAGGTAATTATTCACCGATATTCACTGGGGCGAATAATTGTTTTCAGTATAAATACACATTTTCGTATACTTTTAGGAACATTTTCTTTAAAATTGTTAATTTCCTCGTCTGTCGCAGTCAGTTAATGACATATTGGCTGACGACCATTTTGAATAAAAGCTGTAGGTGATTATCGAGAATTAATTTATTATTGAGTCGGTTTTCTGTTCTTTCGAGGGCTTTATATCGCACAAAGCCCTTGAATACTAATTAGATAAGAAATGAAGGAAAAAACTTGGAAAATCTTTGTCCAAGGTAGAAAAAAAAACACAACTTTGTTGGAAAACCTCTTCAATAATAAATTAAGTCAGATAAATCCCTCGAACGTCGGGATTTATGCGATATAAAGCCCTCGGACGCTTCGCGTCCTCGGGTCTTTATATAGCATAAATCCCTCGTTCTCGGGCTTTATCTCTTACTTAGTAAAATTTCAGAAGTAACTATTGAATTTCTCGTCGTCTGATTGGTCGAGCTGAACCGCCTATTTAACAATTAGTCCCCGAAGTCGAGGTGATTATCGTTGAATATTTACCGAGCCGCGAAGCGGCGAGGTAAATATAAACCGTATATAAATATAAATCGTTAATTAAGTACATGATAAGTTCGACGTTTGAATCAATTAAATTCGACCGTTTTGATTAAATGCGACATGCGAATTAAATTCGACTGCTTAGGTCGAATAAAACGACCTTGATACGACTTCGATTCAAACGTCGAACTTTCCATGTGTCGAATGCAATGCATAAATTATTTTAATGTATAATAATTTCAATACACGTAAATGACATGCGCAAACGTTGATTTCGCGAGGAGAATCGGGCTTCTGAATAAGTGTTCTACACTATATCCCACCATCAAGGATTTCGAATTATTTGACAACAAGAGCGATGGATGCTTGTGGTTGCATTTCTGCCTGCTATAATTAATAAAAACAGATCTTATTACCATGTATTGTAAAGTACTTGTCATCATTTTTCGCCGTCGTTTTGACTGTTGAATATAATAACATTGTAAATATTAATTTGCTTTTGGTCAACTTTCGAGTTGGACTCCTTTGCTTTCGCCATGTTGTTATAGAAATGATCATTAAGAATAACCAAGAAATTTAAATCATATAACCAAATCGAATAACCAAGAAATTCATGTAAATTTAAACAATGCTCATTGTTCAACCCTGCGGAGTTTTCTTCACGTTTGACAGCTGTCTAAGCCTTCAATTCCACATACGATTAAAACTGACCCAAAATTCAAATAATTTTATGACTGAACACTTTCTCACCTTCAAATAGTTCCAACTTAGAGCTTTTCTGTGTATACAGTCTCTATCTGTTGAGTTTTTTAACGATTTGTTAGGTTTAAAAGAATAGTCGCTGCAGTCGCCACTTTGAAAAATAATTACACCATCAAAATGGCGACTGCAGGGACTATTCTTTTAAACCTAACAAATCGTTAAAAAACTCAACAGATAGAGACTGTATACACAGAAAAGCTCTAAGTTGCAACTATTTGAAGGTGAGAAAGTGTTTAGTCATAAATTATTTGAATTTTGGGTCAGTTTTAATCGTATGTGGAATTGAAGGCTTAGACCCCGTTTACACGATGCCGGTACAATTTGAAAACGGAACAAAATCATGCCGGTGTGTAAATACAGGCCAAAAAGTCTTGCGTTTATACGGTGCCGGTATAATATAATGACGGATTTGCATGTGACTATCTCACGTTCTCTGTTTCGGCATAGTCAATCGAAATATGGTCTGGAAACTCAGCTAAAGTCTTTGGTCTATCTTTTTGTTCGCCTTTATGCGTTTTTGGGCACGGTGTACGGTCACTGAACACATTGTATTTTAGGATAATGAACGAATTATCCAATAGCAACGTTGCAGTTCAATCACTCAACCGTGCTATTTAAATATTAATAAACCTAAAACAAAGGATGTGCACGGTGTAAGGTACGGTTCAACATAAAATCACAGCTCATTATAGGCGCTTTGAAGTTTGCCGAGTTTCCAGACCATATCTCGATTGACTATGGTTTCGGCAGTACTAACCTACTATACGATATTTCGATTGTTGTTTCAACACTGCCTACGCAGCACACTACTTTTGTTACAGCACGGCCGTTTACATGATACCGATTAGTGTTCCGTTTTCATTTCATGTCGTCAAGGAACCCGTCTTCATTTTGTGCCGTTTTCATGTCGTTTTTGTGCCGGTATCATGTAAACGCAAGGCCGAAACGCCATGATTTTGTTCCGTTTTCAAATTGTACCGGCATCGTGTAAACGGCCGGGTCTTAGATAGCCGGTTTTTTAGGGGAGGAAGCGGGCGGGCGGGTTTGGCTAGGCTTTTCAATGTCCGTCCCACTGATCTCAAATAGATCAGTGGTCCGTCTGCTGGCGGACGGGAAATGATGATTGGCTGCGCAAGACGAATTAGTGTTAATGTTTAACATCCATTAGTTCGACAGAGGCTAATAGTTCGATGGCTCAGTTTGAATGTTAACTGCTCTGAAATGTACCTTTAATTTCACAGGAAACGAAAGCCGAAATTTCTAAATCTCCGACCACAATTCATATATTGTAGCGCGAAAAGTGCAATGAACAAAAACATTCCTGACCAGCTCAACACTCATTGCATGTGATCCTCTGTTGTTCATGTCTGGTCAAGGTCAGTTTCATATTTCATCTCTCACCTAATTGGCTGTCTGAATAAACTTATTAAAAGGGGCGGCAATAAAAAGCTTAAGCCAAACCCGCCCGCTTCCTCCCCGAAAAAACCGGCTGCTAACGCAGGCTAGGTCTAGGGTTGAACAATGAGCATTATTTAAATTTACATGATAAAACTACGACAGTTAAAGACGTCTGTTTTAAATTTCTTGGTTATTCTTCTCAGGCCTGAAATTTTACTAAAACAATTAGTAACGATAATCATAGTCTTTAATATATACTTATAATGTAAAACCTAGTGGTAAAGCAAAATAATAAACTTCTAATTTGTTTGACTATTGAGTCAGCTTAAAAATCAGCTTGGCCCAAGCAACTCATGCAAATGGAAACAAAACAATATATTTCAAGTGAAAAAGCTGACATACAATTAAAGTAAGAAAAAGACAAATGAAGTTCAACCGATGAAAAACAACAAAAACCGGTACATTGTTGTACTGATGGCAACTAGTCTTAGCACTTCACATATTCTATAGTTGTTACAGGATCGGTTGTCACGTAGAGAGAACCTTTTTCAGCGTAATATCCATTGCCTTTATCACCATCAGGCATTCCCCAAACTAAAGAATAAATTATAGGATACATATGAAGAAAGAAAACAAATATTTTGAGTGATCTTGTATCTGAACATCTTTTTTATCTGTTTGAAAAATACAATTACAAAATACAATTAAAATAAACCCTCAAGACATTTTATTCTTGAGTGTGTGTAAAATTTATTCATACAGCAACTTGTTCATTTTGCATAGATAATTAAGATCTTAAGAATTAGATGAACACCGGTTTTCATCTAATATCTCGGGCTTTCCTGGCGTATCCAACGTCAATCAGGTGATTGAATGGACTATTGTAATTGGCTGATTATCTCATGAATTATTAATGAGTTTGAGATGTATATATAGTTATTAGTTATCTATTACATTCTGTGAAGGGCGTGGCCCTGTTTATGGCATTCTGCGAGACGCAGGACACCCACAACTTTGAAAAGCTTCCAGAGCCCCTGGTTTTTCCGTATGTTTTTGCTTTACAAGCTGTCGTAAGTTAAACTCAGAGAAAAACTCTGAGCTGTCCCGTCTGGAGCTCAGAATTTTTCTCCGAGTTTAACTTACGACAGCTTGTTCCGTAAAACCATACAAAAAACTTTACCAATTCAAGCTGAAAACAATTTTATTTCCATATTAGGTTCACCAATAAAATGCAAGAACAAACTACTACCAAAATCAGTAGAGTGCTCGTCGGGTCCAAAATAACGACGCGTCAATAATACGCCTAACGCTAAAGTGCCTCTAACCCCCCCCCCCCCCCCCAAACCTTTTTTAGCTTTATCAAATCGTAGCATAGCAGCTGGTGTTTCCGCGAAACTTCCGTGAAAATACTTCTTTCGGGGAGACTGGAACGAGTATATTTTGTGACGTCACGCAAGGTACTCGTCTGGCGCCTTCTGCTATAAATTTTGATATCTATACATATATTGCGTTTGCTGTGTCGTTGGAAAGCTTGTGAAAAGATGGTGTTTAGTTGTGTTGCTGCCAATTGTACGAATAAAGCGAGTCTCAAAGATGGCATAAGTCTTCATTTCCTGTTCTTCTCTGTTGTAATTTTCCAACCAATCTTCGTATGCCAAAGGTTCTTTGGCATATGCTAAGCAAGAGTTACTTTCCTCTCGGCTTGAATATTCATGAGGATTTTCATCGATATTGATTTCTGCATCCTCTCACCATATCCCCGAATAAAGTTTGTGTCCGAATAAAGTTTAGTCATCAGGCTGATAACTGATTTCAGAATCTGATTCACCGCTAGACATGATTGCTAGACAATACTGAGAACTTTAAGAATGTGAAGTTTGTCGAGCGCCGGCCGAATCGATCGAATGATATGTAAATCAAAGCAGCTCCGATCGAAGCAACATCAAAGCTATATACCGACTACCTTGCGTGACGTCAAAGACGTGCTAGACCCAGGCTCCTGGCTATAAAACATTCCAACGGCACTGGGCCACCAAATTCAACACGCCATGAAAACTGGACAATTCATCCAAATTGAAATTATTTTTTCACTAAAACACTATAAATAAATAGTATACTCGAAGAGCTAAAAATTGATTTTGGTGAAACTTGATTTTTGCTGAAACTTGCCGTAAGACTGCATTCTTTCACTCGTGTGATTACTGATTACATTCCTTTGCGTTAGGCTTGTTGTTGACGCGTTGTTGTTCGGGCCCGACAAGCACACTACTGATTTTCGTAGTAAGATTACAATGGAGAGATGAGAAAGGATAAACAAAATCAACCAGATAAAAAAATGTTCAGATACAAAAGAGCAAAATAGGAATTAAAGTGTACAGGAACCTTCACAGGAGGTCTAGTGGAGCCTGGTCTCCCCCCGTCTAAACATGCTATAAATCACATACCTGTGCACTTTTTCTTTCTGCATAAACGAGTGTCGTGGTTAAAGTAATACCGCGAAGGACATTTTTCCACTAGTTTGCAACAGAAATGTTCTGGCCAATAAACAACGTTCCACAATTCAAAGAAGTTGCAGTTGCAATTGTGGTGGTGGTTGTTGTTGTTGTTGTTATTGTTGTTGTTATTGTTGTTGTTATTGTTGTTGTTATTGTTGTTGTTGTTTGATCTTTTTCGTCTACATAGACAATTATTATGATTGTTGTTGTGGTTGTTATTGTTGTTGTTGTTATTGTTATTATTGTTGTTGTTGTTGTTGTTGTTGTTAGGGTCATCTAATTTGTCAACAAGTATTGTTCTTTTCTTCTTGTGTGTCCGAGGATCTTCATGACTGGCGAAACATGCAATGTGCTTTTGTTCGTAGTTGTATTCGGCACCAATCTTTTTGCACTGAGCTAAACGAAAACTATTATAACGAAGAGAATCTGAAATATAAGAGATATAAGTACAATAGTATATTCAACAATAATTAAATATATTAATTTTATTTTCAACAAATAAAAACAACATTTTTTGATTGTACAACTCTTTCCACTTACAGTAGCATTTATTTCGACAAGCTGAAGAACAAGCTTTGGCACTTGAGCTTCCACGACACCGGATCTTTCCATAGTTCGTATAAATAGCCGAACTATCATGAAGTTTACCAATCCAACAGTAACAAGGCTGGGCACAGTACTGATTGTTGTTGTTGTTGTTGTTGTTGTTGTTATTGTTGTTGTTATTATTGTTGTTGTTGTTGTTGTTATTATTGTTGTTGTTGCTGCTGGCCCACCAGCGCTTCTTTCTTACGTTGCTGTGGAATAGGGAACTAATAAGCAAAATAAAAGCGGTCATTACAACATTTGTGATGGTTAACTAGTTCAGTGGAACTTGCCATACCGCAAGCTACTGGAGCAAAATTTTATTTTCTAATATTTATGAAGTTAATTTGCAATATATACCACTGACAAAAAGCAGAAAATCAACTATAAGTGCAAACAGAATCTATCGATGAATCATCGTGGCATTCATATTTTAATTACCTCCTTGTATTTATTAACAACCAAACAATTTCCAAATAAAACAATGACAAAAATCCGTGCTATGAAAAAACGACTCAATATTTGTCAAGAGTTTTCTAGTTTGCTTTTTCAATAACTAACTTTAAATTGAAGTTAAGGTGTGTCTATATTGAAAGTGACGGTAACTAATCCTAGTATAAACAATATAGGTGCATTAAGTGTATATTGACCATAGTTCTAAAAAATGGCCCCTTTTCGATAAAACATATGCCTCATGCAGCATCCTTTTAAAGTACTATACTCTCCGAACAAAGTGCCATTGTCAAGCAGTGCCCCTCCAACATCAACTCGCTTCCTATGCCACTGATAATGATGAATGCAAGTTATGCAATTGGTCTATGCATACATAATTTGCACCTGAAATATTTGTAAAATATTAACAACTGTATATATATATATATATATATATATATATAGGTGAATTCATAAGTATAGTTGGTAAGGATATATATACATGAAAAAGGTTAACAGCAAATGTGCGCGCGCGAGAAGAGACTTAACTCTTTCTAGGCGGCATCAGACAACCTTAAAGCAAAGTGAATTAAGGTGATAAACTGCCAAGGTTTTTGGCAACGAAATACTGCAGACGTTCAGTAATATATTCGTTTACACCCGAAAAACCTCAGTTTACCATCTTTTCACTTTGCTCTATCCTAAACACTGCCTGCACAGCACTCTACTTTTTTATAAGTCTTATGCATTTTACTCTGGCTAACGCCAAGGCTAGCTTGACAACTTCGGAATGTTTGCGAATCGCGTGTGCGAATCCGATTCGATCCGATCAGATTTGGACTAAACTTTTATACGTTCGGATTGGATCGGATTTTGGGTTTTTTTCTCGGGTCGGATTTCGTACTTTTTTACTCGCTTTAGATTCACTTTTATCATTGTTTTTGTCGCAAAATTAACAAATTCACTATAGTTGTATGCACATTGCACAATATATGAAGGCTATTATTGCATAAGATTTTTATTGTATATTAGTTTTCTTAAATTTATTTGTTCATTGGTTTCCCTTTCGGAACGTTCGCGCAACTATATCCGGTGTTTTAATTTTTTTGGATCGGATCGGATTCGGATTGACAATTTAGGCAAACCCTCGGATTATAAGGGGTCAATCCAAGTCGCACCAAAACCAGCAAGCTCTAAAGAATACTGAGCAAGAAAAAGCACGTACGATAATAACAAATCGTATAGTGATCGATCAGTTTGAGCGGAGTATCAGTAACTTGTCTCGTGGTTTAAAAATATCGTTGCACCGATATAGGGATTTATAACACCGCTGCCAAACGTTTTGCGCATGCGCGACGTCCAAGCTCGTCCTCAGAAAAAGAGCGGAAAAACACTGAAATATTTGGACTGGTCCGAGAGCCCGACACAAAAGTTAAAGTTATAAGCATACTACCAAAACGATAAGGTAGATAATTTGTGCATGGCTTCTTTGTCAATATTGTAACATATTCTGAATTTATCCCTTCGTAATTTTCTTTACCCTTTTTTTAAAACACAAATGAATACACGAGCCTTACTTGGTCTTCACTGTTTGGTTGTTGTCGCCACGGCTAGCGACTCTAGGAAATTCACGCATGTGCAAACGTTTGCCAGCGGTGTTGGGATTTATTGAAATTCCGATAGCCGATATAACCAATATAAGAAGAGTACAGCCACTCAGTAAAACTAGCGAAGACTGGTGCCAATTGTAATTAACACTGGGAGTGTTTTACAACGAAAATATGCTTTCAATTTTTTTTTATTTGCTATACATTGATATTGTTTTCGCCAATCCTGAATGATCCATGTAGCACAGTAAACGTTCACGAGGCGGGGATTGAGTTAACCCCATGATAGGGTTAACCCTATGCGAACGCTTCCACCCGAGCTATCTGGGTCGTATTTACACATGCGTATATTTTTTGAATTTGGATAGCATGCCCATGCATGCAGTTGCCATGGTTAGCTTTGCCACTGCGTAAGAACATGCTCAGGTTCACGAGTCATTTAGTACAAAGAAGCGAAAATTTGTAGTAGCACCACGTTTATTATTTTATTGATTAGCTTTCGACTCGTTAACTCAGGCCTTCATATTGCATTTTGTCGCCATGCAAACATTCAATGAATTAATCCTTTAGTACAATTGTAAGACCACATCGATCCATCATGACCATGCACGCACGCGTGTTTCTGACCGACCTTACCTACGTAGTCTATATATCCAGTCTATAATCCTTTCAACTTAACTAGGCTGAAGTCTACCTTTATTAAAAGATAATACCAAGCACGAGTATAGCCTTTTCCACAGACAACTTTTGGGAGAGGGGCGGTAGGAAAACTAGGCACGAGAAACGCCCAACCGCGGGTTACCAGACTCCCGCCTGATCAATAAACCTGAGATGGCTGCAAAGAAGGCTAGCACGAGTACTGCATACCTGAAGATTATTCAAGGCCTGTTCACACTGATACGGGGGGTTATCTCGGGGTGGGGATAACTCGGGGGCTATATAAAACGCAACTACCGAGTTATCCCTGGTCCCCGAGATAACTCAGGTAAAAGCGTTCAATCGCTCAGAAAGAGTTATCTCTACCCCCCCGAGTTATCTCGGTCTCATGTGAACGGTTTACTTTTTTAACATGGAAATGAACTAACATCGAGTTATCCGGGGGAAAGGAATAACCCTACCCAGGCAGTAGCTAGTGTATATATATATAGAATAGATCAAAGTGAAAAGATGTAAACTGCCTCAAAATTATCGACAAGCATACCTTCATTGGTTTGATGACTTTGAAATAGAGTCGAAATATTACCTCTCATTTTGTCTTATCTTGAATATCAAGTCTCAAGATGACGATTTTCGGATTATGTTTTACACCCTCAATTGGTCATATATATTTAAGTCATACTAAACCTACTAACATATAGTAGGGCGTTAGAAACGAAAAACCGTGGATTAAATAAGTCGCAAACTGTTCGTACACGTATACATGATCAACCAACCGCGACTAATTATATTGGACCAGAACACGAGATGCAACCTTGGGTATATATTTTAGGGAATTAAGCCAACTTTCGGTGTCACAAAACTTGATAATTTTATAAGTTTAGAGTTTGAATTGCATGGATTGGGGTTGTAGAATTAGTGTTTTGGTCAGTTAGGTTTATAATTAAGAACAAACTACATTTATTTGTTAATTAGATGGTTCAGATGGATGTAATGTAACTTTTCGTGGCTTGTATTATTTTCTTCAGTGTGTACACGATTGCCTTACTTTGATCTTTTCGTTGACAGTTGAGTCAAAATATCTTCAGCTTCATTGTTTTCTTTAGACTTTTCGGTAATGTCTGCTTGAACGACGATGCAATACAATTGTAAAGCAGCAACGCAAAGAAACACAAACATCTTCATCTATATGTTAAATAATCATTTAAAAAGATCTTTTAAAAACCAGTTATATATGTAAGTTTACGTTGTATCGAGTTTTTTGGATAAATACATGTAAACATTTATTCTTACCTTAATATGTTTAGGTCGTCGTTTTACCAACACTGTATACAACCTGGTCAGTCACGCAATGAAGGGCGGCGACACGGCAAACTCGGTTGCCAACTGTGATGAACGCAGGCATGCATGCATAATGTAATATTGCGACAGTTGTCTCAACAGACGACAGGCTGCGTGCATATTTGTATAGGCATAACAATTTCATCACACGGGACCAAGTAATTAAAAAAATAGTTTGTTTGGACAATAAATTAGAACCTTCCCACAGGTTAAGGGTGAACAATTTGCTGACTTGAAGAATGCAGGTCCACCTAATAAGCATTAGGGACTTTAAGAGGCTATGACGACGACGGTGGTTAGAAAGTAAGATATGTTTTCCAATTTAGAGAAGTCACGGTTAACTGACTATTTATATATTCGACATTTGAAGCCATTAATGACTTCCGAAACACCCAAGTATATTGCTAAAATGATGGTATTGTCCGTATTGAAGTCAATCTCAAGAAACAGTTCTCATCTTTTGGCCGCAGTAGTCGTCCTGAAGACGTAAAAATGCGCTAAGTGACGTTGTATAAAGAACAAGGATGTGTTGAGATTACTCAGGGGACTAAAAATTATTCGTTCTCTTCGTTGATCTTAAAGTGCATGCTTTTATAATCATGGAAAGCCACAACTCATCAAATATTAGTTCAATCAAGCAGATCACACTAAGATGATTTATTAGGGTAAAAAAATTGTTCGAGAAAAAACTGTACCAAAATTATATTGGTAAACTGGTTAATCTTTAAATAAATCATACCTAAGGCCAAGGCCAGGTTCAAACGTCGAACTTTACATGAATCAAACTCAATGGAAATAAGCGTAGCATATTGTTGAAGCTAATTAGTTGCATTCATGTATAATTCGACGTTTGAACTTGGCCCAAGAAACACTCTAATGCGGCTACACAACAGTATTAAATTCACAATCCTTTGGTTGGCGTCCGGACTAGAAAAGAGTAATGTTCCCATGTAGCAAAACTATAGGTCCTAACTTTGTAGATTCGTAATTGTAGGACGTACCTTTGTGGATTCTTCTGGCACGTCTACATATTATATCAGTAATCGCTATTTTATTTGCGATTTTGCTGGTATTATTTATTATCGTGTGAGAGGTGTAGAAAGAAATACGTGGGCAGCACTATTACCTCTTTTCGAAAACGTTTTAATAACCACAAGAGCAGTTTAGTTAGATACGGTAAAGGAAATGGTGTAATATTCTGGGCGACTCATTTTTTTAGTGCTACTATCGATAAAACGAATGTTAATAATCTCACTAAACGTGAAGGATTCTGAACTTAAATACATGTACTGTACATGTAGGACTCAGAGGCCACGGAAGCTCCTGAAAAGGGGGGGGAGGCAGTGGGGCACCGCCAAAAAGGGGCACCTTGGTTATTTTCAAAATAATTGCATAATTTCTTGGTCAGTGGCATTTCTTTTCGAAATAGAATACTTCAAGTAGCCCCAATGTGCTGGAAACTTACATTATATCATATTTTGCAAATAACTCTTTGAGTTTTACGTCACCCCTCAGGCAACCGCGGCACAGTAACCCTTTTCTATACAGCAAATAGCATTGTCATACTTCTACGAAAAGGGTACATTAATTCTTCCCAGTATAGGCAATATACCGCAGTTAATCTTAACCGCCACGTGCCACATTTATATAAAGGGCATTTTTAGTTCAGAAAAAGGGCACATTTTCCAATTTTGAGAAAAGTGGAAGGGGGGGGGGGCATATGCCCCCAGTGCTCCCCCGGTTCCGCGGCCTCTGGTAGGACTTAGTCAACGAGATTTCTTTTAATTATATTAACTTGATTTACATATTATATACGTTCATCTGACAATTTCCCCTGACGAATTATAAGTCCCGCCAAAATTAAATCTAATTATTCAAAGCTTATATCATAGTTTATCAAAATTTATTTTATAGAATAATAAAAACCATCATATACCAAGATTAAAATTTGGGTAAATTGTTTATGCAAAATATATTATGTGTCGTAAATTGGGCCTTACTGTTAATTGGTTAGTTAATTAGTTAGTTAGTTAGTTAGTTAGTTAGTTAGTTAGTTAGTTAGTTAGTTAGTTAGTTAGTTAGTTAGTTAGTCAGAGTTATAGTTAGTTAGTTAGTTAGTTAGTTAGTTATAGTTAGTTAGTTAGTTAGTTAGTTAGTTAGTTAGTTAGTTAGTTATTAGTTAGTTAGTTAGTTAGTTAGTTAGTTAGTTAGTTAGTTAGTTAGTTAGTTAGTTAGTTAGTTACTTCGTTCGTTCGTTCGTTCGTTCGTTCGTTCGTTCGTTCGTTCGTTCGTTGGTTGGTTGGTTGGTTGGTTGGTTGGTTGGTTGGTTGGTTGGTTGGTTGGTTGGTTGGTTGGTTGGTTGGTTGGTTGGTTGGTTAGTTAATTCGTTTGTTCGTTCGTTCGTTGGTTAGTTATAGTTGGTTAACTTTTCTCCCTCAGCAATTCCATCCAGATAAGGCGTCGTTGCTGCGTATCTGGTTCCATCGTGGCCGACAGTTAAAGCAACACCAATACCATACGAGCCCTTTGCTGTTAAATCATCTATCTCCTTCACAGGTTGTCCTTTCTTACGTGCCTCACTTAAAACATTTTCTTCAATAGTATACCGCTGAACCTGTACGTCTTGACCATGACTTGGAGTTGAAGGTATCATAAACTGCGCCCGCGATAATGCTACATCAGGGCTTACTTGGTCATCTAATAAACTGGTCACATGTTGAGGAGTGACTGCACGAAGAGATCTACCAACCACCGCTACAGCCATTGCCGGCTCCAAGTCATAAAATGCGTTTGGTACTTCATTATTTTCTAGCTCGACTTTCAGTTTTTGCTCTTCGTGATTTTCCGGTTTGTTTTCACTTCTGAAAACTATAGACGGTTGAACTGCTGACGGAAGTCGATTTCCTGGGTTAGTTTGCTCGATTTGTGCCTTAAATATCGCCCCTGAGTGTGCTAAAGCTATACCTTGAACAAATAAACCAGTTCCCCAAGGAAGGCTGTTTATTGTGTGTATCATAGAACAAACATTACCTTTTCTATCCATAGCAACAACAGCGGCCGAATGAGCTGATTGACGATCCACACGTACCTTCCCACCTACACAATTAGAAATGATAAAATAATCACATTAATTTTACTAATTATTCGTCATTAATTATTAAGAAAATGATATTACAGCGCATCCTGTCTAACCAAGGTCACTGTAAGTTTATTATCTAACCAAAAAGAAACTTCAACACAATAGGTTTTAAAATGGTAAAAAACTTCTGTCTATATTTTCTCTTATAAATTCCATTTTAACAGGAAAAGAATCAGTTTTTGTTACAAATTCTCCGATAACTCATTATACACGTGTGGTGTCAAAGCGTTTAATTTGCATATCAAAGAAACTGAAATATCTCAACAACGAAGCACGGAAACGAAGATCTGCAAAAGACGTTACGTTGTAGTTTTAAGAGTTTTTTCATTTAAGACAATAATAAGTTTCGCTTCATAAGCACTTTAAAGTATCTAATCTCTATTATGTTGGTCACAAATGACCTCAGTTAGACTGGACACGCTGTAAATATTATTTTTAGAATTCCAAAAATCTTTTATAATTCATGAAAGAAAAACAAAAGAAATCGATGTTCAATGAGTGTCTTTACTAGTGGTGTGCACTTTACGTCATTGCCGCCATGTTGGATGAATTTGACAAAAAATTTTGATCTGCAATTATAATTTCATCCAACGTGGCGGAAATATCTTTGTCCTTTGAATCTCAAGAGATTGGTTGCACACCATCATAGTCAATAGAGATATGGTCTGCAAACTCGGCAAACTTCAAAGCGCCTATAATGAGCTGTAATTTTATGTTGAACCGTACCTTAGACCGTGCACATCTTTTGTTTTAGGTTTATTAATATTTTAATAATATACATGAAAAAAATTTCTCAATTCTGATTGGCTGAGAGGAGTGCAATTTTAGTGTAATTCAGTGCAGAAAAATGAAATACAGTGCAAATTTTGTATTTTTTTTAATTTGCACAAAAATCATTTTTTACTAGAAAAAAAGTTCTTCCTGTTAACTATTTTTCCATGTATGTTATTTGAACAAAGCATTTTGATTAGAAAGATTCTCTTTATGATAAATTTTTTCATGTATATTATTAATAAGTAATAGCATGATTTCTCGTGCAATTTGAAAAAACACGCACTCGTGAGTTTTTCAAAGATCTCAAATAGCACTCGTCCTTCGGACTCGTGCAATTTTGATAGTCTTTGAAAAACTCACTCATGCATGTTTTTTCCAAATTGCACTCGAAACCATGCTATTACCTATACAAATAGCACCGGTTGAGTGATTGAACTGAAACGTTGCTATTTGATAATTCGTTCATTATACTATAATACAACGGGTTCAGTGACCGTGCACAAAAATGATAAAGGAGAACAAAAAGATAGAACAAGACTTTAGCTGAGTTTCCAAACTATATTATGACACCACCTATATATGATGAAGACATTCTTGCCGTGACAGCCTTGCTCGCCGTCATTAAACAGTACAACTAGATCAACATTCAAAACCTAAATCAGTACCATGTCCGTAGTTCTGATAAAAAATCCTCCTGATTTACATCAACTCTGATTTTCTCGCTATTTTTCAAAATTACTACGCCAATGAACTTACCAAATAGGTCGTTTTTCAAATATTACCTAAAATACAACAAACCAAAAATACAAATTTTGATTACATTCAATTTCTTACCAAGTAGCTTATAAATTTTCTTATTAATTCGATCCATTCCGCCAGGTTGAATCATCTGATCCCAAATAGCAGCAGCAAAATCTTTAGATATTCTGTTCTGCAGCACAAAATCCAACTGAAACTCCCTTTTAAGAATCTCGAGTCCGTTTGGAGCTACGTTTTGGTAAATTGAGACGAAATCACTAAAACGAACTATTGAAGCAAGCCAATATAGCTTGGTCGAATTAATGACATATGACTCACTCCCGTCACCGATTCCAGCTAGTTCCATCAAGTTTAATTTCTCTATAAGCTCTACACCTCCGGAACCACCATTGTATGCACCTACAAAAAATGTTTTACTTTTAAAACAGAAACAAAAGAAAATACAGCGAGTGCTCTTTAAAAACATAGCTCTTTGAAACGTTTCCAAGGATTTCTTGAAATACCACAAAAACAATTTTGCAAAGTTTATATTGCCGTTGTTAAATGCTTTTGTGGACCACTCAGTGGATATCTATTCAAGTTTTTAGAGCATCAAATAACGTCTAGACTAGTTGTTTAAATTCATAATCCCCGAGCCCGGGCGGAGGGCCGAAGGCCCGGAGCCCGGTGAGGGTGCTAATCTCGACGTGCGTGGAGTCCACTTTACACGCGAGATAAAAAGCTGAAAGCAATTCTGAAACCTGTTTATATATCTATATATATATATGTTATCAAATCCACAACTTGCGCAGTTCGAATAGCAGGGTACTGGTAACTAACCTGTTAAATTATTCAAATTATTTAAATTTACGTCAGCAAATTATAATTTATAAGTTCGGTTGGATTATGAAATAGTTTTTCAACGATCACGACGAAAGAAATCTTTGCCAGAAAAAATGGTTTCAGCTAAAATGTACATTAACATTACTATGGAAACAGACCAAAGAAAGAAGGCTAACAAGAGATGTGGCAGCGAGAAAAAGACAACAATAAATACGACTTAAAACCACTGAAAATGAAAAGCCTGAAAATTAATACGATAAAGACCGAAAACGATGCCGACCGAAATGTAACTGAAAGAAGGATGTGTCCTGAAACTGTTCAAAGCCGGTAAAGAATTTTCCTCTGGTGTATTCTACATAACTCGAGAGGGAACTATGAAGAAATTTTGAAACAAGCGGCTTTTTAGATCATGAAGAGAACTGAATGATGCCTTGCAATTGTCATATTTATGTGTCAACAACGAAAAAAGTAAGAACGAGAAAAACAATCCGAAAAGACTAGACTGAATTGGCAGTGTCTGTGGTGACAAAAGCAGAAGAAGGTTTAACGGTAGGAGATTCGTATTTACAAGTTTAGCTGAGTTAAAACGGAAGAAATTTCTTGAAAATGAAAATGAAAATTAATATAAAATATAAATAATATATTGTCTAGGAATGTCTTTGAACGCTAGGACGTTGGCATTGTGTCTTTTCTTGGCCACTGTTTATATATATTTTTGAATGAAAATTTGTCATTTGGTTCATCTCGTTTTTTGTTTTTTTTTTAATATTGACTTTGCATGTTCTTTCGGTGTGTCAATACATGACTACAGATGTGCTAACTAATTTTCTGGATGTTTTCTGATCTGTGTGTCATTAATACAACAAAAAACAGAAATTAGGGGAGGGGGAGTGGGGTTAAAAAATGCATATAAAGCGGGCGAGGGGTTGTTGCGTTCATGTATTTCTAGTAATAAATTATTATCGTCATCATCATTATTACTATTACCTCCGCCAGGAGGTTATGTTTTTACCTCTGTTTGTCTGTCTGTTTATCCGTGAGTCTGTCTGTCTATCACCAGGATATCTCACAAAATACTCAACAGATTTTCATGAAAGTTTGTGGAAAGATTGATTATAGCTCAAGCATAAACCCTTTCAATTTTGGTTGAAACTTGGATGAGAAATTAATAAAAATCTGACCACAAGATTCTCCGTGTAGAAAAAATGCTTGATTGCGCATTATTTTAAGCAAATATTTTTTGCATAATTTTGGTCGAATGCAATCAAGCATTATATTCATTCCTATATGTGTAAGTCTTGAGTGAGCCAGCCTGGTTAGCGGGATGGCCCATTTCCTTTAAACATCTCTATAATAACCCGCTGGCGAAGGTATATGCCGTCCCTGAGTGCCATCTTGTTAGTACATGATATACAAAGTAATTTTTGTGCAATGCGCAGTAATAACGTACAGTCTTCACTCCTCGCCTCGTCTCTCGCATTTTTTAGATGATTCCTCGGGTAGAGGAGAAACAATAAACACACTACGTCACAGCTACATTTCTTGTTTTCTTAACACTTTGAAGCCTGACGACGAGTCTTCAGTATTTTATTCCGGCTAACGCCAGACGATTTTATTCAGCACAGGGAGAGGTGAACCCTAACCTTAAAAGGCAAATGCTGACTCAAAATCGAGTGAGAACTTCTTTGTCTGCTACCCGAGAAAGAAACCCTTTTCCACTTCTCGTGCATTTTGAATTTTAGTTCAAATGAATCAAATCATACCTGAGGTAGTAGCAAGATAATCGTGATACGTTGTGTTTATAGGATTCTTCCAGTTGACTTTATAATTACGCATGTCATCTAATGTTATGAAGCCATTTTCCTTCTGAACCAATGAGACCATATTTTCCGCCCAAGTTCCATTATACATGTCACTCACGCCATCACTTGCAATAGTTTCCAGAAACTTTTCTAGATCAGGCTGTTTAAATATTTCTCCCTTCTTGTAATATTGACCAGTCTCTGGGTTTGTAAAAAGCTTTTTACCTGAAGCAAATAGTAGAAATATACCTTTAATAGAGTCAAGCAGAAAAATTACACTATACATCAGATGTGATATTTTTTATGTTCAACAAAACTCTATATTCAACAAACTTCTTGATGTTTGAATATCCTTATGAACACATCGGAGGATGAACACTGACGAGTGTTGGAAAAAGCTTCTCAAACGAATCAGTATTTAGAGAAAATCGACCACAAAGTTTGCTAAATTTAACCGTAATCTTCCTCCGATTTCTAAATACTGAATTTTCGTCATGAATTATTAATGATTTGAGAAGTAGTGTTTAAAATACGAGCATGCAGCAGTGCTTTATCCAGCGCAACGCGAGAACTTTTAAAAACACGTGCTGTGAGTATTTTGAACAGCTTCAAATACGATCCATTTTAAGTTGTTTTTACTTTCTTATTCAATTGCTAATTAGGATGAAAATTTTACATAAAAATTCTATGTTCGTTATTATCCTTTATATAAAATTATATGTTCATTAGTATCCTTTCTGACGCCAATAGGTTTTATCAGGTATAAAACAATCGACATGGTACGGATTTATTTTGTATTTTCCTCACGGATTATTAAGGATATTTTAAAAAAAATCAAGGTAACAATTTGTTTAAATTGTGTAATTTCTTCCTCCGATATCCAAACCACCGACACGGTACTGATTTCCTTTGTGTTTTTCTCATGAATTGTTAATGAGTTTGAAATAAAATGGTAAAGTACAGTATAGTATAGTATAGTATAGTATAGTATAGTATAGTATAGTATAGTATAGTATAGTATAGTATAGTATAGTACTGTATAGTATATAGTATAGTATATAGTATAGTATAGTATAGTGTAGTGTAGTGTAGTGTAGTGTAGTGTAGTGTAGTGTAGTGTAGTGTAGTGTAGTGTAGTGTAGTGTAGTGTAGTGTAGTGTAGTGTAGTGTAGTGTAGTGTAGTGTAGTGTAGTGTAGTGTAGTGTAGTGTAGTGTAGTGTAGTGTAGTGTAGTGTAGTGTAGTGTAGTGTAGTGTAGTGTAGTGTAGTATAGTATAGTATAGTATAGTATAGTTAACAATTAGACAACGAGCCCGAGTTTTCTATGAGCGAATAGTCAACGAGGCGAAGCCGAGTTGACTATCGCTCATAGAAAACGAGGGCGAGTTGTCTAATTGTTTTAGTATAAATTTACCAGCAAAAGTTAAATAAATTCTCGAACATAACATATTCTTTGAGGCTCGTTTAATGCATTTTTTAACTGCCAACAACAAACGTTCAACGGTCATTTCAGACATCTCCTTGGCCCGCACAGTAACCGATGGAAAAGTAATGTTTTCTTGCATAATTTAGCATGGATTTTCATGTACAATATTGAAACAATATATATCCACTCCTTTGATTTGTAAAAGTGACAAAAAGTTGAAAGAAACATTCAATTTAGCATATAGTTTACATCACGAAATCTTGTCAACAGCAAGCGTAATTTTGAAATGTGTTTTGTTTCCAGTTACTTCGTTTTAAACGAACAAAGATAAACAATTTAACGCTCTTACCATTAATAATTTCCATTCTAACCATTTTGTAGCCAGGTTTTTTCCTTCTATAGAACGTATTGCTTCGCCTAAATGTTCAATTTCTTCTTTCATTTGCATACTCCGTTATAATTTCGGCGCCATTGTTGCTTAACAGAACAACCGCTGGCTCTAATGATCATTGTTCGTGCTATACTACGCATTTTGTCATTGGTCATTTTTTTTAAAAGAATGACTTTCATTGGTTTATCCCAGAGGTTTATATCACCAATTATAAACTCCTGCAATAGCCAATGAAATTCGAGGATTTGCATTATAAACTTGTAAATTTATACTAATATAGTATAGTATAGTATAGTATAGTATAGTATAGTATAGTATAGTATAGTATAGTATGGTATGGTATGGTATGGTATGGTATGGTATGGTATGGTATGGTATGGTATGGTATGGTATGGTATGGTATGGTATGGTATGGTATGGTATGGTATGGTATGGTATGGTATGGTATGGTATGGTATGGTATGGTATGGTATGGTATGGTATGGTATGGTATGGTATGGTATGGTATGGTATGGTATGGTATGGTATGGTATAGTATAGTATAGTATAGTATAGTATAGTATAGTATAGTATAGTATAGTATAGTATAGTATAGTATATGTCGTAGAGAGTATGATATAATTAAGAAATGGTTCATGGTTTGGCGTGCTCAATCGAGTTATGGATGCACGCGGGAAGTTGGGAGAACACGAAAAAAGAGTTGGTCAAGGCGACAACCGAGAAGTTTAGATTTTTGAGTGTTCTCCCAACTTTCCAAGTGCATCCATAACTCAATGAATGGCAAACCACGAACCAATTATTTTATAACAGAGCGAGAATCAGACACAAAACAACGGAAAACAATATTTAATTCGCTGATTAAAATGAGTTTCTCATCACATTTGAAATTGCCGTGCTCCATCGAGTTATGAAGCACGCACTGTAGCCAATCAGAAACGCCGTTATATTACATGTATGTTATATACACTTTTATTAAAAACACATTTCAAAATTACGCTTGCAATTGTCAAGATTTCGTGATGTGAACTACAAGCTAAAATGAATGTTTGTATTAACTTTTTTGCATCCATATATATATAAAATAAATGGAATTATTATTAACCAACTAGTGGTCTATTACAACTTTGGCATTCTGATTGGCTGGGCTACCAGTGGTCTATTGGGGATAGACCACTAGCAGCGTTATGCAATGACAAACCTTCTTATAACTGGAATATTCCTATCCTGACCAATCAGAAGTCACGACATATTGAAACTGCAAGCAAAACCTGGAAACTAGGCAAAACATGGCGTTCGCTAAAATTTATATACGAGTGATGAAATCATGAAAACATTGGCCCGAAAGTTAATGGAAAATTGTTCAGTTTGACATTTTTTAATAAGAAAACGAATTCGCTTATGTCTGTATCTACACCAAATTTGAAGCAAAATAATTACAATCTCGGTTTTGTGAGCGATTGTTTATCATGTGCCATCGAGCCTCTACATTTTGAATGGGGAGACTTCTGCAAACAAAAAGATAAAACTATCTGAAAATTTAGAACAATGTTTGACCGAAGACTTATTTACGTTAAAGAAAAGTTGATTATGGGTGATACTAAAACAATTAGAAAACTCGCGCCCTCGTTTTCTACAAGCAGATAGTCAACTCGGCTTCGCCTCGTTGACTGCAGCTCATAGAAAACTCGGTCTCGTTGTCTAATTGTTAAATATGCCGTTTTACTGCAGTCGACTGCTGCTAACTGCTGTTTATACTGCTGCAAAATCAATTATATTTATTGCTGTTCCGATTTTATTGGCCAGATAAGAAGTGGATTCTATTGTCATAGTCTTTTAAAAAAACTCAATCGTACATGTGTTTTCCAAGTTGCACTTGAAAAATGAAAGCATGCCATTACCTACAGTATAGTAATAAAACCCTAATTCGTTGAAATTTTTAATCTTAGTTGGCCGACTTCTACGTAAGAAGCGACGTAGAAAGTTGGCCATCCCGGAATCATTTTCTGATAGAGAATTGGCTTTCCAGTTACAGGAATGACACAACTAGATCCCAAAGATAGTGCAAAGTTTCTAGTAATAACAATTTTTGCCACGTGTACGGACAGAGCTGCCAGCCCCGCAACCTGCCAGCCCATTTTCTTGAGCAAAGCCCAAGTTAATTTAATACAAGCGAAAACTCAGACAAACAACCCAAAATAGAATCTCGAGGGATTCTTAAAGAGTAATTTTCTCTTCAAGAACGCAAAAAAAATTATAAACTCCGACAAACATGAATACTGACGTCTTTTGTGCCTTTCACTATTGTTTTCCGTTCTGTTTCATAACATCAAGATATTTTTAAACTCCTCGAAATTTTTGCATAAAAAGCTTGGCGCATCACAAGAATTCCGATACTAATACGTATCGTGTGACGTCCGGTCAATCCAGATCAAAATTGACTAAAATTTGTCAAGTGGATGTCAAGATAAGTAAGTTTTTGTTGCCTTCACAAATTATTACGCCTGATGATTATGTTGCTAGCTTCATGTTATGCAGCCTTGCGAATCGTCTGCCCAATCACGCGCTAAGTTCACGCAGGTACAGATACATGTAGAACTAAACATTCATGTTTACTATATGGCCAGGGTTCTTCGTACAGTTGCTTATTGAACGCCAAATCAAAATGCGAAGACAGTCTACGATCTCCAGTATACAGAATTTGTTACTGGGCTGAAAGTATAACAGACACGAACCAACAACACTCTACAAACCGACTTCACAACATCGTCAACATGTCACACCATATTAAAGTTAAATATAAAGCTTTTAATATTTATTCGCACCTTTTTCCTTGCGCTAGGCAGACAGTAAATCCTTTCGCCCAGACCATATTTAATTAGCCATGCACTAAAGCCTAGAAATTCGTTGTTTCGAGAAGAAAAATTGATAACTCCTTTGCGTTTCTCCGCCATTGTTGTATTCGCCAGTCGCAAACAAAACCACGCGTGCGCAGTGGTATTCTAATATATTCCGGGGGGAAACTTCTTTCATTCTTGGTATATTAAGATAAACACGTCTTTCAAGAAATATCCATAGATAAGGTACAAACCTGTCTGTTATCGCTGTTTATGGGGCTTACGAGCTTTAAGCGACATAAGTATTTGTCGTCTACGAAAGACTGATACTAGTGTTTCACATTTTCACTGGTTTTAGCCTTTCAACTACGACAAGTATGTATGTCGTTAAACCTGGTAAGTTTACCCCCCGGAACGTTTACACTAGGCCTATCTATGTATCTATGTATCTATGTATCTATGTATCTATGTATCTATGTATCTATGTATCTATGTATCTATGTATCTATGTATCTATGTATCTATGTATCTATGTATCTATGTATCTATGTATCTATGTATCTATGTATCGTGTGAATTTTCGCCACTCATCACAATACTGCAAAGTTTCTGTGAAACTTTGCACTAAAAACGAGGCCGAGCTAAGCTTTAAATTGATTATATTAAACTCACCTTCCGCAGTTCTTAGCAGTGTCACATTGTTGAAGTTTAATTTTATTACCGTGGCCAAAAGAGCAGGAATTTTGAATCCATTCTTGGCAAAGTAAATAGCAGGCTCCAGTAATGTCTTTAGATCAAAGTTTGCTAATTGCTTGACTGCTGCAGCAATTCCTAATATAAACAAATAAATATATAAATATATTTGTTATATATCATGTGTCAAAGTCCATTTTTCTAGCTCTCTGATTGGGCGAGCGGTCCTCGCGTGGTCCAAAAATCGTGATGTTTCTCACGTAACCCATGGCAGCGAGTAACATTACATTTATTTTTCCCTATGAATAGATAGAGATGTTCAGGTTCAGGTTCAGTTTGTCTTTGTTTTCTCCAGTTTTCCTTCATTCAAAACAATGTCTGAAAGTTTTGCTCATTTTTCGGGATTCTTCGGGAAAACAGTGTGTTTTGTGGCCCCTCGACTGCTCGTTGTTGCCCTTGGCTTCACCTCGGGAAACAACGGCAGTCTCGGGGCCACAAATCACACTGTTTCCCTCGGTGCCAGTAAATAAGTGTTAAATATACACCTACTAGATAGCAATCAGAAACTGCATACCTCTGTCAGCGGGTTACAAAAAGACGAGCAATCCCGGGCTGAAACATTTGACTCTAAATCAAATGTTTGATCTCATTAGTGCCAATAATATTAGACAATAATTAATTTGTCCTTTGATCAATGACCGCTGTTCTTGTATAAACAATGGAACTGACAAGTCCACTGTTTTGTATATTCAGCTTGTTTGTAAATATTAAAGTTTACGTAAAGTAGTTTTGTATTCATTTTTGCTACATGAAGAAGCTTTCAAATCGATTTTTATTAAATTTTCAACCAATTTTCCATCAAATTACACTAAAATTTAATGGGTTAGTCCATGGTTAAGGCTAAACTTTCCACAAAACGCGCCACGCGTGGCTTCGTACAACATGTTGGCGATTTTAGCGATTAAAATATACTCAAAGGTGCAGTTTTAACGTTTTAAAAACGTTCTGGTGTATTAATTTAAAACCAAGATTCGTAAAATAGATGATAAAATCTTCTCAAAGTGTCACGTCAGCAGCTTGTGCCGTTATCGAATTACAACGACTCACTAGACAATCAGAGCGCGTGTTCTCGTCTAGTTCGTGTCACTTCCGGTTATTTTTTTAAAAAAATGGAAAATGGGCGATCAGCAAAACTTCTTGCAATCATACGTTTTAAAGATGTTCTTTGAGCTACATGTATTACATATATTACTCCAAAAATTTCAAGACAAAAATTGAACGTGTGACCTAATATAATTTTTATGCTATGGTGTGGTGTAGTATCGTATAGTATGGCTGGTGTGGTACGGTATATGGTATGGAATGGCATTGTTTTGCATTGTTTTGTATTGCACTGTCCTGTCCTGTCTGTGCCTGACTCGTACCCAGTCCTCTTTGCATCTTGCCCGTCTTAAATTAATAGGGGGGTTTGCAGATGCTAACGGGAAATTGAGGTTGGTAAATTTCGACGGTGCATTATGGGAATGATCAAACGTCGCCGGTGAATATTCCCCTCAGACACCGCAAACCTCAAATTTTCAGAGATGACTGGGTTCGAGTCGGGTACTGTGCTATGTTGTACTCTACTACAGTGCTGTGTATTTTATTATATCTACCTGCCATAAAACCAGGAACTAAGACAGACGCTCCATTCGGTTCATTTGTGTGAATAGGTAAAATTTTCTTGCTATCAAGTTTAGAAGGAATATCCCAGCCGCCATCTAAACTATATACTCGTTTATCAGCATTTTTGTAGTACAATATTTCGGTAACACCAGCCAATGAAATAAACGAACCAGTTGTCAATACTATTTCTGAAATAAAGAATGACAAGAAATCACACAGCGATAACTTAAAGTCCTTTTTCTCTACTTGGGTGAACACGTACTTCATTTAATCTCTTTATTTTGCTGGTTTAGTTCATATATTTCGCACAAAATGGATTTCGGACACGCTGGTGTTCATTCAAGAGATTTATTTGTGCATTATGACGGTATGATTTTGAGTGCAACACTATCAAAATAGCACGAGTCCGAAGGCCAAGCGCTATTGAGGCCTTTCACGAGTGCATGCTGTTTTCAAAATTGTGCAAAAAATCATGCAGGGCTCGAAGTAACGGTCAATGGACAATGTCCGGCCAAAATGAAGTTTTGTCCGGTCAAAATCTCGTCTGGCCGGTCATTGTGACCGGTCACATTAAGTTCAGTTGATTGCGCTGGCAGATAAGCAATTTGTTAGAAATCGTGCTCACGAAATAACTTCTTCCACCGACGACCTACAACAGCCGTTATTCCAAGCCCTGTCATGCTATTACTTATTGATAATATACATGAAAATGTTCGAGACAACTGTACAAACGACTACGAGCTTTTAGACCGTTCTTCATGAAAGTGCTCCACTCCTTGAAGCTATGATGGTTTAAAAACACTTCGCTTCATTCCCATAATACATTGATGAGAGGTTTCACTGCTTTATATATCATTCGTATAGGCACTATTCTTACACATACTCTATTCTTCTTCAGACCTTTCATTTCCCGCAATAAATTTAACTGTTATATTTAACTCCACACAGCCCCATATACTACATTATGAAACTTTTTCAAACCATTTTAAAATCAAAATTATAGTACTGAATGATATAAATTCATTACGTTATACCTGTCAAAGCCGTTGCTACACATGCATCCATTGCGTTTCCTCCTTGTTCTAATGCAACAAGACCTGCGTGCACAGCTAATGAATTTGATGTTCCACTTATAACACCAAGACCTCGACTAACTGCTAACGGTTTGGGTGTTTGAAAGGTTTGAGCTGTGTAGTTCTTCAGTCTATCAAAGTCTTCTTTCGGCCATTTGTCAGGAGATAATGTTACGCCTAAAATAAATAAGACATTCTTTCATTACTCATATAAGTATAATGCTGCATTCGAGCGTGGACTGAATTTGTAATTTTTTTGAACGTGGTCACAGATCCTATCGTGTCTTGAAGCCTGGTTTTCATATGTCGCCGATCGTCGGCGATTTGGGATTTAGATGTATGTTAAGTAAAAGAATAAAAGCACTGCTTTTCTGCATTGTTCTTCATTACTTAACATGCTGCTGCATTTCCCGTTTTAACATGCATCTAAATCACAAATCGCCGACGATCGGCGACATATGAAAACCAGGCTTTAGTTTGTTTATAGACTCATATTATACAGTCATGTAATTATTGTTGGAGTACATAGTTGTTTTTAAAAGAAAACTACTTCAACTTGCTCAGTGTACAAAATGAATTCAGACGAAATGTAGCTTAATTGGCACAAGTATAATTGAGTCCACCAAAAAACAACAAATGATACGCCTCTATAAAGCTTACATTTTTCCTCATTTAGAATAATGTGGTCCACTTCTACTGGGGATTGGAAAGGTCGAGGCAAAGAAAATGGAGGACACTATAATTATACTTTACGCATGAAGTAAATGGTCACGTGATCTTTCTTTTTTACTAATCAGATTGGCTAATTGTCCAAAGTTTTGGTTGTCCGAAGTTTTGCTGAGCTAGTCTAATCTCTCAACGCATTATCCATGCACATCGGGCGGAAAGGTCTATTAGCCAAGTATAATTTACGTGACACTGGCACAACGTTGGAGCAGCCACACTTTAATTAACCTTGAATGGCTCCGTAAGTCATCTTCGAACATAACTAGCACTCTTTGGAACAATTTACGGTTGAAATAAGAGAATCCACAGATATGTCTTTTAAAACTTCTGTAAGTAAACATACGTTCTCGTAGTTACTGCATGAACCATTATCTGTATTATTATTATTTTATGTTTGTTGTAATCATAGAATTACCTGCATATATTTATTTACAAATATTTTATGTTGTTACAATTATTTATAAATATTAATGTATTAGACCTTCCGCAAAACTTATGCCTTCTTCAGTACAGATGAACGGTTATATATATATATATATATATATATATATATATAAACGGTACCGTCTGTAGTTAGATATCGCTCTATGGCCTTTAGGTCATATTGAGCGCTCTACAGGATGAGCCATTGCTGCTTACGCATTGTGCGCACGCTCACTGCTTGCAGTTTGAGCGCTCTGGCATGGTTTTGATGTCCCACAATTTGTGAGGCACCAAAGGTGACTGTAAATAGCAGTTACCTTCATCCTGCTCATCAGCACTACACTGATGAGGCCCAAAAGGCCGAAACGGTACCGTCTGTAGTTATATATATATATATATATATATATATATATATATATATGTGTGTGTGTATATATATATATATATGTGTGTGTGTATATATATATATATATATATGTGTGTGTTATATATATATATATATATATATATATGTGTATATATATATATATATATATGTATATGTGTGTGTGTATATATATATATATATATATATATATATATATATATATATATATATATGTACACATATATATTAATATCATGGCCACCTCGGTTTTCATTGTTTCCACACGGACATTTAATCTCTAAATAACCCGATGCATAAAGATGAAGTACGATTAGTAACTAATCATACCCAATGTCTACGCCAAAGTTCGCTTATGCATATAATAACTAACAAATACATGAAATGAACACTTATCAACCTCAATGCCATGCTATTACTTATAAATATATAATATATAATATATAATATATAATATATAATATATAATATATAATATATAATATATAATATATAATATATAATATATAATATATAATATATAATATATATATATATATATATATATATATATATATATATATATATATATATATATATATATATATAATTCATTAACTCATATTGGTAATTATCTTTGTGTCATGTTCACGTTTCTACGAGCTTTTTAGCTCCTTAATTGGTGATACTACCTATCGTAACAATCAGTCAAACAACATAGGTCAATACAACCATACCGTCGCACTACCGTATTAGTCACACAATTAGAGTTAGTCACACCACCGTACACAACAACAATAAATCACAGTACAGACAACACTACCGGTCACACCATATATACAATACTGTTTAATAGTCACAACACAGACTGACATCACAATCTGCTACACAATAGACCTCACCATTGGTCACACCAACATCACAATCTCAACAGCAGTATCACAATCAGTTACAGTGCAGATATTGCAATCAGTCACACCACCACTTACAGTCTTACAGTAGCATCACAAGTTACATCACAATCAGTCACACTACAGTTACACCAAAAACATCACAATTAGTAGGTCCTCGCCTACCTGTACTAAGAAGGCTTCTGATTGATTTAAATAATCTAATCCAACACCTTCCCCTAATCCTAATCAGTAAGGAGCATGGGAATGAATTGATAACCGACAATGTGATTGGTTACTTATAGTCAATCAGAAAACTCGTGTTCGAACCCGGTCTGGGGTCTCAGAAATCTTTTCTGAGTAATTGAGCTTGACACCAAGCTCGGAAACGTACCACATGCATACATGTATTATCATGTTACTTTAACAACATCTCATATGCAAACGCTACCACTTAGACTATGTGCACACGGTAACGTTTCCGAGCGTTTTCGTATTGTTTACTGTTCTCAAGGGAATCGAGAACAATCAGCTCATTACTTGAAACAATACGAAAACGCTTGGAAACGTTACCGTGTGTACATATAGCCTTAGAAGCACATATGACTATAAATTTGCAACCTTAGCTCTCCATCTGAGCCTCAGTGGCTCAATGGTTAGGCATTTGATATACAGGCCTTGTCAATTCAATGATAACTGACAAGGCCGGTATATCAAATGCCTTTTGTAAATTTTTCAGTTCAGTTGCTACGACGTTGCAAAATTCAACATTCAACTTGTCCTTTCCCACTTGGAAATCATACTCATTTACACCAAGGACTACATCAATCCGAATGATCATCATTTCTATTTCACAGAAGTAACACCGCTTGAAGTTCTTCGCATTATTAAGGCACTTAAGGCGTCTAAAAGTCCTGGTATTGACGAAATACCTCCAAGACTTATAAAGGACGGTGCTGAGGAACTTGCAGTTCCTCTGTCAGTGCTGATTAACCAAAGCCTAAATTCAGGAATTTTCCAACATCCGAAAAGAAAGCAAAAGTCCTGCCAGTTTACAAGTCCAACGAAAAATCTAACTTAGCTAATTATCGCCCTGTTTCTGTCACAACGGTTTTTTCCAAGATTATTGAAAAAGTTGTCTACAAACAATTAAGTGAATATCTTGAGACTAACAACATGCTCTTCTCAAATCAATTTGGATTTAGAAACAGATCCACAGTTCATGCTGTTACTCGATTAGTGGATGACATAAGATGCAATATGGATAATGGTCTTCTTACTGGTGTAGTTTTCATGGACTTTCGAAAAGCATTTGACATATACCATAATTATTTTACACACATGTCACACCGTAAAGCCACCCGTGGAAATGGTTCCTTAATTGTTAAAACTTCTGCGTATGAAAACAGAATCGGGTCGAAAAAGTTTTAAACACCAAGGAGCATTAATTTTTAATACTTTACCAGCAGATGTTAGAGATGAGCCATCCTATTTAAAGTTCAGGAACAAAATTAAAACTCTTGATCTTTAATTTTTACCACTCAATTTTTACATTGTATTTTGTGGGGGTTTTTGTTATTTATTTATTTTTATGTATTGATTTTTATCTCAGTTTTTGTAGTCTCCATTTTTAGCAGGATAATTATTATATAACTGATAGCAGTATAAAAATATATGTGTATATATATATATATATATATATATATATATATATATATATATATATATATATTTACCTCGTATACTGAACAAGAAATAACCTGTATAAAGATTGTTGACAATAATAATAAAATAATAACCGGTCATTAGAAGGTTGCAGGTTCCAATAACCAATACAATAACCAGGCGCTTATTGTATTGTTTACTACACCGCCGCGTGTAGCGAACGCGTGGAAAGGTGGGCCTGTGCAGTGCCAACGCAACGAGGAAGCTTCCTCTCCCCGCGCATTCTGTCATAAGAGCCTGGATACGAGGCTGCTATCAAGGCCTCGTCGCTGCGTTTTAGTTGCTCGGCTGCTCCCGGAATTCGGAGTAAACGGTTTGATAGATTTCGCTGGTTGATAGTCATAGTTGGTGAATGGTAGTTCGTCGATACCTTGCCTTACTTTAGGTTCTGACAACTCCTTTAAGTAGACGAACTTTGCCACAAGTGGTACTGCGATTTCCATTTGATTTTTGCTGTTGAGTTTAGTCGTTTGAAACTCCAACTGGAAAGCGCAGTATATCAGTTTTGTTGATTTCTGCTTTGAATTTGTTCCAGAACGAAAGCTACTGTTCATGTGTGCCATTAAACGTAGTAATGACAAGCTTTCACTTGATACTTTTGGGTAGCATTTCCGGTCGATTGAGCTCTCTGGTTAAGTTCTATAATTGTAGTTCGAGTTTTGCGTGTTGGCAAACATGAGTTGTCAGTTCTTCTAATTCACGGCCGATTTGTTAGTTTTCTTTAGTAAAGTTGTCGAATTCGCAATCCACTTCGTCTATCTGTTCTTCCATTTTTAGAGCCCACATTGCCACATCATCTAAGCTTTCGCCCATGTTCAATTTCGCTAGTCAGCTTTAAGCTATTTGCTTCTTCAGCAATACCAATCAGAGTTTCTTTATGGCGCAATATTGTTTGAAAACTGCCCTTTTCTTCTTCGTCTTGTTATAAGTGAATTTCAAAAGTTGCAATATATTTGTCACTTAATTCCTCTATTTTCCTGTCCATCGCTAGCATCCCGTCGGAAGTCAGTGCCACTACGTTGGAAATCAGGCTGCTCATTCCAACACTTCTCAAAGAAATTGTTTAATCACATTGATGTTCTCACAGACATAATTTATAGACATTAGACAAAGACATAATTTGTCTATATAAAACCACTTTACAGATTCCTGTGTAGAAGTCACTTCCGTCAACTTTAACAACGAAAAAGTCCACGAAGATGAAATTTTAGAAAAGGAAGATATATATTCACAAATCTTCTCAGAAATTTCCAAATACCCTAAATATGTAAAATCCCCAATCATGATATAAGCACTTTAACAGGTTGTAACAATGCTGTTCATTCAAGAAGTGGCTACAACCTTGTTAGCATCAAACTGTTAACAAGTTGTTTGCTGTGGCATGTTAACAGGCTGTTGGAACCTTGTTACAAGTTGTCAACAACCTGTTACAGAATTGTTAACAATCTGGGACAGCCATTGCGAACACGTGACGGTGACAGCGTGTTGGAACAGTCTGTAACAACTTGTTTGCAGATCTGTAACAACTTGCACGTTTTTATGTGTGCAGGTAGCAATGGGCTCATAGAAAATGAGTTGTAAAATACAGCACATGTATATTATTTACCATGCATAAATTAAAAAATATATAAAAATAAAATAAAAATAAATAAAAAATTAATAGAAAATAAAAAAAAGTTTTTCAAATCAAAGAAAATGTCTAATACAGTATAGCAAATTCAAGACAATATTAGGTTAACATTGCAAGTTTAACTTGCACAGCCACTATTAACTGTGGCTAGAATATATATTTATAGATATTAGATATCAATGCATTATCAGTGCTTTAGAAAATATCAGTTCTTGTGGGTGTTGTTATACCCAAGGTGATGATCGATCAATGCTAAGCACCATAAAATACAGTATGTAGCATGTAACTCTAATCCTAAACCTAAACCAAATTAGCAAATTTAATAAACAAATACATTTATCAAATACAGCATATGTAGTCTGCAGTTCTAAAACTAGACTGCAGTGGTATATATTTATTGTTCAAACTTCCAATCGTTCGGTGAAGTAGGGTGAGACAGTTTTAAAAAAAACCTGAAACTGAAAACCAAACATGAATTGAAAAAACCCAATAAAACCGATCATCCACTTTGGGCCATCATAATCAACACCTGTGATACACTAATGAGATATACTGCATTATTCAAAGTGGCACCCATATATATTAATGAAAGAAGAATATTCCACAGAAGAAAACCAACTCTGGCATGCTCCCTTTGTTTGATCCAACTTCCAAGTACAGTATCTGATACATTCATCTGAATGGTCTGACAAATGATCTGACAATTAAAGCACTACTTGCATTAAATAGAAAATTTAAGAATATATTATTAAGACATTCTGAATGAGCTTTTCAGTTTTCTGGGGTTTTTTCTCCAGGTTTTCACCATGAAGAAAATCAGCAAAACCAACGTCTAAATAAAAGTAAAACTGATTTTTTCAGATTAACCAAAAAACCACCTCACCCTAACACCGCTGCCAAATGTTTGGGCATGCGTGAATTCACGAGAATAAACATCAAGAGAAGCCGTGGCAACAACAACCAGACAGAGAAGACTAAGTAAGACTCGACTATTCATTTGTGTTTTAAAAAAAGGGTAAAGAAAATTACGAAGGGGTAATTTCAGAATATGTTACAATATTGACAAAGAAGCCATGTACAAATTACCTACCTTATCTTTTTGGTAGTATGCTTATAATTTTAACTTTTGTGTCGGACTCTCAGACCAGTCCAAATATTTCAGTGTTTTCCCGCTCTTTTTTTGAGGACGAGCTCGGAGTCACATGTATGCGCAAGATGTTTGGCAGTGGTGTCCCTCACCCTAAGGTAAAGCACTGTGGTTCCAATCTTAATATGCTGTTTCATGTTTAGATAAAGTTGAAACAAATGTGAAGCATTCGCAAAATTTGAGAAATTTGCAAAATGCCCAGGGGTTAGCCTGAGGGATAGGGGGGATCGGAGGAGACACAATTCAATTTGAACTATTATTATTATTATTATTAATCATTTGAAAAAGAAGGGTGACATCTTTACCAGCATGGGTATTATCAACAATGGCCCTCACAAAATTATATACAATTAATGATAACTAATCTATTTACAGTTTTTAAAACAAGTTACAATTACAACTACAACCACATCGGACAACATGTTTACATTTATTGCACTATTTTTTGAACTATTATGTCAACTTGCTGCAACCTCATTCCCAGGGCCTTTTTGAAATTTGGAGAAGAAGTTCATTGTACTAATGGCATTCCTATTTGCAGGGGCATTAAGGAAGCTTGATAAACTTAGGGGGGCCGACTCCCACGAGGCACCACCATGGTTGGCGCCGAGTGGTAAAATTTTGAAAATTTGGAGTCTCTAGATCGTCGGAAAAGGCATTTTCAGAGTCTCCTCTACCTCTTTCGTTAGGCCCTTTCATTATAATTTGTGAGTCTATTGCTTTCTGTGAGTCAGGATAGATTATTATTATTAATTGGCTGATCAGCGCAATCGAAGTCGCACTTATGTCTCAATCAATTCCAAGCGTGACCACCCCCCCCCCCCCTCCCCCCCCGGGCATTTGACGGGCATTTGACATTTTTGCATTAGAGTATTGCAAATGCCCCACCATGAGGTCAGCATAGCTGTACAAAATCCCCACAGAGGGGTCTTGAAATTGATGCAAATGCCCCACCCATGGGAATTTAAAGAAGCAGATGTTTATATTGTCAGACAGCTGAAGCGGCCGTGACCAACCATATTATTAAACATACATGTAAATATATATTTATAAAATAGAGGTCAAAAACTACTTTCAAACGTCTCAACTAAGTTGTCCAAGCCTTTTCCCTGAAGCCAAGAAGCCACAAACAGCACATCATTCCCCTCAAACACCTGTAAATCCACCATGATTGATTGCAATCACTTGTGCATGGCGTATTTTACGGTTAAAGAACGGTAGATATGCGACATTTTTGGCACTTGTGAGCCAGTGGTATTTTTATGGAAAAAATTTGCCGAAATATATTGTATTTTTATATAAAAAAACTAGAGAAGTGGACGAGCATATATTAGTATGAAACTATGTGGTGCGCCTCTATAAAAGACAGAATTTTTGTAATTGAGTATAGATTTACAGTACTTACTTTCGCCAGGTTACTTTTCAAGAAAACAGGCAAGTCTATACTATTTAGGTACTTCAACAAATTCCCCACCCCGGGGACGACCTGCTGAGGCAAATGCCCAACCCTGGGAACAGGTGAATCATCAAATGTCCATCAAATGCCCAGGGGGGGGCATGGTCACGCTTGGAATTGATTGAGACATTATAATGCAATTTTTTTAAATTCAATTATTTTTGGGGGGGCCGAAAGCTATTCCAGCCCCCCTTTATAAAATATTGGGGGGGGGGGGGGTGGTGCAGCACCCCCCTGCTTCCTACGCCCCTGCCTATTTGTCCCATTGGCAGTGCTATTGAAGCTATTTGATCATAACTGGCACAAAACTATGCATAAATATGTTTCATGAGGAATGTTTAAGAAAAGCAATCAACCAATGAAAGTGCCAAATCCACCAATTTCAAAAAGGCCCTGGGAATGAGGTTGAACTTGCTGTTTATAAAGCATGTGATACGAAAAGAAAAGCAACTATCATCCCATGTTAAAAATGTAAAATCAATACATGCTCTGGAATGAATGCTCAATAATTTACTCAGAAAACAGTCAACAGCTAACTATACTGTATGCAAATATTATTTATTTCATGTCATCCAATGCAATTTTTAACAAATTTTTTTGACTTGATTGATCATCAATTCTTTTAAATCTATTCTTAATACGGGGCCACCGATCACGTGAGTGAAAACGATATATTGAATTTCCAATGAGGGATTTCGATCGAACATAAAATCCACCACTTCAACGCTAAAACCCACGTGTAGTGTCACGTGATGCAAAACGTAAACAAAGTCGAAAAATGCGGACATTCAGCGCGGTGCGTCAATATGGTGGCCACTAAAGGTGGATTTCCATTCAGTGCATTTTATCGTGCGATCGACTCTTTGCGATCGCTTTCTTTTGAATTGTGGGTTGTCAAGCGGAACGCATTTCATTAGCTTTGGTTGAATACACACATTTCAAAAGAAAGCGATCGAGAAAAGTCGATCGCGCGACAAAATGCACCTGGATTTCCATTCAGTGCATTTTGTCGTGCGATCGACTTTTCTCGATCGCTTTCTTTTGAAATGTGTGTATTCAACCAAAGCTAATGAAATGCGTTCCGCTTGACAACCCACAATTCAAAAGAAAGCGATCGCAAAAAGTCGATCGCGCGACAAAATGCACTGAATGGAAATCCAGCTTAAGAGATGCGCTTGGGGAACTTGTAAAAACGATTCTAGATACCCCCATTTAATGGTAAAAAATAAGAATGGCGATCCGGTACACTTTGTTCGATTCCCTGCTCCGAAAAGATTCGTGGATAAGCGACTGCGATGGATTGCGGCTTGTCCTCGAGGCGATTCGTTTGTCTGCTCAAAAGACAGCTATATCTGTAGTTTACACTTCGTCGGAGAGAAAGGACCCACATCAGAAAACCCGGATCCCGTTTCGGCAATAGCCAGCAAAGAACAGGTAAGTTGTCTTTTTCTTCAGTATATCGATTGTACTTTTTCTTAGGTTCCTAAGCACTCGATCATTGTTTTGTATTAGACAAGGCGACTTCAAAAGAAACGCAGACAGCTGGTCCAAACAGATCCCGCGAAGAAGCGAAGACGATTGTCAGTAGAGAAAGAGACTGCCGTTTCTCTTTTAAAATTAGCCGAATCTGTTCACAACGAAGTTCCAAAACCAGTGGAGGAGGAATTATCTAAATTGCAGAAATTTTGGTGGCATTTGGCGAGACTGTAAACCTGGCAAAGCACGACTCAGATTGCAACCTTAAACAGCAAACGACTGAAAATAAAGTACCCTGTACCTCACATTCTCCGTCAAACAGCGAAACCTGTGATAAATTTACGGATCAAGACGATTGTCTAGAGTTGGCCAAAGACAAAACTACACAGGTATGGCCGTGTAGTCTCTACTAATAGGCCATAAATTAATGTCTCTCGACAGTCGACACCACTGAAAAGTGAAATACTAGCTTGTAAACATTATTGCATCCACTAATTATTATAATTAATATGTAAATTGTTTCACATTTTCACGAAACATTAAGAGAAATCTTTTAAGGAAAAATGCTGATGGAGCCTTTGGTATTTTAAAGCAGTGTGGACAGTTTATTTAATGTAATTTTATTTAATATATAATCTCTTTCTGAATAGTCTTATTATAATGTAGTTATATTTTGATCATCAACTTTAAATTAACATCTGCATATTTTTATTTCTTTGGTAGACAACCATCTCTGCAGAAGATATACGTCTTTACTCAAATGCAGAATTGCAAAACACCAGGAATTTACGGCGCTATCTATTTATGAAGTTAGTCGAAGATAAAAAGAAAACATACCACTATACAGGTATTTTACCACTTTATGTTGTCATTAGTAATTTACATGTTAAATAAAGACATTTTGTTTAGCAAGAAAAACAAAAATTAAATAGATTGAATTTAAATCTATGTCACCTGGATGTTTACTACAGGTGTGTCTAAGGGATGTCTGGATTTAATCTACCATACAGTCGAGAAAAAAGCCAAGCACTTAATTATGTGGAAAGGGTTCAAGAGAACAAGGAAAAATGCAAAGAAGTTGAGCGAGAAATACACTAAGGTATGGTAAATTAAAAGTAATGCTGTACTAGTTTGTGATAGTATAATATTCTTTATTGATGATAATAATAATAATATTAATAATTTATTACCTATAAATAATAATAATGTAACATATATATTACTGTCATGGCAATAGAAGCATTCCTAAAATATTGTTGCAATATATTTCTCAAGTTGAACAATTCATTTGATAAGATTTGTTGAAAACCTCCTGTTTTGAATCCTGTTTTTATTATTTTATATATATATATATATATATATATATATATATATATATATATATATATATATATATATATATATATATATATATATATATATATATATATATATATATATATATATATATATATATATATATATATATATATATATATATATATATATATATATATATATACATACATTATTGTAAATATTGTCTTTCCATACTCCATAAATACAATTTGTGAATAGACTCTATGCAGTATTAACAACTCGAGAATGTTTTGTTTAGGTAAAGCAGTTATGTACAAGTTTAACTGTAAGAGAGCAGCCGAATAATCCCTTCCATCTCAGACAGTGTAGCAAACTTTATCAAAAAATCTAACTCCTTCTCCAGAAATAATACCCAGGTAATAAATATCTTGCTTCCATTACCAGTAGATATTCCAAACCAATCACACAACATTACCAATGTTGGACAGTGGTGTAGACGTACCAGTGTAAAAACCAGCTGCTCTCTTACAGTTAAACTTGTACATAACTGCTTTACCTAAACAAAACATTCTCGAGTTGTTAATACTGCATAGAGTCTATTCACAAATTGTATTTATGGAGTATGGAAAGACAATATTTACAATAATGTATGTATGTATATATATATATATATATATATATATATATATATATATATATATATATATATATATATATATATATATATATATATATATATATATATATATATATATATATATATATATATAAAATAATACTAATTAGTTAATGTCTAATTATTACTTATAACATTAATGTCTGTATGGTGACAAATTGTAATAGTTATTATATATTTTTATTATTATTAATGTCGTGGTAATAGAAGCATTCCTAAATATTTTTGTAACTCATTTGCTGTTTGACCAATTCATTTGATGAAAATATTGCTAACTTCCTGATTTGAATTTGATTGGTTTCTAGTTTTTAAACAACCAATAAGAAACAGGATTAGTTGCCAAACACCAATCAAATTCAAAACAGGATTCAAAACAGGAGGTTTTCAACAAATCTTATCAAATGAATTGTTCAACTTGAGAAATATATTGCAACAATATTTTAGGAATGCTTCTATTGCCATGACAGTAATATATATGTTACATTATTATTATTTATAGGTAATAAATTATTAATATTATTATTATTATCATCAATAAAGAATATTATACTATCACAAACTAGTACAGCATTACTTTTAATTTACCATACCTTAGTGTATTTCTCGCTCAACTTCTTTGCATTTTTCCTTGTTCTCTTGAACCCTTTCCACATAATTAAGTGCTTGGCTTTTTTCTCGACTGTATGGTAGATTAAATCCAGACATCCCTTAGACACACCTGTAGTAAACATCCAGGTGACATAGATTTAAATTCAATCTATTTAATTTTTGTTTTTCTTGCTAAACAAAATGTCTTTATTTAACATGTAAATTACTAATGACAACATAAAGTGGTAAAATACCTGTATAGTGGTATGTTTTCTTTTTATCTTCGACTAACTTCATAAATAGATAGCGCCGTAAATTCCTGGTGTTTTGCAATTCTGCATTTGAGTAAAGACGTATATCTTCTGCAGAGATGGTTGTCTACCAAAGAAATAAAAATATGCAGATGTTAATTTAAAGTTGATGATCAAAATATAACTACATTATAATAAGACTATTCAGAAAGAGATTATATATTAAATAAAATTACATTAAATAAACTGTCCACACTGCTTTAAAATACCAAAGGCTCCATCAGCATTTTTCCTTAAAAGATTTCTCTTAATGTTTCGTGAAAATGTGAAACAATTTACATATTAATTATAATAATTAGTGGATGCAATAATGTTTACAAGCTAGTATTTCACTTTTCAGTGGTGTCGACTGTCGAGAGACATTAATTTATGGCCTATTAGTAGAGACTACACGGCCATACCTGTGTAGTTTTGTCTTTGGCCAACTCTAGACAATCGTCTTGATCCGTAAATTTATCACAGGTTTCGCTGTTTGACGGAGAATGTGAGGTACAGGGTACTTTATTTTCAGTCGTTTGCTGTTTAAGGTTGCAATCTGAGTCGTGCTTTGCCAGGTTTACAGTCTCGCCAAATGCCACCAAAATTTCTGCAATTTAGATAATTCCTCCTCCACTGGTTTTGGAACTTCGTTGTGAACAGATTCGGCTAATTTTAAAAGAGAAACGGCAGTCTCTTTCTCTACTGACAATCGTCTTCGCTTCTTCGCGGGATCTGTTTGGACCAGCTGTCTGCGTTTCTTTTGAAGTCGCCTTGTCTAATACAAAACAATGATCGAGTGCTTAGGAACCTAAGAAAAAGTACAATCGATATACTGAAGAAAAAGACAACTTACCTGTTCTTTGCTGGCTATTGCCGAAACGGGATCCGGGTTTTCTGATGTGGGTCCTTTCTCTCCGACGAAGTGTAAACTACAGATATAGCTGTCTTTTGAGCAGACAAACGAATCGCCTCGATGACAAGCCGCAATCCATCGCAGTCGCTTATCCACGAATCTTTTCGGAGCAGGGAATCGAACAAAGTGTACCGGATCGCCATTCTTATTTTTTACCATTAAATGGGGGTATCTAGAATCGTTTTTACAAGTTCCCCAAGCGCATCTCTTAGTGGCCACCATATTGACGCACCGCGCTGAATGTCCGCATTTTTCGACTTTGTTTACGTTTTGCATCACGTGACACTACACGTGGGTTTTAGCGTTGAAGTGGTGGATTACGCGTAAATCGTACGTGTATGCAAAATAGCAGGCAGGGCCTAGCTCCCAATGATTAATTCGGATCCGTCACTATTAGTCGCGGTTTCCAGTTTCCTCAAGACTCTCAATCTTTTATAGTAAACGGTTGCTCGACCAATGTGGGCTGAAAGCCTGAAGTCGTCTCAATTAACTATAAATTTCCAGTCGCTGAAGAAGTCGAAATGGCTCAAATGGGTATATCAGACCTGCCAAGTCTCACAGTTTTGCCGTGAGACTCACGATTTTGACTACAATCTCACGGTCTCACGATTCCGTACTCGATTCTCACGATAAATGAAAATCCTAAAACTACATTCTTCATTGGTATGATTTAGCGACAAAGTAAATATAGACATAGATTGTATAGTCTGTACTTGTAGATGTAGGACAACTGACAAGTAACGTAGTAATTTAGCAGTCACGAAAAATTCATTTCCGCATCCGCCATTTTGACGATGGTATATACCATCGTCAAATAAAACAAAACCCAAAAAACAACAAAAAGTCTTATCTTTTATTAATACTACTGTATTTGTTAAAACTATTACATGGGGAAAAAGCAAAATGAATTGATTTGAACATGAATGTTGTTTTCTCACTATTTTTGCATTTTTCTCACTATTTTTTGGGAGGAAAAAAATTGGATCTCACTGTTTTTGCTTCGGGTAGGTTGGCAGGTCTGGTATATACACAGTATTATCAACATCAACAATATTTACATGGTATTAATGCTTGCTTCTGACATACGTTTACTATAAATAAGCTTACTTACCAGCACATATGGTGACTGGCACCAGGAAGAAAGTAAAAAGATAGGCCATTCATAAAATCTTGTGCAGCGAAACGAAACTATATACGCACCCGATTCGCACCAAATCTCGTACCCAGAGCCTGCGATCCTTTTGGTCAGCGGTAGTATACGGTAATCTCAAAATTATCCCTACGGGTCCCAATCTCGTTCCCAGACCCTTCTCACGCGGGCCGCGCCCGTCGATCGTCCTCTTGCCAAAATTTAGCTTCCGTAGCATGCCTGAGATTACGAAGCGTTCTTCAATGAAATATTTACATTTTATACTGTCTTAGATTTATTTGTTTTGGCGTCGAAAAACGTTGATTTATTTAGTGCTGCATTGCAATATGCACTGCGACTCTGCGAGAAACAAATAGAGATGGATTACGCACCAAAGAAAAGCAGTTCGAAGCCTTGAAGACGATTGTTGTCGAACGAAAAGACACCCTGTGTGTTCTTCCCACTGGTTATGGTAAATGGCTTATTTACCAGCGAATAAACTTGTCAAGAACTAAACAGCCTTTTAAACAGCAAGTAATCGACGGCTTTTGAATGGTTCCAAGAGAGAAAGCGGTGAGTACTGAGTAGCAAACTTGTCCTAGCCGAAGTGGCACGGCGGGTAATACGCATATAATTATCATGTCATTTGTGGAACAAGATGACTAGTAATTTCAGAACTACCATCGTTGAAATACATTGTGTACGTATGTTGTTATATGTTGAATGAGCTTTCATTTGATATAGAGTTCAAGATTCTGCGTTTTATGAAACTTGTTATACTGTCCAAAATGTGCGAACCACTGTTCCAAATAATATTTCATTAACAAATATACAGGAAATCGACGCGATGAACCAAAACAACAGACGTTTCCATTTTTAAAATATTTTCCGTTTAACTAGAAGCTTGAAATTTCTACCCCAAATAGAATTTTTCAATAGCTTCTGTATGATATATATCTCAATGTTGTGCGTTAAATATTTCAAAAGAAATCTAAAGTTCTGTAACACTTGTGAGAAGTCAATTTCCTGTTAATTTGTAATATTATTTCAAACAGTGGTTCGCACATTTTGGACATTTTAACAAGTTTAATAAAACGCAGAATTTTGAACGATACATCAAATGAAAGCTCATTCAACACGCAACAACATACGTACACCATATACTTCAACGATATGTAGTTCTGAAATTACTAGCCATCTTGTTCCACAACTGACAAGATACCGCACCTCGGGCAACACGCCACTTCAGTACTCACCACTTTCCCTTTCGAAACCAGCATAAGCCACCAAATACTTGCGTTCAACTGCTGTTTGGTTCCAGAGGTTTGGTTCTTGACAAGTTTCAGTCGCCAGATAAAATTTGAAACCCTTCAAGGCTTTCGAAAGACAAAACTAGCCACTGTCAACATGAGAAAATCCAGCGAAAGTCTCCCAAGTAAAGAACCAATGAAATGTCGATTTGAAACGGATTATCCCAGAGCTTTCGGTCGACGGGCGCGGCCCGCGTGAGAAGGGTCTGGGAACGAGATTGTATGGGTCCCAAGTTACGCCCAGGCTTCAACGCAAACCTACAAAATGCGCAATATATATTTTAGCGCAGAGGAGCGGCAGTTTTACGCAGCAGAAAAGCCTAGAAATGGCAAGAATTACACCAAAACATTGTCTTGATAAACTCAGGACCTTACAAAGTTACTAAATAACAAGAAAAAAGCCGAAGGAAAACCAAAACGGACCAAATAAAAACACATGAAAGCACAAAATGAAAAAAGCACCACGTAAGCCGCGATATCGAACTCAGATTCAACTCTTCACGGACCGCGCTGATACTAGGCTCTCCATCACGCCCTTCACAACATAATACGCCAAACTGGACGTTTTATAGCGGCAGATTAGCTAAACGAGACGACGTAATTTTCATTTCTATATCGATATGTCTTTCCTTCCACTTTTCCCTTGTCCTTCTAGCATTAAGCAGCGTATACTAAGAGTGATCATGAATAAATCAATAAAATAAAATAAAATAAAATAAAATAAAATAAAATAAAATAAAATAAAATAAAATAAAATAAAATAAAATAAAATAAAATAAACAATTAAAATACATACGTACATAATGTACAGTACATTTACGGCTACCAGCCGATCATATACTGCAGTATACTACAGTGAACCAGCCGATCATATTGTAGTATACTTATACGGCTACCAGCCGATAATACTGTAGTATACTGCAGTACATTACGGCTACCAGCCGATAATACTGTAGTATACTGCAGTATATGATCGGCTGGTAGCCGTAAATGTACTGTAGTATAATACAGTATGTACGTATGTATTTTAATTGTTTATTTTATTTTATTTTATTTTATTTTTTTTTTAATTTTATTTTATTTTATTGATTTATTCACTCTTAGTATACTGCTTAATGCTAGAAGGTCAAGGGAAAAGTGGAAGGAAAGACATATCGATATAGAAATGAAAATTACGTCGTCTCGTTTAGCTAATCTGCCGCTATAAAACGTCCAGTTTGGCGTATTATGTTGTGAAGGGCGTGATGGAGAGCCTAGTGGTAGCGCAGTCAGTGAAGAGTTGAACCTGAGTTCGATATCGCGGCTTACGTGGTGCTTTTTTCATTTTGTGCCTTCATGTGTTTTTATTTAGTCCGTTTTGGTTTTCCTTCGGCTTTTTTCTTATTATTTAGTAACTTTGTAAGGTCCTGAGTTTATCAAGACAATGTTTTGGTGTAATTCTTGCCATTTCTAGGCTTTTCTGCTGCGTAGAACTGCCGCTCCTCTGCGCTAAAATATATATTGCGCATTTTGTAGGTTTGCGTTGAAGCCTGGGCGTAACTTGAGGGACCCATAGGGATAATTTTGAGATTACCGTATACTACCGTACAATCCGGCTGGTAGCCGAGCAATCGGCGACATTTTTGACGGGTGGTAGCCGTGGACAAGTGTGCGAATCGGGTGTGATATACGAGAAATCTTCAGAACTCTGGCTAGACCATAAGTAGCCCAAAAATCCGCGTAGACAAAACTCGTCCCATTCCCCTTCTAGCTGTCGCACGCCGCAAGGCCTCTTGCATTGTATTATATAGAAATACATTATATAGAAATTACATATTTCTATAATACAATGCAAGAGGCCTTGCGGCGTGCGACAGCTAGAAGGGGAATGGGACGAGTTTTGTCTACGCGGATTTTTGGGCTACTTATGGCTAGACTTGCTCCAAGTCCGCCTCTGGTCCGCCGCTAGTTCTTGCGGGCGAACGGAAAGGCGGGAGAGCGGGAGGAAAGAGGCGGACTTGTTTCGCTTGTAGGTTTTTGAATCTAATTAAATATTCTGGTGGGAAATCGCTGAAATGTACATCGCCCTGTTTTGACGTGTTTCGGGTTGTCGTATATGCAATGGAAAGTGGTTCTACCCCTACTAAAACGTTTTAAAGAGTCTGTTCAACTCCAACTTCCAAAGATAGCACTTGCATAGCAATTTAGCTTGAATATAATTACTTCCCGAATTACGTCACCAGTCGAAAAATTTACCGGTGAATTTTGGCGCGCTGCAGGTTGGAAAAGAAAGATCAAAAATGTCGAAAGGTCAAAAATGTTTGAAAAGGACTTTAATTTGAGAAAGTCTAAACTCTAGCCTGCAAGAGTTCTCCAGCTGCTACCGGAAACGAGTAAGTTCGTAGTTTTCGTTTGCGAAATCGATAGCATCACAGTTAATGATAAGTAGCATGCGCAAGCGACGTACCCGCGTTTCTGACGCACGTTCTTAACGTCAGTACAAGTCAGTACCCACGGCCACGATTACGCCTAGCTTATACGCTAAGGCTACTTTTACACTACTTTTACCGTACTAATTCGAGACCGATCTCGAATTGTTCTATTTCGCCGTGTCACAGTTATTAACTGCGGTCGTGTAAACAGGTGGAACCGTACTAATTCGAGAACGGTTCCGAATTTGTCTTCCGTGTAAACAGGCGGAACCGTACTTTCCGAATGTATCGAGCTAGCGTCCAGAGGCAAAGCACAGAATAATAATAAGGTCCGAAGCATTTTGTTTAGGGACGCTCGATGTGAGGCAGTTATGTTCGCAGGACACATGCATCGCCATCCATCACCAAGGCAAAATGGATCCGGAATAAGTAAACCTTTCAAGTAGTCCTTTCATTCATTCATTCATTCATTCATTCATTCATTCATTCATTCATTCATTCATTCATTCACTCACTCACTCACTCACTCACTCACTCATTCATTCATTCATTCATTCATTCATTCATTCATTCATTCATTCATTCATTCATTCATTCATTCATTCATTCATTCATTCATTCATTCATTCATTCATTCATTCATTCATTCATTCATTCATTATTAAGCCCTCGGGGGACAATGAAGGCTTCGGGTCCGTAAAACTCGATGTTTCCCTCGGCGCCAGTCAACAAGTGTATAATGTGCATGAGTTTTGAAACCCGGTAAAGGTCGCGCAAACTGAATTCATAATTAAGAAATCAGAAATATTAACGGCACAAACAAAGAACCGTTTATTACCCACCCACATTTCTTAATTATATAGATTCAACATGAGACAGACGCAGGTCAACGTTGAACGTAAAGACAAAGACATATTCTGATTATAATAGACGATTTATAGAAGTTATTTCATAAATTCGTGTCTGGTGTTAGTCTTACCGTATCACATCGTGATTTTCATTGCTGTCTGTGTTTGTAACCCCTAATATATATATATATATATATATATATATATATATATATATATATATATATAGAAGTAGGTAGGTTAAATACATATGAAAAAAGTGCTCAATACCGAAGTAGAGCGAAATAGTAAAATAGGCACACTTAGGTTACTTCATTTAAAACTTTAATCACGACAAATTTGTTTCGTATGACAAGCGGAGCTTGCCACACTCATCAGGTGATTATCGCGTCTGATGTTAATGCCTAGGAAACTTTATGCTATATACAGTTGTGCGATGACGCAATATGAAATAAGTTAGGGGTTAAGTTACATGGTTGGATAATAAATATTTGTTTCTATGTCTACACGTCGATATCAGTTCGTTTCTACTGTTCAGTGAGCTCAGTTCAGGATGGCAAATTATCATAAATTTTTCATGCAAACATAAATTACATCTCTTGGTCTTGTTAGAATACGGCCTACATTGTTTAATTACTTTCCATGCAATTGAATATTGTATCTTAGAGTCTTTTAACGTCCAGATATATTTGCTAAGTGCAGTGCTGTTTTTGTGTTTCTGATTTCTGAATGAGGAAGTGTGATTGCGGTATCTTGTTTTGAAAGTGCCCTCCGTGAGACCCACGTATGTGTTTACTTCTGCGTTGTCTTCTCTCGTAACTGTTGCTTGGTATACAACAGCTTCCGTTAAGCATTTTCCTGATAGTGGGCAAGTTTCTTTTTTACGGCAGTTGCAATCTTGGGTATTTGTCACGGGGTTTCGTTCGGCTTCTTTAGTCAGTACGGATTTATTGTGTGATGAGATGACGCTTGAGATGTTAGGCATGCAGCTGTAACTTAATTTCATCGTGTTCCGGTTGAATATTTTGTTCAAAGGGTTGTTTTTCGGAAAACATTCGTCTACTGCCTCGAGAAATTTTTTACCGACATTTGTGGCAACGTTAACGCTGTACGGAGGATTAAACCACAAAATATTTCTGCTTCTTGCTCGCTTACATTGTCGTCGCTGTGGGTTGTAATTGAGCTGGAAATCATAGCCACTTTTTTTGAGAGCTTCCTGGTATGGGGGAATGGCTGCGTCAAATGACTGCTTGTCAGAAGATATGTTAGTTAGCCTTCTGTTGATGGCCTCAGGTATGCTACGGAGGATTGATGGCGGGTGGTTGCTGTGGCGGTTGACGTATTGGGGAATGTTTCCGGGTTTTGTGAAGGGCTTGTAGGTTCCCGATCTTAGGTCTAGCGTGATGTCCAGGTAGTCGACACATTTTTTGTTTGCTTCTATGGTGAGTTTAAGATTGTGGTCGTTGAAGATTTTACAAATGTGTTTCTTTATGCTTTCTATCTCTTTTGGCGTTTTGTTAAGAGCGGCTAACCCGTCATCTCTGTATAGCCCTATGTTGCTCTTGCATTCAGGTGTTAGCTTTGATAATAGGTAGGAGCCCACTAATTGGCACGTTTCCGCACCGTCAAAACTGCCCATGGTGACATCAAAAAGCGAGTTGGACGATTTCTTACACCACGGCATGTTTTCGTTAAAGAGCAAGGATTTCTTTGCTTGGATGATGGTCGCTTTTTCCTCGTCTGTGATTTCATCGTACTGCGCGGCAAATGATAGGGCTTGTTTCAGTAATTCCTCAGATATCGATGGGTAAAAGTCGACAATATCGAAGGCTATGAAAAAAAACAAACTTGCCCACTATCAGGAAAATGCTTAACGGAAGCTGTTGTATACCAAGCAACAGTTACGAGAGAAGACAACGCAGAAGTAAACACATACGTGGGTCTCACGGAGGGCACTTTCAAAACAAGATACCGCAATCACACTTCCTCATTCAGAAATCAGAAACACAAAAACAGCACTGCACTTAGCAAATATATCTGGACGTTAAAAGACTCTAAGATACAATATTCAATTGCATGGAAAGTAATTAAACAATGTAGGCCGTATTCTAACAAGACCAAGAGATGTAATTTATGTTTGCATGAAAAATTTATGATAATTTGCCATCCTGAACTGAGCTCACTGAACAGTAGAAACGAACTGATATCGACGTGTAGACATAGAAACAAATACTTATTATCCAACCATGTAACTTAACCCCTAACTTATTTTCATATTGCGTCATCGCACAACTGTATATAGCATAAAGTTTCCTAGGCATTAACATCAGACGCGATAATCACCTGATGAGTGTGGCAAGCTCCGCTTGTCATACGAAACAAATTTGTCGTGATTAAAGTTTTAAATGAAGTAACCTAAGTGTGCCTATTTTACTATATATATATATATATATATATATATATATATATATATATATATATATATATATATATATATATATTGCAGTTTGAGCGCTCTGACATGGTTTTGATGTCCCACATTTTGTGTGGCATCAAGGGTGACTGTAAATAGCAGTTATCTTCATCCTGCTCATCAGCACTACACTGATGAGGCCCAAAAGGCCGAAACGGTACCGTCTGTTATATACCAAAGACTTTCGTTTGCCAATAATGAAATCTTACTGGTCAAATCATGGTCACGTGTTGTTCAACAAACTCAATGTTTCTTTCTGCCGAGGGAAACATTGCACTGTTTCCCTCTGACGTCAACAATGAAGAGGGAAACAGTGCAATGTTTCCCTCTGACGTCGCTTTAATCATGCGTTGTTCACGTGAATACACGATTATTGCATCAGATCAAGAACTTTGGACTCTTCGGGCATTTTGAAAACAAGAGCTTGTTTCGAGCTTGTTTGGTACGAAATAGTCCATTTTCTGAAAGAAAGAATTTCTATACATATCTTCAAAGGTCTGAAAAACACTTGGAGAAATTTAAAGCTGTTCTTAGTGTTGAGTCTGGTGTATTTGTTTAGTTGAATGACTTGAATTGAAATTACGAAGACAAAGTCAAAGTGTTTTGGTAAGTCTTTTCGCCGTTTGCAAGTTTCAAGGCAGTTTTGTATTTTGTATTTTAAAAGTCTTTGGTATATAACAAAACGCTTGTTGACTTTTGCCTCGAGAAACATCGAGTTTTACGGTCCCTCGGGCTTCAATGTCACCCTCGGGCTAAAGCTCTCGGGTGACATTGAAGCCTTCGGGTCCGTAAAACTCGATGTTTCCCTCGGCGCCAGTCAACAAGTGTATATTATGATTCAAATCATCTAGTCTCTATTTTAAATTTAAATTTCAGGGAAACTTCGTGTCCATGCATGCTTTCTAGAAATTCTATAGACCTAATTATAGTATATATAGTCTAGTCTCTATTTTAAATTTAAATTTCAGGGAAACTTCGTGTCCATGCATGCTTTCTAGAAATTCTATAGACTTAATTATAGTATATATAGAACTTGTTGCGCGCGCCCCTGTATACTGTCTTGTTTTGTGTTTTTAAAAAGAAATCATTAAATTTAGATAGGAATTCAGTAATAATTATACGGCACGCGTCAGTTACGCATGGCTTAGGTTTATATACGCGCAATCAAAATGTGACCCCTATAGTTTCACCCATTTGTCTCAACAGAGTCAATGGGCTTAAGAGGTAAAGTCACATTACCATTACTGCTTGAAGCTGAGAAATTGTTAAGCTCGTTCTCCACCGACACGCATAGTTGTTCCGTTATTTCTTCGCATTCAGAAGTGATTGGGAAGTGAACAATTTCTGGTTTTTGTTGGCAGTTCATAAAAGGAATGACAAATACAGAGATGTCGTCCATAGATGCAGGATCAGTGAATTTTAGTTCACTGACGTCATTTAAATTATTCTCATTCTTGGCTATTCTCCATCCACGTACGGTGTTGCGGCCTCGAGCAGCCATAACCAGGTTCTGGGCAGCTACGCAATATCTACATAACAAAAACAGAAAAAACAAAACCATGAGTAATAGAAGGTTCACGAGAACGAGTACTTGATGTGATACCAAAACACAGAAAATATGTTCAAAAAAATCGTTTTTTAGTATTCACCATATATTATTAGAGCAAAACTATCAATTTTTTTAAACCTTGAGTATTTCTGTTTTCATACTTTCATTTGTTTTTGAAAAAGTAATTATAATTACCTCCACCAGGAAGTTATGTTTTTACCTCTGTTTGTTTGTTTGTTTGTTTGTTTGTTTGTTTGTTTGTTTGCTTGCTTGCTTGCTTGCTTGCTTGCTTGCTTGCTTGCTTGCTTGCTTGCTTGCTTGCTTGCTTGCTTGCTTGCTTGCTTGCTTGCTTGCTTGCTTGCTTGCTTGCTTGCTTGCTTGCTTGCTTGCTTGCTTGCTTGCTTGCTTGCTTGCTTGCTTGCTTGCTTGCTTGCTTGCTTGCTTGCTTGCTTGCTTGCTTGCTTGCTTGTTTGTTTGTTTGTTTGTTTGTTTGTTTGTTTGTTTGTTTGTTTGTTTGTTTGTTTGTTTGTTTGTTTGTTTGTTTGTTTGTTTGTTTGTTTGTTTGTTTGTTTGTTTGTTTGTTTATTTATTTATTTGTCTGTCTGTTACCAGGATATATAAAAAAATATTGCCCATTTTTTATGTAACTTTGCGGAAGGGTTTGCCATAGACCATGCAAGGACCAACCCAAATGAAAATGGATGAAAGCTATAAAAATCGTAAACTTCTTCATTGAAAAACTGAGTAAAAAATGCTTAATTGCGCTCGTTAGGTTATATTATGCAAACCTTGAACTAAATACAAGAATGACTCGACACTTCCATTGTTTATAGAATCTGTTGGCCAAGAACCTATTTTTTGTTAAATAACGACAGATATCATCTGTATCATTAGTTACTTCGAACTGTCGAAGTCGGTAAAAAAGTTAAAATTAGTTAACTAGCTTAGTTCTTCTAGTAATATATACGATCAGGGGCGCCGGACCGACACTAAAAGGGGGGGCAAAATTTTTTGGGGGATCCGGGGGCATATTCCCCCGGGAAATTTTGAAATCTAGGGTCTCTGAAATGCCATTTCCTGCATTTTATATAAGACATTTACAGAATTCTAAAGGTCCAAAAACGTCATAAAATACTCAAAAGACGACACTTTTCCGGACATTGAATATCTGCATTCGAATTTCTTTATTATATCTTTATTCAAAGTCGTGGATTAGCTAGGGTTAGGATTTTTAACTTTATTACTGGCCTTGTTAAAATGTGGGGCCCCCAAACATATTCTGCCCCCCCCCCCCCCCCCCCCCCCAAAAAAAGTGGGGGGCCCAGGCCCCGCTTCCGACGCCTCTGTATACGATTAAATTAAACTACCTTCTTTCTTCGTCCACGCTACATTGAGTAAACGTGTCTTGAACTACCGTACATGCCTATGAATTGAACAAAACCAGATACACTGCATGAGTGGTTTAAAGTTATGATAGTAAGTAACTATAATAGTCAGAATATAACAACATTAAACTTCTGTACCAATACTGGAAAGCAACAAAACCATTTCCTTCACATCACCTTTTCATTAGTTACCCTTTCCCACAATCCGTCAGTAGCCATAATTAATACATCATTTCCTGTTAGTGTTTCTGAAGACAGGTCATATATTTTTACCTTAAAAATTATAGAAAATTTGATTAGTTGGACCATGGATAGCAAAAGACAGGACATATAAAGAACTGATTATTACAAGTAGCGTTTCAAGCTCGCTGATTTGTTGAAATTGCAGTGCGCTGACGAGTAGCCGCTGAGCGACTGGCTTTATATTCTGGGTGTCGCTTTTTTGTGGCACCCGTAAGCCACGAACACAGTGCCCTGAAGTGCTAGAAGTCAGTCAGCTTTATAATTTCGCTTGTGAGTTTATGCAGAATTGATAACCACAGCTAGACAAACGTCATGGGCTCTGGCATTGTCGCATTGAGAATGGAAGCAATGTTTTTGACGCGAGAGATTTTGACGGGTTTTTGTGGCGATCTCCGTGAAGCGAAGCGTTCCGTAGCTAGATCGTCAGGCAGCTTTATACTACGGTGCCCTGACAAGCCAGTCACTGCTCTGACGTTAGGTAGCTTGCCTTTATATTCTGGGTATTTGACGGAATCGTACGCTAGACCGTGGAGGATGTCAGCCACGGACACAGAAAAGCGACATTTTTGGCGCCAACAGGGCACCGCTCTTGGTTTGAGTAGAAATCTGTGACGACTGAAGATTTTCATCGTGTTTTTCTCATGTGTTTTTCTCACATCTCAATAAGATCACTTTATTCATGCAGGTCACCTTAATCAGGTCACGTTAATCATGCAGGTCACTTTAATTAGGTCACGTTAATCATACAGGTCACTTTAATCAGGTCACGTTAATCATACAGGTCAGTTTAATCAGGTCACGTTAATCATACAGGTCAGTTTAATTAGGTCACGTTAATCATACAGGTCAGTTTAATCAGGTCACGTTATTCATGCAGGTCACTTTAATCACGTCACGTTATTCATGCAGGTCACGTTATTTATGCAGGTCACTTTAATCAAGTCACGTTAATCATGCAGGTCACTTCAGTCAGGTCACGTTCTTTAGTCAGGTCACGTTAATCATGCAGGTCACTTTAATCAGGTCGCGTTAATCATGCAGGTCACTTTAATCAGGTCACGTTAATCATGCAGGTCACTTTAATCAGGTCAGGTTAATCATGCAGGTCACTTTAATCAGGTCGCGTTAATCATGCAGGTCACTTTAATCAAGTCACGTTATTCATGCAGGTCACGTTAATCATGCAGGTCACTTTAGTCAGGTCACGTTAATCATGCAGGTCACTTTAGTCAGGTCACGTTAATCATGCAGGTCACTTTAGTCAGGTCACGTTATTCATGCAGGTCACGTTAATCATGCAGGTCACTTTAGTAAGGTCACGTTATTCATGCAGGTCACGTTAATCATGCAGGTCACTTTAGTCAGGTCACGTTAATCATGCAGGTCACTTTAGTCAGGTCACTTTAGTCAGGTCACGTTATTCATGCAGGTCACGTTAATCATGCAGGTCACTTTAGTCAGGTCACGTTAATCATGCAGGTCACTTTAGTCAGGTCACGTTATTCATGCAGGTCACGTTAATCATGCAGGTCACTTTAGTCAGGTCACGTTATTCATGCAGGTCACGTTAATCATGCAGGTCACTTTAGTCAGGTCACTTTAGTCAGGTCACGTTATTCATGCAGGTCACGTTAATCATGCAGGTCACTTTAGTCAGGTCACGTTAATCATGCAGGTCACTTTAGTCAGGTCACGTTATTCATGCAGATCACTTTAGTCAGGTCACGTTATTCATGCAGGTCACTTTAGTCAGGTCACGTTATTCATGCAGGTCACTTTAATCAGGTCAGGTTAATCATGCTGGTCACTTTAATCAGGTCGCGTTAATCATGCAGGTCACTTTAATCAAGTCACGTTATTCGTGCAGGTCACCTTAATCAGGTTACCCCAATAAGGTCATCTCAATCCTTTCAACTTAATCATGCAGGTCACCGATGTGATTGCATCTAAGGATGGACACCGTTGATGAAAAACATTACCTCCGCCAACGTCAAACTTCAACGTTTTCCAGGAGCACTCGACAGGTTTCTATTTAGCTCAACCAATCAGGTAACCAACCAGTCTTAAGGTGATTGGTTGAGCTAAAAGAAACCTGTCAAATGTTCCTGGGAAAAGTTAAAGTTTGACGTTGGCGTAGGCAATGTTTGGGTTTTTTTATCAACGGTGTCCATCCTTAGATACAATCGACGGTATTAATGACAACAAATTTAATAAGTAATTTCGTTTACCTCTGGTTCGGGAGTTAAGAAAGGTTTTATTGGTATACCAGTGTACGAGGCCTTCAAATCAAAATCACCAAATCCTCTTGTTGTACCAATCGTTTCAAGCAGACGAGCCTAAAACACAAACACTATAAATATTGCATAACCAATCTTGAAAGGTAAATGCACGTTGTAATAAAGATGATTTTTGGAAAAAAACATATTTGACGACATATTTTGAAAAACGCCGCAGAAAGACTGGGAGGGTCCTTTTGAGTCATCAGTTTTAGTAACGACCAAAAAAGTCTGGGTTTGAAAATCAAATCAGTAGCGAAAACATAACCTGTGTGCAGACTCTACTGTCTATACTCAATGAAACGAAATGTGAGCCATTAGTAAACTAATCACTGAGCTTATTTTATGGAAACCAGAAAAATAAATAAATAAATAAAAATGACAAAAATAGAACAAAAGTCCGTGTGATAGCAATAACAGCTGCCAAAAGACTGAGGTGGAATTTATTAATAGTCAGATGATTATATAAATGGTTCTTGTTAGTTTAATTAAAATAATTACACGAAGTAGTAAGTAACGGTATCTGTGCGTTTGTTACTACAGATGGCACACATTTTGATTGGCTAACAAGAGGTCCGTCCCAGAGGCTACAACTGGAAACGTATAGCCAATGTTTTTTGTTCACGTTTGTGCATTTTCACGTTTGCTGAACACATTGTATTTTTGGTATGAAGCAATCAGCCAATAGCAGCGTTACCGTATAAATATTAATAAACGTACAACAAAATATTTGTGCACTTTCAATTTAATTCTAGGGACTATGAGCAGTACGAACCCCTTCAAAAAATACGGGTTGGCCCGTATCGAGAAATGTTCGCCCTTTATTGCACAGACCTCGGCCTGTGACATCGCGGTTCATAACGGTCAAAACTTCGAACTAACTTTTCTACGTATACGGACTTAATTCCAGTTTGGTAAATAACATGTAGTTTATACCGTACCGACTTTCCAGAACCATGTATCATTTGTGTTTTATAAACATCTTCTTCGGTTATTATTTTTAATGCCCTAAATAAAAAGAGTTAAGAAATGTTATCCAAAAATAAAGAGAAGTTTAAGGTAAATAGTGTAAATAGACATTCCCTACCCCTATGGAGTAGAGAATATCTATTTGGGCGTAGTCAATCCTAATATGGGTCTGCAAACTCAGCGAAAGTCTTTGTTCTATCCTTTTCTTCATGCAAACTTGTGTACAGTGAAGACAAATGTATACATTTGTCTTATTTGATATAATGAAGCAATCATCATTATGTCATGAGACACGCACATTTCATTGTTCTAACAGACGCTTTAAAGCTTTATTCAACTGATTAGTATACATATACAGTATCACACACTTTTGAATGGAAAGAATGTGATAAGTAGGGATGTGCCGGATCCGGATACCGGTATCCGGCAAAATACGAACATCCGGCACTATCCGGTATCCGGTAAAATATGCTACATATTTACCAGATAGTGCCGAGACTTCTAGTATAAATATGAACCCGAAAACACGTTCCCCTTTTCTTTTTTTGTGCGATAAGAAATTGTGAAACACAGTACAATTGTAAAAAACAATTGCTGGAAGTAAAAGGTTTTCGTGATGTTACTGCTGCCGTGTATGCGACGCTTATGGAACTTCAGACAGAAATCTATTACGGCTTGCTTGGAGGTAAATATACACAGAAAACCGCTGAAAATTCACTCTGAATTTTCAGCGGTTTTCCGTATTCCTCATTGTTACCCTCTAGCGCATCCATTCCCCGGCCCAATATAATAAAATATATTACAATTTGATTTGCCATGTATGGGATTTTTTCAGTGAAGACCCCTCTGAAAAGATCTATGCAATATGTACGAAAGAGCGCATAAAGCGAGGAGTATCTCTTGAATCGTGTTCATCCACACCATTACACAACCACTTACGGAGTAAACATGCTAATGAGCTAGGCAAAGCGCGGAAGAGTAATGAAACTGAGAGTAACGAAAGTGGCAGTAGTCTTCGATCAATGGAGGTTACTTTGGATATGTACTGTGCAGAAGAAGTAATCCCATTGAGAGGAGATGGCTCTGACCCCGTTCAATATTGGCAAACTAAGAAAGTGTTATAGCCTAAGCTCGCTGAAATTGCTGCCAAATACTCGAGTGTTCCACCAGGCTCAGTGTATTCGGAGAGGCTGTTTTCAAGTGCTGGTCTCATTGACACTCCAAACAGATCAAGACTAACTGGTGAACACTTGGAACACCTTACACAACTTAAAGTTAATCCTAAAATATGGCCTTGGTAATAATCAAAGAGACTGTTATACTGTAGTTTATACCCAGTGGACAATGGACATGTTAACCAAGTGACATTGTGTTTTTTTTTCTACTACAAATAAATGGTTTTTCAGATTTTATGGTAATTGGGAAAAAGTAGTAAAGTATTGTCTAAGTTCCACCATGAATATCCGGTCTCCGGTTATTATCCGGTATCCGGTTTCTTTGAATCCCTGACCGGTATCCGGTAGGCTACTATCCGGTACCATCTGGTATCTGGCAAAGCAGTATCCGGCACATCCCTAGTGATAAGCACTTATCACACTATTTGTCGCATACTAACGAGTATTTGATTTCTAACTCTAAGTTTCTTTCTCGGTAAATTAAATAAAAATAATGATTTCATTGCAGGTGCCAGACGAGTCATGTGGTAAGACGGTTGATCAACGTTGACTCGTGTGTGATACAGAATTTAACATCGCTCGTGAAGCTTAATGGGGCCACGAGTTTTAACCATCTTATCTCATGACTCAGCTTCTGCTATGAAATATTAAAGAAATACCAAATGGTTTTCCGTGTTTGGATACTCTGATCCAAACACGCGGGAAATTGCGAGACTGGAGAAAAGCGTAACAAAACACAAGCGAGTGTTTTTAGCTTTTCGAAAGTCGAGCAATTTCCCGCGTGTTTGGATAAGAGTCTCCAAACACGGAAAAAAACATTTTGTATTTCTTTTATAAAATAATCACAAGTGAATATGATAAACTGTCCGACATTTTCAAAAAATCGTTTTGGCGGGAATTTTCCGTGTTTGGATACTCTGATCCAAACACGGCAATTGACCAATCAGGGCTCGCGTAGTATACATGTTATTTTATAATCTTTTTTCTTTAATTTACAGAAATTATTTACACATAAATTATTATTTCAAGAGTTAGGGGGCGATTACATGGACCGGGCTAGCCCGGTTAACCGGGACGAGTTTACGAAACGATTACATAGAGCGGGCTAGCCCGGTAAGCTGGGATGATTTCAGGCCGAAATTCGCAATTATCAAGTAAATAAGGGCAAAGTTGCGTTAGTTTTACTTCTGTTTTACACCAATCCGTCTATTATTTATTTTGTAAGCCCATCGTTAATAAAAAGATTGTTAAAGTCTTAGATAACCCAGGAAAGCGTCTTCACGAAAACTAATTAATTTATCAAATCTTCGCGTTGATCACGAAACACACAAACAACGCTGATGTTCTATTTCAGTTCCTTTCAGCACTATTTATTCACACAGTCAAGCAAACGAACGCGTATCGAAGCGACTTCAACAGTTTTTCAGCCCGGTTTGCTGGGATGACAACGATTACATGGACATGTAATCGCCCCCTTAGAAATCAAAAGTATGCGATAAACAGTGTGATAACTCATAAGTGGTTATCAAACTCTCCATTTAAATAATAACATGTACATATCATACCATCCATACTAATCAGTTGAATAAAGGTCGTCTGTTAGATTAAGGGACTGGGGGGCTACTCACCTTACTTGCAGCCAGTGGCTGAATTGCGAAGGACGTAGATCAACGGCCATGCAATCAACGTGGCCGTGTCGTGGCCATATTAAAGGCGATTCAAGCAGCCGCCATACGACACAGTTCAGACCACAGATCACAGTTAAAATGTAGGTGTTGATTTTACGTTGGGAGGAAAACCGGAGTACCCGGAGAAAAACCCTCGAAGCACAGGAGAGATCAACTACAACTCGGTCGGCACTAGATCATGGTCGAGATACGGACAAATATGCGCCTGCTAGCTTTCAGTACAGCGGAGAACCTGCGCGTCATTCACAACAATAACACTCAAGTCTTGTCGTGATTGAAAGAACGAACATTAAATATGTTAATTTTACAAGTATATATTGGAATTATACTTTTGAATTTTGGGAGATATGCTCAGTGATATTTTACAGAGGATTTCGCATAACTTTTGCCGAATGTGATCCAAAGTTCGTTCGTTATTTCCGAAGTTGGCGACGAACTTCGCAAATTCATTATGTGCGAGATTGCGAAGTTCGTTGTTCACGGCATCATTTCATAGTTCCCTGTTGGACGTATAGAGTACATATTCGAATAACAACGGATCTTAATACTTTCGGTAGACAAAACCTACAGGGGCGGATCGAAAATTTTGACCATTGCTAGTAAGGTGTGGTCCACTTTTTTAGGAAAATTTTGAAAATTAGGACCTCTAAAAACACATTTCCCGCATTTTGAGAGTGATTTGAAGTTACTCCAGAAGGATTCTTTTTTCAATTTTAAAGACATTTCAACTTTCCAAGGGTCTCTGGGTAGGCTTAGAAAAATTATAATGACCCAAAAATATTAGCTCTATTAAACTCAACAACGGACTCACAGTAAGTGAATAACGATCAGCTGGTAACTGCAAGTACTGTATATATTTTTTGGAAATTTTATATATAACATACTTGTATGGAAGCAATACTATAAATTATCATTAATCAAATAATCGCGCAAATAATCGCGCAGCGCCCCTTAAGTGATTGAACAATACGAATTTCATTAACGTGGCCAGGCACTACTAAATATTATAATATTTGAACTGAATATGTTAATTTTAAAGATGTTGGTGCGCAAAAATACTTGCCAAAAGACTGAATAAATTAATCTGGAAATTCTGACAGTTGCTTGAGCAACGATAGTAACCCTCTGGATCCGCCTATGACTTATAATGCTGGATTCAGCGATCATTTCGATATAAAATTTATTTAAATCGGGCAAACAGAAACTAAAAATAAAATAAAACACAATCCAAAGACGAACATCTTGAAAACCCAAGATATGGATTAAGAGAAGACAAAGATGAAACGGTTATACTTCGACTTTATTACAAAGTCATCATCAGACCAAGTGACTAAAATTAAATATATACGTTGATGATGACTTTGTAATAAAGTCGAAATATAACCGTTTCATCTTTGTCTTGTCTTAATCCATATCTTGGGTTTTCAAGATGTTCGTCTTCGGATTGATTCGGAGATAACATTGATTAACCCTCACAAAATAGCTTTGGGTTCAACTGCTCAACAGTGTTATTTAATTATTAATAGGCAAAAATGAATAAAAGTTTGTGCACAGTGAGTACCGTTTCAACATAAAATCACAGTTCATCTGATTATAGGTTCTTTGAAGTTTACCGGCTTTCCAGACCATTTAATTTGGGCAAGTCATCATGCCCCTACATGCTGCACCATAAATTGCTTATTGTACCCCAAGCACTATCCAGACTTATCCCTCTATCAAAGTACGCCTGCCTACTTACCATCCTGACATATTCCTGTCCCTACAAAGAATTTTCTGTCCCATATGTTTCCGTCGTGGTTTCTGCTGATATTCCAAACGAGTGAATTCATTTCCTAAAAGTGATGGCTTCATAGCAGCCTGTTTAATAAAAATACAAACTTTAATAACAAAATAAGTATTAATTCTTTGAACGTTTTCATGGCGATAAAGTAATATAAATAAGTTTTGTGGAAACACCACATAAAATATTTCTTTGCTAAGCTTTCGGCCTGTTGACTCAGGCCTTCATCAGAGCAATGACAACAAGTTGTCGGCTCACGTCATTTATAAACTAAGCAACTGATCAATTAAATCACGTAAGAATACAATGGCGTATCACGTTAATTTTATTAATTAGAAAACAAAATCAAGAATGTTCTCCGAATAGGGCACGCCACGTGCTATTTCTCAGGAGGGACAGCCATTAAATAGCACGTGGCGTGCCCTATTCGGAGAACATTCTTGATTTTGTTTTCTAATTAATAAAATTAACGTGATACGCCATTGTATTCTTACGTGATTTAATTGATCAGTTGCTTAGTTTATAAATGACGTGAGCCAACAACTTGTTGTCATTGCTCTGATGAAGACCTGAGTCAACAGGCCGAAAGCTTAGCAAAGAAATATTTTACGTGGTGTTTCCACAAAACTTATTTATAAAATAAGTATTTATGCGAATAACAATTCTGTCCACTACAAACTTATCTTACCAAGACTTGAAGTCTGTTGCGATCAGTTTCAGGAGTGTGATCATACGACATAGGTATCGGTTGCCAATTTTTACAAATAATAGCTCTAAATAAATAAAAACAAAAAAAACAAACATGACTTTGGAGGTATTAATCAACCATCGCAATTACAATGATCTCGAGAACAAATGACAATAACTATCACAGCTGCGCAATCACCGTCCACAAACGGAAACCAGCATAAAACCACGTCAGTTATAACCATGTCTATGCACATGGCTCACGCATATAACCTTTACAAACCCCACCACTTATACCACTCCCACTCCCACCATCATCAACACCCTCACCAACCCCACTACCCCCACTACCCCACACCATCCTCACCACCATCAACACCCCCACAACCCTCACCACCCCCATCATCCCCACCACCCTCAATACCCCCACCACCCTCAACAACCCCACCACCCTCAACAACCCCACCACCCTCAACACCCCCACCACTCTCAATAACCCCACCATTCCAGCCACCCCCACCACCATCACCATCAAAATCCCCACCACCCTCAAACCCCCTTACCAGCCTCAAAACCCCCACCGCCCTCAAACCCCCCACCAGCCTCAAAACACCCAACACCCTCAAACCCCCCTACCAGCCTCAAAACCCCCAACACCAACACCCTCAAACCCCCCACCAGCCTCAAAACTCCAACCACCCTCATCACATCCAGTTAGAGGTGAGCCGATTACAAAAGTTGCCGATTACTGCAGCCAATAATCAAATGTGTAGTATCGCTGTACATTTTTACGAGTTGTCCCATATTTTGACGAGCCCGCACCAAAACATCTTATAAAAGATTTATTATACAACTGCTCTGATCAACAATTTTTATGGAAAAAGAAAACTCTGAAAAGATCAGAGAAGTAGCGTGACTTGCACCAGGACAAAATAATAAGCATATATGAAGTAGTCTCCCGTGATAAATTTGATTGGCTAACAAATAACTAACTATCCAAATATCGCTGTGTATTTGTACTCACTTTTAGCGTTATTTGGACAGTTTTTAATGCAGTTGTATCATAAATGACAATATATTAGTATGTTGCCAGATACAGTCCTCACACAGTTTTGCGATAGTTTATGGGATTAGCAAAGGCAAACAATCAAAAACTATAGTTGCTTTCAAAGAACAGAAAATATAGTTAGTAAAATGGCCTTTTTAAAATTAATTTGGTTTTATTTGTCCGACTTTTGTCGTTTTATAAATCGGCATTCGCTACGCTATTATTAGTAAAAATTGCAAGAAAAACTGACAAGTCTTCGAAAAAATCAGCCCTTTTTAACGTAGTTCCTCAGTAATTCTTCCAGAAATGAAATGTTGCTGAAATTCTCCAGTTTTTAAGTTTATATGTTTATAGTAGAAAAAGTTGGGGTTACCGAACTCGTTTAGAAAATACAGCTGCCAGTAAATCATGATGTTTTCCCAATTTGTAGCTAACTTTTGGTTAACTTTTGATTCCGTCAAATTATCTTGAAAAATCCTTCTTAAAAGCACTTAGTTTATACCGACTGGAAAAATATTTGATATTTTCGATGCACTTATATATGAACTATTTAGTGGCAACAAATAATGGAAGAAAATTTGACGAAAATAACAACTGACAAACATTTTTGCGATATAAGAATGTCCACATTCTTTCTTGTTACATGTTTTTTTTGAAGCCGCAAGAACGAGAAACGTACGATATTTCAATTTCTCGAAATTATTTCTTCTCTATTCTTCCAAATATGCTGTAGAGCTGGTGAAGGAAATAAATAATTGAAAAACGTGGGTGTCACCGAGTGTCTTCGTGGACTGTAAAAGCTTGAACATGGAGCGTTTCCCTATCATTTCATCTATACCGTAAACTGCGGATTATAAGCCCCCCCCCCCCCCCCCCCGTTTATAAGCCCCTCCGTTTATAAGCCCACCTACTTATAAACAAAAATTATATTCCAGTTATAAGCCCCCCGGATATAAGCCCCCCATTTATTGTGAAATTTAAGTGTTTGATTAATTAAAGACCAGTAAATGGGAAAACGTACATTGACAATGCCGTATGTTACGCCCTGTTTACACGGCCAAAATTTAAGCGGGATCCGAGGCACATCTGACTTTAAGCGGGCTTAAAATGTCCGTGTAAACAGATCGGCGTAAATTAATCGCGATTAGTTTGCACCACCTCAAGGAGGTGGATTAAACTGAGCACGATCAGTTAATCGCGCTTAACCTGGCCGTGTAAACGCAACGGGATTGAGAAACGCTTGCTATTAATACGGTGTTATTAATACGATAAAATGCATTTTTTTGCCCTGCTGTAGAAGCTTCCATCTCGCTATTCTTTGTTCCTTTCTTTCTTTCTTTCTTTCTTTCTTTCTTTCTTTCTTTCTTTCTTTCTTTCTTTCTTTCTTTCTTTCTTTCTTTCTTTCTTTCTTTCTTTCTTTCTTTCTTTCTTTCTTTCTTTCTTTCTTTCTTTCTTTCTTTCTTTCTTTCTTTCTTTCTTTCTTTCTTTCTTTCTTTCTTCCTTTTAGCTATTACTCTTTCTCGTGTACCGATGTCTTCCGTTGTTCTTTGACGCACGCTTAACTTAAGCGTGCTTAAATTTTGGCCGTGTAAACACGGCTTTAGTTCCAACTTATTTCTTAGTAGTTCATTCCCAAACGGTTTTTTAATACCGCTTATAAGCCCCCCCGAATATAAGTCCCCCCCGTGTATAAGCCCAACAAAACCCCTTACGAAATTGTATAAGCCCAGGGCTTATAATCCGCAGTTTACAGTATACGAAACCACGCAACAACTTTTTAATTTTTTTCAATATTAGTATCTTCTTGTGGCTGATTTAACCTCCTTAGTGACATTTTTATGTGTTTTCGTCACTAACACTTACATACATCTTGAATTACACGTATTATATTAGTATTGCAGAATTATGCGCAGAAAAGCTGAGCAGTGCAAAACTGAGGAATTACCTTAAATCGGTTTTTTTTGTCGCATCTGGCAATGTATAGTTTATGTAATATTTAAAACACGAGCAGGAGTGAGCGTTTTAGATCCGATAAAACACGTTCTGCGAGTGTTTTGAGTGACTTTAAAAACGATCACCATTTGGTAAATTCGTTGACGTAGTAATTTTGAGAAATAACGCTGTCTAAGGCGAGAAAATCAAAGCTAAAATTTATGTAAATCAGGAGAATGTTTTATCACAAATAAAACCACGATACGGTTATGATTTTTCTTTGCGCTTTCCTCATGAATTATTAATGAGTTTTTAAATCACATTTCAAACCCGGGTGAGGGTGCTAATCTCGACACGCGTGGAGTTCACTTACACGTGAAATTACACGCAAGTGGGAGAGAAATTCTGCGAGATGTTTATATATATGTCAACAAATCCGCAACTTTCGCAGTTCGGATAGCAGGGTACTGGTAACTGTTACGACGAAGACCCGTGGCCAAAGCCTGTAAAGAATTCTGCTCAGGTGTATTCTACTTAACTCGAGGGAGAACGATGAAGAAATCAGTTTGAAACAAACGGCTTTTTTTTTATCTTGAAGAGAACTGAATGATGCCTGGTCACGGAAAAAGTAAGAAACCGAAGGAGAAAAACAATCTGAGTTCTGAAAAGAGTATAGACTGAATTGGCAGTGTTTGTGGTGATAAAAGCAGAAGAAAGTTTAACGGTAGGAGATTCATATTTACCAGTTTAGCTGAGTCTTGAAAAAGAAAATCATGCAATATAAATAATATTCTTGTCTACAGTTGTCTTTGGACGCTAGGTCGTGGCATTGTGTCTTTTCTTGGCCACTATTATCTATTTTGAATGAAAATTTGTTATTTGGTTCATCTCGTTGTTTCTTTTTTAATATTGACTTTGTATGCTCTTTCAGTGTGTCAATCAATACGTGACTACAGATGAACATTGCCAATGAATTTTCTTTGATGTTATACTGGTTTGTTTCTCTCTTTCTATTCAAAAATTTTCAGGCTGTTAAATTATTACATACTAAAATTATAATAGACTAAATATAAAAATATAAAAATATAAAAACTATAATAGACTTTGGGCGAGGGGTTGTTGCGATCATGTATTTCTAGTTAATAATTCATGAGGAAAACACAAAAGAAAATCATGACCGTGTCGTGTCTTTATGTGTGATAAAGATACCTCCTGATTTACATAAACTTTAGCTTTGATTTTCTCGGCTTATAGACAAGGTTATTTTTCAAACTTACTACGGCAATGAACTTTCCAAGTGGTTCGCTTTTGAAGCCGTTCAATAAACTCGCAGTTCGTGTTTTATCAGATATAAAAACACTCGGCTTAGCCTCGTGTCCTTATATCTGATAAAACACTCCTGCTCGTTTATTAAAAGTACGTAATATTTCATTTTGGGCGAAGAAAAAATTCTCTTATATGTTTGCTTTTTGCTAAAAAAAAGTTGTTTTTAAAAGAGTAAACCAATCCGGCTCACCTGGGAGTCTTTAATTATTTTGTTTAATGATGGATTTCCATTCAGTTTTTGTCTCACGAGGTTTGGGTTAAAAGGGATGACTCAAAGGGACCCGTCCTTTCGCGGCTTCAGTTCTCCAAAATATGTCGTCAAATATGTTTTTCCAAAAAGCTAGGCGGTAAACCAGATTTCTGACTAGGGTTATGATTTTTGTTGTGGTTAGGGTAAACTGATCGAGAAAACTGCTAAAATCTTAAGACTTGCTGAAGCTTGACGACAAGTTTTGGGGGAAATGGAAACAAATTTGACGACACATTTTACAAAAGCCGCGAAAAAACTATATAGACGGGTCCATTTGAGTCTTCCTTTTTAATCTTTTCAACCTCGACCGTCTCACGAGCCCTCAGCCGGAACGGATTCAGGACAAAAAAATAATCGCGCAAAACGTCGATGGTACGACAAAAAGCACTGAATGGAACCTTACCTAGAGTCTCCAGCATTTGCGACAAACAATTTATTTCTTATAAACAATGCGACAACTGCTGTACATCCACCACTAATCTTATGAAAGCGTTTATCCCTTTCAATACGATGGTCCTATGAAATATAATAATACAGTTAGCAAGCTACCTCTCACCACTGCGGTCCAAAGTTAATAAGCCCCGGTCTGATGGGGTTGGTACTTGGGGGGGGGGGGGGGGGGGGGGGGTGTGACTGACCGTACGCGTCTAGGAGTAACCCTTTGCTCGAGCTTCAGTTTCTTGTTTATATTATACACTTGATTCTGTCTCGTCTTGTTACACCTCTGATCGCCCGCAAGATTCGCATTTCCGCCACTTCCAGTTTCCTCACATGTTCTTCTTTCACAGCCCACGTCTCTGAACCATATAATTCCACTGGCTGGATCATCGTCTTATAGACTTGTGCCTTTAGTCTCCTCGGCATCCTTCGGTCGTAAATAATTCCACTCACATTCTTCCAATCAATCAATCAATCAATCAATCAATCAATCAATCAATCAATCAATCAATCAATCAATCAATCAATCAATCAACCAGTCAGTCAGACCAGTCAGTCAATCAATCAATCAATCAATCAATCAATCAATCAATCAATCAATCAATCAATCAATCAATTATCCAATCAATTAGTTAGAAAATTCTCCGTTCATAATAATAATAAGTAAAGAGCCTGGGCTAACCATCTAAAGATTTATAGTTGCATATCAAAGGCGCTCCTGGCAGCGACCATACGACACATGTCATACATGTCAGACCGCGGGGCACAGCTAAGATTTATGTGTTGATTTATTAATGTCTCATCCCTCGGGAAACAGTTAGTTTTGTTTTCCCTCGAGTCTCGATGTTTCCCGAGGGAAACAGTTAGTTTTGTTTTCCCGAGAGTATTGACATCGAGACTCGAGGGAAAACAAAACTAACTGTTTCCCGAGGGATGAGACATTAAGTGTTTTACATCCAGTGAAACTCTAGCTATATAACAAAATAGCTAGAGTTGTTGCAGTTGGTTTCTCTCGAGTTTTTCGCCGGGTTCTCCGGTTTTTCTCCCTTCGTAAAATCAACACATAAATCTTAGCTGTGCCCCGCGGTCTGACATGTATGACTTGTGTCGTATGGTGGCTGCCAGGAGCGCCTTTGATATGCAACTATAAATCTTTAGATGGTTAGCCCCAGGTTCTTTACTTATTATTATTATGAAGGGAGAATTTCCAGGGGAGACCAAGTTCTATCTAATTGATTGGATGATTGATTGATTGATTGATTGATTGACTGACTGATCTGACTGGTTGATTGATTGATTGATTGATTGATTGATTGATTGATTGATTGATTGATTGATTGATTGATTGATTGATTGATTGATTGATTGGAAGAATGTGAGTGGAATTATTTACGACCGAAGGATGGCGAGGAGACTAAAGGCACAAGTCTATAAGACGATGATCCAGCCAGTGGAATTATATGGTTCTGGGCTGTGAAAGAAGAACATGTGAGGAAACTGGAAGTGGCGGAAATGCGAATCTTGCGGGCGATCAGAGGTGTAACAAGACGAGACAGAATGAGAAATGAGGACGTACACTGTAAGAAGTGATGTGGGCGTAACCGAGCTGAGAGAGAAGATGCGAGAGAGCCGACTGAGATGGTTTGGCCACGTTAAAAGAAGGGGAGATGATGAGTTTGTCCGATGGGCATCTGAGCACACGGAAACAGGAAGACGGAAACGAGGGAGACCACGAAAGAGATGGATGGACTGCGTTAGGGATGACGGAAAAGTGGTTGATCTGAAGATGGTTGATAACAGACAGTTGTGGAGAGCGGTAACGGACCCCCCGACCCCCCTTGAGGGGAAAACGGGTTGATGATGATCATTGATTGACTGATTGACTGATTGATTGATTGATTGATTGATTGATTGATTGATTGATTGATTGATTGATTGATTGATTGACTGACTGACTGATCAGAACATGTATTCAGGAAAATAAACATCACGAAATAGTGTTTTTCAGAAGGTTATTGAGAAAATATAACAGTGCCTCGTGTATTGAATACGTTGAAAACGACGTGATCGCGATCGGTCAAAATCACAATTTTTCTCAACTTAAACTTTAATATGTCATCTCAATCAGGTGGAAATGCTAAATATTCTCTATAACAGTAAGACTGATAATAATTATACCATTTCTAAAAACGACTGTTCCAAGACTCCTGAAATTAACGTGTCAAAGGTTATAGTCCGCACAACTGCTTCTTGTAATAACGGTTGTTTGCCATAATCTTCCTCGTCACAAACAACAATATCTTGGATTTCATGAAGTTTTTCATGGATAATATCCGAAAGTTGATTGACAGTTGCTAGAGAAGCACCAGCTCCGGCATGACCATCAAAAATACCGAAACACCAATATGGAAGTTTTGTCTAAAAATTAAAAACAATAAAAAATGTCATGTCAAGAAAGTCTGGCAACCTTGTACCCAGAGTCTTTACCCCCACCCCACACACCCACCCCCACACCCCTAGTAAGTTTGGAATGCAGTACTTTTCTGCAGCAAGTTACATTGCATGACAACCAATTTAAATTGCCATAAAAACAAGTGGGTTCAAAGAACGCTTGGCTGTGACATCCTAGAATTCTATAGGACATATTTATTCAGAATTCCCAACCAATTTGTATTTGCTAGCTGGAAATAACAAAACGTGAACGATAAGCAAAGATTAAACTTTTGCAATTAAAAACAACGATTCCTGGTCTGACGTCATACAACCCTTTTAACCTGAGCTCCCAAGTTGGCCACGACGACTAGAATTATCGCCAGATAATTAATACTTTTAAAATCAAAACGATATTACTGATTCAGTTCATTTGTATTAAATTTAATCATCTTGTACATTTCATTGAAACAAATAAACGTAAGGCCGTTCTACCGTACAGTCATTTACATAAAAAATGAAAGCCATTTTCCGTTCTTTTAAGTGTTCTTCAAATACAAATACAGTACACAAAAAAGCACTAAGGTGACTCTTCATGTCATATGCACATTAGTAGTGATACCCCCCCATCCAGACCACAAAGGGATGCCGCCTCATTAAATATTCAACTTATTATTTATTCATTTTATAGCGTCGCGTTACGTCACTAAGTTCTAACCCTAGTCCCGGCACCCCCGTACCCCCGCTTTTAGCCAACCCTCCGGGATTTTTACTACGTCATTCATTCTCATGCTCCTTCAGAACCCCCTAGCCCTAACTTTCCCGCGATTTATTCAATCTCATGCTCCTTTGCGACCCTCTAACCCTAATCTCATTACGTCATTATGGCTCATGCTCCTATAGGACCTCCTAACCCTAACTTCCCCCTAACCCTAGCTGTCACTCAACCCCCGGTTTTCACTACGTCATACCGACTTATTATTTATTCATTCTCAGACTCCTTTGGGACGTAGTAACCCTAACTTCCCCCTAACCTTAGATGTTACTTAACCCCCGTCGTAACCGATTGGTCTCCGACTGATTTCCGAAGTTACGTAAAAGGCACGGAACTTATCTCTTTATAACTAATAGAAACCAACTTTCATTTAAACCCTTAACCCTACTTATAGTCAACAGTTGTGGGACACGTATACGTACAGAGCATGCGTACAGTAAACTTTAACAAAATGGACGTTCTTTACAAGGAACTAGAGAGAAATTGATAGAGGCACTTTATATTTTTTATCTGAAACCTTGTCTCGATGAGTATAGAGAGTTTTGAGCAGCCTAAGTGTCTGAATTGGCAGAGCTCGTATAGACTTAAATCAATAGCATATGATGAATATTATATTAGGTTTAGAGCCTAAACATTCAATCATCCTAGAATCATTGCTAGCTAAACCCTTCGTTTGTAAGTGAAGAAATCGTAAGAAGATAGAATGAGGAGTCAATTCTAAAAGCCATAAGAACGTTTTTAAGTGTCGATATATAAACGAAATATTATTTGGCTGCGGGACGGCTGAGTATCGACTTGAATTAATAGCAACATGAATATTATATTAGTTAGAACTTAAACGGCCAAACAGCTCTTTACCCATTTACTTGGAGATATGTGCCGAATTGTCGCTTATTTGGCTTTAGTTTATAAGTAAACGATGCCTTGAATGAAGAAATCGTTCGGCAAACTGTTCGAAAGACATTGAATCATTTTCTTCAGAGGGGTTTGCCAGAATATAAACCGAGAAACCGTTCGGCAAGCTGTTCGAAAGACATTGAATCATTTTCTTCAGAGGGGTTTGCCAGAATATAAACTGTCAAGGGTTAAACGGCTGACTCGGCTATTTTATTAACGTCGTCAAGCATCTTGTTAATGTTGCTACGGCTGATATTTGCGTATTTATGCTCAGTGCACGTGCAGGAGACAAAAGAGAAAACTCATTAAAGTTACTAATGACCAAAACATAACCGGATTTGCATATAAGTAGAATATTTAATTCATTTTAGGGGTGATCATGAGTTTTTTGGGAATAATAAGGGGCCTGAAGAGGTATTAATATATGGGCAAGTTTAGGCGAAAAAGTTAGTCTTAGGACTATAGTCTTAGTTTTAGGACTATATAGTCTTAGTCTTAGGACTATATAGTCTTAGTCTTAGCACTATATAGTCTTAGTATTAGGACTATAGTCTTAGTCTTAGGAATATATAGTCTTAGTCTTAGGACTATATAGTCTTAGTTTTAGGACTATAGTCTTAGTCTTACGGACTATAGTCTTAGTCTTTGTCTTAGTCTTAGGACTGTCTTAGGACTATAGTCTTAGTCTTAGGACTATATAGTCTTTGGACTATATAGTCTTAGTCTTTTAATCACCGCAGGGGTAATCCCCAAACACCCCCGGGGTACCCCCAAACACCCCTGGGGTAACCCCCAAACACCCCCGGGATACCCCAATCACCCCGGGGTAACCCCCAAACACCCCCGGGGTACCCCCAAACACCCCTGGGGTAACCCCCAAACACCCCGGGGTACCCCCAACACCCCGGGGGGTAACCCCAAACACCCCGGGTACCCCCAATCACCCCTGGGGTAACCCCCAAACACCCCCGGGGTACCCCCAATCACCCCTGGGGTAACCCCCAAACACCCCCGGGGTACCCCCAAACACCCCCTGGGGTAACCCCCAAACACCCCCGGGGTACCCCCAAACACCCCGGGGTACCCCCAATCACCCCTGGGGTAACCCCCAAACACCCCGAGGATACCCCAATCACCCCTGGGGTAACCCCAACACCCCGGATACCCCACACCCCTGGGGTACCCCCAACACCCCGGTACCCCAAACACCCCCCAACACCCGGGTAACCCCCAAACACCCCGAGGTACCCCCAAACACCCCGGGTACCCCCAATCACCCCTGGGGTAACCCCCAAACACCCCCGGGATACCCCAATCACCCCTGGGGTATCCCCCAAACACCCCCGGGGTGCCCCCAAAACACCCCCGGGGTACCCACAATCACCCCTGGGGTAACCCCCAAACACCCCCGGGGTACCCCCAATCACCACAGGGGTAACCCCAAACACCCCCGGGATACCCCAATCACCCCAGGGGTAACACCAAACACCCCCTGGGGTACCCTCCTCCTCCTCTTCCCCCTCTTTCTTCTCCTCCTCCTCCTCCTCTAAGTCCTAAGACTTAGGACTATAGTCTTAGGACTATAGTCTTAGGACTTAGGACTATATAGTCTTAGGACTTAGAGGAGGAGGAGGAGAAGAAAGAGGGGGAAGAGGAGGAGGAGGGTACCCCAGGGGGTGTTTGGTGTTACCCCTGGGGTGATTGGGGTATCCCGGGGGTGTTTGGGGTTACCCCTGTGGTGATTGGGGGTACCCCGGGGGTGTTTGGGGGTTACCCCAGGGGTGATTGTGGGTACCCCGGGGGTGTTTTGGGGGCACCCCGGGGGTGTTTGGGGGATACCCCAGGGGTGATTGGGGTATCCCGGGGGTGTTTGGGGGTTACCCCAGGGGTGATTGGGGGTACCCCGGGGGTGTTTTGGGGGTACCTCGGGGGTGTTTGGGGGTTACCCCAGGGGTGATTGGGGGTACCCCGGGGGTGTTTGGGGGGTACCCCGGGGGTGTTTGGGGGTTACCCCAGGGGTGATTGGGGTATCCCGGGGGTGTTTGGGGGTTACCCCAGGGGTGATTGGGGGTACCTCGGGGGTGTTTGGGGGTTACCCCAGGGGTGATTGGGGGTACCCCGGGGGTGTTTGGGGGGTACCCCGGGGGTGTTTGGGGGTTTGGGGGTTTGGGGTACCCCGGGGGTGTTTGGGGGTTACCCCAGGGGTGATTGGGGGTACCCCGGGGGTGTTTGGGGGTTACCCCAGGGGTGATTGGGGGTACCCCGGGGGTGTTTTGGGGGTTACCCCAGGGGTGTTTGGGGGTACCCCGGGGGTGTTTGGGGGTTACCCCAGGGGTGATTGGGGGTACCCCGGGGGTGTTTTGGGGGTTACCCCAGGGGTGTTTGGGGGTACCCCGGGGGTGTTTGGGGGTTACCCCCGGGGGTGATTGGGGGCTACCCCATGGGGTGTCCCGGGGGTGTTTGGAGGTTACCCCAGGGGTGATTGGGGTACCCCGGGGGTGTTTGGGGATTACCCCTGCGGTGATTAAAAGACTAAGACTATATAGTCCAAAGACTATATAGTCCTAAGACTAAGACTATAGTCCTAAGACAGTCCTAAGACTAAGACAAAGACTAAGACTATAGTCCGTAAGACTAAGACTATAGTCCTAAAACTAAGACTATATAGTCCTAAGACTAAGACTATATATTCCTAAGACTAAGACTATAGTCCTAATACTAAGACTATATAGTGCTAAGACTAAGACTATATAGTCCTAAGACTAAGACTATATAGTCCTAAAACTAAGACTATAGTCCTAAGACTAACTTTTTCGCCTAAACTTGCCCATATATTAATACCTCTTCAGGCCCCTTATTATTCCCAAAAAACTCATGATCACCCCTAAAATGAATTAAATATTCTACTTATATGCAAATCCGGTTATGTTTTGGTCATTAGTAACTTTAATGAGTTTTCTCTTTTGTCTCCTGCACGTGCACTGAGCATAAATACGCAAATATCAGCCGTAGCAACATTAACAAGATGCTTGACGACGTTAATAAAATAGCCGAGTCAGCCGTTTAACCCTTGACAGTTTATATTCTGGCAAACCCCTCTGAAGAAAATGATTCAATGTCTTTCGAACAGCTTGCCGAACGGTTTCTCGGTTTATATTCTGGCAAACCCCTCTGAAGAAAATGATTCAATGTCTTTCGAACAGTTTGCCGAACGATTTCTTCATTCAAGGCATCGTTTACTTATAAACTAAAGCCAAATAAGCGACAATTCGGCACATATCTCCAAGTAAATGGGTAAAGAGCTGTTTGGCCGTTTAAGTTCTAACTAATATAATATTCATGTTGCTATTAATTCAAGTCGATACTCAGCCGTCCCGCAGCCAAATAATATTTCGTTTATATATCGACACTTAAAAACGTTCTTATGGCTTTTAGAATTGACTCCTCATTCTATCTTCTTACGATTTCTTCACTTACAAACGAAGGGTTTAGCTAGCAATGATTCTAGGATGATTGAATGTTTAGGCTCTAAACCTAATATAATATTCATCATATGCTATTGATTTAAGTCTATACGAGCTCTGCCAATTCAGACACTTAGGCTGCTCAAAACTCTCTATACTCATCGAGACAAGGTTTCAGATAAAAAAATATAAAGTGCCTCTATCAATTTCTCTCTAGTTCCTTGTAAAGAACGTCCATTTTGTTAAAGTTTACTGTACGCATGCTCTGTACGTATACGTGTCCCACAACTGTTGACTATAAGTAGGGTTAAGGGTTTAAATGAAAGTTGGTTTCTATTAGTTATAAAGAGATAAGTTCCGTGCCTTTTACGTAACTTCGGAAATCAGTCGGAGACCAATCGGGAATGACAGGGGGTTAAGTAACATCTAAGGTTAGGGGGGAAGTTAGGGTTACTACGTCCCAAAGGAGTCTGAGAATGAATAAATAATAAGTCGGTATGACGTAGTGAAAACCGGGGGGTTGAGTGACAGCTAGGGTTAGGGGGGAAGTTAGGGTTAGGAGGTCCTATAGGAGCATGAGCCATAATGACGTAATGAGATTAGGGTTAGAGGGTCGCAAAGGAGCATGAGATTGAATAAATCGCGGGAAAGTTAGGGCTAGGGGGTTCTGAAGGAGCATGAGAATGAATGACGTAGTAAAAATCCCGGAGGGTTGGCTAAAAGCGGGGGTACGGGGGTGCCGGGACTAGGGTTAGAACTTAGTGACGTAACGCGACGCTATAAAATGAATAAATAATAAGTTGAATATTTAATGAGGCGGCATCCCTTTGTGGTCTGGATGGGGGGGTATCACTACTCACATTAACCCTTTGTCTCCTAGATATTTTCCCTTGGCAAGTAAAATCGACCGGCGTTAGATCGAGTAAAATAACAGGAGGGCCGGTATGGGCTCGTCTCAGTGCGGCACAAAGTGTTAATATCCTGTACATAAATTATATACATACAATTGTTTCCTCTCCTTTCTTCTTGTCAATCGTAATCACATTTAAACAATACGTTTCAGCAAATGCTTGATCTTCATTTATTAAATATGATTTTCCTGCATTAATTGTTCTAAAACAAAATATGGAAATATTTAGTGAAAAACCACCAACATGCAGGTATACGTATACTGACCATACAGTAAAATTAATCATATAATTATATTTTACTATTTGTTGCAAAATGACATTTTGAGGCAGTGTCACCAGGACTGCTCCAGAAAGGTGCTTAGTATTACATCATAGGGTGTGGCCAAACTGTCATGAGCCTTTCCACTAAAAATTCCTGGCGGTGCTACTATCTATGTTCATGCAGATACGTACTGTAGTGATGTTTCAGTTGATTACCCACAGTATATTAAATTCAAGTGGGTATGTGGTAAATCAGAAGATATAATTATAACTAACTGTAAAATAGCAGTATTACTAAATGACTATACGCAGGACAAAAATTCTAGGAAAGTCTCAATGGGAGCTATGTAACAGAATATTGACAACGTTTCAGTGAATCTCTATTCTTGTCAAGTGGTGTACTAAGTGAATGGAAACAGTCAGAATCTGTTTTTGACAAACCCCTTGTAACACCTTTATAATAAGCGGACATTCCTAATAGATACTCTGTATTAGATAACCACCCAGCTAGCTAAACTATATGTTGTCATATAGTCAATACATTCTTATTTGTGACTTTCATTAGGTAATTGTTAATAGGTAAGACCTATAACCAGAATACCAGGCAGCAAAAACCATTGTATAAAATTAATAGTTGGGTTTTTCATTTATGACAACCCCTTCATAATTCGTATTATTACAAAAATTTTAAAGACTTTCTCATTTACTCTGACAAAAGCTACAAAATATTGAACTTGTCAAGAAACGCATTGCAGCATGCATGGTTGGATTGTCATCACAAACAATATACCACTACCAGCTATAATGTACTGTACCGAATGGCACAAGATTCTCAACCTTACATTCCTTTATAAAATCTGATACCAATATAAGGACGCCCTACGACGTTTCGTTTACGGATAAAAATAAAAAGTGTTTTGCAATGTTAAAAGACTTCATTTGAAAAAAACTTCAACTCCAAACTACAATGTGTCACTGGATTTGAGCTCGATAGTAAAATTCGATTGCATAATTTGAAAACCTAAAACTAGTCATTGAAGTGAAAACATGCAAATGAACTTCCATATATCGTTATTTAAACTGAATACTTCATAATTGTGTACTTTGAACTTGCAAATAATAATTCGAAACGACGTAACGTAGAGTAACCTGCACGTTTATCGGAATATCGCAAAAGAATATGAGAATACAGGCTTTGCATGCATGGTTGATCAGGCGGTCCACAAATTTACATGAATTAAGTGCCTAAAAGTATATTTGACTTCGAACAAACATAGAAAGTCAAGCTGAAATAAAGTTATTCATTTAAATACTTATTCGACACATTCATTTCGTTTTCGCACAACTGCACACGTTTGGGGGAAAAGTTATTCAATATTATGCAATCATTTTTGCCTGGAGCACTCGTGTATTTATCGTTAGAAATGCCTTGGTGAATATTACCATAATCAGCATAGTCAAGGACGTAAGGGCACAAAACACGGATGAAAGCCATCGAATACAAGGATATAAAAACATACTGTTAAAACACCTTCACAGACAGTATATTAGTATTTATGATACCTTCAATCTCGTACCCAGAGCCTGTGAATACCGCTGCCAAAAATTTTGCGCATGCGTGAATTTGCAAGAGTAAACATCGCAAGAGATGTGGGAAATAGCCGTGGCAACAACAACCAGACAGTGAAGACTCGACTATTCATTTGTGTTTTAAAAAAGGGGCATAAAAATTACGAATGGGGCATTTCAGAATATGTTACAATATTGACAAAGAAGGCATGCACAAATTACCTACCTTAACTTTTTGGTGGTAAGCTTGTAATTTTAACTTTTGCGCGGGACTCTCGGACCAGTTTAAATATTTCAGTGATCGCTCTTTTTTGAGGTACGACCTCGGACGTCGCGCAGACGCAAAAGGTTTGGCGGTGTTGAGCCTGCGATCCTTCTGTGGGTACGAGATTAATTAGCCTTTAGTCGCTCCTCGTCCCCAGTCGCTTTTCAGTAATGGCAAATTTTGAGTCTGAGCCTCGCGCAATTAATTGAGACTGGGAGCTGCAAGTAGTTCCTTTTGGTTTCCTCGCGCTCCACCATAGCACGCAAAGAGCTTCGAAACGTGTGATGACGTAGTAAACGGCAAAATCGTATAGCTACATCCGGTTCTGGATTTATCAGTAGAAAAGTAAATCGATTTCCTTTCAACTTCAAATACATATAGTGTTTTGCTTCGATTTCATCTTTCAGAGTTGTTCAAGTTGAAATTACACGAGTACGAAGTATCGAGTTATCGAAGTTGAAATGTTTCGACTGCAATGATTATATTTGGAATTTCAAATTATGGAACACAGTATCACGCCTTTCTAACTTAATAATAGGCGAGTTTCAGGGTGTTGCGCGTGCATCATTTTTCAAAGAAACTGGCAAGCTCCACTCAAAGTAAACATACTGTTGAAGATAAACAAAATATAGATACTGTTTCTGGATGTTTAACACTGTTATTCTGCTGTTGTTGGCTCGCTAGCAAGTCTGTTTGCCATTGCTTACTTTGTGGGGAGCCCGCCAAGAGCCCGCCAATTCCTTTGCAAAACGATGCGTGCGCAACACCCTGAAACTCGCCTATTTTAGTTTTGAGTGAAGATCCTTAATATTAATTTCAATGTTTGCATTTTCGATTTCAAATAAGTTTTGTATCGATGTCAATATCGATTTGCATGCATGTATGTTTTTTTCTTCACATTTCATATTTTTGTCGGCAACAAAACGTCACGAATCCCTGCATAAGTTCATCGCTACGGTAACATGACAGCATATTTTCTCAATTACTAACAAGTTTTTGCAATGCATAAACATCGATAAGCGTTAATAATAATAATAATAATAATAATAATAATAATAATAATAATAATAATAATAATAATAATTGTTGCAGGAAAACATACTCCAAATACAATAGCTGCTAATTAATGATTCTTTTGTTAAAGTTCCTCCAATATGGCCACCATGGCGTCAAGTGCAAACAAAGAATACAGTAACAAAAATAAACTGCCATGTGCTTCTCATATGTACGTACGAACGAACGAACGAACGAACGAACGAACGAACGAACGAACGAACGAACGAACGAACGAACGAACGAACGAACGAACGAACGAACGAACGAACGAACGAACGAACGAACGAACGAACGAACGAACGAACGAACGAACGAACGAACGAACGAACGAACGAACGAACGAACGAACGAACGAACGAACGAACGCACGCACGCACGCACGCACGCACGAGCGAGCGAGCGAACGAGCGAACGATTGAACGAGCGAACGAGCGAACGAGCGAACGAGCGAACGAGCGAACGAGCGAACGAGCGAACGAGCGAACGAGCGAACGAGCGAACGAGCGAACGAGCGAACGAGCGAACGAGCGAACGAGCGAACGAGCGAACGAGCGAACGAGCGAACGAGCGAACGAGCGAACGAGCGAACGAGCGAACGAGCGAACGAGCGAACGAGCGAACGAGCGAACGAGCGAACGAGCGAATGAGTGAGCGGGCGAGCGGGCGAGCGGGCGAGCGAGCGGGCGAGCGGGCGAGCGAGCGAGCGGGCGAGCGGGCGCACGGGCGAACGGGCGAATTAAAAATTCAAATTTTCAATTGTTACACTTCCAAATAACCATCATCATCATCTCCATCATGATCACCATCACCCTCATCATTGTCGTCTTTATCACAATCAAGAGCAACATCTTCATCATATGATAATGATTGTTATCGTCATCATTGTCATTATTATCATCATTATCATTATCATAATCATTATCATAACATTATTATCCTCATCATTGTCATTTTTATCATCATCATCATCATCATCATCATTATTATTATTATCATCATTATCATCATCATCAGATCATTATTATTTTAATATTTGTAAATATTATTATTAGTAATTATAATAGTATTAGAGAGAGTAAAATAATAAAAGTGCCAAATGATACTGTCCAATTCATAATCTAAGGATTAAAATAAACTAAAAAACATTTATAAGTATAGTTGGGATGACATGGAGCTTTAATCTGTTTTATCATTATATTTATAATTATAACTATTACATAAACTATACGCACTGGTTTAAAAATGGTGGGACTGGCAAACAAAGAGAGTTAAAAACACAGAATAAATAAAAGTAGGAAGTTAATGGGGTTTTCTACTGAAATATTTCTAGCAAAAATGTCTTTAATGTATCACTGGTCTGTGTTATAAGCCCCCAAAGTAAAAAAATGCAAGTCTTTCAATGTTCTGTCAACTGTCATATGATACCATATTGGCAGACTTGCCACAGAGTGCTTCCTTCAGTCAATATGTCCATGTATATTTATGGTAAAAGTGCCATATAAAATATTATGAAGTGGCTAAGTAACCGGAACTTGTTCAAGAAAAACTAAAGGTCCAACAATGGATTCCAGTATCAGCGTGGCCTGAAACGTAGCAAGAACACTGAGTGGGATGTAGTGGATTTCTGTTCTATCACTGACCATTAGCACTATCAGCCACTCAAAACTGTCAGCTGTCATATGATACCATATTGGCACAGCTGCAGAGTGCTTCCTTCAGTGATTAAATATTATGTATGAATACCAGCAGGATATTAGGCTATAATGTTAAAGTTGGGTTATTTTGAAGCTACACATATGATAATGTGCCATACAGGCACATGATATTAAATATGAGTTGTGAATATCAATATTTCAGTCTGTGATGTAGTATATACAGAGGGTGGTAAAGGGTACTTTCGTGAGCTGTGAATTGCCAATATATTTTCTTGTGAAATGTGAAATGCTGGAATTTTGTGTCATGAAATGTTAATTGTATTCCAGCTGTGAGCTGTGATTGTCGATAATAATTGTCCATGAAATGAGAATAAAGTACTGAAGTTGTTGTGAACTGTGATTAAGCATTACGTATTTTACAATTTTTAAGATTATAAGTTTAATTTCTTCTGATCTGTGAGAGCCATCGTTCTCCTAGACTTGTCTCTCCCTTATATAGTCTATATATCGATACTCGCTTGTGCGTCCACGATCTAGGGTCCCTATGCCTACCGTTTCTCAGAGCCCTCGATCATTTTGGACAGTATTGTCAGTACTGTTGTTTATTTAGTTAATTTTTAGAAAGCATGGGTGCTTGCGCCTGTCTCGTTTGGCTAACTACATGTAATATTTTAGTATATATAATGCTGTACATAATTTTCTCAAGAAAGTATAGAAAACATCCAATTTGGAATGATAAAATGTGCCATGAAAAGTATGTTTTAAAAGTTTCAAAATTTTGCTCAAATGTGCTGTCAGATCGCAGAAAATGCCATTTTAGAGACCCCAATTTCAAAAATTTTCCGGGGAACATGCCCCCGGACCCCCTACATCTGTGGACCATAACTTTGACTGTTGTTCAAAATCCGAAATCTACCCCTGATTCTGAAGAATATGAGCTTCAATCTACTCAGCTTCAATCTATTTTGCCTTCTGTGAATGATTGTCACAGAGTTGATTAAACGTTCCCGTAATTTTCTGTGAAATGTAAAATGGCAGTTTTCTTATCCGTGAAATGAGAAATGACTTTTTTATTTCCCGTGAAACGTATACAGTATATACTATTCATTAAAGCATAAATTAATATTATATACCATTATACATCAATTATTAAATATAAACATGAAATTTTTATTTGACGTATCTTGTTATAGGGAAATATAAAGTACAACTCACTCAGAATATCCTGCATTCAAAGGTAGTTCTCTGTGAGCAACAAGAATAGGACGTATTTCATGATCAGCCGATGCTTTCGCAGCTTCCTTGCTCAAACCAAGCAAAGATGGTCGTGTATAAGGAAACAGCTCTTTAGTAACATCTGGATAGCCTGCTTTGAGATGATCAGATTTCTGACTAGATGACGATATAAAGTTGATTGCCGTAGCACTAAACCATTTTTTAACTCCACTCATTCCCCCAGACATTTTTTGTTATATTTTCACATAGCAAACACTGATTGCTCTTTCACTGTCCTAACATAATTGGCCGGAACTCGGAAGTTGTAGTAGTACCCGAAGTATGTCCTCCAGGGCCAAATTTCCTAGGAAATTTGTTCCCACTCAGCCTGGATTTGGGTTGGGCTCCTCCCACAAACGCGGAAGCTTATGGAAAGGCTACAAATAGGCGAATTTCAGGGTATTGCGCGCGCATCATTTTGCAACGGAATTGGCGGGCTCTTGGCGTGTTAAACATCCAGAAACTCTATCTATACTTCGTTTATTTTAGACAGTATGTTTACTAAGAGTGGAACCGGCCAGTTTTTTTGAATAATGATGCGCGCACAACACCCTGAAACTCGCCTATTGGGCTACATGTGTTTGCGAAATGTAGCAGCTGGCGGATATAATAAATTTTACGGGCCATACGTTTGCGTGGTATACGTATGCACTTTGAGCTAAGCGCCACTGTGGAGTGTGGACGAGTGTAGGTCGGCAGTCAGGTTTCTGCGCCACAGGCGTCCAGACAAATTCGCAGGCCACTTTAGCTACGCAACGCAGCTATGCAACGCAGCAACGAACGAAGCAACGAACGAAGCTACGAACGAAGCAACGAACGAAGCAACGAACGAAGCAACGAACGAAGCAACGAACGAAGCAACGAACGAAGCAACGAACGAAGCAACGAACGAAGCAACGAACGAAGCAACGAAGCAACGAACGAAGCAACGAACGAAGCAACGAACGAAGCTACGAACGAAGCTACGAACGAAGCTACGAACGAAGCAACGAACGAACGAACGAACGAACGAACGAACGAACGAACGAACGAACGAACGAACGAACGAACGAACGAACGAACGAACGAACGAACGAACGAACGAACGAACGAACGAACGAACGAACGAACGAACGAACGAACGAACGAACGAACGAACGAACGAACGAACGAACGAACGAACGAACGAACGAACGAACGAACGAACGAACGAACGAACGAACGAACGAACGAACGAACGAACGAACGAACGAACGAACGAACGAACGAACGAACGAACGAACGAACGAACGAATTAACGAAGAAGAAAATTAGCGAACAGAATAAAGGAACGAACAAACGAACAAAGAGTGAACGAAAACACGAACAAACAGCTCACATACAGAATATAGGGCTGAAAGCTTTAAGCTGCCAAGAGCATTCTGCGTTGCGTAGCTAATTCGTCAGTAGGCGAGTTTCAGGGTGTTGCGCGCGCATCGTTTTGGAAAGGAATTGGTGGGCTCTCGACAAAGTAAGCAATGGCAAACAGACTTGCTAGCGAGCCAACAACAGCAGAATAACAGTGTTAAATATTCAGAAATTGTATCTATACTTTGTTTATTTTAAATAGTACGTTTACTTTGAATGGAGCTTGCCAGTTTTTTTGAAAAATGATGCGCGCGCAACACCCTGAAACTCGCCTATTGCAAGGCACTGCGCAATTTCTTCAACTTAACATATGAACCGGAGGATCCGCCTATAACAGTCAGGCCATCGATGATAATGACATCAACATAATCTGGCGCTTGTCCAGTTTCAATGTTGGGATAAATGAAAAATAAAATAATTTTTCTTTTTTATAATTACATAAATTAACCAACTGAAAACAGTGCATGAACAATAATTATTCAGTGATTCCTGCTTAGTCATGGAAATTGTTTCTGGTGGGGAACCGAACTAAACAACTTAATAAGTTCAGATACAGAAAATATAAGTACGGCTACCAGCAATGGCGCTGAAACGTCTTCGAATGTCGGAACGATAGATGAGTATCTTGAAAAAGGCTATTCAAAATATACTTCATAACTCTTCGTCATATTGGACGCATAATATTGGATTGCTGCATGGTCGGCTCCGTCTTATCTAAACACCGCCTTTGAATTCATTTACTATATATTCTTTTGCCCATATATATCTGCATGCATCCAAAATGGACGAGCACTGGGATTCTTTGTTAATTCTACTACACCACCATATATTGCCTTAATAATAATAATAATAATAATAATAATAATAATAATAATAATAATAATAATAATAATAATAATAATAAATCCTATTGTAATCGGAACATTTGGAACAGTTCCAAAGAAACTAAAGAAAAGACTGGAGAATATCGGAGAATATATGGAGACCAGGATAGATGAGTTTCAGAAAAGTGTGATTTTGAACACGGCAAGGATTCTTAAGCTGGATTTCCATTCAGTGCATTTTGTCGCGCGATCGACTTTTTGCGATCGCTTTCTTTTGAATTGTGGGTTGTCAAGCGGAACGTATTTCATTAGCTTTGGTTGAATACACACATTTCAAAAGAAAGCGATCGAGAAATGTCGATCGCGCGACAAAATGCACTGAATGGAAATCCAGCTTTAGGAAAGTCCTATATATATATATATATATATATATATATAGAGAGAGAGAGAGAGAGAGAGAGAGAGAGAGAGAGAGAGAGAGAGAGAGAGAGAGAGAGAGAGAGAGAGAGAGAGAGAGAGAGAGAAAGATAAAAAATAATATGATAAATTGAAGTACATAATAATAATAATAATAAATAATAATAATAACAATAATAATAATAATAATAACGATTGGCGTAGTCAGGAATTGTTGCTGCTGGGGCACAAAATAATTTTTGAATGTTTGGAAGTTTTGTGTGCGCTCATGCATGCTAGTGTTCATACCATACAGTTTCTTGAAAAGTGGAAAACACACGTTTCAGACCCAAAATCTTGTACATTGATATTTTGTTAGAATATATCAACTATAACTATGCAACAGCGCTTGATTATTATCACCGCATGCACATGCAGTTATTAAAACCTACTTGGCGCAGATGTAGAGCTACTACAAGAAACTTAAGAACTCTGTCAATAAAATGGTACTCTTCTAAAGTGGACTATTATTCGAGACTAATTACAGAAAATAAGAATAACCCACGCGCTTTATGGAAATCACTAAATGAGATAACGTCCCGTAAACAAGATACGTCAATTTCATGTATCGAAGCAGACGGTGTTGCATATTGTCATCATTTCGCTATGGCTAACATTCTAAACAGACATTTTTCAACCATTGGTACTAAAAACTGCAAAAAGGTCACCTTGTGTTTTGCACCACTATTTACATCAGTGCCACGCCTTAGCAGTGAGTTTGTCTTTCAACCAATCACAAAATAATTCATTCAATATGAACTAAAACATCTAAAAACCAATAAAGCTATAGGCCTCGACAAAATTAGTGCTTGTTTACTAAAAGACTGCTGATATCATCTGTGGCAGCTTGACAACGTTATTCAATCGTTCTCTCGACACCTACACCTTTCCGTCCCGTGACAGTATTCTTCAAAACATGTTCGACACCGTTAACCATCAACGTCGTCAACTATTTCTTCGCACGACGCTTTGAATTGGTTTAAATCCTGCGTCCTCAGCTGACTTCAATGGGTGATGCAATTTCTGATTTTGCACCAGTTACTGTGGGAGTACCTCATGGCAGCATTTTGGGACCTCTCCTCTTTTTAGTGTATGTGAATGATCTACCAACTTGTCAGCTAGTCAGAGCTAGTTGAAAGTGAAATTGCCCTGTGCCGATCGCGATACTGTCTCCCCGGAAAATGTTTGAAATTTAAGGGGTTTTGAAATGCCATTTCCTGCATTTTAGGGAAAGAATTTGTAGAATTCTGAAGATTATAAAATACGAAAATTAAATATTTACATTTTTTGGAGAATTGTGGCAAACATTTCAGTCAGTTTGATTATGTATTTATTGTGCATACAAGCACAAAGTGTTTAGTACAAGTAACAAAGGAACGTTGTGCATACAAGTACAAATTAAAGGAACAAAGTGTTTGTGATGGTAAGCTTGTTCGTAGCACAAAAGCTGAGCAAGAGCGAGCCATTGCTGTTCTCGTTGCCAGCGCCATGTTTGACAATAACGCGGTCTCACGCGGCACAGTTGCGACCTACCCTGGCATTAAAATCGTCTAAAAGGATGATTTTATCGTTCGCAGCTGCCAATAAAACGGCTCGGGATAGTTGTTCGTAGAAGGCTTCTTTCTCTTCGTCGGAATAGGGCATAGTTGGAGCGTACGCACTGATGACGGTGGCATATCTGTCCCCCTGCAGTTTCAGCCTCATCGACATTAACCTTTCATTGTAGCCTTTCGGGATAGATTCGAGCTGCGGGATGAGCTTGGTTTTGATGGCGAAACCTACTCCGGCTTGTTGGTCAGCGTCTGCAGGTTTGCCGATCCAGAAGAATGTGTACCCTGCGCCAGATTCAGTGAAAACGGTACGTGCACCACCGGTCCCGCTATCTCGTCCGCCACGGCCCAAGAGCCCAGGTCTAGAAGCCCAGAACGTGGACACGGCGTGTGACGGATGCAGCGGATGGCCGGAAACGAGCCCGATATATATAAATATATATATATATATATATATATATATATATATATATATATATATATATATATATATATATATATAGTAGTTGATTAAACTGTTCATTTATACTATTCCCGTTGCAAAACTTACCACTGTTTTGAGGAAGGTTGTAAAAACTTGAAATTCTATCCCCGGGGAAAGTTGAAAACTTTTCCCGACAGAGTAAACAACATTATTGAAAGAAATGCAGTAGACGCCTAGTGCATAGAAAAATGTTGATGCATGTGTTAGATCTTATTCCACAGCCGCGTATACATTACTAACGCATTGGACTTGCGATTTTCGTTACAGGAATGCTGAAAGATATGACTGGAACGTTTAAACTTCCTCTCATTATTGCAGGATGTTTAGAAATTGCAGGAGTATTAATCAGAGGGTATTAATAGCTTCTCCGGCCGCTTTTGTGACAGTGCAAAGTGAAACAAAAGATGAAGTCATTTCCAGTAATATTACAAACAAGACTTGACTGCTTATCCCAAGGATTAGAAGACTATGCAATACACAAGAAAAGCTGTGGAGTTCTTTTAAAGTGGCACTACGATGAAAAAAATCGTGAATCCAGTATATCGATTCCAGTAAACTATAATTTGAAAATGAGGAATACCAGATATTGTATTTCGAATGCTTCAATTATCATATTCTTTTGAAAAGAAACATAAAATTGATCATAGTCCCTAGAAATAAATTGTCTGGAAACGCGACCAAAGTCTTTGTTCTAGGTTTTTGTTCACGTTTGTGCACCTTATTTCACCTTAACGCTTGCTGAACACATTGTATTTTTGGTATAATGAAGCAATCAACCAATAGCATCGTTGCTTTATAAATATTAATAACGTAAAACAAAAGATTGTGCACCTTATTTGCCACCCTCAACCTAAATTGTAGCTCATTGTTAACCGCTTTGATGTTCGCCGCGTCTCCAGACAATATAATTCTACGGACTATGAATTAATTAAAATTAATTAGTAAAAAGGTCGTGTTTCTAAACGGTTTCCATAGCAACAACATGACGCGCACAGTGGAGTGTATTTTCCCATAACTATTGAGTAAATGACGTCATGAGGCACCTAATTTACATGTTTCAGAAACTTAAAATATGTCGGGAACAACATATATGAAAATCCTCAGGTACCATTTACGATGAGCCCGTAACATTTATATATAACGTATAATACTTAATAGGTAACTACTGAGGCCATCGGCATTATTGAATATATTGCATGACAATGGCAATGATTTATTTTTAGGTTCTGATTGTTTACAAATAATTATCAATTATTATATGGTTGTGTCACGTGAGCGCCTTAACGCGACTTTCCTGTAATTTGATTGGTTCCTGAGCAGTCTTTACAAACCAGTAATGACCGGTCATTACAAAACATGAAAAACAAAATCAAAGAATTAATCAAGTCAAGCTTAAATAGTGCCCAAATATCGTGAAAATGAATTTACTGCTAAAAAAAATTAAATACGACATATAGTCTTAATACATCTAACTGAATATATATATATACACACTACACTCGAATTTTCCTTCACCCTAAATCCTTAGAACATGATATATATATATATATATATATATATATATATATATATATATATATATAGATAGATAAATAGGTAGATGACACTTGATCTTAAAGTGCTCGATACCGGAGTAGAGCGAGATAAAACTTTATTAAAATGGATAAAAAACTAAAATAAAATTACTGCAGTTTCACGCACTAGGCGATCATCAGATTATTAAAAAAATTGCTAATATAGTACTAAGTATTTAAGGAGGTCGGTCTTGGAAGAGTCTTTTGTGATTGGCTGCGTAGAATTTGTTCTCGTGCCGGTGTAACAGGACCAGATGCCCCCCCCCCCCCTTCAGAATGCCCCCCGGGGCATCTGGTACTAGGATCAGATGCCTCCCCGGGCATCTGGTGCTAGGACCAGTTGCCCCCCTTCAGGACCAGATGCCCCCCTCGTGAAATCCTTTAAAATACTTCTTAAACCAAGTTCGAAATGTATTGAAACTTGTTTTGAAACTAACAATAAAACTCTTAGATGGTTAAATGATTTCGCAGGCGTTCGATAGACGTTGAAATGTCTTCCAAAGCCGGTGCCATCAGGAAATGTTAATCGTGGTCGGCAATGATTAATTGTATTTGTTTTTCTAGTTTTGAAACAGTGCTTCGGAGAAAAACCTGTGCCAAAATAGTGCCTTTTTCAGAGTATGCCAGACCCCAAAACCGAGGTCTATTTCAACGCTTCGAAACATCAGCTCAATGATGTTGCAATCAGTAAAAAACAAAACTTGAACATTTGTTTAATAAATTGGAAATTCGGCATGACCAATGACCGTGACCACTGACAACATTGAAATTCTAATGCACTTCCGCGTGCTGGCTTTCGGACTTTCTCTTTCATTATTTTGACACCGTAACTATCGAATAACGTGGAATAGACTATTCCTATGAGACTATTCCACGTTATTTGATAGTTATAGTGTCAAAATAATGAAAGAGAAAGTCAGAAAGTCAGCACGCGGAAGTGCATTAGAATTTCAATTTTGTCAGTGGTCATGGTAATGGTCATGCCGAATTTCCAATTTATTAAATAGATGTTCAAGTTTCGTTTTTTATTGATTGTAACATCGTTGAGCTGATGTTTCAAAGCGTTGAAATAGACCTCGGTTTTCGGGTCTGGCAAACTCTGAAAAAGGCACTATCAGCACGGGTTTTTCTCCGAAGCAATGTTTCAAAAATAGAAAAACAACCATTAATCATTACCGACCGCGATTAACATTTCAATGGCGCTTTGGGAGACATTTCATCTAAGAGTTTTATTGTTAGTTTCAAAACAAGTTTCAGTACATTTCGAACTTGGTTTAAGAAGTATTTTAAAGGATTTCACAAGGGGGGCATCTGGTCCTGAAGGGGGGCAACTGGTCCTAGCACCACATGCCCGGGGAGGCATCTGGTCCTAGTATCAGATGCCCCGGGGGGCATTCTGAAGGGGGGGCATCTGGTCCTGTTACACCGGCACTTCGTGATAAGTTCAGATCTTTTGTTTAGTAGCGTTCGTTCGTCTGCGTCCAAAATGTAAAGCTTTTCTGTTAAGCATAAATTACAGCTAGGCGAGCCTCCTTTGTATGGCTTTGCTTTCTTTAGAATTGACCATTTTATGGAATATTCCTTTCTATTGTCTTTCAAATCCCATATGTGTGAAGAGAGAGCGGTGCTGTGTGCGTATTTGCGGTGCTTGAATGACATGACATGGTTGTTGTATCTTGATTTGAACGCGCTTTCCGTCATTCCGATGTATGCTTTTTCGTCTTTAGCCTCGGTGACGGAAGCTTTGTATACAATACCTCTAGTTAGGCAAGCGCCGTCGAGGGGACATTCGGTTTTCCGTCTGCAATTGCAGCTGTCCGGCGTTGTGTTCTCTTCGCTGTTTAAAACTTTAATGTTGTGTTGCTTTATTACTGATGACATATTGCTCATGCAGCTGTAGCTCACCTTCACATTGTTTTTATTAAATATCTTGTGGAGGGCATTCGATCTAGGGAAATGCGTTCCAATTAGGCGTAGAAAGGTTGCTGCTACGTTTGTCTGTACATTGCCGCTATAGGGGGGGTTGAACCAGATGATGCTCCTACAATCGCGTGCAAAAATTATTGAGACAAGCAGTTTATTGGCCCCCTCCCTCCTATAACAAGTGGTTCTTGCCCCCCTCCCCCTCGTGCGATGTTGTTTAAACGATTTTGAGGCAAGGGGTTATCTAATAATATGTTTTCAACATTGTTAATGGGGGAGGGGGGCATAGACGTGAAAAAGATCACCAAAATGTGAAGAGTCTCATTATTTTTGCACGCGATTGTAGGTCGGTTCCTTCTGTTGTTATCTCTTCGGTTATCACTTGTGATGTACCGTAAGTTCTCATGGTAACCACTGGATTTGAGAGCTTCATCGTAAATTTGCGATGCTTTGTCGAATTCGTCTTGGTCGCATAAGAGGGCTGAAATTCTAGCGCTTATGGATTCTGGAATTTGCTTTAGGATAGAGTGTTTACCATGAGAACTTACGGTACATCACAAGTGATAACCGAAGAGATAACAACAGAAGGAACCGACCTAGGAGCATCATCTGGTTCAACCCCCCCTATAGCGGCAATGACAAACGTAGCAGCAACCTTTCTACGCCTAATTGGAACGCATTTCCCTAGATCGAATGCCCTCTACAAAATATTTAATAAAAACAATGTGAAGGTGAGCTACAGCTGCATGAGCAATATGTCATCAGTAATAAAGCAACACAACATTAAAGTTTTAAACAGCGAAGAGAACACAACGCCGGACGGCTGCAATTGCAGACGGAAAACCGAATGTCCCCTCGACGGCGCTTGCCTAACTAGAGGTATTGTATACAAAGCTACCGTCACCGAGGCTAAAGACGAGAAAGCATGCATCGGAATGACGGAAAGCGCGTTCAAATCAAGATACAACAACCATGTCATGTCATTCAAGCACCGCAAATACGCACACAGCACCGCTCTCTCTTCACACATATGGGATTTGAAAGACAATAGAAAGGAATATTCCATAAAATGGTCAATTCTAAAGAAAGCAAAGCCATACAAAGGAGGCTCGCCTAGCTGTAATTTATGCTTAACAGAAAAGCTTTACATTTTGGACGCAGACGAACGAACGCTACTAAACAAAAGATCTGAACTTATCACGAAGTGCCGGCACGAGAACAAATTCTACGCAGCCAATCACAAAAGACTCTTCCAAGACCGACCTCCTTAAATACTTAGTACTATATTAGCAATTTTTTTAATAATCTGATGATCGCCTAGTGCGTGAAACTGCAGTAATTTTACTTTAGTTTTTTATCCATTTTAATAAAGTTATATATATATATATATATATATATATATATATGCTAGCACTAGTACTCCTAGTATTAAAGAGTTAATTTTTTAAATATGTATATATATATATATATATATATATATATATATATACGTGTGGGTTTTGGTCTACGAAACGTAAAGAGTGCTCGATAACATATAGTTAGAGCAAATATAGATTTTTGCTTACCTCAAAAGTCTGCAACAGGCTGTTTCATCTAAAAAAGAATCTTCAGGCAGATGACAATTTTCGAAAACAGGGGGTGCTTATATCCTTCCTGCTGGAACGTGGGAGTGTGGGGGCGAAACAATACATGCATTCATGGCTTTTGTTGCGCTGTTTGCGCGGAATTTATTTCGATGACGACATTGACTGATAATTTCTGCTCTTTTGTTGAGTAAACAATTCTTGTTTTTATCTTTCAAAATATAAAATTTTTCTTCTAAACATAAATTACATCGTTTTGAACCTCCCGTGTACGAAATAGAATGTTTTAAAATTTGCCAATTAATACCAAATATATTTCGAAAGTTCAGTGTCGTTTGCATTCTTTTTATGCTGAAAAGATTTAGTGTGGTTGGCCAATCGCTCTTTGAATGTGGTTGAAGTCATGCCAATGTAATTCTTGATCGTGTTTGTGTTGTTTACTGTGACTGTTGCTTTGTATACTATGTCCCTAGCCATGCATTGTTTTCTAAGTGGACAATTCGTGTTTTTCCTACAATTGCAACTGCTAGTGTCCTTATCCTGTGGCATGTTATTCCTAGATATATGTGCATGTGCATTGTGTTTAGTGATTATTGACTTAACATTGTTCATGCAGCTGTAACTTACTTCGACTGTGTTTCTGTTAAAAATCTTATATATATATATATATATATATATATATATATATATATATATATGTATATTATATGTAAATACATTATATATATATATATACTAGCACTAGTACTCCTAGTATTAAAGAGTTATTTTTTAAATACATTAAATTATATGAAAATTATTTTTTTTTGTTACATTCTATAACTATATTAGTGTTAGCAAGTAACAGTAAAAACTCATCACGAGTTTTATCAGATCAAAAACCAGATAAAACACTGCTGCTCATTTATTAAACATTACATAGGACAATGGAATATGATAAAGGTCAGTAAAGCTCATTAATCTTGACCAAGTCTGGGCCGAGTTTATATGCGTTCACAAACTCGATTCTTGGGATTTCGTGGGCGATGATCTTCGGTATACGCAATGTCTACCGATCAGCGGCAGGCATTATTAAATTGTGCGCTACGCTACACCACGTTGTCGTTCTTCCTCGAGGACTTTTCTTGGCAAGTTGGCATTGTTTGGCGCTGGAATGTATTGACTTATTAAAGAGAAGTAAGTGCGCCGTCCATGTTGAGGAAAACGTCGCATGCTTAAGCTCTTTAATTGAAAATGCTTCGGACGATAACAAGTATTTTACTACTAAATAGTCAAATGGTAGCAACTCGCAGCACTTCACTTTTGATAAAAACTTCTCGTTATATACTTTTTTTCCACACCAGCTCCTCCACTGAGAAAACAGTGAAATGGCTTATCAGTTGTTTTAATCAAATGCAAAATATGTTAGTAGTGTTAGTGTTTTTCTGTTTAATATAATTTATTTTAATACGCAGTGGCAGTATGGTAAAGCTTACCAATAAGAATTGTATGACAATGACGATGAAGAAATGATGCCATGACAATGATGACGACGACGACGACGATGACGATGACGATGATGACGACGACGACAATTATAATAATAGTAATAATTTTTCAAAAATTGGAAACTTTTGAAAATATATCACTCTTCAACACCACCTGTTCAGATTATTCACAAAAGTAATATTGAGTAAATAATTGCACATTTTCTTTTAATTATTTCTTTTAGTACAAATACGCAGGTGATTATAGAAAATCGCGCCCGCTGATTGGTCGAGCAACTTCGGACTCATTCTCGATGATCACCTACAACGTTTAATCAAAATGGCCGCCAGCCAATTTGTCAGTGCGACAGAGTAGGAAATTAACAATTTTAAAGGAAATGTTGTTCCTAAATGTACGAAATTATGTATTTATACTAAAACAATTATTCGCCTCGGTGAATATCAATGAATAATAACCTCGACTTCGTTTCGGTTATTCATCACCGATATTCACTTCGCCAATTGTTACTTGTAAGTTGTAAGCGCTCTAATTATATAATCCTAAAATAATAATAATTAAGGTCTTAAACAGCTTAAGATGAGCGTCCGGTCTTACAAAAATACAGTAGAAATGTCTTCCTGTACTTCGATAAACGCCAACAATATAGAAAAGGATTTACAGCATAGTTAACGTGAAGTAAAGTAAACAGCGACCTATGAACATGGTAACGAAGAGAGTTTTCTGAACTTATAGTTAAAGCGTAACTTGTTTCGACAACAGATTCATACACAATAAGTGGGGCTAGTGTTATTATTGTTATTAGAGACACAATAAAAATTGTTCTTAGAAAGCGTTTTTCTCTCAAGAGGATTACTTTCATAGTTGATGTTTGATTAGCTTGGGACATTAAATATTTTGATTTCTTCTGCAATGCGTCAGCTGTTTTGACATAAACGAAACTCGCTCCAAGAAGTATTCCAATACCAAGGCTACTTATAATGTAGATGTTAGTCAATGGGGATGTTATGTAAAGTGTGTCATATATTGAATATGCGATGCACATCATCCATTGTAATAACACCACCAAAAAGGTCTTTTTCCCAGTAACAAAGACGTTGTATTTTATTGGATGGACAACACTTAAATATCGATCCACAGCCATAAACAAAATACTGAGGCAAGAAATATACCCAGGTGCTCTAAACATACGAACAACGTTGATACTGTGAACACAGAAACGCCAGTAAACGTTAACAATTCCATAGATACATGATAAAATAACTGAAAAAGCCACATTCATGATCAGATAACTCGCAGGATTTCTGAAGCATTTTAAAGGATCTTTAATAAGCCCAATCAACAGTAAAATATTGCAAACAATTCCAGCGAGTATCAAAAGGTGTTGAGGGATTAGATAGTATTGTATTGAAAGTTGACGCAGGCACGTAGCCAGGATTTTGAAATGGGGGGAGCCGAAATCAAAATAAATTTTTAGGGGGGTCCGGGGCATGCTCCCCCGGGAAATTTTGAAATCAAGAGTCGCTGAAATGCCATTTCCTGGCTTTTGGAGGAAGATTTTACAGACTCTAAAGGTTAAAAAACGTCATATAAAATACTCAAAACACGCAAACGTCACATATAGATACTCAAAATGCATACACTCAGTAGATTGAATACACTGTTTACAGTATATTTCCTGACACAATGGCATATTGCATCAGTTTTGTAGTTACATGTCTGTTGTTTTATGTCAAAATTAAGGGGGGGAGCCGCGGCTCCTACGGCTCCCCCCCTGGCTACGTCCCTGAGTTGACGTGGAGTGCAAGCCAGTGAAGTATTCATTATCACACGTTGTCAGGACGTTGTCGGTCGTAATTCACCCCCTCCCCATTTAATTGACTTTGCAAGATATATAGTGTTGTCATATAGCTAGAGCTTCGCTGGATACAACGACGATTGTCATTGGTTTGTGGTCACATGACCTTAGCTAAATTTCAATGTCTACCGAGCGGGCAATAATTGAGAACTTATTGCCTGCTCGGGCAATAAGTTTTCAATTGTTGACCGCTAGAACTTTGAACTCTTCACGGTTTCCTATAAACAAAAGCTTGTTTGGTAAGAAAAAACAGAATATTTATAGGTCTTCAAAGCATGTGTGAAGAATAACTGGAGAAATGTATTGCTGTTCTTTTGTTCTGAGACTTACATTTGTTTGGTTGAAGTGAAATTACGGAGCCAGGCGAAATGTTTTGGTATGCATTTTCATACCGTTTTTATATTGTTCTCGGTCCTCAGGGGAGCAGAAAACAATGGTTTCATTACCTGAAACAATACGAAAACGCTAGGAAGACGTATATATGTGTGGACGTGGCATGGCCTTATAGCGTTTGTCTTTTGTGTACTTTCCCTTGATAAACGTCGAAATTATTCAGCGAAACTCAAGCTATATAACAAAACACTTAATGTCTGATCCCTCGGGAAACAGTTAGTTTTGTTTTCCCTCGAGTCTCGATGTTTCCCTCGACTTCGTCTCGGGAAATATCAAGACTCTCGGGAAAATAAAACTGTTTCCCTCGGGAGCAGACATTAAGTGTATATTAATTACATCATTGTGTTCAGTTCCACTAATCAGAGCAAAGGTTTCAGTATAGTTAAGAGCTATAAGAAGTGATAGAATGCACGTAAGACAAAGAAAGTGAATTTCCGCCAGTGTGTATCAAAAAAATTCAAACCCTTAGAAAATGAGTTAGCATTCTTTTCAAACAACCTATTGTAGTAGTTTGAAAGCTCTAAAAGCGTTTCAAACTACTACAATAGGTTGTTTGAAAAGAATGCTAATTCATTTTCTAAGGGTTCGAATTTTTTTGATACACACTGTATATTACGTTGATATTTAAAAGTATATATACTGCAGCTGTATTTTGTCAATAGTTATTTTGTCATCATCTTTCTTTTTACGTCATGTTTTTGCCAACGGGTTCGTTAATTACCACTACCCTACTACTTTTTAAGCGCGGTCTTTCTGATGCTATATTTTAAGCGTTCTTTCGCAAGTCATGTCTAGTTTATAGTTGCTGATCAATATAATTGTTTCATTAATATAACTTGTGACCGTTTAGCTTTGCAGTAATTTTGCCTGATTGTTTGTATTATTTGATTATTTCTTCCAATATTTTCTTGATTTGTAATTATGTATATACAGTTGGCTTTTATATATTGTAACTGGTTATCTGAAAACCCCTCTGTAAAACACTATAGGTTGATGTTGGCTGATCCTCAATAAAGATTATTATTAATTGGTTCTTTCATATAGAAAAGTAGTCCGCTATCAGGCTCTTTTGGAGAGAGGGAAGGAAAGGAAATGCAGACGAAAGAAAGCTGTGACGCAAAATTCTCATTGGTCTGTTTGGTTTTTGACGTCATAAGTGCAAATCATAAAGTTGTTATTCAGGGATAATGGTAGATGTTGTGTACTTAAGTTTCAAGACACAAAAGATCGGACTTTGGAATGAAATTCGACACGGCGGAAAAAGTATACATAGTCAAAGCTTAATCTAGACTTGGGGTGAAATGAAGAAAAGATTAGATAGATTAAGCAAATCTTGCAAAGATAGGAAAATTGCCAAAAATCCAGTATTTAGAATACCAATGACAAAATATTTTCAACCGACCACCTGATTTGATTTGATTTGATTTGTTCATGATCAGTTACACACAAACGACCGATCACACTGACACTGTTTCGAAACGTTGGGCTATGAACAGTAACTGTTTAAGCCACGTTCAAAAACGTTTAATTAAGTCAGAGTATAGCATGACTACTGATTCTTGACCTGGCTGCGTTGGGAGTTTTTTCTTAAACTGATTAAGACGTTGGTATGGAGTGTAGCAGGAAGACAGACGGCAGAAAAATAGGAAGCTTTTGAAATGTGGTGCAAAAAAGAGATACTCGATCATTTGCAGGGTATATATGAGTTTCTGCGATGAAGACAAGTACAGAGAACTGAAGCTAGAAGCCTTGAACAAACCTCGTACCCAGCCAATTGGATAGACAAGACACATATAGGGACTTTAAGATCTACGACGCCGAAACACTACCAAAACCCGACGCGGATTGAAAACATATATACAAGATATTGATCACTTGGGCTTTGAGGAACCAGAATCAATTGAGGAAGAAAACTTTTTGTTACACCGAGCATTAGAAGAAAGTCTTGTAACATCCAAGGCCAAGGGTTCAAATAAATATTGTCATTGATGAATCTGTCTCAAATATTAAAGCCATCCCAAATGAAGTCGTCCAAAATGAAGCCGTCGGTGGACATAATTTATTGTTTGAGGCGTCTAATAAGACGTACTTTTGGATTTGTGAACAGCTTTGAAACATGCCCAAAACTGATCACGTGTCTTCAGAAATGCAGAACGATTCGTCAATGTTTTGGGCGGAAACCATGACATGTTTTTTTGGACCCAAGCCGCGCATCATCGGTTTTGGTAATAATAAAGATTTTTCACAAAGCATAGATCTGGGAAATATAATAATGTTATGGTAACATTATAACTTGAAAGATGTTCTTCTGTTTTGTTGTCTGTATCCACATGCAAAGTAATTTAATTCCACATTCAAGTATAATGATGATCTTCAAGTTCATCGATACACACAATTATTAAAGTGCACCTAAGCCCAAATATTTTTTTAAAAAAAATCAAATTACTGTGGTTTGTTGAGTACCTCAGTCCAAAAATTTTTTTAATTTGGATGAATTCTCGATTTTCTATGCCCTGTTGAAATGTCGAAAATCGCCGCCATTTCGGTTCACGGCCGTGTTTTCAAAAGGCATGGGAATCAGCACATTTACGACGTAGATTCCGGAACGCCTAGATTGCTCGCTCACTTTAATACTGACTAGTATTTTACTGCGGATATCAAAGCCGTACGAGAAGCGCCGAGAACGTTCGTCTATTGTTATGGTTTGTCTTCCCTTGCTTATTTGTTGTTCTAATACCTTTCATTAAATCTGATTCCACACTAGTTTATGCTTCTAAAGTTTTATGTATATGTCAACAACGTTCTTTAATAATGTTTAATAAAAATATGATGAAATTGGATATTTGTTTGTTTTCACTTGCGTGAATTCTTATACATTGCTATTTATTATATTTCGGCGGTTTCTCCGTCTGTTGTCTCTGTTGGATTTGTTACTTTGTTGATATCGTAACTATTGCTACAAGAATAGTATCCGATGTATAGTATATGTCTATGAACTCTTGCAAGCAGTCCAAAGACAACCAAGACAGCCAAGTCAGCTGAGAAACGTTCGGTGAAAAATATAGGCAAGAATCGGCTTGAATGTTTCCAACCTAATTCATTCAACCTTCCGCTTAGGAATTGAACCTACGATCCTGCGATGCCAGTGCAATAACTGAGCTACGGAAGCCGTTGCCAAGAGCTTGGCCACGAGTTGTATATTTATAAAATAAGGTGCTCTCTACGCACGCTCTGATTGGTTGGGCTCCGTGTGTATACGAAGTGATTCATACTTCAAAGCTGAAAGCGAACGTTCTTTGAATAAAATAATTATATTGGTCTCCGTGCTTCCAATATTCTTTTGGACATCTCACTGTCTTAAGCTTTTCACAAAATTGCCAGAAGACAGAACTCAGAAGCATATTTTAACATCGAACTGTGCGAATTGAAATAAGAATATCAAGTGATGGTATCAAGCACTAATAATCGGGCGTTCCGGAATCTACGTCACAAATGTGCTAGTTCCATGCCTTTTGAAACTTTGCTTGCAACTCGGCCGTGAACCAAAATGGCGGCGATTTTCGACATTTTAACAGGGCATAGAAACTCGAGAATTCAACCAAATCAAAAAATTTTTGGACTGAGGTACTCAACAAACCACAGTAATTTGATTTTTTTTAAAAAAATATTTGGGGTTAGGGGCACTTTAAAGATATACACAATTTTCCAATATGTCAAAACGTTATGCAAACAATTTGATGTCATAGCTCATGTCATTTGAGCATCACATAAGTCCAAATATCTCAAGAAGTAAGTGAAATATGAAAGAGCTGTAACTCTGAAAACATGGTGAAATTAATCCTTAATTTTACTCAGTCCTAAGCGATTACCTACACTAATTGACGTCACCTAAACATAATGAAACCTTTTCTTCTGGTAGTTGAATTTCTGTGGTAATTAGTATGCTTTTTAGAAGTGTTGTACATGGTTAAGGGGGCGATTATATCATAGTCAATCGAGATACGGTCTGGAAACTCGGCAAACTTCAAAGCGCCTATAATAAGCTGTGATTTTATGTTGAACCGTATCTTACACCGTGCACATCTTTTGTTTTAGGTTTATTAATATTTAAATAGCATCAATGGTTGAGTGATTGAACTGAAACGTTGCTATTGGACAATTCGTTCATTATACTAAAATACAATGTGTTCAGTGACCGTGTACCGTGCACAAAAATGCATAAAGGCGAACAAAAAGATAGACCAAAGACTTTAGCTGAGTTTCCAGACCATATCTCGATTGACTATGATTACATGGACCAGGCTAGCCCGCCTTATATATAAAACGCATGTTGTTTTAAAATTTCGATTACATGGCAAGTGGGCTAGACCGGTTTGCCGGGAACCCGGTTGTCGCAACCGGGCTAGCCCGGTTAACTGGGATGAAAATGTCCATCATCCCGGCAAACCGGGCTGAAAAACTGTTGAACTCGCTTCGGTACGCGTTTGTTTGCTTGACTGTGTGAATAAATAGCGCTGAAAGGAACTGAAATAGAACATCAACGTTGTTTGTGTGTTTCGTGATCAAAGCGAAGATTTAATAAATTAATTGGTCTTCGTGAAGACGCTTTCTTTAACAATCTTTTTATTAACGATGGGCTTACAAAATAAATAATAGACTAATTAGTGTAAACTGAAGTAAAACTAACGTAACTTTGCCCTTATTTACTTGATAATTGCGAATTTCGGCCTGAAATCATCCCGGCTTACCGGGCTAGCCCGCTCCCAATCTCGTCCCCAGAGCCCACGTTCCCCTTACCCAGCGGGCGGGAAACGAGAGGCTCAGCTGGGATAATCCGTTCACGCCATCACAGGATTCTTGTTATCCGGAAGAAGAGTAATCATGTTTATCAGCCAATGAAAGATCGATGTGAAACGGATTATCCCAGAGTCTCTCGTTTCCCGGGTGGGGAACGTAGACTCTGGGAACGAGATTGGCCCGCTCCATGTAAACGTTTCGCAGTAAACTCATCCCGGTTAACTGGGATAGCTCGGTTAACCGGGTCAGCCCGGTCCATGTAATCGCCCCCTAAATCGAGAATAGAAAACATCCAGTAAAGTCGAGTTTAGAGTTACATAGTAGTGTGTAAGTATGGCTAACTGAAATTTTCGTTTTACCTAGCTGGTTGTGACAGTGCACATGCATATTAAAAATATATTCAAAATGGCACGGACAATAATTTAGAGTAGTAATTTCTTTCAAAGTGCGGTTAATTTGTTTTGATATCAATACTCTAAGCCTAAATGACATACCGGTGTATTTTCATAACGACAGCCATATACAAACAAACTATGAAAAGTTAAGGCATTTCTTATAGTTATATACGAAATATGAAAAATTAACTAAATACAAAAATTAACATAAATTAAATAAAATTACACATTCAAGAAGACTAATTAGTATAATAATCCTCTTTTTTGAATGAAACTCTTGTCTTTTATTAAGTCCATAGGGCTTAAGAGTAAACAATGTGCGCTCCAATACACTTCACGGGTAATAAGAAATGAAAAATCGGCGAGCGCATGTGGAGTCATAGTCAATCGAGATACGGTCTGGAAACTCGGCAAACTTCAAAGCGCCTATAATGAGCTGTGATTTTATGTTGAACCGTACCTTACACCGTGCACATCTTTTGTTTTAGGTTTATTAATATTTAAATAGCACGGTTGAGTGATTGAACTGAAACGTTGCTATAGATCGTTTTCACTCACGTGATCGGTCGCCCCATTGGGGTGGTGCAACAATACGAAATATTTGAATAAGAAAGAGTTAATTCCCATACCGTACACCAATATGGCCGCCATTTCATTGTCTTGGTACACCAATATGGCCGCCGTGACGTCAGATGAAAACGATCTATTGGACAATTCGTTCATTATACTAAGATACAATGTGTTCAGTGACCGTACAAAGGCGAACAAAGGCGAACAAAAAGATAGGCAAAAGACTTTAGCTGAGTTTCCAGACCATATCTCGATTGACTGTGTGGAGTTTTATTAAAGTGTATAGCAACTCACATCTCACATGAATATTTAGAGAGGTATTAATCGAAGACTTCTGGTTTCTAAATCTAATTTTGGCTTCATTAGATGTAGATCCAACGTACTGAACTTGACATTTATTACACGAAATAAGATAAATAATATTCTTGGAAGTACAAGTGAGTACATCTTCAATACGATGTTTACGTGTATAAAAACTACAAAAAGTTTGAGATTCAATAAGGTATAATTTTGACATAAATCACACCTCTGTCTCTTACATTTAAAACAACCTCTTTGAGAAAAACAACCTTCTTCTAAATTACAAGTTTTGGATTTAGATGGTGCCAAAAAATATCTCTAAGATTTTTGGATATCCAAAAAGTGGGAAGAATGGAATTAGGCGTAAAAATATTCCGAAGTTCGGAAGAAGAATCTAAAATATGCATGTGTTTGTTAAGAATCCTAATGATGGTATGTTTTAAAAGATTATCTCTGGGAATACTTAAAGCTTTGTCAAACTGAGTGTTGACTAGAGAGCTATGATAACCTTGATTAATGAGGTAATTTGTATTTGGTACATATTTCACTAAAAAAGTTAGAAGTGGAACAATTCCTACGAAGTCTAAGTGCTACCCCATAAGATAAGGAATGGCTTTAAAACAATGACTGGGATGAGCACTAGAAGGAGGTAGATAAACATGGCTGTCAGTGGGTTTAGAAGACAATCATTTTCATTTTTATTTAATTTATGTTAATTTTTGTATATATTTTTTTGTAATTATTCATATTTCTTATGTTAAAACAGTATATAAAAACCACCTTAACTTTTCATACTTTGTAATGTTGGTATATAGCTATCATACTGTATGAGGAAGGTATATTATACCGAAACGTTTAATTAAAAGGCTTATATTTCAGTTGTTGTTGGTCTCTGTTTTCTTTTACTGTATATTTATATCTCAAGAAGACTAGCCTTATCATTTATTTCTTCATATATATATATATATATATATATATATATATATATATATATATATATATATATATATATATATAATATGTAAAGGCCGACAATGAGGACTAGACTGGGTTTTCAAGTACGAGGAATTCGTTCCAGTCCGAGGCGGAGGACTGGAAGGAATTCCGAGTACTTGAAACCCGGTCTAGTCCGAATTGGAGGCCTTTACATGACTTCTCAAAATCACTTAGTGTATTCCCAAAATGAATTAGTGCATTAGTAATTAGTGTATGGATGAATAACCGATTGTGTGAAGTAATATTTCAAGTCCAAGGACTTGAAATATTATTTCCAGTCCTTGGACTGGAAATAATATTTCAAGTCCTCTGCCCAGTACTTCCCTGGTATTACAAGTACCTTCACGTGGTGCAATTCAGCGCTTCTGATTGATTGATTATCTCATGAATTATTAATAAGTTTGAGAAATATATATAAATGAGCACGTGTGATTTTGTTCACGGAAAGCCGGAAAGTGCTCAATACCATAAAGGTAGAGCGAATAACGTATAGTTTAAGTGGGCGTACCTCAAAATGTTGAGTGTCGCATCTGTCAGTTTCACGCAGGGCGGATCTTCAGGCAAGTAGGAAATTTCGATTCGTGGGCCGCTTAAATGGTTTTAGTCAAGAGGTGGGCGTGTGGGTGGTGAAACAATGAATGCATCCCTCAAATGGTTTTGGCCGAAAGGTGGGCGTGTGGGCGGTTAGCCTGTAAACAGACTGTCTTCAGGGGGGTGTGACTTTGGGAGAAGAGAAGACAGTCTGTGGACAATCTATTCAAAAATAAATTCTCTAGTCCGTGTGGCGGACTAATGTTCTGATTGGCTTATAATGTCTCTGCTACTTCCGCTTCTATTATGATTGGCCAACGGTTTCTAACTTTCACTTTCATTATCAGAATGTGGTTGGGATCGTTTAATATTTTTGCTTGTGTTGCGACAAAATCGTTCAGTTAACTTTTAAATAATGAAGGTCATTTGCTGTGAAGCCGAGACGTTTTGCTCAACTTTCAACGGGTTCAGTTTAGCAGAAAAATCCCCAGTGAAATCAGCGTGAGCTTCTGGAAAAGGCGGCCAGTGAAAGAATTAGCAAATCAACTGCCTTGGATACTTAAATAGGATTAAAAGGAAATCGCGAGGTTTCCTTTTATTGCAGAGCAATGGCAGTCAATTAATTAATGATATCATCACAGTATTGTAGGTAGACATTTATTTCGCCAGTGTAGATACGTCAAAGGCGAGTCACCTTGCAGTTTGTTTACATGCCAGGTGTCAAGGGGTGGAAGGCTAATTATAGGGTTTGACGGCAGACGTTCTTTCTCCTCGTGTTTTCGTCTCGCCGCTTCACGGCTCGGCTCCCCCCGAAAGAACATCTGCTCGCAGGCTAGTGGGCGGTGGGTTCCTCAAATTCCTTTCCTTGTTTTGATTCTTGTTTAGATTGTTGATATTAAATTTATTTTTATGCCTGCATGTCGAAATGATTTCTGATATTTCGGATCCTCCTGAGCAGGGAGCAGCGCGTTTTAAAATAGACCGGGTTATGTTGAAATTTTTTTTCTTTTCTTTTAAATCCCAGACGTGTTTCGAAAGTTCGGTTTCGTTTGAATATTTTTTGTTTTGGAAAGATTTAGTGTGATTTCTGTATCGCTCTTTGAAATTGTTTGCTGTCATGCCAATGTAGTGTTTGGTGTTATTTATGTCGCTTGTGGAAACAGTTGCGTTCTGTTTCCACAAGCGACATAAATAACACCAAACACTACATTGGCATGACAGCAAACAATTTCAAAGAGCGATACAGAAATCACACTAAATCTTTCCAAAACAAAAAATATTCAAACGAAACCGAACTTTCGAAACACGTCTGGGATTTAAAAGAAAAGAAACAAAATTTCAACCTAACCCAGGAGGATCAGGAAGATGCAATTAATGTTTGGAAGAGAACCTTTGTATCATGAAAGCAGACAAACACTTCTTACTCAATAAAATATCAGAAATCATTTCGACATGCAGGCATAAAAATAAATTTAATATCAACAATCTAAACAAGAATCAAAACAAGGAAAGGATTTGAGGAACCCACCGCCCACACGCCCACCTTTCGGCCAAAACCATTTGAGAGATGCATTCATTGTTTCACCGCCCACACGCCCACCTCTTGACCAAAACTATTTAAGCGTCCCACGAATCGAAACTACCTAGTTGCCTGAAGATCGCCCTGCGTGAAACTGACAGTTGCGACACTCAACATTTTGAGGTAAGCCAACTTTAAACTATACTTTATATATATATATATATATATATATATATATATATATATATATATATATATATATATATATATATATATATATATATATATATATATAATGTGTCAAGGCAAACCTAACATGTTTAAAAGACAATTCAGTTTGGTACTTAGCCAATTAGTGTGTGTTTTAGATAAGCCATCAACCCATTTTCTCGGTAGCATTTTGTATCCTGTTCGGCATCCTAACACAGCTCCTGCGACTGTCGCATTACTAGCAGAGTGTCCACCTTGAAATATTAAATCGGTTATACACGACCTGAAAAGGGACAAGCGATTACTCATAAATTTAAATACATGTCCCCTTAAACATATCTATACATGCAACTACAAAACACGTAAGCATATACACAGCGAATTATATACGTACTGAAACGTTTCTTCAGTATTTCGTAATCCTACAACTGCTGCACACAGAGGTTTAAATGTGTGGTTGATATTCCCAGTTCCATTGCATAACACGCTGTGTGAAATAGATAAGAAATAAGTATGAATAAAAATTGGAAGCAGTTTAGATAGAAAAAATTAAAAGAAAAATACTAAATAAAATTTAATAGAATTGGTAAAGACGAAATAGACGTAAAATATATACAATTGAGTTTAGGTTTTCTTTGTCGTGTTAGCCATTCCCGGCACGTTTTGCTTGTTAAAGTGGCACTACGATGAAAACATCGTCAGTCTTTTTTTTATCTTATCATAGAGCACATTTAAAATGAACGGTGTTTGTGGTTTGTCAATATCTCATCTCGTTCAAGAGATATTTAGTTTTGGAAATATGCAAATTATATGGCTGATGATGACTAGAAATATACAGTAGAACGTGCTTAAACTTTGTACGCTTATAGTATCCAATAAAATACACTTCTCTCAGGTTACTCAAAGGGAATTATCATTTTTGCCTCATTGTTTAAAAATAGAAAGATTTAAACGTTTGAATTACAATGCCTCCATAAGCTCTAATCTTCACTTTTATTCGCTGGAGTAAACGCTACTTGATTGCTGATAAATAAGCAAATTTAATTTTATCATTGGAGGAGGCCAGGAATCAGCAGTTTCCACTAAAACAACTAAAGTTCCACAGTGAAGTATTTCAAAAACGTGAATATCTCTTGAACGAGATGACATAGTTACAAACCACAAACGCCGTTCATCCTCATTTTAAATGTACTATTATACTTTATGATAAGATAAAAAAAAGACTGACGATTTTTTCATCATAGTGCCACTTTAAATAATAAATGTTACTTCAGTATGTTTTGGCTTGTTTAGAGAATCCACTTTTGACGTAATAGACACAATATCAGCGGCCGAAGTGCATGAGATTTACCATTACAAGCCTGTATCTTTCTTATGATACGATGCATCTCAATAACCACGTTTACAGACTATTTCCGAGTTTTAAGCTATTTTAACTTAGTAATTTTATGTAAATCAGAACTGTTATGTATCCAATTAGGAGGCCATTTCTCGTGGGTTTTTCCCCAATGTAAATCACATTTAATAAAAAGAAACTCATTAAAAATTAATGAGAAAAACACAAAAGTATAAATTAGTATCATATTCTTTTATACATATGTGATAACTACATGTTTGGTTGATTTAGTTTATACCTTTCAGAATCTTTACAATCCATGTATTTTTTCAACTCATTTACGTGCAAGATATCTGTGAGATGCCGTTTTGCCCTCTCAGAAGCTTCAATCAAAATCTCCTCCAGTGATTCATGATTGTTAACGTCGGGTTTGCCCTTTCAAGAGTTTAAAATCAATAAAATGAGTAAGTTGTAATACTTTTTACTTATTTTACGTAACACAAAACTTACCTGAAGAAGCAGAGCAATAATCGTACACACAGCCACACAACTTGCAATGCATCTACGTAATTATAAAACACTTAAGTTAATATATAAACGAAAAACAATACTATATAGTTTCCTTTTAGTTCTGCTTTAAGTTCGTTTAAGAAAATTGCAATTTTACATAACTAAAATTTCAGCTTCTGAACTTCTCAAATTCATGAATAGTTCATGAGCTAATTAGCCAATCAAAAACACGTATTTCGTCACGTGCGTGAGTTGCGAAACCCCGGTAATAAACGAAAAATTGAATTAATAATTAGGAAATTAGATAATAAACGCTTTAAACAATAAAAAGCGTACATTACAACAACAAAGACAACAAAAACCACTCGGCCGTATCGGCCTCGTGTTTTCATTGCCTTTCGTGTTTTACAAACTCTCGAGAACAATTACAAAAATCGCTTGGTGAACAGCCTCGTGAATTCAATTGTTCTCGCGTGTTTGGAAACCCTGGTAAAACACTCGCACTCGTTTATGAAATATTACTTGAAGTCTTTGCTTTATGTATGCCGAAAAGCAAACGCACAGAACATGGAAACAAATATTTTACCAAAATTTTTTTAGAAACAACAATGTGTTATTGGGTAATGCTATTAAAAAGAGATGGAAGCAAAAAGCCGATCACGTGTTTTAAAAAAATGTATGCGGAAAATATGCGGATAGCCGGATAGGATGTGCATTCGCAAAACTGTAATTAAAGCTATACTGTTAAAATACATGCAACATGCTATCTTCTTTCTATACCATCGATTAGAAATGCTCGCCATGCTACGTAGTAGGAAATATTCGCTTAATTTTAACAATTCTATTTTCTAATTCTTTTTACCTTGGGTCAGCATGCGTAGATTTGCAGATTCTAACAGCGTTGGAACAAACCTCGTCCAAGTCATGAAAATGAGGAATGCCCAATACTGCCGTCCTCATCACTGCCCCATTCGAGTAATACCCGTTTTCGTGAGATATCATCTTCGCAACGAAATGTGGATCTTTTAGAAACTCGTTGTCGTTAATGATCTAAAATCAAAAGAAACGTCTATTTCAACCTTCCGCTGGAATACATAACATAACTCCTGCAATATCCCTTATCGAAACATTAATAATTCATGCAAAAATTTAAAAGAAATGAATGTTTAATCAGGTGTTGTAAATCGGATACAAATTCTTCCCGGTTTAAATAAACTTTGAGTTTCCGATCGATTTTCTCAGCTTAAACAGCTCATATCTTAAAGATTGGTAATAAAACTGAACAATTAGACGTGGGAACTGAATACAGTCAACTCTCGTTATAGCGGACACTCTGGGGACCGTCATTTGGTGTCCGTAATAACGAGAGTCCGCAATAGCGGGATGCGATGAAAATATCCCGATTTCAGGTTGTAAAATGTCACTACAATGTATTACTGCTTTTTTGTTTTAAAATGTCCAGTTTATTTCAATTTCTAGTTGACGTTTACTGTGATACATAAGTATACAGTACAAGTCAAAAATTTGGATTCAAATACTTTTTTTACCAAAAATACAAAAAGTTATTCACTTTCATGTGTCGAGAGAAAAATACGTCCAAGGTGTCCGTTGTAACGAGAGTAGAACAATAAAAATGTTTGTTGGGGACCACATGAAGTGTCCGCAATTCCGTAATAGCGAGAGTCCGTAGCGAGAGTTATTTCAATACATTTCATAGTAGTTCGGCCGGGGATTTACCAACTGTCCTTAATAGCGGGGTGTCCGTAATAGCGGGGTGTCCGCAAGGCAAGAGTTGACTGTAAGTTGTACATACAGTTTGGCCGTTCATATTGTATATATTACTTATATATAGAACTTTAGTTCGCAGTAAAAGAACAGACTATTCCAATTACTATTTTATTTCAAGTTATTTTCCTCTCGATTTTGATTGATTGATTGTAAAATTGCAAATAACTTCTTACAATTATAATACATGTAGTCATAATAGTATATCAGCATGAGAAAAACTGCAAATAATCAAAACAAGTTGGAAACACAGAAATGGGAAAGCATAAATTAAAAATATTATAATACCAAATAATATTATGGAAAAAATATCGTGATTTGCCTCTACCACAACATTAGCAAAATAATTTATCTGCTTTCCAATAACAATCACGAAATTTTGCTCTCCCGTAATTGTCGATTACAGTACAGTAAATCTCTCATTTAATAATACGCTTTTGTCATACACAAGTAAACATCGCATAAATTGTTGCAGCGTTGCTGTCTGAACAACGAACGCTTGAACCATACAGCACGACTTGCCCCTATTAACCTCCCCTCCCTCCACACACACACACTCTCGGCAAACCAATAATAGTGTTCATTCTTCTTTCAACAAATGTTGTTCACAGTATTGTTCAGCAATGATGGAGTAACATGTTTCTTCCTGGTTGTTAGAACAGGAAAAAACTGTATTGAATAATTGAAAGAACAACCATGTTCACTGTACGTTGTTGACATGTCGATTTCAAACATGGTAGCCAGCTTAATTATAGCAATGTCGACTGAAAATGCTGTAACAAACTTATCATACACTACTACACGAACATTATATATATATATATATATATATTTAGCATATACCTCGCAGGTGAATAGTGCTTTTCAAGCAATCTGATCGGCTCGTCTAGCTCGGGATATCCTGCACTATTCACCTGCGGGCAAAACAAAATGGCGGACAGTTTTGCTTTGTTTCACGAAGCAGGAGATTTTGTTGATAAACAAGGTTGAAGTAGTAGAATAACGAGAAAAGTCAACAAAATTAAGTAGAAGAGTGTCCACAGGTATGTTTCTTTACAATTTTCTAGCCATTAATATATTCAAAAGTTGTAATAAAAAACTGTTTTGTCGACAAATATCGAGTACGCCAAGTGCCGCGTTAGTGCCCCAAGTTGCTAGCGGCCGTGTTAAACTTGTTATTTATGAGGTATATGCTGAAACAATTATTCACCTCAGTGTCGGTGAATAGTGCACTATATTCACCTCCACTTCGGTGAATAATTGTTATATATATATATATATATATATATATATATATATATATATATATATATATATATATATATATCTAGAAATGTTAAAAAATAGATACCTTTCCAAAAAGTCCTTTGATATCGGGTCCTTTTGTTTCACCAATTTCAGGAAACCCATTTTTATTCCATGAAACTAATCTACGGGCGAAATCCAGTTCATCCACCACTCCGCCCCATGAAAGAACCGAATCCAAAACCAAAACCTGCAAAATAAGTGTATCCCTTTATGTGTTTATTGTAGTCATGCAGTACTGCACATATCCATATGAGCAGAAGTACCGAAGAAATGGAAAAGTACAAAAGTAGTGATCGAAACTGTTTTGGCAAGAAAGTTTATGCGGTCTTTGTGTTTCGTTTTTGTATAATACGTATACATGAATAATAAATAAGAAATATTTAACGCTCTGCCGAATCACTCATGTGAACCTTTATCATAAATGCAACTGGCTAGCATTATTCATCATGATACTCCCCACGATTATCCAGGATACATTTAAATGTCGGGAAGAAACATATATCTAATGTTGTTCTTGACTTTAACCAAAGCTATCGTTACAATTCTTTGGATGAACTTCGCAGAGTGGATTTATTGCAATTCATATTTTGATGAATAAATTACACTGTATCTGAATTAATCAAGTTTTTAAACCGGCCAATCCGATTATGGAATCGACCAGTCGATGCCAGGGCCATTTTCGCCGACCTCCCAACGTGGAGGCAAAATGCCCTGGGGACGAGGTTGCGAAACTGTGAACGTATGCATGGCTATAAAATTAATACAAGGTGTATTATTTAATACCTTCTAGTCACACATTAAGCACAGTTGCTACTACAACTAATAACAAAATTATGACTCGTTGCCAATTGGGAAACAAAATTTGAAAATAATGTGTTCCTGTTACACGCTGCTAAGTGTACATTTTCCTTGCAATTAACAAGAAAATTAACCATTGAAAAGAAATCTAAAATTTGTAAAGCGAGTGATGAAAACATTGGCACAGAAGTAAGGGCAATTATTCAGTTTGACATTTTCGAATATGAAAATTATTACGCTTTAATATGCCTATGGAGTATGTCTACACCATAGGACTGGATCGAGTTTCTATTACTGAAAATTAAGCCAACGGCGGCCATGTTGGAGTGACCACCTAACAACTACTGTAGCGTTGCAGACATGTTGGAGACATAAGACGTCTTTACGTTAAAGAAAAGTTGTTTATAGTTGATACTAAAAGATTACAGAAAACTCGGGCTCGGGGTCTAATTGTTAAAAATAGTATATATAATAGCTAGTAGGTATTATACTATGCTTAACAGTTATAATATAACAATATAGTTGATGTTCGCGGGCATAAATATGCTTTTGGCCCGACTCAGGCTCATTTTAGCCCGAGCCACAGGCGAGGGTTAACTGAAATCAGCTCTGAGAAGGGCCAAAAACATATTTATGCCCAAGAACATCAACTGTCAGTATTACTATTATAATAATTTTAGTGGGCATTTAGAAGAAAATCAAAGACAGTATCCGGTAAACAGTATCTTGGACTGTGGTGTATTTTGCGGCCTAAAATGGAGAGGTTCTGGTAGGCTCAGCTCATGCATCGGGCTAAAATATATTTTAACCCGATGAGCTGAGCCTAACAGTTTTAACAGTTGTAAATCACTATTGGTTTGTTGTTTATGGCATTGTATACTTTTCTTGTCAATACGTTGGAACAAAGATTGTTTTGGTGACAACCGTTGCGTTTTTCCAATTCTTCCAATTAAGTAAGTTCAATGCATTGAAATACACGCCGACGCGAAGGTGGCACAACGCCCGCAATAAAATTATTATAATTCTGATTACTGATCCTTAATCTATTGCTTACCATTTGTTCGAATGCATGTGTCCAACATCCTTTTTTCAAGTTGTTTCTTCTAATATCGTTTATGATATCCTCATAACTGATGTTTTCTTTATCATAATAAAATGCACATTCCTCCTTGCTCATTAAATCCGTAGCTAGGCCAATAGCATTACCAATAGCAGCGCCATAAATACAGCCAATAATCTTGTCACCTAACTCATCTGGTGGTAGACTCGTAGCTGTAGATGGAGGTAAAAGGGGTGTTTTTACTTTGACTTTCATATTGAAACTTTCCGATTGCATTTGACTGTATTGTGTTATGGCTGTGTTCAGGTTTGGATGAGAAAAAACATCCCCCTTTCTAACACGGGGAAATATATTGACCACTGGTTCATGACTTGTTGAAGGCCACGGGTTCCCTTCAGTAAAAAATTCCCTAATGCTTGCAAGGCCTCTATCACATACATCTTGAGGAGGGACCGTCAGTTGATTACGTAAAGCAACCAAAACTTCCAAACTGTTAACTGAACAAAGTGATATCGGCAATGATCCAAGCTGGTTATTGGTAACGTTAAGTTTTTTCAGTTGCTTTAAATTCCTCATATCTTCCCGCAATGTTTTAAGCTTATTGCTAGAAAGATGGAGTTTCTTAAGAGATCTTAAGAGAGAGAACGAGCTCGGGAGATTTTTCAATAAATTGTGAGATATTTCAAGAATTTCAAGATGAATTAAGAGGCCAAACGATTCTGGTAGATTTGTAATTCGGTTAAAGTTTAAATTTAGATGAACTAAATGTGGGAGTTGCAGAGGGAGTTCTTGAGGTATACGAGTTAAACAGTGAAATGCCACAATTAATGTTTCGTAAAAGGAAACTTGAGCAAATATGCGAGGAGGAATCTCTACGAGAGCAGAGCCTGCTGTAACAACATCATTCTTCAAGTGCTGAAAGGTGAATAAAAATTTATTATGCTTTAGTTTATCCATGTCTCACCTACACTGTATGGCAATTTAATATGGGGTAACACATCAAACAAGAATTCATAAATTGGTTAATATACAAAAGAAAATTGCAAGTTTAATGATGTTCAAATCATATTTCGAACATAGCCTACTGAACCACTATTTAGTAACTTATGTAATATTTAAAACACGAGCAGGAGTGTTTTATCAGATATAAAACAGGCGAAGCCGAGTGTTTTAGATCTGATAAAACACGTTCTGTGAGTGTTTTGAATGGCTTTAAAAACGATCACCATTTGGTAAGTTCGTTGGCGTAGTAATTTTGAAAAATAACGTTGTCTAAGGCGAGAAAATCAAAGCTAAAGTTTATGTAAATCAGGAGAATGTTTTATCACATATAAAACCACGATACGGTTATGATTTTTCTTTGTGTTTTTTTTTTGTGCATCTTTAAAATCTATCTAGTCATGTTTTAACAATTGTACGAAAGATTAATGATATGATACATCACGCATCAAAATACAAGAAATTCAAAAAAACTTCATACAGTAAGTCTTATCAAAGAACAAACAAATTATAGAAAACATATGCAAAAAAAGCAAAGGAATCGATATTTGGAACGACTTAAAACCTGAGCTCAAATGTATTGTATCTTACAATACTTTAAAAAAAAATATTCAAAAATTATTACTTGCAATTTCTTCACAATTAGGTCATACAAATAGATAGACTTGTCAAGTACATTTGCTTTTAAAAGGTGGCTCAACAGTCTAAATCTTTGCACACAAGTCTCATGAGCTTCATAGTTGAGTTCATTACTGTACAGCTCTAGTGGTGGTCTTGATTATTGAAAATTGAAATGTTTTATACCCTCAAATTTTACCTATTATATAGTAAATGAAGAAGCCTCTTTTTTGTTTTACTTCGTCTAACACCAGATAATTTTACTTGTCACAGGGGTCTAAACCCTCAGGTAGCTTGGCAGCAATGTGTTAATAATGATGAACCCATAATAATTTTCTGCCTGAGGCAGCCAAATTTAAAAGGCTCCTATTTTACTCGGTAGTAGCGCCAGATGATTTTACTTAACAAAGAGAGAACTGTGATTTATGTATTTTTATATAAGACATGGGCATACCGTGTACATGGTTCCTAGTGTGTAATTGTCCCTGTCAGTTCATAGCCTTTGTTATACTGTAAATATTTATTTCTGCATTTCGTCTTCTTGTCATGCATGATCCAGTTAGTCCCTTTAGTTAATAATAATAATAATAATAATAATAATAATAATAATAATAATAATAATAATAATAATAATAATAATAATAATAATAATAATAATAATAATAATAATAATAATGACAATGATAATAATAATAATCCACTCCTGGATTTTAATAATAACAACAATAATAATAATAATAATAATCCACTCCTGGATTATAATAATAACAATAATAATAATCCACTCCTGGATTATCACCTTGTCGGGGTGGAGTGGCTTGTGGGAATTTTAACTCCTGGCATGTCTAACCTTGCCAGACAGGCCAAAGGATAGGAGGCAGACTAACAATAGGTTGATAGTCCACCTAGTGTTGGAATCACGAATGAAAATACCGAATGGGTTGGGGAGACCCATATATTATTCCTGGTTGACATTCCTCTAGAGATGGTGTCTCAAATAAAAATACCGGTGGTCGTGTAACCTTAAATACACTATGCCAAATAGAAATATCGATTACAACAACGTGAATGGGGCTGAAACATATGGTGAAGGTCCCTCGTCCGACAGGTGTTCTGTGGCACAGCAGCGCAGGCAGGTCGTCATCTTGATATTGCTGAACAGTCAAGGCGAGCGTGGGGAAAGGAACTTAATGTAGTGGTTATGGAATGTTATTACGAGAGTAAACCGGTGGATGACAATGGTGTCCCGATAAGAGGATACAGACAGAGAATGTACAGAGCATGGCAAGAAAGAGGATTGTTTGTGTCAACCGAACAAAGGATTTCAGACCAGGCAAGAATGATCAGAAAGAACGGATGGCTTACAGCAATGGAGTTAGAAGAAATTAAAAAGAGGGTTCTAAATGAAGTTGGGGAAACAGAAGAAGTAGAAGGAACTGTTGAAGTGGAACAAGTGGAAAGCCAAGAACAAGATGAATGTGGGATGGGAAACGGGAGTGTAAGAGTAATATGGAGACAAATTATATGACCAGTGAAAATGAGGAAGATAGGAGGGAAGTTCTTAATGACTGGACAAACAACCCTGAGATTTCTGAAGAGGAACAGCAGATACTTGAAACGATAACATCGTTTAAGAAAGTAGATGTGATCAAGATGAAAACAATCACACAAGAAAGTGAACAAGACCATTACATACTATGAAACAAGAAGCATTACAGAAACGAACAACCTGCAGCTGAAAGCAGAAGTGTATATGTTGCAGAGAAATTGGGGTTGAAAAAGACGCAAAATGAGGGACGGAGAACAGACCCCTGGTGGAAGAGGAGGATAGAAAAAGATATCAACACACTGAGGAAGGACATAGGCCTGTAAGAACGCAAGAAGAGAGGCGAATTACGATCAAATGGAAAATTTCTAAAATTTCTAAAATTTCTAAAGAGTACTATAGCTAAGTCATCGAAGGTCCGAAGATATGAAAGGAACGTCGAGGTTATTCCGGTAGTTATAGGTGCTCTGGCAACAATATCGGTCAGATTGGAGAAATATCTGGAGAAGCTTGGGACACCAATATGAGTGGAACTGCTACAGAAAACTGCACTAGTTGGGACTGCGAGGATTCTAAGGAGAGCAACGGAGATGAAGGAAAGCTAACTTGCTTGACGAACAACTTGTTGCAACTCGCTCCTACAGCTGATTTTCAGTATAAATAAACTGTGTGGAAAGAAGAAGAAATAATAATAATAATAATATTTGGACTGTTAAAATCCATTCAGCTAAAATGCTGGTCTTAACATTTCAATTTCATGAGGAGCCCCTTGCATGGGTACCAAATACGGAATTTTCCGTACTTTATTATGTTACTCTGTCTAACGCCAGACGATTTTACTCGTCAATGAGAGAGATCCCAGAAAGTTGGGAGTGAAAGGGTTACGTACTACCACTGCTAATGGCAGCAATGATTTAAACAGAAGTAATATTGGGCATTTCACTCGATTTAGTCGATTACATAGTGCTGTTCTAGGGATTTTTGGTGAAGGAAAATTCGAGTGTAGAATATATACATTTTAAGACCAAACTGGGACCAGTTGCGAAAAATACAACTATACTGGCCTTCCGGCAGGAATTGAACCCACGACCTTGCGATTCTACTGCAATGCTGTGACCACTGAGCCACGGTCACGGAGGCCGTTGCCGAGAGCTTGATCGCGAGTTTTGTACTGGTAGTACCACCTTAATGTATACAAAACTCGCGATCAATCTCTCGGCATCGGCCTCCGTGGCTCAGTGGTCAGAGCATTGCACTAGAATCGCAAGGTCGTGGGTAGCTTTGATTTTCTCGGCTCAGACATTATTACTGTTAGTAAATGGTAGCAACTCGCAGCGCTTCACTTTTGATAAAAACTTCTAGTTACTGTTATAATCATGTTATGATGGCATGATCTTACTCCAATAACATTTCAAATAATTTAAAGACCTCAAGGTCTCCAATATCAAATTTCACAGCAAATTAATATTGCTAAAGTCAAACTGTGGTATCAAGGTAAACGTTTGATCCGCATAAAAAAATCTATTTAGTACACTATTACAGTATATTTACATGTACAGCTACAACTTTTTTTTTTTCTTTTTGCAGACATACACTTCCTAGGAAATTGCAAATACTGTACCAGAAATATACGGACACAAACAACAAAAGTACTGACACTGAGATGAGTTGGACTTCTGGTTGATCTTTATTCTGTGGCTTGGGCAACCACTTCACAGTCATTTGAGTATACAGTCCTGCCTGGAAAAGGCCCACAAAGGCAAAGTAATCTATTTTATCTAGTAAGTATCCCACAAGCCCCTGTACATGACTAGTTGCACCACTGGTCCCAAGTACTCATGCTTGTAAAACATATTATCAGTTTTAGCGATAGTGTATTTATCTATATCTATCTATCTATATATATATATATATATATATATATATATATATATATATATATATATATATATTATATATATATAATAAAAGTAGTGTTGCGCGTGGTAATGCGCTCACGACTTCTGTTTCCTACAAGCCTACCGACTCAAACAGCTACCTTCTATTTTCATCATCTCATCCCAACTACAATAAACAATCCATCACATATTCTCAATTTCTGTGACTTCGCCGTCTATGCAGTGATGATAAAGATTTTGAGACCAAATCTTTGGAAATGAGATCCTTTTTTGTCCAACGTGGCTATCCTAACCACCTATTAGACTCCGCTATTCATAAAGCTTCCAGTATTCCCCGTCCGGACACTTTAAAACAACCTTCGGAAAGACTTTCTGATAATAAAACTCTACTAGTTCTCACATTTCATCCTTTCAACTATAAAGTTAAGGATATCATTAGCCGTAATTTTCACATCTTAAAGAATGACCCTGAAACATCTGCCATTTTTACTGATAACCCTTTGATCTCTTTTCGACGCAATAAAAACATTCGGGATAGTTTAGTAGGCAGTGCCCTTAGAGAAAATCTACAGGCACCTGTGGGTACTACTTCTTGTTCCCGCACACGATGCTACACATGTTCGTTTCTTGACCCTGCCACATTAATTTCAGGACCCAAATCTAATTTCACCATTCGGCATAATTTCACATGCACCTCTTCCAACCTCATTTACTGCATTTCTTGCAGTAAATGCTGCATGCTCTACATTGGTAAAACTGGCAGACGTTTATCTGACAGGTTTGCTGAACATCTTCGTTCTGTGAGGAACAATGATGTTGACAAGCCTGTTGCCCGACATTTTAATAGTGTCAACCATCATATTTCTGACATGAAATTTGTGCTATCTCACCCATTTCCGGTGGTAATCATAGCCGCAAACGACAGGAAAAGCGTACGTCTCATTTTCAAAATTGGAACCATTCATCCTCATGGACTCAACGAACGTTTTTCTTTTATTTAACACTTCTGAAGATGCTGTTTTTGTATTAGCAAGGGCAGACATAAACAGTGTTTTCACTTTACTTCTCCATTCTTTACTCTCAATTTTTTACTCTCCTTTTTTTACTTATCGATGGTGAGAATAACAAATGGCTTTCGCATCTCATTATTTATTTGTTATTGTTACTTTGCTCTGATTGGCTTATTCTTTTGCATCTCATTATTTGTTTGTCTTGGTTACCTTTATCTGATTGGCTAATTTTTATCACGTGATTATCTCGCGTATATAAGCTCGTTGTTTGTTTTACTCTAGGCCCCGAAACTGGTAATCCACCACTGATCATACTGTACTATTTTTTCCAAAGCATTCATATCATGTCCTCTTTTATAAATTTGTTTTCCCCTAGCATTGATTGGCTCACTTCAGTTTTCTTTATCCTTCATGCTTGGACCAATAGTGGTATCTTTAATTTTAACTGTGTGTAACCACTTTACTGTATGTATGCAAATGCAGGCTTTTATCAAAAAAAAAACTGGCCATCTGACAAAAATGTTTTGTGGGGTCCATGGGCATGCCCCCTCCCCCCAAAAAATTCTGAATTTTGGGTCTCTGAAACAGCATTTCCCACATTTTGAGGGCACTTTTGAAAAAAATATAAAGGTCTGAAAATACAAACAACCAGTTAAATTAAAACATCTTTATAGTGTATCTTGTGGTTGGTTGTTGTTTGTCCTGAGGAAGCGAGGAGTCTGGAACAAGTGAGTGTGTCATGACAGTTTGCAAACTTATTGAAGAGCAGTTTTATCAAACAACATGGTTGCCACTTTATGTTAGAGCCACATAATGGTTTAAAAACCTGGTTTCATGTCAGGTTTTGAAAAACGTGATTTTTTAAAAGTAGCTGTCCATAGGATGGCTGGATGACTGCCTGGCTAAAAACCTGTGCAAATGTAAAACTTGTTGGAATCTAGACTGTGTATAATATTGGCACGTGTGCAAAAAAACAAGGGGTGTGCACAGGGGTGGTGAGTCCGGTGGTGCCAAGAATTTCCTGGCACAGGGGATAAGGTCCCTACCTGGGGGCATGCTCCCCTGGAAAATTTTCAAAATTTGAATGTCGAGAATATAGCTTTTCCCATCTTTTCAGTGCGAAATTATCGCAATAACTGACAAGTTACGGCATTTATTTTCAAGGTACCAATAAAGAAAAGTTTGTTGAATACCTAGTGTGGTCATTAACCTTTGCCATTTTCATCTAATATTGTTGACAGAAAATGGAATTTTGTGTGTTGTAATTATTACTGTTAGTTTCTACACAATATATACCGTATCCTGTTGTTTCTAAAGGAGGTTCATTTCACTATTAAGGCATTAATTATTGAAGTGTCTGGTTTAACCTGTTAAAAAGTTCTTTGCCAATGGTTAAAAATACACTATTTCTTCCAGATCATTCCCTGATAAATCTCCAATGAGGGGCCTAGTGTTCCCCAACAGGGCGCGGGGGGGGGGGGGGGCTTCTGTAGGGTATGCACCCCTCATGCCCCCAAATGGATTAACAGGTCTATATATTATTTTTTTATCAATGGCCCCAAGCAGTTCTACACATGAATACAACATCTGAGTTAGAATAGGTATAAAAAAGCTATACTGAGTACAGTATGTAAATACAGATAGAAGCATGCATATTGCTGTTGAGTCATCAAATATGTGCATTTTGAGGTAATTTGAGGGATGATACACAGACTTCTGTACAAATGTAGCGCGAAGAATAACATATTTATTCAGTAATTTCATTTTACTAGCCACCACTAATCAGGAAAAGAGTATAATTAACAGTATATTAATATACTAAAGTTCATTCAGCGACAGTGATTCAAATGTTCAGTAAAGACTGTACAGTACCTGGTCAAGTTGTTCGGGAGTTAAACGTCGGCTCAGGTCCAACTTTTGCGATGACAAACTATCTAGCTGATCTCTTCCAAGCTGACTAGTGAATTCAATATTTCCCATATTCAGATCATGTTTTATATCAACATTTTCGATCACGAAATCATGCGAAATGACCAAGCAGCATTGATCATGTCTCTTGTTACGTTGTGAACCGCTGACTACAAAACTGCATAATTATGCTCGACCAAAATCATGCCCATTGCCCAAATACATGCATATAACATTTCATGTTATTTTTGTGCCGGCATCGTGTAAACGGCATGACTTTGTTCCGTTTTCAAATTGTACAGACATCGTAAACGTAACCTGATATGCAGACAACTTCGCAACTTGTTTCACACAATTTGCAGCAACTCGTATCACACACATATTTGCAGCGACTCGTATGACACATATTTGCAGCAACTCGTATGACACATATTTGCAGCAACTCGTATGACACATATTTGCAGCAACTCGTATGACACATATTTGCAGCAACTCGTATGACAAATATTTGCAGCAACTCGTATGACACATATTTGCAGCAACTCGTATGACACATATTTGCAGCAACTCGTATGACACATATTTGCAGCAACTCATATCACGTACACACTTTGCAGCAGCTCGTATCAGGGACGTAGCCAGGATTTTGAAAGGGGGTCCAGGGGCATGCTCCCCCGGGAAATTTTGGAATCGAGAGTCGCTGAAATGCCATTTCCATGGCTTTTGGAGGAAGATTTTACAGACTCTAAAGGTTAAAAAACGTCATATAAAATACTGAAAACACGCAAACGTCACATAGATACTCAAAATCCATACACTCAGCAGACTGAATACACTGTTTACAGTTTATTTCCTGACACAATTGATTTTGTAGTTACATGTCTGTCGTTTTATATCAAAAGGGGGGGGGGGGGGGGAGCCGCGGCTACGTCCCTGGCTAGGATCACACACATTTGCAGCAACTCGTATGACACACATTTGCAGCAACTCGTATCACACACATTTGCAGCAACTCGTATCACACACACATTTGCAGCAACTCGTATGACACATATTTCCAGCAACTCGTATCACACACATATTTGCAGCAACTCGTATCACACACATTTGCAGCAACTCGTATCACACACATATTTGCAGCAACTCGTATGACACATATGTGCAGCAACTCGTATGACACACATATTCGCCGCAACTCGTATCACGTACACAGTTTGCAGCAACTCGTATCACACACACATATTTGCAGCAACTCGTATCACACACATTTGCAGCAGCTCGTATCACACATATTTGCAGCAACTCGTATCACACATATTTGCAGCAACTCGTATGACACACACACATACTTGCAGCAGCTCGTATCACACATATTTGCAGCAACTCGTATCACACATATTTGCAGCAACTCGTATCACACATATTTGCAGCAACTCGTATCACAATATTTGCAGCAGCTCGTATCACACATATTTGAATCAACTCGTATCACACACATATTTGCAGCAGCTCGTATCGCACATATTTGCAGCAACTCGTATCACACATATTTGCAGCAACTCGTATCACACATATTTGCAGCAGCTCGTATCACACATATTTGCAGCAACTCGTATCAGACATATTTGCAGTAACTCGTATCACACATATTTGCAGCAACTCGTATCACACACATTTGCAGCAACTCGTATCACACACATATTTGCAGCAACTCGTATCACACACATATTTGCAGCAACTCGTATCACGTACACAGTTTGCAGCAACTCGTATCACACACACACATATATTTGCAGCAGCTCATATCACACACATTTGCAGCAACTCGTATCACACATATTTGCAGCAACTCGTATGACAAACATATTTGCAGCAACTCGTATGACACACATATTTGCAGCAACTCATTTGCAGCAACTGGTATCACACACATATTTGCAGCAACTTGTATCACACACATATTTGCAGCAGCTCGTATGACACATATTTGCAGCAACTCGTATCACACACATATTTGCAGCAACTCGTATCACATACATATTTGCAGCAACTTGTATCACACATATTAATTATTTGCAGCAACTCGTATCACACATATTTGCAGCAACTCGTATGACACACATACTTGCAGCAACTTGCATCACACACATATTTGCAGCCACTCGTATCACACATATTTGCAGCAACTCGTATGACACACATATTTGCAGCAACTTGTATCACACATATTAATTATTTGCAGCAACTCGTATCACACATATTTGCAGCAGCTCGTATGACACACATATTTGCAGCAACTTGTATCACACACATATTTGCAGCAACTCGTACCACACACATATTTGCAGCAACTCGTATGACACACATGTTTGCAGCAACTTGTATCACACACATATTGGCAGCAACTCGTATCACACATATTTGCAGTATCACACATATTTGCAGCAACTCGTATGACACACATATTTGCAGCAACTTGTATCACACATATTAATTATTTGCAGCAACTTGTATCACACATATTTGCAGAAACTCGTATCACGCATATTTGCAGCAACTCGTATGACACACATATTTGCAGCAACTCGTATGACACACATATTTGCAGCAACTTGTATCACACACATATTTGCAGCAACTCGTATCACACACATATTTGCAGCAACTTGTATCACACACATATTTGCAGCAGCTCGTATGACACATATTTGCAGCAGCTCGTATGACACACATATTTGCAGCAACTTGTATCACACACATATTTGCAGCAGCTCGTATGACACATATTTGCAGCAACTCGTATGACACACATATTTGCAGCAGCTCGTATGACACATATTTGCAGCAGCTCGTATGACACATATTTGCAGCAGCTCGTATGACACATATTTGCAGCAGCTCGTATCACACATATTTGCAGCAACTTGTATCACACACATATTTGCAGCAGCTCGTATGACACATATTTGCAGCAGCTCGTATGACACACATATTTGCAGCAGCTCGTATGACACATATTTGCAGCAGCTCGTATGACACATATTTGCAGCAGCTCGTATGACACATATTTGCAGAAACTTGTATCACACACATATTTGCAGCAACTTGTACCACACACATATTTGCAGCAACTCGTATGACACACATATTTGCAGCAGCTCGTATAACACACATATTTGCAGCAACTCGTATGACACACATATTTGCAGCAACTTGCATCACACACATATTTGCAGCAACTTGTATCACACATATTAATTATTTGCAGCAACTCGTATCACACATATTTGCAGCAGCTCGTATGACACACATATTTGCAGCAACTCGTATCACACACATATTTGCAGCAACTCGTACCACACACATATTTGCAGCAACTCGTATGACACACATATTTGCAGCAACTTGTATCACACACATATTGGCAGCAACTCGTATCACACATATTTGCAGCAACTCGTATCACGCATATTTGCAGAAACTCGTATGACACACATATTCGCAGCAACTCGTATGACACACATATTTGCAGCAACTTGTATCACACACATATTTGCAGCAACTCGTATCACACACATATTTGCAGCAACTCGTATCACACACATATTTGCAGCAACTCGTATCACACACATATTTGCAGCAACTCGTATCACACACATATTTGCAGCAACTTGTATCACACACATATTTGCAGCAACTTGTATCACACACATATTTGCAGCAACTCGTATCACACACATATTTGCAGCAACTCGTATCACACACATATTTGCAGCAACTCGTATCACACACATATTTGCAGCAACTTGTATCACACACATATTTGCAGCAGCTCGTATGACACATATTTGCAGCAACTCGTATCACACACATATTTGCAGCAACTCGTATGACACATATTTGCAGCAGCTCGTATCACACACATATTTGCAGTAACTCGTATCACACGTATATTTGCAGCAACTCGTTATAATATACACACACATTTGCAACAACATGTGTTCACACACATATTTGCAGCAACTTGTGTTCACACACATATTTGTATCACCAACACACACATTTGAAGTTGCCGTTGTGGGTCACCGTAGGGTTGAGAATTAGATAAGAATTTTAAAAAAATATGACAGCAAGATTATATTCTCCGGTGACTCTCCGGTCTCAATGGCACTCAAAAACTGCGTACTTTTACCAGCGGGTTATTAGGGAATCAGGATTGTTTAAAGTAGACAAGTAGACAACTTATGAAGCCATGGTTTAAAAACAGGCTTAAAAAGTAGACCGATGAGTGAGATTTAGGAATTTTTGATGTGACTCGGTCCAGCCGTCCAAATGCGAAGCAAGAGTATATATTATGTCTGATTCGACACCTGAATACCTGATTGCATCAGCAATTTATTGGTTATATATTGGAATATTTTCTCGAGAAGAACCGTATATTCAATCCCCGTACCTAAATCCTGGAATTACAGTACAACTCACACTCTTGATAATCTTTATAAAATAAATAATTTTCTGCGGGCACTATAATAAGCGAAAGTAGTGCCACGAATCAAAAAGTGCCGCTATAAAGGGGTAACTGTCTCGTACCCAGTCGTCTTTGTATCGTCTAAGATCTTGCACGCCTAAATTAATAGGGGGAATTTCCGAAACCTCAACAGGCTGGAAACCGAGCCTACGACTGGGTGCGATTCAGGGTAAACACAGTGCATGCAAACACCGCTGCCAAACGTTTGCGCATGCGTGAATTCGCTAAGTAAACATTGCAAGAGAAGTGGGAACTAGCCGTGGCGACAACAACCAGACAGTGAAGACTAAGTACGACTCGACTATTCATTTGTGTTTTAAAAAAAGGGTAAAGAAAATTACGAAGGGTAAATTCAGAATATGTTACAATATTGACAAGGAAGCCATGCATAAATTACCTACCATATCTTTTTGGCAGTATGCTTCTAATTTTAACTTTTGTATCGGACTCTCGGACCAGTCCAAATATTTCAGTGTTTTCCCGCTCTTTTTCCGAGGACGAGCTCGGCATAAGTGCATGCAGCATAAAATACATGAAAATCAAAAATTAACTTCCGGCCATCTCTTTCCCACGGCATTTAACTATTTTTCATTTATTGTTCATTTAAATTTTCAAATATATTTCTTTCTATTTATATTTTGGAAGCCTAATACTAGTAAAATAGCATCAATTGCATTTGTATAAGAGACTTGAGTTTAAAGGAGGCTTAGGGGATGTTTATATGGAGGCGAGCCAGCCCGCTTACTGGGATTGCCCGGTAAACGAGATGATTTCTGGCTCGCGTTTATATGAACGAATTTCATCCCGCCTACAAGGATGATTTTACAACGACAATAGATGGCGTCGGCATCCCTTTGAAAATCATCCCGGTAAGCGGGCCATGCAGCCCGGTTAGCGACTGTTTACACGGGAAATTTTCATCCCGCTTACCGAGATCTCGCCTCTTTCAAGTGAGATCTCGCTAACCGGGCTAGCCCGCTTGGCCATATAAACGCAGAGGAATTTTTAACAGGGAAATAACTACACAGTGAGATCTCGCTTACCGGGCTGGCTCGCCTCTCATATAAACACCCCCTTAGGAGGGTACAGTGAAAGGGGAACTCTATACAACGGACACTAATATTATTGATACACAAAAGTCGTTTCAGCATTTATTTGTATGTATATGTACAAGTTTACTACTTCAGTTCCAAATATATGTTTTCAACCGCAAATCATTTACAAATTAATTATGGTGATTCTATATATGAGCTATATTGAATAGTATATTGATAAACCCTCACGCCAAACTCATACATGTACGGCACACGTCTTATTGTTACTTCAAAAAACTATCTGTACATTATTACAAAACTTGCTACTGGAAGACTGTATTTAATACAAATAACGTAAAAAGAACTCTTACTTAATTAAGAACATTACAAGATAAATGTTGGAAAAGGTTCCTTTTGATGAGGCGGTTATACTTTAAGCAAGGCAATGTTCAAATGACAAAAAGACAATTACTCGCTGGGGGAAGTTAATTTCATCCCGTCCTACAGGGCGGTGCCGTACCCAACAAAAAAACTCAGTCACAGGCAGAATATGAAAGCTGTTTTCAATGATACGTCCGCTTTTCCCGTGCGGGCGAAACGTGCATTGTTCAGTTCGCTTTGGAAGTTGAAAATTTCCGCTCCGCCCGCCCAAATCGCACGTATAATGGACAACGGCCTCAAAGCTGCTAAAAGCACCCCAATTCCTATGTCACATTTGCGCCATACAATTAGTAAATTAGGGTTTGTGTTGGGGTCAAACCTGCACGAATTAGTGCCTGGGTCATAAATGCAGAATATGGTATAATTACCTGACAAGTTTGCGGTATGTACAGTATAGTTCCTCCCAGCATGTGCTATGTATACATCAGTGGATGTTGTTCTCTCTTGTTATATACGTAAACATCAAAATATGTTGTTCCTTTAGTGTTGGATTTTTTTGTCTGATGATCGGCTTCCTGCCTTGTAGACAGCCAATATATAACCAGCCAATATATAGCCACTTTCCGTCTGTGCATTGGGATCTGGAAATCTGCCTTTACGGTTTCCGTTCTTTCCAAGACATGCACCACTGAACGGAGACCGTCGCCAAGAGCTTCGTGCGCAGTACCCGAAATACAAACTCCGGACAATTAAATAGAAATCTGTGAAGCAGCTAAGGCCCCACAAATTTCCATTCAAGCTTCTTTAAATGCTTGTTTCTCAATACTGAACATGCAAAAATCGTAAAACTGCTTTGTTATAACTTAGGTTTTATCGAAACGAATTGTTTCGGTTTCACAACCGTGTTTTGTTCAAAGTATAGAACAAAAATTCTGGTTAGCATAAGTAAAGATGTTATCGTGTCCCAAATCTTGTGTCCTAAGTGTCCTAAAAGCTGTTCAGGTAAGCATGCATGCATACATGCACAGATAGCTCAGTCGTTATTAGACTTAAAATCATTGATTAGAAGGTTTGGGTTGAGCGCAGACGACAGACGTTCCCAAACGTGGGACTAAATTTAACTCCAAAAATATATAAAGTAATATTTAACTCCGGAAAATCGACTATTCTGAACTTTTTTGTGACTCCAATTTTGGAGTTAAAATAGCATCAAAAAGCCAGTTGTACAAAACACTATAACGACATATGCAGTCATGTATAATTAAATTATGGCGTAGCTAACTCTTTACCGGGAAGAATACCAGGGTCTCCACTTGTCGAGTAAAATCATCTGGCCTTAGTCAGAGTAAAAGTAATAGGTTGCCAAATGGCAACCATGCATGCCCGGTAAAGGGTTAACTACCTCAAACAACAGTTGACTAGAATTAAGCACAGTTGAAGTAAACTATTTTTTATAACCGTCCCCTATAAAAATAGTATCCAGAAAATCCCACTTTGGGATATTTTAAATCGAATCCGAAGTCCAGTGCAGTATTTACAAAATTACGGCATGCTCTTTAGAGTTCATAAATTGTGCTCAGCTCCTCTAACCTTTTGAAGTCGTTCAATATGAGACCACTTTCATATAATAGAAACTCATATTCTTTCATGTGCAACTCGTTTGTGTGTCTCAAAAGAATGTTTACTTCATAACAAGGTCAGAAAGGCTCATTTAGATGCATATAAAAAATATTTAGAGTGAAAGCTTTTTGAAAACGGTCTATAAACTCAATAAACACAGTAACATACTGTAGCTCGTTTATTAAACATTTCTTTTTAATTATCATTTATTAAAATCTGAGGGTCGTCTCATCGAACTATTAATTTCTGACATTATTTTGTATGCTTTATTCATTTTAGTTTCAGAAAGTCGGAAAAAATTATTTATTTGTAGCATATGGTGCAAGGATCAAATATTGACTTATCTACTAAGGCGGAATTAAAGGAACAATGAAACGTTAGTGGTTATGATAATATATTAAATCTTATTTACTTTCATCGTTAATTTGCGGAGTTTTTTTTTGTTTCGTTTCAGCAACTGTCAATTAAAGATGAATTTCTAGCAACGCTGCAACGGATGTACAACGTAATATTTGCTGTAACTGATTTTCGTCGTCGTCCCACACCTTCGCTCATTGTCTACAAGTTCCTCCGCCACTTGGCAGTTCAGCTCACTCGCTTTTCAGACTGCAAGCTGTTAACAACCACACAATCTTTTTAAAGGTAAGTAATCGTAGAAATTAAATATTTCCCCCAGTCTTCTTCTTTTGTGTCGTTTGTTACTTGGCTAGTTTGTGCAAAAATACAAATAGAAAAGATTTCTAAAAGCTAAAATGCGTAGAACTAAATACGAATTTAGTGAAACTGTTTCGCGGTATCATTCACATATCGTATGTTTTTATAATACTGTATATATACAAATGTAGAAAAAGAGGAAACGAAAGAAACAAGGCGCTTTACTTGTATGATATTATGATCCTGCAGTATAATGATCTGAATTCTGAATACCAAGGAAACTGCCAACGAACTCTTATATGCAGTCTGAAGACTCTCGAAAGACTGTCAGTGAAATCAATGAATTGAAATCTGAACACAAAGTTGATTGTGAAGATAGATCGGTAAAAAAATAATTTTAAACAGAGACATGCAATGCTATAGACTATAGTATACAAATAAAAGTTAACCAAACAACTGGAGGAAGTCACGTGATCTAATAACTGATCATTGATCATGCAAGTGGCTGCATGTGGCCAGGTGCAGAAAAATCTCAGTCTCGGCAACGAAACGTAGACCAGACTACGTAACATTTCATGCCTTTACAGGAGGCCGGCCCGAACTCAAGCAGAACTGAATTTTACATTTTGGGGCAGGTCTTGAAATTATATAGCCTTAAAAGCTTTTTTTTTTGCAGCCCGAATCGGTTCGAATTAGATTCTGTTTAGATAGAAAGTCGGTCTGGAGTTAGGCCGGCCTCAAAATTTCAGTTTGGTCTAGCAGGCGACCTGAGATTAGGCCGGGGTGAACTGAACTTATAGGCTATGTGCATACGGTAACGTTATAATTTCCGAGTGTTTTCGTATTGTTTCAGGTAGTGAACTGATTGTTCTCGATTCCCTTGAGAACAGTTCGAAAACGCTCGGAAACGTTACCGTGTGTGCACATATAGCCTCAGACCCCGTTTACACAATGCCGGTACAATTTGAAAACGGAACAAAATCATGCCGTTTAGGCCTTGCGTTTACACGATACCGGCACAAAAATAACATGAAAAGTTATATGCTGTATTTGCATACCGGCATGATTTTGTTCCGTTTTCAAATTGTACCGGCATCGTGTAGTCTAAAGGCTTAAACTGTATATCCGTAGAATAACGAACGAGCTACACATCAACACTAAAGAAAGTCACAGTCATGGCTCATGCATGCATGCTTATAACCGCGGTGCGGGTCCAAAAAAGCTTTTTTTGGGCGTTACTATTATATATATAATATTATATATATAATCAGTTTGGTATCTTTAATTCAACGACAATTACAACTTTCCAAATTTTATCCCTGAAGGCATAACAATCAGACGGGCGCAGTCTTGTTGGAAGTATATATCCTGTGGCATACTTCCAACGAAAAGATTTGAAAATCTAAAGTTTGTTAAATGACATATTTCCCGGTATTTTGAGACCGCTTTGAGCATTATGAAAAGTCTTAATAACAAACAAATTGAAGAACACAACTTCAAGAATTCTCAGACATAGGTTGCAGAGCTGCACCCCCTGCAGTTACCTGCCTGACCTAAACCAGAAGAGGTACTGCTATATTCGTAAGCAAAGCTATTTTCTGTCATTTTGGGGAAAAACATGATATTGACCAACTCTGGCTATTAATATGCGTAAACAAAGTCTGGACCATGGCGTAGCATTGTGTAATATTTACTACTTATTGACCGAGCGTGACGTCTGTACTAGTGAAATATCGGACCGACGTTTTTAGTACTTTTAGTACGGATCGAGCGAGCGAGTGCAGCGAAGCGAGGTCCGTGCAGGAAACGGAGGTCAGATATTTTACTAGTACAGACTACAGACCGAACAAGCGAGGTCAATAAGTAGTTTATTATATGACTACAAGTGTTGTAAACGTTCTGTGAAAACTTGACAAAGTGTTAGGCTCGTATTCGCCACCATCTTTCTTGCGAACTAAACCAAAATGGCATATGTTTTCCGTTTTCCTATTATTATTAAAGTAATTTCCATTTAGCTAGAATCCTAAACTTTCTACCCCAAAAAGCATTTTTAAATTGCTTTTGTTTGACATATCGCTCAAGGTTGTACGTTACGTAGTTGAATAAAAAATCATTCGAAATTCTATAATATTTGTGAGAAAAATGCCTGCAGTCTCGTGATTTTCATTATTCCCTCATGTTCTACAAACACTCGAGAACAATGAAAATTACTTGGTTAACGACCTTGTGATTTTCATTGTCCTCTCGTGTTTGTATAATCCCTGGTAAACACTTCCACTCGTTTATGAAATATTACTTCTCATGCACTTATCTAATTTTTCCACCTCAGATTCAGGGGCGGACTCGCAGTAGAAAAGTTACCGGGAAATTAGAGGGGCACCTGGCCGAGTGCAAAGCCTGAATGTTCTAAGGGTGTCACAGGAAATATATTCCTCCCCCCAATGTCCCCCCAGGGACACATTTCCTAGGAAATATGTCCCCCCCCCCTTCGGAAATCCCCCCTCCCCCCTCAGAATGATTCCTTACAGGATAATTGATATACGTGTAATGTGGACAAAACTTTTTAAAAGTAAAAAATATATATTTCTGAATGATAAATTATGACAGCTAAATATATATTTACAAAAACTACAATATACAAACTCATTTATTTAATAAAACTTTGGCTTAATTGGACTGTCACTAAACTAATCATTTTTACAAAGTTTTGATGGTGGAACACATGAATAGCAAAGCCATTCCTGATCATTCTCAGGAAAAGAACTTAAATTAAGACAAGGAAGATGGTACCAGTTGTCACAAAGATCACACTGAACCATATTCTGGAAAAAAACACGTACAAAATGTCTGTATGACTAATTCATGCGGTTCCTTAATAAAATTTCCGTATATACCGTTTTTTGAAAAACGGCAAACTACACTATTATATTACTAACAAAGCAAGAAAGTGGTGAGCTGCCGAGAATTTCGACAGCGAAATACTGACGTTTCACGCGGAGCCCTTCATTAACCACGAGCCAACACGCTCTTTAGAAAGCAAAAAAGAGTTTCTTATCTAAATAAATAAATAAATAAATAAATAAATAAATATATATATATATATATATATATATATATATATATATATATATATATATATATATATATATATAGCTGTTATAATTTATCATTCAGAAATATATATTTTTTACTTTAAATTTTTTTGTCCACATTACACGTATATGAATTATCTTGTAAGGAATCATTCTGAGGGGGTGGGGGGGGGGGGGGGGGGGGGGGGTGGGGGGGATTTCTTAGGAACATATATAGAGGGGGACATATTTCCTAGGAAATGGGGGAGACAAATTTACTGGGACACCGGCCTTTAGAAATTTTTTTTAATTTTCGAGACTCTGAAATCGTGTTTCCTTGTTTTTAAGAGCGGCATTAATCATTTTAAGTACGATTTTATGTATTGTGCATGCCCATATTTTCTTTTGACTACAACATTTAATGGGCAATAATATATTATATATTACGAGTATATATTTAAGTCACAAGTGAATTACTGTTCCTGTGTTCCACGATTCAACTCTTAGTTTTAGTCTTAGAGTTACAAAATTTATTATATCTACCCAAGAAATTACATATGGTTTTAAAGAGTGAGTAACAAAGAAAAGATAACACAATTACATGCAGAGTAAGTAGTTTAGAAAATACATACAATATCATTGTATATCATTGTGTTTGGAGTTTACGACTAGTAGTCTAGCAATGCAACTATAGTAATAACTGCATTTCATAATGTTTACGTTATGAGCTGTATTTTGTTAATTGTCCTTGTGGAGGCGCCTGAAACGGAAAACCAGGGGGCGCACTGGGAAATTTCCCGGTAACCCGGTGGGCCAGTCCGCCTCTTCATTCGGTAAAAAATCACGTCCCCTTCCGGATCCCCTCGATTCGCCCGGTTATACTGAAGTGTTTCGCTCACAAATTAATATAATATAATATTAGGTTAGGGTTGAGTGTAATATTCAATTATATGTTGTCGTGGTAAATAAATCACATATCCCCTCGTTCCCTTAAATCATATATAAATTCGAAGCCAATCAAGCGATAATAGTACAAAGCACTTTATGAGGCATGTGATACGAATAGTCTCCATTAACTTACAATGTCGTTTTTATAACAGTATTATAGTATAGATCGTTTTCATCTGACGTCACGGCGGCCATGAAATGGCGGCCATATTAGTATACATCTTTATCCTATGGGAATTTAGCTCTATTCTTATTCAAACATTTCGTATTGTTTCACCACTCCAATGGGGCCACCGACCACGTGAGTGAAAACGATCTATAGTACAAACAAAAGTGGCGACTAACTATCTCCTTGAAAAATCCCTCGCTTTATTCTCAGCTCTCCAAGGGCCTCTCCGCATGCTATAAGTTCCGTTCTCCACCTTGTCACATTATCTTTCAGAAACCTCTCGACATCTTCGCTATACCAAACATCTCAATACATTCATGTATCCACGAATGGGGAACCATATCATACGCTTTCCTACAGTCTATTCACGCCATTCCCAAGTTGGTATGTTTTCTCTTACAGTCTCTCAAAAGTGATTTGTCTATGAGCAGTTGGTCTTTCGCAACCCTTTTGCTCCCCTGCCAAGATGTTGTTCTCTTCCATATATCTGTATATTTCATCCGCTATTAATTCCCTGTCATTAACTTCCACATTAACGGGAGATATGTACTCGGCCTAAAGTTATCGACAGCAGCTCTTTTCGCGGGATCTTTCAGGCATAGCACTGTTTTTCCTTTCGTTACCAATCAGGTGTACACTCCCTTCCATTGACTATCGATCCGTTTATCTGATCTGCAATTTGTTGGTGGCACCCTGTCAATTTTTTTATCCAAAATCCCTGCACTCCATCCTGACCTGCAGCCTTCCAGTTGCTCATCTTCCATGCTTCTCCACCTTCCCTGTGGTAACTAGGACATCTTGTTGTTGGGGAAAACTGTTCATCTCCTTCAGTCCCTTTAGCCATTCACCTTCGTTGTCATAATTATTTTCTTTGTCCCATATGTCACTCCAGAACTTCTTACTTTCCTTTGCATCCGGTACAAACCTTGCGCTTGAAGTGTCTCCATTGATGTCTTGATAGAATTGTCGCTGGTCATACTCGAATAGTCGGTTCTGCCTGAACTGCGTTATTCTATATCTCATACCTTTGGACCTTTGCTTTCTTTGCCAAAACTCTCTGTTTCAGCTCTTCTACTACTACCGACAAGCCTTTCTCAACAATGCCATATCTCTTCAGCAGACTAGTCTACTTATGCTCTCTCCTCAATTCGCCCATTCGTTTGCTGTTGTAGGATCGAAGTATCTGCCTGCAACCTTTTGATGTCACCCTAATCGTCCTTTTCCACCACGGTTCTTTCTTCTCCATAATATCCCTACTGTCACTCCTGTCCTATTTCAGCCCCATTTTCTTGCAGCGTAAACCGATACTGCTCTAAGCAATTTATTCGTTTCTGTGATGCATTTCGTGTATATATACTTCAATACTTTGTTCACCTTTCTGGTTTCAATCTCAACCTTCCACTTGTCTGATCTCTTGAAGTTACATACATATCTATCGCAGTCTCCTATCATTAGTTCCAGCAACCTGTTTACCACTTTCCGATCCTCTTCCTCCATATTGTCTTCAGTTGTTGTGGACATATTTTCTTCTCGTTTATCTTCTTCCAGCTCCTTGGGCTTCATCAGATCTTCTTTCTCTTCGACTTGATTAAGTTTGTTGTTGCCTTCTTGTGTGGTTTCCTCTGCATTAAGAAACTCGTTCACGTTCTGTTCATGATCAATACCGCTTACATCCACCTCTTCCTCTTTCTCCCTCAGCGATCTCTCTATTTCCTCAAGTCCAATGTAGCCAGCCATTCATTTGTCTTTATTGCCCTCGCCGGATCACTTATCCTTTGTTCTGTCATTGATGGCATCCGTCTCTCCTCCCACTCCTGCATCATTCTCCTTCTGTATCCTCTCTTGCTTGGATCACTGGCGAAATAATATTCCATTACCTTCACGCTTTGTCCAATGCATTCGCTTTTCCTCTACACAGCTATTTCCTGTAATAGATTTCTCGTGACACGAGTCAGCGAGGTTTTCATTTTTGCTTCTTTTTTTCTCCTGAATAGGGTTTTTAGGTGTAAATTGATGATTTCATAATTGGCGTCCAAGGGCCATATTTCTATACCAGGTCATATAATATCTATCCCCCTGCCCCCTGGTACTGGGGGCAAGGCACTTAGCCAGTTATAGGTGATATGTTCATTAACACAAGTGCCATCCATCCATCCATCCATCCATCCATCCATCCATCCATCCATCCATCCATCCATCCATCCATCCATCCATCCATCCATCCATCCATCCATCCATCCATCCATCCATCCATCCATCCATCCATCCATCCATCCATCCATCCATCCATCCATCCATCGGCACTATATTGGATTGGGAGTTTGAATGGGGGTTTGAGTTGTCTCCTAGATAGGTTGCCTTATCCACGGCTAAAGAGGCGCATCTCCCCATGAGGTGGGTTATACCGCGTCAGACACCAACCTGATATTTTAACTATTATATTAGTAACTATTATTATTATTATTATTATTATTAACCGAGCCTAACAAAGTAAACGAGGTTAATAAACTGTTAATTGTATGGCTATTTTAGGTTTTCGGATACTTATATTATAATGAGTGTGAAAACCTTAGAAATTCACGCCAGCAAAATTAACATCCAGGGCAGCGGTCTGGATAGGGAAAAAGACCGACCGTGCTTTGGATACGTATTTCAGTTTACCGTGTATTGACCAATCAGGTATTGCAAAGCCATGCATGCATATAATAAAGACCATTACTTTACGTTTTTTCTTTAAATAAATAAATAAGTGAGATTTTCATTTTCTAATAAACAGTAGACATTTTAATAGTAATTTAATTAACTGTAACTTATTGCTGTATTCAGTAATGCATTTCAAGCATTAATGGCGAAGCAAAATAAAACAACAAAACAAAACGATTACGTGTTAACAGTCAAATAAAAATATGCTAGAAAAGACTAAACAAGGTTAAGCAGTTGCAGATTTGCGCATTTTTTGAACAGGCACAGCAGTCTATTGTTATATATATAAATTATAGTATAGTTGTGAAATTTGCGAGCACAATGTGGCTCTTTAGAAAGTTTGCAATACCGTGTACAATTCTTTTTAAAATATATTATAAACTAAGTTTTGTATTTCATTTAATCTTTCAGATGTTGTGTCTCAAAATTTATAACGTTGTAACTCTTCTGTTCTTCACATGGCTGACCATGTCTGTACCGCAAAGCTCTTCCAGTCCAGCAGAAAAAGCTTACGAACAACTAATTAATATTGTCAAGTCGAGTCCAAAACCAAAAGGCATTCCATTCGCAGATGCAATTCCATCCCCAAAGAATTTAAATTGCCGCATTGGAATTGTTGGTGCCGGACCAGCTGGCATTCACATGGCATATTTACTGAAGAAGAAAGGATTTAATAATATTGTTGTCCTTGAGAAGTCAGATCGTGTTGGTGGTAAATCCTACACAGTTAAACATCGAAATGTACTCCATGAAATGGGAACATGCTATACCCAACCAGATTACGAAGATAATGTGATTGCCTTGGCCAAGGAATTTGGATTATGGGAACAAGTTGATTTGCCTTCAGCTAATGTTTGGTTGGACCAATTCCAGTCCCCAGTTAACTATTCCTACTACGCCATTGGAGAAGTCATGAAAATATTAGGAACACAAAATCAAACTATTGCTCAGAATCAACTGTTATTGGCCATGATTAACTATTCTGTCCTACATCGTCAATTGTTTGGCAAATACGATGGAGAACTAATGCGAAAACCTGCTCCAAGTACAATGAACATTCTCAAGTGTACATTCGGCAAATTTCTCGCGAAATACAACCTCGAAGTTCTCAAACCAATTTTCATTGCGTCCCATACAGTACAAGGTTATGGCCATTTAGACGAGATCTCAGCCTTGTACGGACTCATGTGGAACACACCAAACTTTGTGAAAAGTCTGGCGGGAAAACTTCTCGGAAGAGATCATGCATTAAGCATGATTCGTGGTGGTTTCCAAGAACTGTGGAAGACGATAAAGAACTGGGAAAACATCGATGTTCAGTTTAACACACGCATCACGAAATTATACAGGAAATACAATAAGGTATTAGTAAAAACACAGCGCCAGTTGTTGAAATTTGATTTCTTAATTTGGACACCAAGTTTGTATTCCAACCTTGATATAATTCATGCCAGCCACAAAGAAAGAGAAATCTTCTCGAAGCTCAAGCCAGTTTGGTTCACCACAACTTTGTTCGACTCAGCATTTGGCATACGTGGTCTTTCACCCATTGATTACTGGGTAAGCAATATTGTTTTCAAACGCGAGCATTCAGTCTGGGCTCAAAGAGATTCTTATGGAGTGCTAAACAACCTTTACGGACCAGCTTATCAAAATGGATCTCTACCTGGAGGACCAGACGGAAGATTCATCAGAACTGGAGTGGCTTATCAATATGGGAAAAAACGTGCACCCCCGGCAAAAATAGAGAACAGGTTTTACCAGAATTTCAAGAAAATAAAAGCTAGCGGTATTTCTGTGTTGAAACAAATCACCTGGGAATACTTTCCAAAGTTTTCTCCGCAAGAAATGGCGGATGGCGTTCTTTGGGATATCTTCGAGTTGCAAGGATCCAGGCGTACTTGGTTTGCAGGTTCATCAGTAAGTTTCGAGTCTGTAAAAAGTGTACTTGAATACAACAAGTTATTGGTGTCAAAAATGACAGAACCTCGTTAGAAAGGAACAGCTCTTCCTTATTACTTTTAGTTCACTTATTTGTTATTACATGTTAGTTAAGATTTTGAATTGGTTCATTTTTTTTTGTTGCATTTAATTTCAACTAACGTGTGTTAAGCTGGTGTTTTATTGTTGGTTGTTACCTGCAACAACATGTTACTGTTATTAAAGCACTTTTCTTTTACAAATATATTTTTGTCGTTTATAAATATACTTTTCTTATGTGACACAGTGCACTTTCCGTTTGTTTGTTTGTTTGTTTGTTTGTTTGTTTGTTTGTTTGTTTGTTTGTTTGTTTGTTTGTTTGTTTGTTTGTTTGTTTGTTTGTTTGTTTGTTTGTTTGTTTGTTTGTTTGTTTGTTTGTTTGTTTGTTTGTTTGTTTGTTTGTTTGTTTGTTTGTTTGTTTGTTTTTGTTTGGTTGTGATCGGTTTAATAGGTTTGTGTACCAACTTTCCAGTGTAAGTCGTTGCCTGTAGTTATAGTGCAATAAGTAACGCACTCTGACGAGTCTCAGTCAATATTGTGTTTGGTTTGTCGGTGGTGTTCGGCACCCAGGGGGGGGGGGGGGTGTACTCGTATATAAGGAATACGGGTATGTGTCGCCCTATGGCGTATGGCTTTCGAGCACCTCAAAACCCTGACCCTATCCCAGGCCTAAAAATGCGGTTTTTTATACCCTATCCCAGACCTAAACTAAAAAAATCAATACCTTATCCCAGCACTGGTGTCACATCGGCATTCACACCTTATCTCAGACTAAAATATGCACCCTATTACAGACCAAATAGACAATTTGTATCCCCTATCCTAGACCCCACAGGGCGGCACACCCTTACCCAAAAAATTGCCAAGGTACCCCGTTTTTTGTTGCCCGTTTGTGTTCAGCTATAGTCTTGTTTTTAGGTTTCTGCCGGTTTCACCGATATACGTGGCCTGGCAGTCGGCGCATTTAACGTGTACTCTGTCTGTGGTAAGGTTATTCTTTGTCTTTAACGTTAGTCAGTAAATTACATAGAGTTGCAATTGGTGTGTGTGCTACGCGAATGTTGTAATAAGGTCGTAAGATACGCGACGTATACCTTTGATGTGAGGTATCTTTGTTGAAATATGGCGACAACCTAACGAGAGACGAAGAAGGAGCACTCAAACGACTAAAACACGACAAGAACATTGCTAAACTACCAGTTATACCACAAAGGACGGGTAACTACTGTTATGGACAAAATTGATTACTATATGACAAGATGGACAAGCCAGTTAACGACAAACAAACTTACAAATTACTTAAACGAGACCCTACGCCACCACTTCAACGGACAACAGACAAACACCATCAACCAACAGACATATTAACGGCTTTGATTATCGGTAGCATGACCACCAAAACTTATGGACTACCAAACCTTCACAAACCAGAAATACCTATGCGACCCAAGTTTCATTTTGCGGGTCTCCCACATACGAACTTTCCAAGTGCTTAACAACAATACTGCAACCGCTAACGAACAAATCACAACACAGACATACAATCCACCGAAACTTTTATTGACGCCTTGAAAACAGTACAAATACCTGACGACTATAGACTTGTGTTTTTTGATGCGAAATCACTGTTTACCAGTATTCCACTTCAACTATAGCGCTTGACTGCACAGAAATTGCACTTAAATGATCCACTGATGAGCCCCTATACCAATATAGATGACATTATGGAACTATAGCTTACACTTTTTCTAACCTCTACTTACTTTCAATATAACGACAAACACACGGCAATGCATGGGATCACCAGTCTCTGTTGCGGTTGCTGAAATCGTGATGCAATACATAGAGGAACAGGCCCTAGCCATGCACTTAACGACAGACATAACCTCTCTGGTTTCGCTACGTTGACGACACCATTAGTGCACTACACGAGAACGACATTGACGATTTTTACGATCCTATGTAACTCATAAAAACAAGGGACTATAAAGGACTGTTTACAGAAAGCCAACACATACTGACAGACTATACTCATCTTACAATCCTACTTCACACAAAGCAACTACCATCAAAACACTGACGAGACAAGCACAACTTATTTGCGACAAACCTAACACCTTACATAACGAAAGTACCTACAACGTGCGTTTTACAAAAACAACTACAGCCCAGACTTCATCAAACGCAACGTTTTCAAAAACAACGAACCTAACGTAGCTGACGATAAAACAACTGTTACAGCAACGATACCTTACATCAAAGCCGTGATCAAAGGTACGTCCGAAATTATCTCGCGTATCTCACGACATACAACATTCGCGTAGCAAACAGACCAATTACAACTCTACGTAATTTACTGACTAACGTTGAAGACAAAGAACAACCATACGACAGACAGGGTGCAGTTTACAAAATTAAATGCACCGACTGTAGGCCACGTATATCGGTGAAACCGGCAGAAACCTATAAAAACAAGACTACATTACCGAACACCACCAAAAAACTAAACACAACATTGACTGGGACTCGTCCGAGTGCGTTACTTATTGCACTAACTACAGGCAACGACTTACACTGGAAAGTTGGTGCACAATTTACAACAACAACATGCATTAAACCGATCACAACCATTACAGCACCTTACAGAAGACTTATCCATAACGCTTTACAAACAAATAAAAGAGTAGCCAATTTTTCGACAACACCTAACAAATAAATACCGACAGCACCACCCACGAACTACACCCACCTCCCCCACAACACCCATGCACACAGATTTCAAACATATAAACCGCAATCGTGACATAATGAACCAGACACATAAATACAGGCAGAAACTTTTCACTTGACTCTGAAGATATATGACCGCCGCTGAGGCCGTCGAAACGTCATGCAGTCACTAACATCAGCAACCGTCTTTCTCAAAACTATACTAACCCAGACGATCAATTTTCACAAACATATACAATAATAATCTTATGTGCATACAACTAGTGAATATGTTAATTTTGTGACAAAAGTGATGTAATACGGGTAAAAAAAGTACAAAATCCGATCCGGTCCGATCCAAGGAAAAAAGAACAAAATTCAATCCGAGGAAGAAAGGACCAAGTCCGATCCGATCCCAGAAAAAAAGAACAAAATCCAATCCGCAACGACCGGATTCGCACACCTCCAATGGGATTCCCTGTCTAGCTTTTGTAGACATATAGTCACTTGTTATCCTGCAATAAGTTGCACTTGCAATATTACATATAGATGTGGTACTCATGTGGGGGTATATATGCTCACTTTATTATATGGCTTTGGTAATATCCTGAGATCTGATTGGTCGTACGTATATATATATATATATATATATATATATATATATATATATATATATATATATATATATATATCTATATATACGGACCACCAAGAAAGAGGGGTGAACTCATCAATTTCCGTGTCCTATTCTCAGCACCATCATGACGTTACGACTCACTTTAATAGCTATACCTTCTCTTTCTTCGTCTTACGTTTATCTTGAAATTTACGAATGGAAATTAACTTAACTTTCAACCAAAACCAATTACGGAAATTGCCATTACGGCATTAGTATTTTTCATCTGCCCATTTAAACCTTGCGGGAAACGCCGCGAGTGACGTCGCGATGCTCAGCAGCATAGGACAAATTCACCCCTCCCTCCTGCAGACCACCGTGTGTCTTTTTGCGTATGAAGTCTGCTGTAACGGATACTGATTTGATAAAAAAATTGAAATAGCCAGATAATTTGTGTCAAATAGCTAAATAATTGAAGTCAATCTTGTACAACTAAAAACTGTATTCGTTGTTGTTTTGCAATAAGAATTATTTTGTTTAAAGGACGTCGTCTTAAGCACGGGTGGCGTGTGCTAGCTATTAGGGCGCTGCCTCTCACCAATAGTTAAGCCCGGTTAGATGGGGTTAGTACTTGGATGGGTGACCGTCTGGGAATAACCCCGTTCTCGGGGTGGGGACTCATGTGAGTAGAGTTTAGTTGGTCTCTCCTGTGCTTCGAGGGTTTTTCGCCAGGTTCTCCGGTTTTCCTCCCTCCGTAAAATCAACACCTATAGGTCTTAGCTGTAAATGGAGGACCCCACCAGCTCTGCTGAAAAACTTCTCCTCCTTAAATAAAGAATAATAATAATAGTCTTCGGATGCCGTCGTAGATCTTTAGCTCCCTATAAATCAATACGGACAACATGCATTCCCGCTTCCTGAACACCATGCATCTATAGATACCACGTTGATCGTTACATCACCAAACACATGCATCATGCATTAAACTCATTCCTGAGGTTATTTGTAAGCTTTTTGTTAATTTTGAATTTTTGATTTTAGATCGTCTGAAAAACAATTACTTGCAGTTTGTAGCGCAAGCCTAGGCTCAAATATTGACTTAGATCATGCTAGGGCGTGATATGTGTTTACCTGCTGGGAATTAGCTATTAAAGCGTAAATTAAAGAAACAATGAGATGCGACATAAGTATGAAAATATAATAAATCTTATTAAAAGGCTACAATAAGCTGATAAAGAAAACCAGCTTTTATTGTTTACTGAGCCTTTTTGTTTTATTTCCTCAACTGTCAAAAATAAACAGCAACGGATGAACAATGCACGACAGCATGTTTGCTGTAACTGATGTCCGTCGTCGTCCCACGCCCTCGCTCATTTTCTACAAGTTCCTCCGCCACTTGGCAGTTCAGCTCACTCGCTTTTCAGACTGCAAGCTGTTAACAACCACACAACTATTTCTTAAAGGTAAGTAACCGTATAAAGTGAATATTCCTTCCAGTCTTCTGCAAAGGTACAAACATAAGAAACTATGTCTACGTACAAAGGAACCTGGTGCATGCATGCAGGCTAGTTAGTGTATTTTAGGCCTAGTTTAAATTAGAACTATATAAAATGTATAGTTCTGGCTATTAACGCCAGACAATTTTGCTTGTCAAGGAAAAAAAATTCAGTCACAAAGGCCCAAGGGGTTAATAATATTCAGTACAAAACTAACAAAAAAGCTTTTGAAAGCCGAAATTACGGAAATATGCATTAGAATATATACTTTCTATTTGCACTCCATCTTAGCCTCAGTGGCTCAATGGTTAGAACGTCTAACAAGGTCATTAGAAGGTCGCAAGTTCGAACCCTGTCTGCATGGGATTCAGAATTCTTTTCTGAGTAATTGAGCTTGACGAACGTCCACCAAACGTCTATTATAAGAGTAAATTCACACTAACTTTAAACCAGATCGTAGTTTAAGGTTACAGAAGATTGTAGTTTAGGTTTGGAATCAGGGTTAGGATTATAGTGAACTGATCCTGGGTGGATTGCTTCTAGTGCCTATACCGATTTAAAATTCCACTCGGCATGGTCAGGTCGATTTTTGAGTCAGTGGCTTCACAGCGCAGAATAACCAATGAACGTTTCCTCAAAAGAAAAACACTTCAAAAAGACTGCGTGTCAACAGTCAAATAAAAATATGCTAGTAAAGACTAATCAAGGTCAAGCAGTTGCTCCAACTGGAGAGAGATCTTTACGTGCATATGCCACATGCAGCATTGTGCATTTCTTGAACAGGAACCCGACTCAACCGATGCATTCATTCTATTGTTGTATATAGAAATATATACTACAGTTATACTACAGAAATAGTACAGTTGTGACATTTGCAAGCACTTTGTTAACAAAGAAAATTAGTACTTCATGTAGCTCTTTTAAAATGTTTGTACCAACCTTGCGTTCATTTTCATTTGAAACTATTCTAAACTAAGATTTGTACCTTATCTAATCTTTCAGATGTTGTGTCTCAAACTTTATAACGTTGTAACTGTTTTGTCCTTTGCATGGCTGACCATGTCTGTACCGCAAAGCTCTTCCAGTCCGGCAGAAAAAGCTTACGAACAACTAGTTAATATTGTCAAGTCGAGTCCAAAACCGAAAGGCATTCCATTCGCAGATGCAATTCCATCCCCAAAGAATTTAAATTGCCGCATTGGAATTGTTGGTGCCGGACCAGCTGGCATTCACATGGCATATTTACTGAAGAAGAAAGGATTTAATAATATTGTTGTCCTTGAGAAGTCAGATGGTGTCGGTGGTAAATCGTACACAGTTAAACATCGAAATGTACTCCATGAAATGGGAACATGCTATACCCAACCAGATTACGAAGATAATGTGATTGCCTTGGCCAAGGAATTTGGTTTATGGCAACCAGTTGATTTGCCTTCAGCTAATGTTTGGTTGGACCAATTCCAGTCCCCAGTTAGATATTCCTACTATGTCATTGGAGAAGTCATGAAAATATTAGGGACACGAAATCAAACTATTGCCCAGGGTAAACTGTTATTGGCCATGATTAACTATTCTGTCCTACATCGTCAATTGTTTGGGAAATATGATGGAGAACTAATGAGAAAACCTGCTCCAAGTACAATGAAAATTCTCAAGTGTACATTCGGCAAATTTCTCGCGAAATACAACCTCGAAGTTCTTAAACCAATTTTCATTGCGTCCCATACAGTACAAGGTTATGGTCATTTAGACGAGATCTCAGCCTTGTACGGTCTCATGTGGAACACACCAAACTTTGTGAAAAGTCTGGCGGGAAAACTTATCGGAAGAGATCATGGATTAAGCATGATCCGTGGTGGTTATCAAGAACTGTGGAAGACGATAAAGAACAGGGGAAACATCGATGTCCGGTTTAACACACGCATCACGAAATTATACAGGAAATACAATGAGGTATTAGTAAAAACACAGCGCCAGTTGTTGAAATTTGATTTCTTAATTTGGACACCAAGTTTGTATTCCAACCTTGGTATAATTCATGCCAGCCAAAAAGAAAGAGAAATCTTCTCAAAGCTCAAGCCAGTTTGGTTCACCACAACCTTGTTCGACTCAGCATTTGGCATACGTGGTCTTTCACCCATTGATTACTGGGTAAGCAATGTTGAAAACAGACGCGAGCATTCAGTCTGGGCTCAAAGAGATTCTTATGGAGTGCTAAACAACCTTTACGGACGAACTTATCGAAATGGATCTTTACCTGGAGGACCAGATGGAAGATTCATCAGAACTGGCGTGGCATACCAATATGGAAAAAAACCTGCATCCGCGACAAAAATAAAGAACAGGTTTTACCAGAATTTCAAGAAAATAAAAGCTAGTGGTATTTCTGTGTTGAAACAAATCACCTGGGAATACTTTCCAAAGTTTTCTCCGCAAGAAATGGCAGATGGCGTTCTTTGGGATATCTTCGAGTTGCAAGGATCCAGGCGTACTTGGTTTGCAGGTTCATCAGTAAGTTTCGAGTCTGTAAAAAGTGTACTCGAATACAACAAGTTATTGGTGTCAAAAATGACATAACCTTGTTAGAAAGGAACAGCTCTTCCTTATTACTTTTATTTTATTTATTGTTATTACATGTTAGTTAAAATTTTGAATTGGTTCATTTTTTCTGTTGCAAAAATATCCTCTAAATTTAATTTCAACTACGTGTATTAAGCTGGTGTTTCTTTGTTGTTTTTTAGCTTTGGTGTCAAAATATAGTTAGAAAGAAACGTTGCCAGGAGCGGATCAAGCATGCGCGGGGCCCCTGGCACATAACACATTGGTGGCTGACTTACATCTCCCCCTCCTCCCCCCCCCCCCCCCCGAGAGAGAGAGAGAGAGAGAGAGAGAGAGAGAGAGAGAGAGAGAGAGAGAGAGAGAGAGAGAGAGAGAGAGAGAGAGAGAGAGAGAGAGAGAGAGAGAGAGAGAGAAAAAGTTGGAGGGAATTAATGAAAAAAAATCTTCGTGTTTATCTATGATACCCAACTACATGTCGGGAACTTTGCTTCTATTTCTAAGATATTAAAGATTACAAACAATAATTTCAAAGTTTAGATACCCACCAGCCAATCAACCAACTAACAGTATACAGATTACAGTAATAACAGCATGACCAAAGGCCACACTGCAAAAATTAAACATGAGATATATCATAACTTTTCAAATTTCACTAAGCAAATTTCGGCCGCATGCATCGTTCAGAAATCGATCGAAGTTATGTAAATGGCAATTTTCGGGCCTTTGCAGCGGCAAAATCATTTACCAGCTTACTGAAGTCAAGCGAGCGTAAGATCTCCCATTCAATATTCTTAATTGACAGTGCAGTCAAACGTTTCTGTCCCATTGTGCTACGCAAGTAGCTCTTCAAGCGTTTAAGCTTTGAGAATGAGCGCTCCCCCGTACAGTTACTGACCATCATGCAAAGATAAATTCTCAAAGCAATTTCCACGTTGGTGAAGGTTTCACTGAGCTCATTTTTCTTCAGATCAAGGAACATGATAAACTCAATCGATCTTTTGTCATCCTCGTCTTTTTCCATCCTCATCTTGCGAACCTTTGCTCCGGGTTGCAATGGTTCAAAAAAATAATGGACAAATTGCACAAGTTCGTTTGGGAAGGTGTCCTCCAAATCATCTGGATATGCTTGTACAAGCTTTCGGGGCAGCTGCCTTCACTTCATCGTCGCCCTTACTCTTAAGATTAGAAATGAAACCAAACCTCTCAGCAACGGTTTTATAAGCAGCAATTCTTTGCTTCAGTGCAGCACATATGTGGTCGATAATTGTAAAAAACACTTCTACACGAAATTTATCGCGAGGCTGGAAAACTGTATCTCAGCTGGCCCCTCATCAAACTGAAAGATACGACGATTTCGTTTTCGACTACGCCTTGAAGCATCTGCATATTCGTTATGGCCACACTTCTCGGCACCTTTCTTCTCATACTCATCAAATTTGTCTCGAAGCGGCTCAACGAACTTCAAAAGCGAATCTAGCAAATTTAGAGCACAATTCAGTGGTAAGCCAGCTTTCTGAAGTGAACAACTTGTCTTCTGGAACTGTTGGAGGATGTCATTCCACAATTCAAGTAAAATTGCAGTTTCAAGCCTTTCGAGACGCTGAAGAAGGCCAGATGCTTCGTCTCTTGTTTCAGCAGATTGTTCAGGATCAGCTGCGATCTCTTCCAAGGCTTTTGCATTCTCCTTGTAACCACTATTCAATGCCTTCACGGCGTCTCCTCGTGCCGACCAGCGTGTCTCTGACAAAGATTTGTCGACAGGCAGTCCCTCAAGGTGTTTCTTAAGTACTGCCCAGCGATGGGTAGATGCCGAAAAAAAATTGTAGACATTCTGAATGAAATTAAACATTGCAACGCCAGCTGAACAGGCCTCTGCTGCATGTTTGCCCACCAGACTGAGTGAGTGAGTGAGTGGGCAGTACAAGGAACATAGTCGGTATTGGGACAACGTGAGCGAATGATAGCCTGCACTCCATTATACTTTCCGCTCATGTTCGACGCATTGTCGTACGACTGACCACGACATCGTTCAATAGGGATGCCTTGCTCGCTTAGAAATTTCAGTAACAGTTCAGCTATTTGAGCTCCAGTGTGACCGTACATGCATGGGTACAGTAGTACAAGTCTCCAACTTGATCGAATTTATCAAAGTTGAAAAAGTTTTTAATAGTTCGTTTGAAAGCGTCGTCTGCGCTACGTTGATTGATTCGATTGCATGAGAATTGCTAAAACGCGGGGCCCTGCGCCCTGCTACGCATATGATATCCCAAAAACTGGCGATGCGGTCCCGAAAGACATGGCCTGGGCCTTAAAAAAACAAAAGGCCCAAAAATCTGCGGGGTCCCTCAAAAGCGCGGGGCCTCTGGCACTTGCCCAAACTGCCCCCCCCCCCCCCCCCCCTCCCCCCTTGATCCGCCCCTGAACGTTGCTGCATAACAGGACCGATTCAACAAGGATTACCGTGACTTGCATGTTATACCAGTAAACATCTTCCACTTTCAAACGACCTCTTGACGTTTAGCTATAGGGTAAGTCTGTTGGCTATAATTAATTCTCCTTGTTAGGGAGCTCAACGTTAGATCAATGTTGCATAATTTTTCATAATTATGCATTTTCATAATTTTTCATAAATATATTATAAAATTTATTCCACGAACAATCACTGAGATTTTATTCAAGCCAAACTATAATATTTAAACTAAGTTAAAGTAACGTTTTTCAAATTATTTTACAAAAACACTCGCCAAGTTTTCGCATGAGCAGCTTGTACATACCTCTCCTTTTATTCATCTCATCTTTATATTATTACGCTACTAGAGTTTTGATCACGTACTTCACATTATAAAACATGGACAGATTTACTTGTAATTTTACCTACTGTTTAACCAGTGGGAGTAAATCGGAAATGAGGGATAGCTGTTGAAGACGTTCTTTTGGCCAATTTTTTGCTTGCATATACTGGTTTAACACAATTCATGCCATGAATTTCATGTAACTCGAGCGGTCTACTATATACGACCTTCAAAGCATAAATACCTGTAGTACACATGTTAACGTTTCTTATAAAGACAAGGTTTTAAAGAGAAGTTGACAATGTTCACGGGGACACGTTTGTTGGACGATTTCTTAAAGTCAAACAGCACAAACATCTTGTTAGTCGTATCCTAAAAAGACATTCGAAAACAAATCAGAAATGCCGGATACCAATATAAAAGGACGTGCATGGGACAAATCAATCAAAATTTGGATTAGTAATACATTGGAGAACAAGTATTACAACTCTTCGCTGTTTATACATTTATAAAATAACTTTTGTCTTATGCAGACTGTGATTGGTTAACTAGAAGTTAGTTCTTACGACATAATTCGAATTACTCTCATATTTGCATCAGGCCATATACTGTAAATATAACCTGCAAACAGGCTCTGGGGGAGAAAAAGAAAAGAGGGAAATGCAGACACGTAAAGAGGCTACACGGATCCTAAATCGTGACGCAAAAATTTCCATTGATTGGTTTGCCTTTTATTATTATTATTATTATTATTATTATTATTATTATTATTATTATTATGATTATTATTATTATTAAATCTTTAATTTATACTGATAAAAACCGGTCAATGGTATTAATCGGTGACCAGTGATACAAAGGTATATGTACAAATATCAAAACAGTATCTAAAATATAATAGTCAGAAACACATTTATAATAATCTAAAATCTATATGTTACAAAGATGTGTAGCGCCGTCCATATCCATCAAGTATCTAAAAAGTTTATACTTAAACTGCGCAAGTGTCTTTTTTCCTCGTATTTCTCTTGGTAGTGTGTTCCAGTCTCTGGCAGCCGAGAATTTGAACGAGGTCTGGCCGCATTTAGTTTTAACTGGTGGTAGATCTAATAATGTTGAGTTCGGCAGTGTCTTTGACGTCAATCATAAATGCAAATCTTAAAGTGTGTAATTCACTTATTCATAATGGTGAAAGTTGTACTGACTATATAGTATCAGAAGCAAAAGATCCGAAAATCTGCGGGAAAAGTATACAGTCGAAGCTTCATCTAGTACTTATTCGGCAATAAATTTAGCAAATAGGTAAAGTTCGAAACATGTTTCTTCAAAGAACTTGATGTTTTGTTTATTGACAGCCATGCATTTGGATTCAAGTGCAAATTGCAAACATTTTTTCGAGTTTTTTCACGTTTGAACGTAGCGTTTAAATTGGGTTTTTATATCTTGGTAACACCTGACTTCAAAACGGTCAAACACTGAATCTAGATATGACTACTACAATTAAACGGTAATAAGCGCCACGCTATATACGGGTAGCCCTGACGGGTAGCGTGTGCTGCTAGCGCGCTGCCTCTCACCACCGCGTGCTGTCCAAGGTTAAGGCTGGTTAGACGGGGTTAGTACTTCGATGGGTGACCGCCTGGGAATGATCCGTTGTCCAACTTACGATTCATGTGAGAAGAGTTGTAGCTGATCTCTCCTGCATGTGCTTCGAGGGTTTTTCGCCGGGTTATCCGGTTTTCCTCCCTCCGTAAGATCTTAGTTGTGATCCGTGATCTTACATGTGTCGTATGGCGGCTGCCAGAGGCGCCTTTGATATGCCTCAGACACGGTCACGTTGATCTATCTGCGTCCTTCGCAATTCAGCCACTGCATGGATGAAAATGTTACGTTTCAAACGTAAAACTCGCGGTTTGCGCCTGACAAACATAGACAAACCATATGTTTTTGTGCATTATATCGTATTAATGTAAAATATGACATGTCACATTTAACTACAATTTAAAACAAACAAAGAACCTACCTTGTTTAGCAACGAAAATCCGAAACGACATACTGCTTCTTCAAAATTTTCAATGTCGTCAAATCTGCTTACCACCTCTGCTACTTTCATTATTCCCCTATAAATATCAAATTACTATATGTTATTATAAAAATGTAGAAGCACAAGTATATGTCGTATACCATAACCGTTTTGAGGAAGATGTCCAGATGATGAGGGTGTAAGCTCTATGTAATACAATATGAGCGGCCGAACTGTATGGGATTTACAATGGCTCGCCGAAATATATCTTACTTAAACTACGATGAGTTTATATCATGATACTTTGTTTAGCAGTCGTAGAAAAGGCAAAAAAAAATTATTTAAACAAGGAGAAAGCTCAATTTGAGCCAATGGGTCCTAATTAGTATGTTGTGTATCTGAACAGCATTGATGTTTTATCAATCAATGCTGTATCCGATTTACAACACCTGTTTAAACATTCATTTCTTTTGAATCTTCTTCAAAGATTATTAATGAGTATTTTAAGAAGAGTTGCAATAAGTCAGGTATAGCGGGTATATAGGTATTACAGTATATAACCATCAAGTCATTTCATCCGCCCAGATAAGTAGTTAATTTCATCACAACATATTTCAATCCAAACCAAAAATGCTAATTAATTTTTTAATTTATTTTTCCCACCAATTTCGCGACAAGTTACGTTTTTCTTACAGACATTCCGTTTCTCAGTTTCCCGAAATTGGGGAGGAAGCAAGTAAGACACCAGTAAGTCCACACACCACGTATGCTTTTAATAATATTGTAACTATTAATAATAATAATAAATAATACTAACTATACTTTTTATACGGTACAGATTAAATCACGCGCTACATGTGGTTGGTTGCTGACGTAGCAAGGTTTCTTATACTATAAATGTCCCAAATTATCAAAATTGGAAAACAAACAAAAAATTCCTGAAAAAACTCTTTAAAAACTCTTGTCTTAAAACAATGAATATAACTAAAATGAATGCAGGCAACTCAGTCGCTTTTGGTCAGAGGACATACAGAATACAGATTTTAATTACTTCTTCCCACAAGGGGCTTTTCAAGAGCAACTTACATTACTAAATTTCAAGTGGCCGAGTCGAAGGCATATTAAAGGCGCTCGAAGCAGCCGCCCTACGACACATTTATGACACACATGTCAGACCACGAATCAAAGACCTAGGTGTTGATTTTATGGAGGGAGGAAAACCGGAGAACCCGGCGAAAAACCCTCGAAGAACAGGAGAGACCAACTAAACTCTACTCACACGAGTGCTCCAAGCTCGAGAACGGGGTTATTCCCAGACGGTCACCCATCCAAGTACTAACCCCGTCGAACCGGGCTTAATTTTTGGTGAGAGGCAGCGCCCTAACAGCACACGCCACCCGGACATGTGGGCATGTGTGTGACACAAGGAGTAAAAGATGGGAGCGGGTCCCTTTTCGCGAACGCTAAACTAAAATACAAGAATTCATGAAAATATATAACTAAGTTAATTTAACTATGACAGGGGCATGACCTGCACAACGAGTAAGTACAAGCTAAGTCAGGATCAAACATACTTACAAGAACATCATCATCATCATCATCATCATCATCATCATCATCATCATCATCATCATCATCATCATCATCTATCATCATCAACTATCATCATCATCATCTATCATCATCATCATCTATCATCATCATCATCTATCATCATCATCATCATCATCATCTATCATCATCATCATCTATCATCATCATCATCATCTATCATCATCATCTATCATCATCATCATCATCTATCATCATCATCATCATCATCCTCATCATCATCATCATCATCATAGATTTTCATTAGAAATAGCTTAAAACTAGAAATTCTAATAAAAATACTATCGGGAGCCATCGTAAGAACAAAATTCCAGAGTTTAACAATACGATTAAAATAAGAATGTTGAAAAGTTTTAGTTTTGCAACAAGGAGTTTGTAAAAGAGATCCTGTCCCTTGTCTTGTTCGACTAGAGACTGTAGGTGTGAAATGATCCACATCAAGATGGGTAAGATCATATTTATATTTAAAATAGAAAATTAAGTCTTTAATTTCCCTGTGGTAGACGAGTGGCAGGAGGTTAAGACGCTTCAGACGATCCGAGTAAGTATACTCTCCCCGTTTATATCGTGAAATCCATAGCGTAGCATGTCTCTGTAATCCCTCGATCTTTTTCATCAGATTGACGTTATTAGTGACCATACCTGCATGTGTATCATAATTCAGATGCGATTTTACAAGGGATAAATACAAGGCCTTTCTTACCCGTACATCTGTCATACTGTAACACGTCCGTTTCAAGAGACCTAACATTTTGTTAGCCTTTGCGACAACCTTCATAACACGAGAGTCCCATGTCAAATTATAGCTTATGCTGATATCTAAGTCAGTTTCCGTGTTGCAACGTGCAAGTTCGGTGCCAGAGAGATTATAAGGGTATATACAAGGCAATTTTCCCCCTGATACTGCCAAAATTTTACACTTCGAAGAATTGAACTTCATATGACTTTCATTATTCCACCTATCAAAACTATGTAGATCGCACTGTAAATCCATGGAGGTCAGTCAGGGAAAGTATGGGCCCATACACTTTAGAATCATCAGCACAAAGGGCTATATGTTTAAGCTAGGTGACAGCGTATCCAGCAATGTATTTACAAAGATGGAGAATAAAAGTGGTCCTAAAATACTTCCCCGCATGAGGAACACCCGAGGTGACTGAAGACCATTCAGAGGCGACGTTATCAATTACCACTCGCTGAAGCCGATCGCTTAGATAGCTTTTAAACCAAACAAGCAGAGGACCCCTCAGAAATTCTATATGATAAACTAAACATACTGTATCAACCTCAACTGTTCAGTTTCTACGTAATAGTAAGAGGTCTTCGTCTTCGTCCGATTTCAAAACACCGAGAACAGATAAAAAACAAAGCAACAAAAAAGCTTGAAGCATGACTGCGTTTCTAGGAGAATGGATACTCCGGTATGACATCAAGACGCCGGTGAAACACACCAATCACTTGGTTGGTTGTCACTGGTATGGCATCACAAGGTACTAGTAGCAGTCTTTATTTTGACGTGGTCGTCGTTCACACGGGTTCGGCAAAAGGAGCAAAAGCTCAAACTTAGACAGTTCACAAAAGTTGAACCGAGTAACTGGTTTCAATTATTTCTTCGGTTTTACTAGGCAGCGGTCACTAACGGTTTTACAAATACAATAACAAGTGTGGAAAGAATCTCTGGCGCCGTGTCTGGTCACACCCATCCCATGGTAGGGTATTTAACCAGTAACCACCAAAAAGTGGCAGAAAATTTTTTGTTTTCTGTCTGTGGTTCCAGAAAGAAATTAAGTTTTTCCACCTCTGACTTTTAGATTGAACTTTTCCGACTTTAATGGAAAATAGAATAACCGTACCTGGAAACGTATAGTTGCCCTTTAAAGTCGGAAAAACAACTTAGGGCCTGTTTATATGATCCCGGTGTACCGGGACGTCCCGGTGTACCGGGATCTCGGCTTGTAGATAATTTACTGTTATTTTCGCGGTTGCGTTTATATGGAGACCGGGACGTCCCGGTGTACCGGGATCCCGGTTGAAGCAACCGAGATCTCGGTACACCGGGACAGATTTTTTCCCATATAAACGCGACATCCCGGTACACCGGCATGAAGTTTACTGAACTACAATGCTTGTAACTCTGAATATTACGGTCAGAATTTCGTCCAAACGGTCAGGTCTAAAGACAAAACACTGAATAAAAGCGAAATAACTTCTAACATAGTAGAATTAGGGTGAGTTTTTGCTTTTTTGTCCATTTCCCTAAATTCCCGCGCTTTTTTTACCTGGGATGAAATTCATCTCGGTCAACTGGGACGAGCACTTTGTTTACTCCATATAAACCCGAGGTGAAATTCATCCCGTGTAACCAGGACATCCTGGTACACCGGGATCATATAAACAGGCCTTAGTAATTAAAATTTCATCAAATTATTAATTTTTGTAAAATCTCCTTCCTTGAAAGGTAATAAAAAAGCGAAGAAAAAAAGGAATTTTTTGAAAAATTCAAGGGGTTTTAAAGTCGAAAAAACAAGTTATTTTATTAAAATTTCACCCAATTATTAAATTATCTAGTTTTATTAGTTTCATTCTTGTAAATTCTATTAATTTTATTTTTGCAAATATTTCAATATATTTTTGCATCAAGAACCCCTCATCAATTCAACTACTCATTCGACAATTACTCAAACTTTATGTACCAACATCGCTGGTTGAATCTATAATTGACCATACCGACATTTAACCACAATCTTTGCGCATGGTAAAATTAATATTGTTTCGGTACAATTATCGGAAGATTTTATGACGTTATTGCCTATAGCAACTGGTGGTCAAACAGGGCGAAATGCCCCAATTGAACATGACTACCATGATGTAAGTGTTGGTTTTGCGGAGGGAGGAAAACTGGAGAACCCGGCGAAAAACCCTCGAAGCACAGGAGAGATCAACTACAACTCTACTCACATTAGTTTCAAGCTCGACAACGGAGCCATTCCCAAGCGGTCACCCATCCAAGTACTAACCCCGTCTAACCGGGCTTAACTTTTGGTGAGAGGCAACGAGCTAACAACAGCACACGCCACCCGTGCTCCCCTCAATTCAACTACTCATTAGACAATTACTCAAACTATATGTACCAACATCGCTGGTTGACCGTACCGAAATAGATGGCGACTTGTACATTTAACCACAATTCTTTGCGCATAGTAAAATTTATGTTGTTTCAGTACAATCATCGGAAGATAGGACTTTAAAAAGATGAACTTTTGTAGGAATGAAGTTCTTGCTTACTTAATCCATGTTAACATGATAAACAATGTTTAGTTGTTACTTGAGCTGATTTGAGGTAGCAAAGCATTGTGGTTAAATCAGGGCGCTCTAAAACACGCCCTGTTTTTTAGAGCGCTCTGATTAAATGTACCGTCTTTTTCGGTACGGTCAATTATACCTACCCATTTTTTAAAATACGTTGGGCCTCTTTCAAGAAATCATTCAAATTTGTACCCATCAAAGATAAGCAAAAAATAACAACATGGACACTGTTGTCTGGAAGAGGAACCTAAACAACACAAATAAGGAATCTATTGACAAATTCACTTTTGTATACATGACATTGTATATATACATGTACAGTAAAAACCAGCTAACAAGAACCTACATTTTCCAAATCAGCCTGGGATAGGTTCTTGTATTCTTATATATTCTTATTTGTTATATAGCTAGAGTTTCACTGGATACAACGATGACTGTCATTGGTTGGTTTGTGGTCACATGACCTTAGCTAAATTTCAATGTCTACCGAGCGGGCAATAATTGAGAACTTATTGCCTGCTCGGTCAATAAGTTTTCAATTGTTGACCGCTAGAACTTTGAACTCTTCACGGTTTCCTATAAACAAAAGCTCGTTTGTTAAGAAAAAAGAATATTTATAGGTCTTCAAAGCATGTGTGAAGATTAACTGGAGAAATGTATTGCTGTTCTTTTGTTCTGAGACTCATATTTATTTGTTTGATGTGAAATTACAGAGCCAGGCGAAATGTTTTGGTAAGTCTTTCAGTTTGTCTTTTCATTTGTCTACTTTCCCTTGATAAACGTCGAAATTATTCAGCGAAACTCAAGCTATATAACAAAACACTTAATGTCTGATCCCTCGGGAAACAGTTAGTTTTGTTTTCCCTCGAGTCTCGATGTTTCCCTCGACTTCGTCTCGGGAAATATCAAGACTCTCGGGAAAACAAAACTAACTGTTTCCCTCGTGAGCAGACATTAAGTGTATAATATATATATATATATATATATATATATATATATATATATATATATATATATATATATATATATATATAGGCCCGAAAGGCCGAAACGGTACCGTCTGTAGTTAGATATCGCTCTATGGCCTTTAGGTCATATTGAGCGCTCTACAGGATGATCCATTGCTGCTTACGCATTGTGCGCACGCTCACTGCTTGCAGTTTGAGCGCTCTGGCATGGTTTTGATGTCCCACAATTTGTGAGGCACCAAAGGTGACTGTAAATAGCAGTTACCTTCATCCTGCTCATCAGCACTACACTGATGAGGCCCAAAAGGCCGAAGCGGTCCCGTCTGTATGTATATATATATATATATATATATATATATATATATATATATATATATATTCCTAATTTCAGCCTGAGGTTCTTATAGTGCGAGGTTCTTGTTAGTGGGTTTTTATTGTATATGGGTAATTGGTTTCCTTCTCTATGCATACAATACTTATACCGTAGATAAAATTAGGAAGCTCAAAAACGGAAGTACATGGCTGTACAGTATATACTGTAGTCTGCACTATTTCAGTTTCCTAGTCAGAGCAGACTGGTTTAATTAATCAATGCATTAACGCCTCAACCTTTTTCCACCTTAAGCTGGTTTTCCACTAGGTGACTTTTTTCGCGCGAAGCGACTTTTTCTTTTGTCTCATGAGCTCTGAGCTGGAACTAATCAGAAATCTATTGAATTCGAATAAAAGAAAGTCGCTTCGCGCGAAAAAAATCGCCTAGTGGAAAACCGGCTTTGGAGGACTCCAAGCCTTAGTGACAAGTAAATCATCTGGCATCAGCCAGAGTAAAATACTAAATATAAGTTCAGCATTCAGAAGATCAACTATGATAGGTTTTAAGCCTTTCAACCCTGAGCAGCCCCCCAGTAATGAGTAAAATTGTCTGGTGTTAGTTCAAAGCAAAATATTGTACTACCACCCACCTACCCGCTCAAATTTTTGACACGAATCCGGTCGAATTTTCGTCCACCTACGAAAGCGGACGAATTGCGATTTGTGCCAGATAAATATACGTCCAGTACCGTGTAAACGGCAAAGAGCCGCTTTTTCATTGTGCTTCGTCGGGGAAACTAGATCGTTGGAAGAAGATTTCAAGTTGTTTCTATATTGTTATCAATGCTTCTGTGAACAACTAGTCAACTATTTTGGCTGCCGAGATCTTGAACGCGGCCTTCCCGACATAATTACCTTTCCAAATGACCAAACCAAATTTTATAAACACCAAAATGTTGTTACAAAATGGTGGTGGCTCGTATCGGTGTTTCCTTATACAATACAATAGTAATACAAAATAAAATATACTTTATTGAACTCTCCCCAGGTGGGCTTTTCAGAGTCAATTACATTTACTAAATTTATATAAATATTTGTTACATAATGAGGTATTATGAATTATAAATAATTAGAATCATTAAAAAATTGAAAACAAAAAGTCGGTGGCAAAATTAAGAACATCTTTCTAAAATATGTCTTCGAAGTTTACTTTTAAAAATATGTATTGACGCGCTAGATTTAATGTTCACTGGGAGAGCGTTCCAGAGTGAAACGGTGCGATAATAAAACGTGCATATCACAAAACCAATACCCACTATTTACTAACCATTTACCTTCATTAACCCGAAAAGTTTACCCAATAACCACAACAGTTCTCCTCGAACTTACATCTAATACGGAAATGTTAAGTGAACGAATATTTTAGCGGACCGTGTAAACGTAACCATCCGGACGAATTTTCATCGAGATAAAATTTCTTGAATTTTAGGGCTTGAATTTTAATTTTTCAGCAGTATCCAAGTGGGGGTGGGGGTGTGTGTCCAAGTTGGATACTAGGTTTCTGGATTTGGTATCCCTCATTGAAATCTAGTATCCCACTTTTGAATACTAAACATCTCAACTTGCAATATCTAAACTAACTTTACAGTTTGTGACAGTACCTGAAGTTACGTTACGTTTTAAGACGTTGCGCTACATCGTAAGACGTTACGTTACATTATAAGACGTCACGCTACATTGTAATACATTATGCTACATTGTAAGACATTACACTACATATTACTACATTACGTTACATTGTAAAAAGTTACATTATATTCAAAAACGCATTAATACTTCATGGCAACACAAAGGAAATCAGTACCATGTCCGTGCCTGTTTATATGGAGCCGAGACCCCGGCAAAACAGCCGAGACCCCGGCAAAACAGCCGAGATCACGACAAAATAGCCGAGACCCCGGCAAAACAGCCGAGACCCCGGCAAAACAGCCGAGATCTCGGCTACCCAAGTTGAATTCGTCACAACAGCGCACGCAACCAATTATGAAGACAATCGGAAACTACGCATGGAATGTGAAACCATTATAATGCGTGGGTGGCTTTGCTGAGTAACTCGTCTCATAAAAACACTGATCTTTTTTCAACTCGGCTTGCTGGGTAACTCGCCTAGCCGGGTAACTCGGCTCTATATAAACAGGCCTTTAATTTACATAAACTTTAGCTTTGATTTTCTCGACTTAGACAACATTATTTTTCACTTACTACGCCAATTAATGAACTTACCAAAAAGGTCGTTTTTAAGCTATTTACAACATTCCGCAGTACGTGTTTTATCAGATCTAAAACACTCGGCTATCGCCTCGTGTTTTAATCTGATAAAACACTGCTGCTCATGTTTTAAATATTACTTAAAAGACGTTACGTTACATTGTAAGACGTTACGCTACATTGTAAGACGTTACGCTAATTGTGAAATGTTATTTCAGATCCTGTGCCTGTGCGCTATGGTACAGGTATCCTGTTGGGATACTGAAATTAAGACTTCTAGTATCCAAAACTAAAATGTAGTTTCCCGTGGATATCGGGATACCAAAAATTTCAAGCCCTGTAATACGATGTATATTACATAATATTTTTAAACGATCTGAAAATTGTTCAAAGTGTATAATGACCCACCTGCACACAGGCTACCACAAGTTCTACTGGAGATTGTGACTGTGATACTAACTGTGGTACTACTGTACAATATATAGAAATTCAGTATTTAGAAGGTTACAGATGATCTCAGTGCAATCTGCACAGTTGCAGAAAGTGGGCTTATATTGAATAATTATGTTTCTTAATGTTTCACAAAGGCTAATTTTTCAGTCTGTGCTTCTTGTCACATCTTAGCCCCATTTGCTGATGTTCTTAGGTCATATGCTAACTTCCTCCTTACTCCCCTGGGGAGGAAGTTAGTGTACAACCCTCAGAACGTCTGCAAAGGAAGCTACAGTAGTCACATCTTGGCTGTTCTATAGTAAGTGTACAAAATAACTGTTCCACTCACAAAAAAAAGTAGATTACTTGACTGACTAATGCCAGTCTGAATTGTATTTTTATTAATTAAAGCTCTGGATAGGGGTGAGTGAAGTACAGTAAGCAGACACACCATACCTTTGCCATATCACAAACTGTGACAAACTTATTTGCTGCAACCAGATCAAATGAAAAGACTTTATTTGGCACACTTTGTGAGATTTTGGCTTCACCACATCCCATGTCAACAATAACAAGTTTTGATGATCTACATGTAAAGTTAAAATAGTTATAATTATATAGAGGATATTACATGGTGGTGCGAAGATATGGATTTTATCTTCGAGTGGTGAAAACAATATTTTACGAATGAGCGTAGTGAATGAGTAAAATATAATTTTTACCACGAGAAGATAAAATTCATATCTTCAAGCCAGCGTGTAATTTTCTTTTTATTATATAGAGTCAATGCAAAAAGAGGTAAAATTCTTAATGATTTCATCGATATCTTCACTAGTGATGATATGGAAAATACGACACTGCATATTTTCTAATAAAACACTCACATCTACAGTACTGTGCAGAAATAACCTAACACTGCGTCTGCGGGCGCTCTGCGTGCGGTTGTGCGGCTGCCGCAAGGTCGCTGTGCGTCTGAGGCTGCGCCCGCTTGGGAGATTGACTGCGTGCGGTTTCACGTCCGCTTTGCGGCTGCGGTTCTGCAGATGCAGGAACCACAGTTGATGGTCGTCAAACGTCGGAACACCCGAGTGTTACAGAATTCAGTCTATCTAAACTATTAAACTGTGTGGAGCAACAGATACAGGTACAAAAACCTCCAAAGAAGAAGTCGCTGAGTCGAAAGTTTAGTCTATCTGAGCGACTGGTATAAAGGCTGCCAACGAAAGAGTCGCTGAGATATAGAATCTCGTGATCTAATCTAAATCACCAACGAACGAGTCGCGGAGATTCTGAATTCAGTACTGACATCTAACGACAGCTACATAATTATAAAGATTGCCCGAACGAGTTGATGAGATATATAACTTAGTCTATCTAAGCGCGACAGCGATTGGCAAGAGATTTTCCGTAAAGGCAAACTTGGAGTCAAACATTCAAACTTCGAAACTTTGAAATCAATATCCGAACTTCCGAACCGCGCTGCATGGAAAATTGATTTTACGTCAAAAGTTCGTCGTCCGAAAAAGTTAAATCAGTCGAAGTAACTACTTGATCAAAATGTATGTATTAAAAACTTACAATCGAAATATAGTAAGGTTAGATATACTGCCGAAACAGAGAACGTAACATGCTTTTAAAGTAATTTTATAAGAAGAGTCAGCGCGTTTTAAAACAACATGATTCTACGGCCTGCAGATTGCATGATTGAAAGTTTCATTCCGAAGCGGAGTTTCCGAAAAACAGTTTTGTAAATTAAAGTTTTACTATAAGAACACTCTTAAAATTTGCCGAACGTTTGTTTGAAGATTTCAGTGGTTACGGTGAAACTATTAATTTCTAACAATTTATGCAATTTCGACGAGCGTCTGTGACGCAGGCTAATTCTCAAGGCGCTCATTTGTATAAAGACTTCGCAGCGGTTTAGGACCCCACCTTGCATTTTGTGTTTAAAAAAATACTTTTTCGACGTAACTGTTGTCGGGACCAAATTCCTAAACTCTGTTTGTTGAGTCGCTACAAACTCAATTCGAGAAATTAATCTAGAGATGTATAAATAACTTTTCTTTGCCAAGTTTACTATTCTGTGTATCTTTACATATAAACTCTGAAACTCGATGATTAGCCCTTCCCCGTTTCCGACATATTTGCTTTGAAACTATTGTTTTATCGAATCCGTATTATTTTATAAATTTTAAATATGAACTACACGTGATTTTTACAGTCAAACCGGATGTTCTCTTGCCCGCAATATGCAATATTCACGAATAACATTGCAATTTTTATTGGCTATTTGCCCGAGTCAATTAACAATCATCATTCACAACCTGACAGTAATATTTTGTGTTCACGCCGGAATCCATAAAGACGTTTTATTCTCAAACCGCCTTGAAAAATAAATATTCCAAGTTTAATTCGACTGATCAATTTGTCGTTCTTGTTCATTTCATCATTGATGAATCTTCTTCCATCGGCACCTAAAAGAGGTCTTCTCCTACTGCGTTGAGCGTCGGCAAGTCTTCCAGTTCTCCGATATCGAGAGAGAAACAAACGTATTGCCGACCTCGAAGTTTTTACTCCTTCTTCTAAAATTCTATTTGTATATTGACAATAGAAAAGTCGGATGACTTGAGCGTAACAATTCGTTGCAAATTATGAAAGTTTTCCCATATCAATTGATTGCAACACACTCTACGTTTGAACGTGGCCTTGATCTCAGAATTTCAGATGACGCTTATATTAAAGTTCGAGAAACGTATGCTGACGATCGGCGCCGATCGTGTTACGACGCCTGCATCTTCCTTGCCGCAGTATTTGGCTGACTGCAAGGACGCTCGCAGCCGAACCACCAAATGCCCGCAGCCGCAACCGCCAAGCGTACGTAACCGCAGCCGCGAATCGCCCATATGCGATCCGCAAACATGATCGCAAATCGGGCGCGGATTTTGTTAGGTTATTTCTGCACAGTACTGTATATAATAAAATTGCCTAATATTTCTTTATCAAGAGGAAAGATTATACTGTGTGCTATATATATATATATATATATATATATATATATATATATACCATACCTACCAAGTCTCACAATTATTTCTGATAGTCAGCACCAAAATATTTTAATATTTGAATTTAAGAATTATCCTCACCTTTTGTTAATCCAGTCAATCATTTCATCAAGTGGGTTGACTGGCCATTTTTGTACTTGGCTAGAAAAGCCCTGATGGTAAACGTCAAATAGTGAACGATCGTTTTCAAACAATTTCAAAGCACAGTTACTGTCAGAAGTATAAAGTTTTTCATTTATCCAACGAAATCTCCCAGATTCCAATTTATTTTGCAACCGTTCCTTAAAACTACATCGTTTTGCGTCTTTTCTGTTTTGATTCGATATTGGTCCCGCAGACGCAGCTGAATTTTGACGTAAAATTATACTTGTTGATTCTATATAGGTCAACTGCTGAGATTTTCCTTCAAATGATGAAGATGACGAAGGTGCTGTGTGTTCTTTTCCTGTGTCATGTCGCTTGCTGGTACTGGTTGCGTCGTTTAAACCCATTGATTCTTGATCTGCATTGCTAACTTTAATATATCTTTTCCTCCTTCTTCTCCTTCTCTTCTTTTTCTTAATATTTCCATTCTCTGATAGCATGTAATTTTCCACTAAATATTTGGCTCTTTTTGATGGACATGGCTTGGGTTTGGTTACGCCAATATCTGCAACCGTATCCACAGTGGTAGACGTCAATCGTTTATTTCTTGTCTTGTTTCTCTTTCTTTTTCTTTTTGATTCCTCCATTTTGTACCAGTATTTACAAATACATCAACAAACTTTCACGTTTCTAAAAAAATTATCCCACTTCGTCCACCAGAGGAGGTTGGACAAGTCACGCAAAGCATCATGGTCCTAACGCTAAAATCGATTCATTTGCATCTGACCGCAGACGAGGAATGAACTCGCCCTTGTGAACTAGATGCACAAAAACTGTTGAAAACTCGTCACAGTTGATCCAGAATTTATAAATCTGATGGGCAGGAAAATATGAGAACCATCCGTGACGATCATAGACAATTAATATGATCAGATTGTGCTTTATTTGGCGTATATTCATGACAATGGCGGATGGGCATTCAAGATAGTTTTCAAGGACTGCTCAATCCTTCGGATTCGACGCATTTTACGTTACAAATAATGGAACAAATCAGAAATGAATTTAGATACTTACAATGAAGGATATTTGGTTGTGTGGTGCAACGTGTGATTCGTTACAACTGGAGAAAAGCGTGAGGTGAGATTTGAGAAATCAACATTATTTGTTGTTTAGTGGTTTATGATTTCCCTCTTCCTTCATACTTTAGCTTACTTGTATCCCAAATTTTATAAAATTGTGAAAGCTAGCCTAAAATTTATTATTCAATAACTATCTTGTATTTTTCTTTGTATTAAGGTGAATTCAAAATCCAAAGTCGATTTAATAATTGCCTCCAGGCTCCAGAATCTATTGATAAACTTGGTATATAACTGGTCAAATGTTCAAATATTGTTATTTTATCAAATAAAGTGTATTTCCTGTATCCTAATAATATATGTAAATAAGGAACTTGAATAAAATTAAAATGTTGCTCAATATTGATCTTACATTTTTGCAATCAAGCATACCCCCCCCCCCCCCTGCCAAGAAAACATCAACTTTAGAGAGGGCATCAGGAAAGTGAATGGGTTAATCAAACTATAAGACAGACAAAGTCCAATAAATGAACTATAAGACAGACAAAGTCCAGCCCAAGGGTGTCTGTCTTAGACAGAGTTCACAGTCTGTCTATCAGTATGTACATGCAGTAGCACTCAAAGGCAAAGGGATGAATAATATCCAGGCATTTAATTAGGCTTTGAGACACAACATTTGAATTGTACGCTATGTGAGATAATACCTCTGTTAAAATTTTATTAGTTATATCCACAATTATGCATTGTTATGATGTAATTATACAACTGATAACATGCAAAACATCAAACTACATATTTGAATGTTATTTGGCAAAAGAGAATCCATCAATTTATAATCATAAAAATCCTGTTCAGATCGGTGCTTGTGCCCAGGCAAGTTATTCCAACACTGACATCTGTACTGTATCTCTTCGCTTCCTGTAAAAAATAGGAAGTGAGATGGAATTATTAACCCTTTCATGTCTTAAAAGGTGACTGTACAGCCAATACCTAACTATTGTATTCACTTCATGGGTGTACAAATCAAGGGGTGGACACAAGGGCACATGCCCTCCCCCCCCCCCCCACACACACACACACTTGGCTAAAGTCCTATAATAAATATTTGTATACTAAAAAACAATACGAACAACAACAGATTAGGCCTGTATACATATATAGCAGATCTTTAGTACATTCTGTAATAATATTTACAGAATATATGTAGGCCTGATATGTATACATTTTTTCCAAAATGGTGTTTTTATACAGCGAGGTCAAGCGTTTTGGACCATAAAAACAGACAAATATCAAATTTTACTCTTTAATAATTGTCCACTACTCATTCTACACTTACTCTAAAGAATAAAGCTCGAAATATTAAGAAACTTCCAAAATTCTTGAGAAAAAAACAAGCTTTAGTGGCGAAAGGCGTCAAAGGCCCTCTTAAATTTATTAGGCGCCATCTTAGCAAATGCCGAAATACCATGGTCGGTTCAAAGGCGAATATCTCGAAAACGGTTGAGAGGTCACCGGGGGTCGTCTGGATAGAATCCAAGATTAGACATTTGTTCAACTTATTACGCAAAAATTAGAGAATTCGAACCGTTGGAATTCGAGATTTTTTGCTTTGAAGATTGTTGACAAACCGGAAGTCGGGTCTTCGCTTAGGGCGACACGACCTACATAAACCATCAAAATAAAGTAGAAAACTACATTTACCTTGCAAAATCCTGCAGATATGGATAGTCCAACAATATATCAAACGATATCGCTGCTTTTTTAAAGAAAAAAATGAATGACAATAGCGTAATATTCGGTATTCTAAGTCCAATGCAAAATTTTCAGCCGATCAAACGATGAGAAAATAAGCCATTTCATTGGTCGAGATATTCACGTGGTACTTGTCCAACCACCTCTGTTCGTCCACCATGTTTGAACATTCACTCTTTGAAGTCAGCGGCAGACTATAACAGCGACGAGATCGAGGCCACCTTTCTCTCTCTGTTCTGTTGCTTTCCAAGATGGTGGTTGGAAAAAATAAAAGGTTGACCAAAGGAAAAAAGGGTCAGAAAAAGAAAATGTAAGACAAAAATAAACATACCATTTCAATCTACAATATATATTTTAGTTCTTCTTGCGAAGACAGCTTCAAATAAGCTAGGATGTCGCTTCGATGCAAAGGATTATCTTTGTCTTCGCAAGGGAGATAGACAAGTTTGTATTCATATCATCAACAACATTGGCAACATTTCTGCATTTTTGGCTTTTGTAGCGTTGATCCATTTACTAAGAAGGATTGGTATGATGTGAAAGCGCCGTCTATGTTTCTTAAGAGACAAATTGGGAAGACTGTTGTGAACAGGACAACTGGCAGTAGTAAGTCCGACTTTATGTTTTAGGCATTTACTAGCTATCACATCCACCTAAACCAGGTGACTAAAAAGTTCCTCTTTTAATTATAAACCTGGTTTAAGGCCAATCTGACAGAATACTCTCCGTCTTTCCTTATGTTAATGATTCTCAGATGTAATAATGCAAGCCGTTTTTGTGACTTCTCCATGTAAAAAACGTTGTAAAGCAGAGGTTGTGAAACATGGCGTTATTAGCATAGAGATCATATAAATACTAGAGGGGGCATCCTATCTTAATTTCAGTCAACTGCGGGTAACTAATTGAACGCCACCATCTTGGATTTTTTTGGAGGCAAACATTAGGTGCATTGGTTAGCAAAGGACTGGGTCTGGTACATTTTGGCTGCCATGTCTAGTATTTATATGATCTCTCTGGTTAGTAGGAATCCCTCTGGCTTCTGATTGGCCGATAAATTTAGCACTTCTGTTGTCAAGGTGATTTGTCGATATATTTGTGCTACCACATATATAAATACACCATACCGCACCAGATAACGTCATGTGGAAGTGCTAAGTTTATTGGCCAATAAGAAGCCAGAGGGTTCCTGCTAATAATGCCATGTGTTGTGAACCATAAAGCCATATTTCAAGTTTCAAAAAATCTTGGTTCATGCACTATATCCATAAAGATGACTGCCAATATGTGACCCTCCACGCGAAAACATACCTTAATGCTTTAGCAAATGGCATGAGAATGGGTCATTCCAGAAAAGATCCATACCTCCCCCACAGAGGACATTTGTGCCATCTGGGGAGGGGAGGGGGGTAAATCTACTTCTGATAATAGTAAAATGTACTAGGATGTCTGAAGGGGGGGGGGGGGGGGGGGGGGGTCAACTTCACATTTCCTCTGTGGGGGTGATGTGGATGTTTTCTGGAATGACAGGGCTTTCAGAATTATTTCAAGTAGGCAGCTGTGATGAGAAAGTAGGTGGCTGTGAGGTGAGTGGGAAGTTTTTAGCTTTAAACTACAACTAAAGCCACTCTAATATATTGTAGTAAAGAACAACTACTTAGACATTTTTTTATACCGAATTTTATCAAATTTTACAAATTTGCAGTCTTTTTGTTATAATAAAAATATAGTAAGTTAAATTAAGTTAACACTGAACAGTTAAAGCATTCAAATATATGTCAATAAATTCATGCACTTGACTACCAAATATGTTTAATATGTGAATCAATAAAAATAACGATGTCGATGACTTGAGTTTTACAACAGAAAACCTCTTTTAAAAAAATGAATCAGTCTTAGTGATACATAATTTAACTCACTACATTTTTACCTGGTAAGTTGCATGGTGTTTTAGTAATTCCATACGAAAAAAGCGTCCCGCGGCGTTTGTTAGACATCGGATGAGGGATCAATTTTCTCTGATGAATTACACATGACCACATGCTATGATTGAAGGTGCAAGGGCTATCAAATTATTATGGATCAATGGATACATTTCGACAGGATTACTCGAAGTACCTGTTTTTTCTGGTGGTAAACCTCGTGGCAACTGGTGGAGCACCGCCGGCCGCCGGCTTATTTTGAAAGCCCTGAATGACCCAATACCATTCACCTACCATTCGGTAACCGTTTGAATGCTTTAAGAAGCCATTCAAATGGTTTGATAAAATGTTTAAAATTATTAACAGAGAGTTTGAATGCCTGTTATTATACATTCGGTGCCTGTTATTAAGCGTTCAAATGGCTGACTGAAACCATTTGAACGGCTAACTGAAGCTGTTCGAACGGCTAATTGAAACCGTTCAAACGGCCAACTGAAGCCGTTCGAATGGCTAACTGAAACCGTTCAAATGGCTAACTGAAGCCATTTGAATGGCTAACTGAAGCTGTTCGAATGGCTAACTGAAACCGTTTGAACAGCTAAGTCGAAGTGTTTATGAGTCAGGTGAGAGCGTATAAATTATTTGCGAGCGAAAGAGTAAACTGTAAAGTACTTCTAGCCAAGCTGGCTGCGAAGAAAGAGCCAAATGACTCAAACACATGCTCAAAAGGAACAACTCAATTAGACAATGACACTTCATTTCTTGAAATAACGTTTTGGAAAACTATATAGTCCATGTTTAAGATGCGCTGTGAGAATCTTAGATAATTCAGTGAGTTTCCATGTGGAATGAAGTAGAAAACTATTCAAGTTGTACAATGGAAAAGTCAAGCGCGCAACATTTTACACTCAGTGGAAATCCAGCTTTAGATACAAATTACTGCAAAGCTAGCCAGGCTAACACAAAGCTGAAACGAAGATATATCTAATTACATGTATAACTAAATTATCTGATAGCTAGAAGCAAGTTTATGCCATGTATTTTGAAGCCACACAAAACATTATGTATATAACATTGATTCTACCAAAGAATTTACTTAATAGCAATATTGCTGTGACAAACAAGTTTGCTACTTTTGCGAGCTCTTTTTATCACTCTCCACTTGTTTCTTCCCGAGAGCCCTGTCACAACATATTAGGATTTACATGTAAATATCATATTTCGCAGTGTACCATATTTTGCAGTGTATAAGTCAAGTTTTTAGGTCTCAAAATTAACCCTAACCCTAAGATGTAAAAAAGCCAACCCCGACTTCTATAAAGGTAAATAAATTATATAGAAAACAATAGACTGGAAATATACATTACAAGTACTGGTACCCAGTTCTCACTATGTACACATTATTTGTTTAATCAAAATGCATCGCAAACAACACCGCTGCCAAACGTTTTGCGCATGTGCAACGTCCAAGCTCGTCCTAGGAAAAAGAGCGGGAAAACACTGAAATATTTGGAGTGGTCCGAGAGTCTGACACAAAAGTTAAAAATATAAGCATACTACCAAAACGATAAGGTAGGTAATTTGTGCATGGCTTCCTTGTCAATATTGTAACATATTCTGAATTTACCCCTTTGTAATTTTCTTTGCCCTTTGTTTAAAACACAATTGAATAGTCGAGTCTTACTTGGTCTTCACTGTCACCACGGCTAGTTCCCACTTCTCTTGCAGTGTTTACTCGGCAAATTCACCCATGCACAACATTTGGCAGTGGTGTTATTGCAAACACATTTTATGCTGTACACTGTCAAAATAAAGGATTTGTAAATCCAAGCAAAAATTCAAGTTGAAGTTCATATATTTTATCAAAAAGTCCTGCTCTACTGCTGGGTGCCAGTATGGTGTAAATTAGAAGCTTGTTTGAGAATAGCAAAAACAATCTTTCAAAATAAAAATGCTGTCAAAGACAAAATGTGATGATTGTAGATATTTAAAGTATTATTAAAGTTGCTGTGAATACTAGTCTGGTATTTATTTAATTTCAGTGACTCAACTTATACTCAGAGTAGTGTAAAAATTAGAATTTTCTGGTCCAAAAAATAGGGGTTAACTTATACCAAGCCTGTCACTGAAAAAAATAACAGGAGTGCAGTGCTCAGCACGCCTTGGTTGACCTACAGTATGCGTGCGGTGTTTTTCGGAAAATAGTCTATGTCAAGGCTATTCTGATACTTTTTTATAAGAAATTTGCAATAAGTCTTGTTTTATTTATTACAGGGGACATTCTGCGGCTCAAAGTCTCACTTTTTTTAATGAAAGTCTTATTGTCACTTTCAGCTTGTTTTTGAAATCCGAAACTATCTGTGTCCGAAACATATAATTGAAATGAACATTTTGAATTTACGTTGCAATGTTCAGAACCACATTGCGAGATAGATACAAATTTCAGTTGGCAATTTGTTTCTGTTTAACTAAGTACCTATTATTCTTCATTTTCATCAAACACTATACCACAAATAATCTTCTACTCCGTGATTTTACGAAAGGAATTCAATTCAAAGCTTAATATTAAATTGCAACTTCACGACGAACTTCGCAAACTTCTGTACCTAGTTACCAACCTTCCAACGCATGTTGACAAACGAATTTCAAAAGCAAGCTGAAACTGATTACAGTATAACAAAAAGTTTTAATATGAATTTCATGACAATGTCAATGTTTACATAAATTTAAAAAGTTTTCGGTTTTAAAAAGGTTTTTTTAATCTTCATTGTCTTCATTCGGGTTGTCTTGCATTCATCTTCTTCGGACTCATTGTCGGTTACTTCTTCGACGGAGACCCCAATCTCGTTCCCAGAGCCAAAAATTGCGGAGACCTCTGTTCTTGCTTTCTTTGTTGGTGGTTTGCATCTTTAGAAGTACATGTTTGCCAACGTCAAACTTTGACATTTTTCGGAGTAATTTGATAGGTTTTATATTACCAATCATCGTGAGACAAGATAATAATAGAAACTTAACAAATGCTAACGTTAATAATAAAGTTTGGCGTGGGCGCAGGTAATTTTCTTATTACAAAGATGTTTCGGTTTTCAACTGGTGAAATTGTCTGCTTAGAAAATGTGTTTTCAGCCTTGTAGAAAATCAACCAAAAATAGTTTGTGGCGTGCGATCGCACGCCTCATTGACAGGCTTGCTTATACATGACATACAGTAGTTTGGAGTTTTCTTGGGACAACTGCAGTTTAATGGACAATAATGTTCAGCAAAATACATGTACTGTATGTAGTATATGAAATATCTACATGCTCATCTCAAACAAAATCTAACCTTAGATAGACACTTTGTCAGGTGGTTTTCTTAAATGTGCTATAATTTGTTTTTAATTCTAATGTGTGTCATCTTTAATGTATTTTTGAACAGAAATTGCATCTGATGCACTGAAGGGGCGTGTATTTGAAGTCTCCTTGGCAGACCTACAAGATGATGAAGTTACCTATCGTAAGTTCAAATTGATGGTTGAAGATGTTCAAGGCAAGCAATGTTTGACAAATTTCCATGGGTTGGACATGACTACTGACAAACTGCGATCATTGGTTAAAAAATGGCAGGTACACTGTACAGTAATTTTATATTTTGCTTAAATACCTACTGTACTATAGATCTTTATCTACCAATTTTATACCCATAATTTTGCAAGAATAGAGCAAAGTGAAAAATTGGTAAACTGCTGAGATTTTTAGTAATGAAAAACTGACGTTTCCAGCAGAGCCCTTCATCAGAGTATTATTTTTATGTAGTGTTTCTCTTACTGCTGGTTGCAGGTGACTGCACTGAACTTTGATCGTTGTTTGCATTGTGTCAACTCCTACTTGGCACCGGGCAAAGTATGAGCATTTTGCTAACAAAAAAGAGAAACCTGAAACCCATATATTTTTTCGCGTACTTTTGTTTTATTTTGTTGACCATTTGTTCAATTCTATTCTTTTTCCCTTAAGTGTGTTTTATGTCAGTTCAACTTTCTTAAGAAATGTACAGTGTACATGACATTTGGGTTTTTTTCTTCCAGACTCTGATTGAAGGTAACGTTGATGTGAAAACTACAGATGGATATTTATTGAGATTGTTTTGTATTGGATTTACTAAAAGACGACAAAACCAAATAAAGAAAACGTCGTATGCAAAAACTTCACAAATCAAGGTTATCAGAAAAAAGATGATTGAAATTATGACACGAGAGGTTGGCACAAACGATTTGAAAGAAGTTGTCAACAAACTGTAAGTAGGGGTGAAATTAATTTTCCAATTACTCTCTGCCACACTATAATCGGGCATATTGTATTTTTTATACTACATGTAATAATATTTGGGGTTTTCTTAATTTATCTTACAGTATTCCTGATAGCATTGGGCGTGATATTGAAAAGGCCTGTCAGTCCATTTATCCACTCCATGATGTTTATATTCGTAAAGTCAAGGTTTTAAAGAAACCCAAGTTTGATGGTGGGTAACTCGTGCCTCTATATTATAGTCAAACCAGATGTTCTCTTGCATACGACTTTGCAATAATTATTGATAGGCAACATTGCAATTTTGATTGGCGGATTCAATCAGCAACTTGCAAACGCTTTATCACGATTCCTCGACGGGTTGCTTAAAATATTGGTTTTAAACATCGAACAACACATAAATGTGATGTTATACCTGAAGGGAGCACGGGTGGCGTGTGCTGTTAGGGCGCTGCGTTTCACCAATAGTTAAGCCCGGTTGGACGGGGTTAGTACTTGGATGGGTGACCGTTTGGGAATAACCCCGTACTCCGCCAGCTTGGGACTCATGTGAGTAGAGTTTAGTTGGTCTCTCCTGTGCTCCGAGGGTTTTTCGCCGGGTTCTCCGGTTTTCCTCCCTCCGTAAAATCAACACCTAGGTCTTAGTTGTCTACGCATAGGAGTTTGGTATCAATTGGGACGAAAGTTCTGTTCCTCTCTCCTGCCACATGTTAAGTGGCAAATTTAATAAATTCAAAAAAAAAATTCAAAAAAAAGGTAATGGCTCGACTTTTTGTAAGCTAAAAAACACGTGCCTAGCGGCTCGTGTTTTTTTACGCTTTGCGAAAGTCTCGCAACATCCCTCGTGTTTGGATCAGGCTATCCAAAAATGGAAACCCATTAGGTATTTCTTAAATGATGATAAAAATATGCCGTGTTGTTTAAAGAGTCTGGCACTAGCAAGTTTGACGTAAACAGTTAAACCTGGACGATTGAAATCATAAGAAAAGCTGATTTATTAACAAATAAAACATAAAGCTCCGTGCATATGTACTCTTATAAAGGTTCGTTTGACGTCATTTGAACACGAAAGAAATTGAGTAGAGGCACGAGGCGATATATTAAGAATTTTCCTGGGACGTTTTTCGTCCCGTCCCGGCAAAGCAGGATCCTCGTTCGCTCAGCCGGGATCCCGGCAAATGCAAGACAATTTTTCTCATGTAAACACTCCGTCCCGCTTTGCCGGGACGTTACTAGGACGATATTATGCTGACTTGGCAAAAATTCTGACTGAAAATTCTGACAAAGTTTGCCTAGTCCGTCTACTCCGAACGTTTTCTCAAGAAATAATCCACTGTAGAAGTTATAAAATATATTGGCAAAAAGATAATTCACCTTGCTACAACATACGTACAGTTTATCTGACCAAATAGCTTAGTTTCCCTAAAAAAAGCGAAATACCGAACATGTCCAAATCATAATAGCGGCCGCTATTTTGAAATTTTTTTCCGTATGTATTATAATCAGTCTTCTCCGAATGTTTTCTCGAGAAATAAACCACTGTAGAAGCTATCAAATATGCTGGAAGAAAGATAATTCATCTGGCTACGCCATACGTACAGTTTACCTGACCAAATAGCTTAGTTTTCTTAAAAAAAGCGAAATACCGAACATGTCCAACACGAACTAGAGATGCTTGTTGAACGTCCCGGGTATTCCAGGGTGAAATCGTCCCGTACAGACTTCCCCCGTTTCGGGATGAAAAACGTCCCGTCCCGCCTTCCATGTGAACAGCCCCTACGAAAACATGACGTAGCATCGGACTTAAAGTGTGAAAACATCAGACTTAAAGTTTCACATTTGTCCGATTCTTAACGCCATTCACGTTATGCCGATAATAAGAGTAAAAGACCTAAAAGACAGATACATGTAGAAATTCAGCGGGGATAAGAAGCTGGGTACGAGGTTGCTAGAAATTGCGCTTTTTGATTTTTTTTTCTATCAGAAATAACGGCCCCCCAAAAGAGGGTACCCGAAAGATGCCTCCATGCACTGTGTAGACTAAATCCGAAAGTAACAAGGGCCGCTGTGTTAGGCATTCTACTTTTACTGAATGTTCAGCCATCAAATATTCCGGCTGTAAGTATTACGCATGAACGTTAGTTTTGTTTTTTAATCTTTTCTGTTTCTAGTTGGGAAATTGATGGAAATGCACGGGGAAAGTGGTACCACCACAGTGACCACTGATGCCGAAACTGGAGCTAAAATTGAACGAGATTCGTTTGAACCTCCAGTTCAAGAGTCTGTTTAAAATTGAGAACCAATAAAAAATGAACCCATGATCCATCTTGTTGTCTTTGTCTTTAGTATAAACTAAAGAGTAAAAGCCATACTATTGTGTCTATATATTTATAAGTAATAACATGATCGCCTCTGATTTTCCTCATGCAAAAGGAAAATTTTCCTGTCTTCTAATTTTCCCTTTGTCTTCTAATTTTCCCGTGCATGTTGATGAGGGAAATTTAGACGACAAAGAAATCCCCTTTGTCTTCTTCTAAATTTCCCGCTTGCATATATTTCCCCTCATCAACGTGCAGGGGAAAATTAGATGCAACTTCTCAATTTCCTGTCGGTAAGATTCTCAAAGTTTTCCTCGGCGATCATAATATTACAAACTAATACCATGACGTTTCGGGAAATTAGCGATTAAATTTCCCCTTTGCCTCGGCAAATTTAATCGCTAATTTCCCTCAAGTCATGTTATTACTTATAAATATTGGAAACTTCTAGCATACAGTCGAACCCATAACGGACACCTTTTAAGCAGATACCTCTCTTTACCTACCGTATCGTTCGTTTTCGAACGAAGCAGACTTTAATATTTTACTCCAACGCCAGATTGCGCAGGCTTCGGGGAAGTGGGCTCTGCCAACAAACTCAATCTGTTTGGGGCGAGTCAGTCCGGTTTTAAACTGGTCAAACAAGTTCTAGTTTCTGAATACACGCAAGCAGGAAAATAGCAAGTAACGCGTTCGAGCCAGGGCCGAAAATAGTATCTTGGTAACCGTTCACGCATGCTCAAAAAGAAATGCCAAGTTTGTTGGCAGAGCCCACTTTACCCCGAAGCCTGCGTAGGTCGGAAAGGGGCTCTGACTCGCAGGGTAACGCCAGACGAGCTTACTTGTCAAGTAGAGAGCCATCGGTAGTAAAGAGTTAAGTGGACACCTATAGGCGAGGTCCTGGTCGTTTCTTTATTATAAAACACTAGTTACAACCCCTTTTAATGGACACCCAATGTCGCTTGCTATTGATTTTTAAGTGGACACTCCTTACGCGGACAATCAGCGGGGTCCCAAAGGTTTAATAGGGGTTCGATTGTACTATTAACAAATTCCCAAGACAGTCATGTGAAGAGTCCTACATATTCTTGGTTTGCACTAGACGGCCATGTTGAAAGAACTTTAACAAAAGTCAAAAGAATCTCAGCAGCTATTGTATTTGGAGTACGTTTTCCTCCAACATGGCCGCCGTATCTTTGTCTCCTAAATCTCAAGGGATTGATTGCAAATCATCCTTATAAGTTTAACGCTACTCTGGCTTAAAAGGTTTTTTATCGGAGTGTCGAAACGTTGGGTCAGGAACAGCAACTAACGTTTTAAGATGCGTTCAAAAGAACGTTCAAGCCAGAGTAGCGGTAAACTATGTCGGATACTAGTTGGAAAGCTACAATATTAAGGACTACTTCGCCTCGAGAATCACATTCCAACGGCTCCAAACTCGGCATGTGACCAACCCGTATAGAGCACATTTTGCTGGCCGTGGTAGATAGATAGATAGATAGATAGATAGATAGATAGATAGATAGATAGATAGATAGATAGATAGATAGATAGATAGATAGATAGATAGATAGATAGATAGATAGATAGATAGATAGATAGATAGATAGATAGATAGATAGATAGATAGATAGATAGATAGATAATCTTTATTTAACCACGCTAACACCGTCAGCAGATGCTGGTTTCCACAGTGGGCGTGTTTGAGATACAGGTATTACGCTAAATTACATACAAAATAGAATATCTACAAAGATTTACATAAATGTCTAGATTACAAATTTTCAGAACATAGTTAAGTATAATCATGGATAATATAATTAGATAATTTATAATTATAATCTATTATATTACCCATGGTTTAATATAGAGATAAATGTTACAGTTTAGTTACTTAGAGCAGAAGCAGCAATGTTTCGTTTGAATTGGTTGAGAGACTTGCTATTTTTAGTTTCTACTGACAGGGAGTTCCATATCGAGCCCCCATCATATAGAAAACTTTTCTTCATGTTATTTGTTCTCGGTTTTGGCAAACAAACATTAAGGTCACTGTTTCGAAGATTGTGATTTAGGACTTCTTCTCTGAAAGTGAATTGATTTTGTTGTAGGCATTCTGGACCCATGTTGTTTAATATTTTGTACATCATTTTGGCTTTTGCTTTCATTCTTTGTGATTTTAGTGGTTCCCAATTTAATTCACTTAATATAGTATCTTGCTGTACTTCATTGGGCATATTTGTTATAATGCGAGCAGCTCTGTTATGAAGCTTTTGTAGACGTGTGGATTGAGTTTCTCCTAGCACATTCCAAACTTCACAGCAAGTGCGCATGCTCATAAAATTATTTGCACTCAGTTATTTGCAGGTAAATTAACCAATCAGAATGCGGGATAGAAACGAAATGAATGATAATATAAAAAATTAGAAATAACTGTCTCCACAACTATGTTTAGCATTGGATTCTTGCACTTTTTGTAACATGGTGTCTTCTTTGCTGGTCCATGTTATTTGCTGGTCATTTAACAGTTTTCTGAAGACGCTCTTGCTCAATGACTATTAAAATTTTTTTGCACATTTTATACACTGGTAGCAAGTTAATTGTCATTGATCTATCTTTGCATTAGCATTGGCGGTGAGAAATATATATGAAATTCAGGATATGAAAAAATAATTCCATAATAGGATACTTACATGGTGGGAACAACTGCACAACCATGCTCTTGTCTATGCGTATACTTCTCAATTGCAGAATGGTGGTTGAGCTTATCATCAAATTGGGAACTAAGAGGGCCTGGGATATTTTTTGAAAATTCATTTATCTTCAGCACCATAGCCCCTTTGGTACTGCTGAATAATAATTTTTTCAAATCATTCACATAGTTGTATGTGGGAGATACTGGAACAGTTCGGACCAATTCTTCCCCATTTTTGTATTTTGGATAGTGGTACTAAAGTATGTCTTTCCCTCTTTTGTCTTTTTGACTTCTCGTTTTACATTTTTGTTGAAATGAGCAATTACCAGTATGTATCAAATCCCATGAACCCAAACATCATTGAATTAAAAAGTCTGTAAGCCACTGCTCACAAAAAAGCATTCTCGTCGCTTCCTAGTAGTCGGTACCTTGTAGTGTACCACCTCGTTCTTAGGCCATTTACTGCAACTCGTAGAACTTGTGGGTGCAAAACAACGGCATTAAAATCAACCTGTTGTTAAATGCTGGCTCGCGTTGAAATTGTTTAGCAGCTTCAATCTCATTGCAGCAACGATACTCCCTTGGCCCACACAACAAAATTAAATTAAAAACACAAATTAAATAGAATAAATTTCCGGTAAACACCAAATATGTAAGAACTAGGGTTCTCATACGCGGGTGTTTATTCAATGCATTTATATTAACCTCTTCAGCCTCGTTCTTTTGTAGAATTGCTTTTCAATTATAAACACAAAACCGAGGTTCCAAAAGCTGATTTAAATGCGCTACCCTGGCTTATTTATTCGCTGAGAGCCCTGCTGAGAGAGAGGAAGAAAAGAAGGCTTTGCTGTACTCGTGACTGGTTGCCATTGCGCATGCATGTCAGTTGCTTGGTTACAATCTCGAACCCAGTCCAAATCAGAGCAGAAAACAAAATATGTACAAGAACCGGTTAAACGGGTTACTTCGTCCTAAATCCTGGACGAAGCCAAACACGACAGCACTTACAGCAGAGCCTTCTTTTCTTCCTCTCTCTCAGCGAAGAAATAAGGAAAAGAAGGCACTGCTCGCAGGGTATAAATGCGCATAAAACGTCAGCAAATCATGAAAAATCATGCCTATTAACGGATAAAAAAAAGAAAATTCTAAACACAATTTTTTTAATATACCGAAAGGCAAAGAAAGTTACATTTATGGGAATTTGAGGAATTTATTTGAGGAATAAGACCATTATATACATTAAACTATACATGCGCAAAACCACTTTCGAAATAAAAAAAGCACCGATCAAGTATCTACCCAGAACAAATATTCACTGTTTCTTTTTCTTTTTACCTCGACCATCAGGTGTTCCATCAGCTTTTCGTTTTTGTTGAGGGCCCTAAAAAACGAAATTTGGTCTTCAATTATCTTTCTAAAAAAATAAAACCCTCACTAATTCCTTTTTTACGTGGCTTAAAGGACGGGACACACTAGGCGAATTTTCAAGGTGAATCGTTCTGGCAAACCGATCGCCAGCAAATTTCGCCGAGTGTGTTTAGCTTTACAACATTCGCCCAATCATCGACCGAGACAGTTCGCCAAGATTAAGCATGTTTGATATTTTCGCCCGAATATTTATCGCGGGCGACACATTTGGCGAGTGTGCCCACCCGGGCGAAGTGTATCGCGAGCCATAAAATTCCTTAGCCAATCAATGCAGCCTTCGAAGCGTCATATGACAAAAAAGAAAATGGCGACCATAAAGGGTTTTACCCAGTCCTTCCTATTTTCCCAGCGCTTTCTACGTTCGCACTGCAACTGCTACTTTTCGCTTGTTTCTCGACACCACCATGTTTTTATCATATGCATGTGACAAATAGTTCATCGACGCATGCGTGAATCATTTTCAAGCGAGCTATTCGCCGATGAATCGAAACAGGAATTCGCCCTGTGTGAATAAAGTCGGCGGCGAATAGTTCGGCCCAATTATCGGCGAATGAAATTCGCCTAGTGTGTCCCGTCCTTAAGTAAAATATGGAGTATATGCGAGTTTGTTATGCACGCTTTTAGTTTTGCCGTTTTCGCCACTAAGTCGTGTTTTGGTGTTAAAAGTAATGTATTATATGTAGGTATAATGCCAAAGCGAGGCTTAATGTAAAACAAAGATAAAGTCAAGTTTTCACAGTTCCTGCTGTACAAGGTGTCGTTAGTATAGTCAAACTCAGAAAAACTCTGAGCTTAGACAGGACTCAAACCCGCATCCTTCCGAAGCTCTGACTGCAGCATTGACCTATACTAGAAGGTAGACCTCAGAGTCAGATGGCACACCGGGGTTGTCTATGGTATTGATACCCGGGAACGTGTTGAAATAAATACCATAAAAACCCCGGCATGCCATCTGAGTTTCAGTAGCTTTCGTAAGGTTGTGGGTTCGAGTCCCGTCTATAGATCAGAGTTTTAGTAGAGAAAGTTAAATATAATTCTAAAAAGAGTTCTTCATAATAGCGACCGGTACTATTTTACGTGTATTTAAATTATTATTAGCCAGTGTGACTTCAAATCAAGACCAACATCATTCCCTACTAAAATCCCAACGAGGTCAGTTATGTTAAGTTAGATGTATATAAAAAGAATATTTAGAATGACGACATCACTTACTTTTGTGCTTCCTGGTTTGGGGCCTCGTTTTCGTTCTTTCTTCTCTTTTTCTTCAATTTCTAGCATTTCCCGCTCAATCAAAGTAATCAATGTGTTGCAACGTCGCTGCAATTCCTTTCATAAAATTTCAAACAAAAACGGTTAAGATTAAACTTGAAATGCTTTATTCGAGAGGGACGTTTATTCGAAGAGGCATTTAATCGAGAAAATACAGTAAGTGTAAAAAAATATAGAGAATATTACATGATCGTGCGAATTTTATCTTCGAGTGCTGATAATATCTTCCACGAGTGAGTAAAGCAAACGAGTGAGAAATTACCAACACGAGAAGATAAAATTCGTATATCTAAAGGGTCATGTAATATTCTGTTTATTTCATAAAAACTAACGATCTAAAATTACGGTTAATTGCACTCAAAGGAGATGAACAAAGTGTGACAGCAATAGTTGAAATAAAATTGGAAAACCGAATCAACAAACTTGCTGCGGCTGGAATAAGGCGGGAAATGTACTGAGGCATGAATTTTCTAACATTGGTTCCCATTGGTCAACGCGACATTTTATTGAACCGTTGAACCGATATCTTTACGTGTAAAAATATCGTATTTTTACATGTGTTTAAATACGATTTTGCTCAGTGGCGGAAAACTTTATACCACACTAGAGTTTATGAAATAAATCTTGGTTCTAAAATAAGAATACTATAGAACAGAGCTTACTTGCGCTGTCCTTGACTTTAAAAACCAGTCAAATCTAAACTGAGGAGCACTTCTACAAGCAACACGTAGTTCATCATAAACATTCTCTTTCTCCAAACCCAGTTTATGGAGCATACAGATCTAAATTAAGAATACCAGTTGAAGACAAAAGGTTTATTAGCACATTAAGGAAAAGAGGTTTACCACATTAAAGAGAAAAGGTCTACCACGTTAAAGACAAAAGGTTTGCCACATTGAGATTACAATATGAAAATAAAGAATGATAAAACAATTTACCAAGAATCTGTCTTCTTCCTCCGTGTAGTTCTTGCCTTTATTCGTACCATACGCTATTCTTAATTGGTGGAATGGTGATCGGTACCTTGCCATCTAATGGGAAAAAAACGAGTGGTTAATTACAAGAGTATCGTTACCGTATTTACTCGATTAAGCGCCGCGGCGCTATTAAAGAATTTTAGCTCTTCAAATGCGGGGGCGGCACTTTTTAAAAATCACAACGGAAGTACGGAACTACGCATTGCAACAGTTCTGGAGAGAAAGAGAGCTAAATGGGGAAGCAATGAAATACACCCCCTTATTCAAACTGAAAAACATTGTAATACAGCAGAAGATCTAGAGTAAATTTCCGAGACTGGCTTAGCTTGAGTTGTACTGTACTTATTTTTTAGTTTCGATCAATAGTTTAATAGTGCTTTGATTAAGCGACGCATTCGTCAATGAATGCGGCGTTTATTCAAGGGCGGCGCTCTTTAATATTTTTGCTCTCAACTGCGGCGATTATTCGGTGGTGGCGCTTAATCGAGAGAATATGGTGGGTGTATTACTCTGGATTACGCGAGATGATTTTAGAAAGTACTGATAGTGAAAGAGTTAAGCATCTTCTTTAAAAAAATAACACTAACAACGTCGCCGTGCGCTTTGTCATTTGAATATCTAGGTCAGTGAAAATGCTCTACAAGCCTACAGGATTAGCGTTATTTTACTAATAAACTTAATTACCTTAGCATCCAGAGCTTTCTTAATACTTATTCTTCTCTGTATCTTCGCTTCACCTCTTTCAATCTGCGCCAAAATTTTCTCCAAATCCTGAAGCTCTTCTTTACGTTCCCAGAAGACTTCGTAATAAGCACGTACCTAGAATGAACGATCGAATTGATAAACGCGTGAATTAATCAACGAGTTAATGAATAAGTAAATAAAATCATGGTATAAACAAGACAGACAGACAGACAGACAGACAGACAGACAGACAGACAGACAGACAGACAGACAGACAGACAGACAGACAGACAGACAGACAGACAGACAGACAGACAGACAGACAGACAGGAAGAAAGAAAGAAACGAACGAACGAAGAAAGAAAAGAAGGAGGAGAGAGTGAGACTGAATGAAATCAGATTTTAGAAAAACATTTGCATAATAATCTTTCATAAAAGTTAACAATTACCTCATCTGATGTCTTTCCTTCAATTTCCTGAGAAATATTATCAATATCATCTCGACCATACTTCTCACATGCTTTTACGAACTGATTGAAATCACGCTTCGACCAATTTGTAAATCCCTACATATGATAAGATATAGGTGGAAAATAATTTACAATGTCATCGATGTTCGACGGAGATGTAATTGTAAATTTGAACAGGCGAGTTTCAGGGTGTTGCGCGCGCATCATTTTTCAAAAAAACCGGCAAGCTCCACTCAAATTAAACATACTGTTTAAAATAAACAAAGTGTAGATACAGTTTCTGGATATAAAACATTTTGTTTGCCATTCCTTACTTTGTGGGGAGCCCGCCAAGAGCCCGCCAATTTCTTTCCAAAACGATGCGCACGCAACACCCTGAAACTCGTCTATTCTATCAAACAAGAAAGAGTGTTCTACCCGATATCCAACAAGAACTTATTCTGTAATTCTCTTTTAACTTTAATTTTGGCTACTCAAGAAATGTTACGCAAGCCGTTCTCTGTTCAAAATTCTATTTCGAACTTTCGGCTATCAGTACACCGCCCTTAGAATATAGATGAACAACAAACTGACCTCCTCCAAAAGCTTTTCCTTTTCTGCAATTTCTTCATCGGTTAACGGTTCAGCCTCGTCAATTATTCTTTGTTCTTCTTTCTGCCTTTGGGCGCCATTGGGGTCCTCTGAATCACGTGGTACCTAAATGAAGAGAATTGAAAAATTTAAAGATTGACAGTTCCATAAATTGACCAGCCTCGTACCCAGGCGCTTGTAGTTGCTACGCCGCTGCGTGGAGCGCGCGCGAAGGAGAATGCGCGGGGAGAGAGGTTTCAGCACCGAATCAGTCTATAGACCTTATTCAAAAATGGCCGCCGAATTAAAATTCTTTTTTACACATATAAATGAGCCCTTATGAACTCGTTTACATGTGTGAAATTCAAAAGAATTTTTACTTTAAAACAAGGTCATAAGGGCTAATTTATATGCACATAAAAGAATTCTAAATCGGCGGCCATTTTTGAATAAGGTCTGTACATCTTTTTATACAGATATCAGGAAATCTTTTACATACAAAATAAGCGAAAGGAAAAATTAAAGTGCTGCCTACTTTTTAGAATACACTACATTTTCGTAATTGTATGTTTTCTCTTAATTTCATATGAAAGTCTCTTAAGTGTCATGTTTGGAATGTTAATAGTTTTACGATATCTGCTCTCGTACTCGAAAAAAGGACGTTATCACTCTTGAATTATTTTATACCGCCATTTTAAGTTAGAATAACGACTAAATTTTGAAGTACAGCGAGGATTTTCTTTTTAATTTTGACGTCATATCTTCCACGTCAATACAATACAATACAATACACTTTATTTAACGTGGTCGATACACTTAGCGTTAACGCTATTTTCCAGGTATGCCACGATTTAAACTAAATCAATATTAAAACAGTTGTACACAACTATAACTATTTTTATATCTTACTTTATAAATACAGTCGAACCCCTATTAAGCGGACACCTTTGGGACCTCGCTAAGTCCGCTTAAGAGGGGTTGCACAGTAGGGGGCACGCATGTGGTGACCAATATACGTAGTTTGTTTTCACTATAATTCTATAAAACAATCAATACAGCACTAACTGACTTAAAACAGATTCAAAATTCAAAGTGTTGGTCTCTCGGTTAACCTCAAGTGTTGATTGTTACTGCTATTAAAGAAAACGTCTTGTCAAGATAAGTAAACAGTATGTTTACCTTGTACCCGATGTTCTTCCTAAACGCGTAAATTTCCATATCCAGCAATTCAAACAGTCTTGGAGGGAAAAATTGATAATCCTGCACATTTGGCTGCTTGGGAGGACGTGGAGCCTATTTATCCAACGGCAAAAACAAAACAATAAAAACCCAGTTATTGTTAATTTTAACTCATAATGAAATTGAGAGTATAGAAGGACCTAAATTATGACCTAAGACTATACTAGGAATAGAGGGAAGAAATTAAGTCAGATAAAGAAACTGGATGGAGGTCAATGGAGCAATATAGACCCTTTTGATAAGTATAGAATACGTACTTTTCACCCTATGACGTCAATTTCTTTTCAATTTTCCTTCTGAATTATTTTCAATTTTGTTTATTGTTTTAGCTTTTGTATATTTGCAATCGAATTCAAAAGGCTGAAAATGACGTCAATGGGGGAGAATTACGTACTCTGGACCTATAAACTAAGGCGATACGAATTTACCTTGGGAGCCTTGGGTTCAGTGATTCGTAAAGCTTCTCTGAAATAAGCATCAACAGCGTAGTTAGCCTTTCGTTCACGTTTGGGAGGTTCGATCCAGTGTGACACACCTGCAAACTAAAAAAAACGAACACAAAATATTAATATACGTATTAAAGTGTCTTAAAATCATTTGTCTCCACTTATTGTTGTTATTAGTCTGTTATTCAATTTTCTACGGCTCCCTTTTCTCGGAAACAGACTTTAAGAGCATAAAGTGCAACGGTGCTCTACTTGTAAAGAACATTAAAAATAAGTAATAGATAAAATACGAGCGGCCAACCTTTATGGGCATTTACAATGGTGAGCCGAATTAACAAACGCTTAGTCTAAACAGTGATGTTTTATTAACTCTTTCCTGCCCGAATTGGTCTTTAGTATTTTATTCTGACTAACGCCAGACGATTTTATTCACCTCCAGGGAAGCCCTCGGGCCGGAATGAATTAATCAATGTTTTATCCGATTTACAGATACTGATTAAATATTTATTTCCTTTGGATTTTCTTCTTAAAAAAGAGAAAACTATTAATGCCTTTTTTTAATAATAATAATAAAACATTATCGATTAGCCAATCCGATAAATATAATGACAAAATGACCAACTTAGCCGCCACCCTCTGACAGCTGGAGACGGCATTTGTTGTTGTTTTTGCGTCTACCATGTAGAGCTACATGAGCAGCATGGGTAAATGTTTCTATAATGTGCCTGACTATATTTTGTCACGCCACAGTCGCCTAGAAGCGTGACATGACAACTCCCAAGCGACAAGTAAACTCGTTCTCAGGGCCTTACGGGTTTTCTGCGGAGGCCGAAAAGCATAATTAAAGATTATGTCAGGCTCATACATTGAACGCCGTTGCGTGACAAATTTCACGAACCACACACATCTGCACGGTGTAACACTCCTCGTGAAACCTGTCTCGCTTCCTTTGGTTCACAAACCGTTGCAGTTTCATGAAAAAATTGCACCGTGTAACACGCAGCACCTTTAAAGTGCTTATGTCACAAAACTTTTTTTTTAACTTATGAGTAGAGGACAAAAAGTTAGTTAATAGGTTCTTTAACATTTTTCGGTTTTCTCTTTTCATTCGTGAGATATGCGGCTCTAAACAGCAATTTTCGTGAAAATGTCGCGTATCAACAAGAGTCTGGGACGAGCGTGGTGTGACGTAGCTTAAGAGATTTTGCTGTCTTCTCAATAGCTTTTTAGTACTCCTTCACATGTGAATTCGAACCTCCGTCCCTTAAGCTACGTCACACGGCTGTCGCCCCAGACCCTTTTCCGGTTTTTTCTCGGGCGCGACAACTTTTTGCTAAAAGCCAATTTTTCAAGGTTTAGAGCCGAATATATCGTGAATGAAAAGAGAAAACCGAAAAATGTTAAAGAACCTATTAACTAACTTTTTGTCCTCTACTCAAAAGTCAAAAAAATTTTTTTGTGACATAAGCACTTTAAACCAGTAGACGCATGTACGCAGTGCGTACCTATGTTTATTGTCGTTGTTGTTGTTGTCGTCGTCGCTGCTGCTAATTTTTATACTCGAAAATTATAATTTATTCCTCAACATATTCAAGAGTAATTAAATTGTTAAATGAAATTTTTACAAAGTTATTATCGGTGTACATATTATACATTGTACATACTATATATTTATATTACTCCAAAACTTTCTCTATTTAAATCAACACTGAAAATGAAATATTGTATCTTTAATTTGCTTACCACAATAGTGTCATAGTCCTTGTAGCTATGTTAACGCTTCTAAAATATTTCTACTTATTATTATTTCGTGACCTATAACTAGTTCGCCATCATTTACAAGGTCCTATTTCGCTACTCTAGATTTAATATATCTATATTTTACCTAGAGGGAGCCTAAACGTTATAAGCCCCCTGGGTTTAGTTTCAGGTTTCCTTGTCACTGTCAAAGAGCTACTTAATTCTGAATAATTAATATATTCTGTAAATTATGACGAATTAAATAAACTTCTAGTTATAAAATTTAAGTTTAAAAAATAAACAAAAAAAAAACCCCAAAAATTTACCTTCTGTTTCTCCTTATAGTTTTCACCTTCAAAGTGAAAAATACTTTCAACTGGCACTGCATCAAGGGACAACTTCTTAAATGTGCTGTCTCCAAACTTCTTCATTTTTTCTTCCAATTCTGCAGTCTAAAAAAATTGAAGAAACGATTTACAACCTGTAAATACTTGAAATAACTACGCTGGCGGTATAGAAGCAAACCAAACCTGACCAAGTTTCCGTCAATAGTTGACGCCAGTAACCCTGTCGGCCAAAAGGTCCTAAGGATAACACTGTTTCTTATACTGAGTGAGCTACCCTGACTAAATAAAGTAGGATTTGATTTTGATTTGACATCGATTATAGGATGGTCAAACTTCGCCAATGTAAGAAGTCAGATGCTGTATCCGATCTGATTATCATTTGACCTGGAACCACTATTCCAAAATATAAAAAAATAGATCAAAATTTGTAACAGATATTTGTTTACTTGCCTTAACCGCACCCCTTTTTAAAATTACATCAATATCTTCATCAGTCAGTTCACAATCTTTAGATGCGAAAACCTCGTCAGCACCATGTCGGATCATGCTCAGCATTTCTTGTTTGCTCACTTTCAGGTTTGGATCCACCAGTCGACCTTACATGAACAGAACAGTGACGTTTAATCTATGTTAGCAACAAAAATAAAAAACCCAACAAAACACCAGCACTCAAAACCAGTTATAAAAAGCAAAGCAAAGCAAAACAAAGCAAAACAAAGCAAAGCAAAGCAAAGCAAAGCAAAGCAAAGCAAAGCAAAGCAAAGCAAAGTAAAGTAAAGTAAAGTAAAGTAAAGTAAAGTAAAGTAAAGTAAAGTAACGTACAGTAACGTACAGTAAAGTAAAGTAAAGTAAAGTAAAGTAAAGTAAAGTAAAGTAAAGTAAAGTAAAGTAGTGAGTGGAGTAAAGTAAAGTAAAGTAAAGTAAAGTAAAGTAAAGTAAAGTAAAGTAAAGCAAAGTAAAGCAAAGTAAAGCAAAGTAAAGTAGTGAGTGGAGTAAAGTAAAGTGGAGTGGAGTGAAGTGGAGTGAAGTGAAGCGAAGCGAAGCGAAGCGAAGCGAAGCGAAGTGAAGTGAAGTGAAGTGAAGTGAAGTGAAGTGAAGTGAAGTAAAGTAAAGTAAAGTAAAGTAAAAGAAAGCGAACGGAAGGGGATGAAAAGAGAGGGAAGAAGAAAAGGAAAGAGAAGAAGGTGGAACGTGTTTGGCAACTCTACCTTGCTGAATAACCACATTATCAAGACGTAATTTCATTTCTGCCCTTTCCACAATACGTTCTTCCACAGTACTCTCCGTTATGAACCGAAATATTTGAACTTGTTTCTTCTGGCCGATACGATGCGCACGGTCCTGTTTTTTTTAACAAGGAAAATTCTACATTTACTATATGCAGTAGTGTAATGCATTTTAATTTCGTGCAGTCAAGTGCACTATCGTATAAAACACAGTGCAGGACAGTTAATACTAGTGCAGTGCATATAAACTATGTTTTGGTGGTGGTGTGTTGCAGTGATATAGTGTAGTGTTGCAGTGTAGTGAAATAGTGTAGTAGTATGTAGCAGTGTAGTATTGTTATAGTGCATTGATATAGTGTTATAGTTTAGTGATATGGTGTTAAATAGTGTAGTGTATAGGGTACTGTATAGTGCAGTATAGTCATTAAGTACCATATTGTTTTTACTTAATAACGTACCATAGCTTGGAGATCAACTTGTGGATTCCAATCACTATCGAACAAGATAACAATATCAGCGGTAGCCAAATTGATTCCTAAACCACCCGCTCTTGTACTTAACATAAAAATAAACTTCTCACTGCCAGGCATATTGTACTCATTGATAGATTGTTGTCTATCTTCATGCGGAGTCTGTCCATCAAGACGGCAATAGTTGTAGCACTTCCACAAGCAATAATCTTCAATGATATCCAATACTCTGGTCATCTGACTGAATATCAGAACTCGAGAATCTTGTTCTTGTAGTTTCGGTAAAAGTTTGTCAAGAACGCGAAGTTTACCAGAATTATCCACCAAGTGTTGGTCGGTGGTGTACGGAGGACCTACCAAAACAAAAAAATTGCCAGGTCGGTTTTTTTTTGCGACATTTAAACAGGACTGCACGAGACAGTGCAATTTAAGTCAACAATAAAATGAAATTAACGGACCCCAGAATTTTGTGACAAATTCACAGTATAACATCGGGTGTTTGCGGTCTCGATTATTAGTTTCTTTGATACAGAGTACATAATTGTACAGTAGAGTGAGCGAAACAAGAACATATGTCACGGAAACGACCTATTTCCTAAATAATATTAAACCAATGTTTCGTTTCTGGGCCCCATTCAAGTATTATCTTAGTAATCTTACGGTCGCCTCGAAATCCTTTGTTTCAAGGGGGACGATTAGCGCCGCCTCCGTTGATAGAAGGGGTCTCACCACAGTACACGCAGCATTATGGTTGTGGATATCACAGTAGATTATGATGCTAGGAAAGACATTTTCTCGACAACAGTACTGTATTTTCAACAGTGTAAACTTGGGAAAGACAGTCAAGATGAATACCTGGTTCTGCTCCATCAAAAAGGTAAGGATGATTACAGCATTTTCGAAGCTGCATCAAAATATTGAGAAGTCTCATTTTGTCACTTTTGCCTGCGCCGTTCACTACATCAATATCTTTCATCAATATCTTGGTGTACCTGATTGAAAATAAATACCAAAGTGATTGATTACACGTAAATACAGACATACACCTTTTATTTACCAACGTATCGATTTTAAAACTTCTATTGACTGAACGTCCGTCCTATCCTCCAATTCAGAACGTCTTCAGAGATGGATGTGTAGGGAGTTGAAGTATTACCGCGGTTAATTGACTTCCTTGTTTGACACCCTTGTGTGTCTATGTCACGAAAATTAAGTTTGTCTTATTTGTTTTGCAGTTTTTCGTTTCCTTCCTTCCTTCGTTCTCAAGATATTTCAAGTTGTACAATATGTAAATGTCACATGTTGTGATGTTATATATTTTTGCTATTATTAAACCAAACTTAATTCGAAGGAAGCATGTGTGTGCGCTCCTCGCACAACACCAAACATGTAAAATTCCAAGCGATTTACTCGAGATCTCTCTTGGGACTGCCAAATATTCATTTTCATTGTTTTAGATAAAGAATTCATAATATGTTTAAATTCCGCGTTGTTAAAATTACGTCGTAGATCTTTAATTTCCTTGTTATGTAACAACATACGCCGACGTGTAACAACAACAGACAACTTCGTCATTTAGCTCTGAAGTCCTAGGTATCAAGGACGTGCTGAGCTCAGTAAACAAAAATTTAAAAAAAACATGCAGCACGGCAGCAGATAATCACCACTTTATCTGTCGAAATTGTATTATTATTCTCATGTTCGAAAAAGTAACCAAAATATGATGGCTACATTGTAACACACGGGAGAGCACAAACTAATGTGCACAATAAGAAAACAAACATTACCATGATCTTTGCATTTTCGTAAGACCAACATAAATTTTGGTCTCTTTCTTTGGCAAAAGTCCTTTCTCTACATCAGCCTTGAGACGTCGTAACAAGAACGGTCTAAGGACCTAAACAGCAAAAATGAGACTTGTGTTGCATAATAACGCTACAACTACATGCACCAGTCACCCCATTTACAGTACAAAGGTTTTATATATTTACTTCTACGACACTGACACACCATGGTGCGCCCAAAACAGGGTCATCACCTTCCTATACTAAGAAGGCTTCTGATTGGTTTAGATAACTTAACCCACACCTTCCCCTAACCGTAATCAGTAAGGAGCATGGAAACAAATTGATAATCGACAATCTGATTGGTTACTTATAGCCAATCAGAAAACTCTTTTAGGTACATCTTTTTACTGCCAAAACAGGCGCCATAACAAGAATCGCTGTTTAAATCTTTAAGCTTTCTCAGTTACCGTGCTTTTAATTGTTAATTGTTAATTGAAGTAAACGTAAATATTTAAGTAAGCATGCAAATACAAATGATTTATAATAAAGAGATGATTTAACGTGTGTGCCATTCTTTAGTATAGAACAAAGCATACTCATTACAAAAAAATGTCTTTTGGACCGTGGTAAAATATCGCAACTACGCAGCCAATCAAATTGCAGGAATGGATAGGATTCTCGCCGCGCGCGATAAAAAAAAAGATAATTAAGGGTTAAAGCACTTGGGTGAGTGTGAAAATAATAAAGAAATAAACTCTCTGTGTTAAAACCTAGATGCTTATTATGTACATAACACAAAATAAAAAGTTCCCTTCCAATCACAAGATCTTAAAAGATATTCCATTCATGAAAAGAGTTTGATTAAAGCTTCTATTATTATTATTATTATTATTATTATTATTATAATAATAATAATAATAAAACAAAGGAAATCCACTAATAATCATACTAATATTCAATACGACGTCTATAACTCTACTAAAGAAGTTCTGAAAGATTTCCGTTCTGGGCATGAAGATAAACTTCGAAACCACTTGACTTGTCAGGGACCCTTTTTCTCTAACGTTACAAAGTTCTCCTTATCACAGCTTAACAAGGTGTGGTCAACTGCTCAATCAACACTGCCAAAAAACATTTATAACTTTACTATACGTTATGTGAACAATTCTACTCCGACACGCAAAAACCTTCACAGATGGCTCCTTTTGCCTGAGCCCAGAAACACTACTACACGTTGTTGCTGGTTATCAATCGTATCTTGAACGTTTTACATGGAGGCACAATTCAATTCTTAACTTTCTTGCAAATACCTTACAAACTGTTAACGGTTCAAATCTCTTTGTCGATCTACCTGGATTCAAAAGCCCATCTATCCTAACTGGTGACACGTATCGTCCAGATTTGCTATTGCATTGTTCAAACGGCCGTCTTTATGTTCTCGAATTTACTGTTGGTTTTGAATCAAACCTTCAAAACAACGTCAAACGGAAAGAAGATAAATATCGTGAACTAGTAAAACAGCAAAGTGAACATTTTAATGATGTAAAATTTATAAATCTCTCCATGAGTTCTCTAGGTGTTTTTGCGAAAGAGTGTTCTACTTTTTTAGATATGCTAGATAAGGTTGGTCTTGATAACAAGCACCAAATGTACTGCGTAAGGAAAATGATGACTATAGCTATCAGAACTACGTACTACATTTTCTGCTGCCGAAATAAGGAATGGGGAAATCCCGAATTATTAGCTTTTTGAAATATTTGTATATAAATTTGCATGTTTTATTATATAGTCATTAGTTGTTATTATATATTATTAGTTGTAATTCAAGTAGCCAATTGTAAATTACCTTAATAAGCAAGATTTATAATTGTATATGTAGAAAAGAAAAACATTTAATAAAGTTTCCATTATTATTATTATCATTATCGTTATCATTATCATTATTATTGTTATTGTTATTGAAGAAGTTTATGCGGGAATGCTAAATAATTTCTAAAAAAAAGTTACATACTGAATGAAGTCTTTCCACAAGTTGTTTCTCTTCCACCAAATTATTCGAATTGAACCAAGCATCAAAATCCTAAAAATTGCAAAAACGATTATATTTATTTTTCTGATTATCACTATTGGTCTCTTTATTTTAGTAGTATATTTTGGGGAAATACACGAACTAAGTCAACTAACAAATGCGAACAAAAAAAGATCTTCACTTTTTATGTACTCTATCTGACCCACTCAAAGACACGTCATCTCTAATCCTCGAGTACATAATTACGATACAAGCATGATGTCTTAACCCAACCATCTTAACCTGTAATATACTCTATACTGTACTGTACTGTACTGTACTGTACTGTACTGTACTGTACTGTATGTCTACTGTATTTTGTGCTGTGTTGAGCTGCACCTCATTGTACCATACCCTACTATACTATATCCTACTGTATAGTAAGTACTGCATAGTCTGTATTGTATTGTATTGTATTGTATTGTATTGTATTGTATTGTATTGTACCCTACTGTACTGCACTGTACTAATGCGCCCTGCTGTACATGCAGTGCCCTACCGTCTATACTGTACTGTACTGTACTGTACTGTACTGTACTGTACTGTACTGTACTGTACTGTACTGTACTGTACTGTACTGTACTGTATGTCTACTATATTCTGTTCTGAGCTGCAACCTCATTGTGCTGTACCCTACTATACTATATCATACTGTATGGTACTGTATTCTAATGTACTGTACTGTACTGCACTGTACTGTACTATACTGTATGTCTACTATATTCTGTTCTGTGCTGCACCTCATTGTGCTGTACCCTACTAAACTATATCATACTGTATGGTACTGTATTCTAATGTACTGTACTGTACTGCACTGTACTGCACTGTTCTGTAAAAACAAAAAAAAACACGGGCACCAAATTATATTTCAATCCTTACCTCTGCAGAAGCAAATACATCAGGAAGCAAAAAGTTTAACAATGCCCAAAGTTCATGAAGATTGTTTTGTAAAGGAGTTCCTGTCAATAATAATCTGTTTTGAGACCTGATTTCTCTCACCATCTCGGACAACTATAATATTAAAACAATACATATTTAGTGATACTGTAACAGTGTGTACTTGATTAGTATGTTACATTGTAATTTCTTCCCCAAAACCGGCACATTGGTACCTCAATGTTTTCTACATGATAAACAGCAATGATGGGGTACGCTATGTATCCGCACAAAACCTTATCAAATTGCTGCAATCTGTCATTTAAGAACAAACATCGTATGTTCACGGGGTTCCAGAAAGCCTTAAAGATTTTCGATAACTATTATACAAAACCTATATATTGTAATCCTATATGTTTTTGTAAAATAATTATTTTCCTTTGCTGAAATTCGTGTCTTGTTCACTTGTTTTTAACTTTAATAAGCTATACCTTAGGTGTGAAAACAGTTCATATATTTAACTAACCTTGGATTTTTCATTCTTAATCCTGTGAGCTTCATCAATAATAACATAACGCCATGAAAACTTTTTGAAAACAGTTTTCTCTCTTATACACATCTCATATGATGTCACACATACATCCCACTCTCCTGGAAGCATGACATCCCTAATAAACGCCACCTAATATAAGCAAAAATGTCAAGTAATCTGATTAGTTAGAAACTACAGCACAATTTCCTCACAGGTCCTTGTATAGTGGGGGCAAGGCTGCCATGCATGATCAATATGCAGTTGTGAAATTATTATCAAATTTAAATTAAACAATTATAGCATAAAGAAAGTAACTATTTCTAAAACAACAATAATCAAGTGAAATGTTTCTCATGTTGACCTAGTGTTCATCTTACATGTAACTCTTATTCTCACTTTAACCAAGAATTATCATTATATTAATCTGGCATCAGCCAGAGAAAAATTATAAAATTGGCCATTGGAGGCGCGTGTCACATCAACGTGCGCATTTCTCCACGTACGTATACGTGCCTTATTTACGCGTCTCATGACTTTATTGGGGACTTTACGATAGGACGACGAAGATGGTGGTTAGAAAGCAACATACATTTACAATTTAAAGAAGTCACTGTTAACTGATTATTATATTTGATATTTGACGCTAGTTGAACGAATTCCAGTACTTTTAAAACGATTGTAGTGTCGATATTAAAGCGAAATCTTAAGCGGAAGTGGTCATATTTTGGCGAGTTGACGTCGTCCTGAAGACGTGAAAATGCTTGTATAACTGGCTTGCATATAAAACGAGGACGGTGTTGAGATTACCCTTGGGACTAAAACTTATTCATTCTCGTTGTTTTGCAAAAAGATTATTTTGTTTAAAGGGGTCGTCGTTGAAGTTGACGCCGTAGATGTTAAAGTCCTTATTATGGTGAGGTCCCGGAAACCTTCAAGGAATCATATGACCAGGCATTAAAATCAAGTGGGCTAAACCAAACAATAGATTTTCTCAAAGAAAACGTTTTTAGAAGTACAGTCACACCATCAGACATCTTTGAGACCTTGTCTATAGCTTGATCTCCATCTATGATAAGTGTCTGTTTAAGGGTGTTCAGACATATTTATTTTGACCCGTTGCTAGGGAAAACTTGATTTGACCACAGAACTTCTAGAGCTTTACAAATTTGATCCCCATGCTAGAAATGCTAGATATTCTGCACGTAGTATATATAAATGAAGTTCTTTCGTATGATGACGTCATACAGTGACGTCATTGTGACGTCATTGAGATAAGAAAAAACCTATAATTTCCGCCAACTTAAACGTTTTGCTAACTAAAGAAAAGAAGTTTCACTAGAACCAGAATTGTTATGTGCAAAAAAAGACGCATGCGTTTCTCAATAGACCTTTTCGATAATTACGTCACGCCGCATGAAAACCAGGCTCCCAGGCCAAAGTTTCAAATTTGGATTATCATAGTAATCTGCTATATTTGTTTATGGAAGAAGATGACTAATAACATCCAAACTATATATGGTAGAAACACATCGTGTACGTATGTTGTTAGGCATTTCGTAAGCTTTTATTTGATGTATATTTTAAGTTTCTGTGTTGTGTGTAACTTTTTAAAATGTCCAAAATGTTCGCACCATTGCTCGTCAAGTAACAATAATGGAGTCCCACAACTGTTGTAGAATTTCGGATATTGTTTTTAAAATACATAACGCACAACTTTGAAACATATATCAAACAGAAGATACTGTAAAATGCTATTTGTGGTACAACTTTCAAGTTTCTAGTTTAAGAGAAAGTATTTTAAAACTGATGGGAAAACGTACTATTATCTTGGTCTGAGTTGTAAACAAAACAAACTTAACAATTCATCCATCAGACCAAGATAATATTAATTTTTCTCATTTTTAAAATACTTCCCCTTAAGCTAGAAACTTGAAAGTTCTACCACAAATAGCATTTTACAGTATCTTCTGTTTGATATACATTTCAAAGTTGTATGTCAAATATTTTAAAAACGGTATTCGAAATTCTACAACCAGAGCTTGAAATAACGGCCGGCGGTTTTCCGACAAAATTCCAGTTTTTCCGACCAAATGCTGAAATGATCGGAAATTTTGTCCGGACAAATTTTGAAAAAAAAAAAAATAATCTGTTTTTTAAACAAAGTTTGTGTGACAGTCAGTTACGAGTCAGAGTGACTGCTTTCATTGTTGTTAATTTGACGACCTGGAAGATAAAGAATACGTTTCCTCGACGTTTCGAGCAAAGGCCCTTCATGATCAGGACTGTTAAATAGGCTGATCAAATAGGCTTATTTGACTCTCCTGACGAAGGTCCTGAGCTCAAAACGTCGAAGAAACGTATTCTTTATCTCCAGGTTGTCGAGTCGAGATAACAACAGTGCGTGATTTTTATTCAAAACCATTGCGTTAAACTGCGATTGACGCCATTGTAATCACAGAAACTTATCGTGTAATCCAGCTTTTCAGTTTAAAGTTGTTTCATAGTTACCATTTTAATTAAATTATTATTCACTATAACTAATACGCAATTCAGAATTAAACATTTGTGTTTTATTATTACAAATAACAAGTAGAGTGATTTACTGCATGCTTGACAGAATTTACTCAACGGAGGGGGTCAAACTAAACTAAAAAATTTCCGACCAAATTTGAAAATTTCCGGTCAAATTTCATTTTGCTCGGAAGTTTTGCCGGACAAATTTGAAAATTATTTCAGGCTCTGTACAACAGTTGTGAGAAATCCATATCATATTTATTACTTGACGAGCAATATATGGTGCGAACATTTTGGACATTTTAAAAAGTCACACACAACACAGAAACTTAAAATATACATCAAATGAAAGCTTATGAAATGCCTAACAACATACGTACACGATGTATTTCTACCATATATAGTTTGGACGTTATTAGCCATCTTCTTCCATAAAGAGATATGATGGGATTACTATGATAATCAAAATTGTGAAACTTTGGCCTGGGAGCCTCGTTTTCATGCAGCGTGACGTAATTATCGAAAAGGTCTATTGAGCAAATCTTAATGACTTTATGGCCGTTTTAATGAAATTTTAAGGGGTATTTTCAACAAAAAAGTAGAATATCTTTGTCATTTTTGGTTTACTCATAAAATCCATGCGTACTTTATGGGAGACATGTTTTCCCTAGATGTAAACGAAAGAAAAGTAACGATCCGATAAACACTCGTGGAAATTATAGGAATCTTGTGAGCTCACGTTTTTGCGACTCAATCGCCCTCCTCCTGCCTCCTGCCTGATCGGAGCTTGCCAGCTAAATTGTGAGTTCAGCCGTGGTTCCAAGCCAAGAATGCTCGAAAAATCGTCTTGTTCTATACACGAAGTTAAAAGTTGATGTCCACTGTCTTCGGAATGTTTGATTTATGGTTCATCAGCTCTGCCGATTTCTACACTCCGGCATTCAATCCAAATATCTCGACGTGACGACGTCCTTCGTTTATTTTTCCATCTATCGCCGTCTGTGTACCGAAGTTCTTCAACTCTTCCAGTGCTTTTGCCAGGACATTCCACAGCAAAGAAATACTTTTCTTTTGTTTTGGTACTTTTTCTCACAAACTTGCTTGGCTCTTTTCATTTTTTTTGTTATCATTTTATACCTTTTTGAGTGTATAAGCATAGTATATATGTACAAAAATATGTTTTTGTGAAAAGATTTCTCAAACCGGAAGTAATGTCCTTAGCAACCGGTTGCCTAGCAACGAAATACGTCCGAACACCCTTAAGTGGTTATAATGAGGTAAAAGGGATTAAACTGGTGACCGCTTAAGAGAAGTGTCTTTAAATAATTAAGGTTTTTAATTAAGAAAAGTTGTTAAAGTTTTAGTTGTTTTTGCTGCCGTAAAGTATCTCGGAAGATTATGAGTTCCCGTCTGGTGCTCAAGTTTGACTATTTACGACAGCTTGTACAGCACAAAACAACTACAACTTTGAGAGGAGGATTTTTTCTATGTCGCGTAACATACGCTCAAAACTGATTTCTACTTATCATATCTATATACATTAATAATTATTTTTGATGTTTCTCTACTTCCACATGCATGTACTTAAAAAGTTTGTTGACTGTATGAACTAATAATAATAATGCTAAAATAAAGATATTTTGAGTGGTTCGCCAAAAACAAAATGTTGTTTGAACACGAACAAATTTTGCATTGATTACTGTAAATATGGCGGATTGAACATGTTTGTAGCACACCTACCTTCATAATTATGATTTTTTCCGCTTTTGATAAGTTTCTCAACCGCAGAATACTCATAAAACGTTTGATGATTCTATTTAACAATTAGTCACCGAAGTCGAGGTGACTATCGGTGAATATTTACCGAGCCGCGAAGCGGCGAGGTAAATACACCGATAGTCACCGAGACTGAGGTGACTAGTTGTTTTAGTATAATTTCAGAGGTTGATAAAAAACCAATAACGTTGAAACAAAAACTTTTAAACAACTGCTTTCATTTTAACAGTGGTGATTCTGTTTATTCACAGACGATGTTAGCAAGCCACAGTCTTTGTCAGTAAATAATTTCAAAAAAAGAGTAAACAACATCCTACTTTGGAATTGAACTTGTACATACATTCAAGTATATGTTAAAAAGACTTTTATTCTGGTGTTTTGGACCCTGTGTTACGGCGTTTTTGCACTTAATTCATGTTCTTTACTCGTGACGAGTTTTTCGAAAACATCGCTACGACCAAAACCTAGCCAAAACATACAAAAAAATACGAAGAAATATAGAAAATATACTTCCTTACCTTTATAAAGTTTTGTTTTTACGATATTTGATATGTACAACATCTCAGTGATAAGTGTTTTCAGTATTATGCTCTTTTGTTTGTCTCAAAAACTACAGACCCCATTTTGAAAAAAAAAATCAACACTTCAATGAATCGACAAATTCTAAAATGTCATACTTCAAAATGACAACTCCGAGGGGGAGACTGAAACGAGTAAAGTCAGTGCAGTGTTGAATAAGTACCAATCTCTTTTCCAAAACTACTTTTGAAGAACAATTTCTTGTGACGTAATAGTCACCGCGCTAGGCGGTGACTATCACCTCAGATTCACCGCTGAGCGGACCAATCAGATGGCTGGAAAGCCTCTTTTCCACTATGAAATTATACTAAAAGCTATTAGCCCGGCCCCAGAGGTTCTACGCCGCCTCCTCCCCCAAAAAATTATGTTGAAAGCGGTGGGAGAACATCTGGTCGCAGACGTTTTTTTGATCACTCCGAGCCAATGAAATCGCTAGGGACAGATCTTGACCTCATTTTCTGATTGGCTCAGAAATCTGTACGGGGGGTAAATCTGTTAGGCAAAAAAAATCTGCAAAATGAAAGCGAGATTGATGGCGTCTTCGACCAGAGATTCATTCGCGGCTTTCAGCATTTCTGGGGGAGCGAGTGGCGTAGAACTTCTGGGTCCAGGGTAATAAGCTATGCAATAATGCTAAATAAGGTTTTCAGTGGTACACAGTGGTCCAGGAGTTTTAAACGCTTTTCACCGAAAATATGTGACATGAAAAAATTCTCCTCTTATCCCCTTAACTTCAAGCTGAAAACACTTTACTAACGTATAAGAGAAGTTCTCAGGATTTGGGGTGAAGGAAAATTCGAGTGTAGAATATATACATTTTAAGAGCAAACCGGGACCAGTTGCGAAAAATGCAACTACACAGGCCTTCCGGCAGGAATTGAACCCACGACCTTGCGATTCTAGAGCAATGCTCCGAGCTACGGAGGGCGTTGCCGAGGGCGTTGCCGAGGGCGTTGCCGAGGGCGTTGCCGAGAGCTTGATCGCGAGTTCTGTATATATAGAATAAGGTGGTAATGCCAGGAGAGAATTGGGTATATTAAGTGATATTGGGCATTTCACTCGATTACATAGCATGTTCTAAGGATTTTGGGTGAAGGAAAATTCGAGTGTAGAATATATACATGTATTTAAAATACAGTAATATAAACTTACTCTTTCATCACGTGAGCCTATTAGGCACACTGCATTAATGGAAGGACACCATCGTTTGAATTCTGTCATCCAATTCGTCAATGTTGACTTGGGCACAATAACTAAATGAGGTCCTGCAGAACTACGAAATATTTTCAAATATCCCAGCAATGAAATAGTTTGAAGAGTCTTTCCTAAACCCTAGAAACGATTGCAGTCAAAGTTACACAATATTATTCTATAAACTATCAGTATCCATTCCTATTATACACCCCACATGTATTATGATATTTATCCATATTTTCAAAATACATACACATCAGCAATGGGTTAAAATGGAAAATATGTCCCTGCAGCCAGTTTTCAGGTATAAACACAGTACGGAACCAAACCTCATTGGTGTATAATTTTGTCAATGCAATTTGAATTCAAATGTGGTTGCATTTGAACAGATAAAATTTATTTCATTAATACATATTTTGGAACTTATTTTTTGTAGTCCTAGTGATATCTCCCCCTGAAAAATTATGAACGTTATGTGTTTGAAATGAAGTACATAATTAACAAGTATCAATATTTTACAATAATTATAAAGTAATCATATTAAGGTTGGCTTGATAGAATATATCGTTATATAAAACGTTATAAAACGTATATATCGCTATAAAACGTTTTGCAGTATACATTTGTACATCATTCTAGTTCCTTGCATACCTCTAGTGTCAGTGTTGATAATTGAAAAGTTTTACACTTGCAGCATTTGTGTATCTGGACAAAGTACATTTATTGTAATATGCTAATTTAATGCAAATTAGAATTTCTGAACTTACTAGAACAAAGATTTATCCCCTCCTGAAAGTGATGGACTGTCTAATACTTTTCAATTCTCAAAAGTAACACTAGGGCCGTGCAAGGAACTAGAATGAGGCATAAATGTACACTGCAAAACGTTTTAGAGGGAAAAAATTGATTTTTTATAATTTTTTCCTATCGAGCCTCCTGAAGTAACATAATTTCTCAGACTTAAGGTGGCTCCATACAGTTTCTTGAAAAATGGAAAATACAAGTTTGAGAGTTCAAAACACGTGTATAAATAATTCGGAAAAAGAATAAAACTAAATGTTATGCATAGTTAAACATTCTGACAATCAAAAACTGTTACCAAATAAATAGCAACAGTTGTTGCTATGGCAACAATGACGTTTAAAAATGGCTGGCAATTACCATTCAAACTAACTTAATTCGAAAAAATCTTTGGTGAACCCCAATTTTTTTTTCATTAAAACTTTTCTTGAAGTATGCGTAATCAATAGGCCGATTTTAAAAAAATTCTGTAGAACAAATAATTTTTTTTCTGGAAAAATCATGTTTGTTAATTTTTAAAAAATTTGGATCTACAGAATTTTTTAAAAATCGGCCTATTAATTATTCATACTTCAAGAAAACTTTTAATGAAAAAAAAATTGGGGGTCACCAAAGTTTTTTCCGAATTAAATTAATCTGAAGGGTAATTGGCAGCCATTTTGAAACGTCATTGTTGCCATAGCAACAACTGTTGCTATTTATTTGGTAACAGTTTTTGATTGTCAGACTGTTTCACTATGCATAACATTTAGTTTTATTCTTTTTCCGAATTGTTTAATCACGTGTTTTGGACTCTCAAACTTGTATTTTCCATTTTTCAAGAAACTGTACGGAGCCACCTTAAAGTCAGACTTCCACTAGGTGAAAAAAGTTGAGCAAATGACTTGTGAGTCCGCAGGTGAAAGTTCAGAATTAAAAAACTTAATTTTTCCCCCCAACTTTTTTTAAAATCCCAACAATTTTTAAAATCCCAAATCAATGCACATTAAATTTCTCTGGAAAAAAGGATTATCACCAATGGCAATTATGGCATATTAATATTCGACAGTGTAAAAAAGTAGAGTGAAGCGTAGAAAATGGTTTAGATAGAGCAAACAACTGAAAAGGAGGTAAACTACCGAGAATAGTTTTAATAACGAAACACTGACGTTTCGAGGGGAGCCCTTCGTCACAGCAAGGGCTCCCCGCTCGAAACTAAACGTCAGTGTTTTGTTATCAAAACTATTCTCAGGAGTTTACCACGTTTTCAGTTTCCTCTAATATTGTTAGTTTTCATAGTTAAATATCACATCCGTCTACACGTATGTACCAGTGTTTTTCAGTAAATTTAACTGCCATTCTTTGGTCAATAATTAAACAGTATCGAAAATAATGCTGAACTCATCTTACCATTTCATCAGCAAGTATTCCATTGATGCCATTTTCGTAAAGAGATATCATCCAATTTAAACCACGTATCTGGTAATCTCTCATTTCACCATTCTTGATAACTATAGTTAGAAACAATAAAATACAACACAATTTTTAGTGATCAACTTTCGTACTTTGAAAGAAAACTCCAGGTAAGCAGTCACAAATCCAACTCCATCCAGTAGATAAAATATTCAGTAGATATCTAGTAACAAGCTGAGAAAATCTACCTTGGCAAAAAGAAAGTAGTTTCTTTAAACTTTTAACTGGAAAGTGAGGCCATGTGGCAAATTATATATTTTACTGTCTAACACCAGACGATTTTACTCGTCAAGTGGAGACTTTAAAGGATTAACGACTAATAACAATATCTATTACTTGTCAACCCTTTATACCTGTTGGCCACTGTGGTGGCTCCAAGAAAAGAGTGCCCACAATAGGCCATTATTGTTGCCAAAACTTTTTATAAGTATAGTATTCAGTTACATATTCAGATTGTGTATAGTATAAGTTAACACTCCAAGTATATGCTAAAACCCCAAGTTTAATTTAGTTATTTACAAATAAAGTCTGTGATTTCAGATGTACATGTGCAGGGTTACAGATGTCAGGCAATACGATTATTACTGTTGAGAGACAACAGAAACTCCATATTCAAGTTTTACACAAAAAGAAGGTTCAATATTAGACATGCCTGCCAAATAGAAAATAGGCTGCTACGCATGCGCGTGTCCACCGCTCTTGCGTTGTTACTATGCGCCGCCCCACCCCCGACCATGCAATGTCGCCAAAATGATGACCCGTCAAGACTAGCAAACGCTACCTGCGGATCAGTTAAGATACCACCGCTGGGGTTGCAGCAGGGGCGCCAAAACGTAACAAAATAAACCTATATTTCTTAGAGCTAGGTCTCTAAATTAATATTTAGAATCTGTGGCTTTATCGTACGATTAGAAAAATCTACATCGAAGTTGACATGAATGACATGAAGTAGTCCTCATTAATGCCGCATCGCTGTTGTGCTAGAAGTATGTGAGCTCGACGCAAAATCTCGAGCCCATAGTCTCCCCGTCTTTGGTCAGCAGCGGCAGAGCGCGGTGAAATGAGGGGTTCCGGTTCAGCTGCTGTACAGAATGTGCGAAATCGCAAATGCTATATTTGTGAGAACCCTGCATAAAATGCAGATCAAATGCACGTTAAAATTGTTGGAGAGGGACTGACACTGCTGGTGGTGGCACGTTCTTGAAATCCAAGGTAAAATATCAATTCACGACGCCAAAATCGTCCTCGATCACAAGCCTTTTAATACGAGTTGCGAAGGCTGATTCCTTCTTTAATTGTTTAATATGCTTTTTCGTTGTTTAAATTGTTTTACATTTGTATATCAAATATAACGACAAATCGCACCAGGGTTTGCTTTGTTCATTGCGACTATTTATTCGAAATTCGTCTTGTATAAACTTTGCTATGAAGTTTGTTTGTGTGACGAGATGTAAATGAGGCTTCTAAATTTGAAGATATACATGTTTACTGAATAATTTCATTATTTCACAATCTGTATGTTTGAATCGATGAATTCATGATTTAAACCAATCAAAACGGAGAATCAATCCAGTTTCCCCACCCCACGCTCTCCCGCTGACCAAAAACTGGGAAACTACGGGAAATCTCACTCCCAAATGCAGGAAATGGCATATCAGAGACTCTAGATTTCAAAAAAAAAAATCCTCTTTTTTTTTTCGGGGGGGGGCGGGGCGCCAAAGCTAATCTGCGACCCTAGATTGAAACTTGCCACCACGCCACTGGATACCTCTGTATGTGTAATACTGTACTTTACTAAATAACTGTGTGTATGAGCCATTTCGCAGGCTACTGACGAATTTCAGGGTATTGCGCGCGCATCATTTTGCAAAGGAATTGGCGGGCTCCCCACAAAGTAAGCAATGGCAAACAGACTTGCCAGCTAGCCAACAACAGCAGAATAACAGTGTAAAACATCCAGAAACTGTATCTATACTTTGTTGATTTTAAACAGTACTGTATGTTTACTTTGAGTGGGATTTGCCAGCTTTTTGAAAAATGATGCGCGCGTAACACCATGAACTCGCCTATTGCCAAGAATAATGAACCAGACACAGTGCTACAAAGCGCTGCCCTGTGGCGTTAAAACATCGCGTTAAAAATGTCGCCTGCTATTGGTTCCTAACGAACGAACTCACACGCAGAATATAAAGCGGTTTGAAAGTTAGCTGAGCGCGCAGCTAACTTTCAGGGCACCGCAATAAGACTTAAAAGTTGTTTTTGTTCAAGACTTCCAGTGTAGGTAAATGGGAAGTAATACTGATCAATATGTATAGTGAAAACAATACGATTATACTAATTTATAGAACTTCAGTCAAAAAATGAATTACTTTTAAATAAAAGTCATTTAAATGTCATATTTGGAAAGGTTGACATTCTCATATCTGCTTTCGTACTCGAAAAATGGCGTTATCATTCTCGTATGTTAAGGCGGTTTTCCACTGGGCGAAAAACGTTGCGCGAAGCGACATTTTATTTTGTCTCGCAAGCTCTCGAGTGGAACTAATTAGCCAAGACAAAAGGAAATGTCGAGTCGGTCGACAAATGTCGCCTAGTGGAAAACCGCCTTTAAGCCGGTTTTCCACTAGGCGATTTTTTTCGCGCGAAGCGACTTTCTTTTGTTCGAATTCAATAGATTTCTGATTAGTTCCATTTCAGAGCTCATGAGACAAAAGAAAAAGTCGCTTCGCGCGAAAAAAGTCGCCTAGTGGAAAACCGGCTTTATGCCGCTATTTTGATTTTTTTAGAACGGCTCAATTTTGATGTACAGCGGAAATTTCTTTTCAGTTTTGACGTCATATCGCTTTGAACCCCCTCCCATTTTGAACTTACGGGGTAATTCATGCAATAATCCTAACAATACATGCCTGCTGATAATGTGCAGGAACGTTTGTGATTGGTGCAAATCGACAATGGACAAGCTCACGAGTCCAGTCATGATTTCGGGGGAGGTTATAAGAAGTACTGGGGCCCAAGATACGGCCGGAAATCGAGCCGAAAGCACTTCTCGAATCGCTGGCATTGAATGCCGAGACATGACGTAATATGGTTCAAGTGAAGACAAGCAAGCAACACGCTGACTATATATAATATATGGCGATCGCTAATGATCACAAAAATGCAAGAAACCGCAAAAACCACTTACAAGTAGGTGATTGTTCAAAGTGTACAATTGCTTTCTGATGTTTAGTTTGTTCCAAAAGTTCAGCATCCTCTTCTTGTTCAGTATGACGATGACGATGGCTAAAAAAAATGGTTTCAAACCAGATTTAAAACTAACGGTAATTAACAAGTCTATACGGCATACTGTCAGGATTCCACCCAAGGTAATCGGTAGCACCCGACACTCAGCAGTGACGAACGAAATCAGTACTAAGAAATTCGTTAATATATACCTACAATCCCTGACAAAATACATATAGACACAGCGCGAGCTTTGGTTATTATTAAGAATTTTAATTGGAATAAAAAAGATAAGGTCTCCCCACCCCCTCTCCCCCAGTGTTGGTGAGTGTAGATGTCCTACAACCTCGGTATTTCTTTGCTTATCGTGATAATACAACATTGATGTTGGGGAAAGGGGAAGAAACGTTTTATTTATGTAGAATTGGGAAAAAGAAAGAAAGTAGGTATTAGCGTTGAATGATTTGTGGTGTCCACATAATTAGGGACCTTAAGATGCTAGGACGACGACGGCGTTTAAAAAGCAATTCAAATTTTAGCATTAAAAAGAAGTCACAGTTAACTGACTACTGTATTCAATACTTGAAGCTTGTTTTATAATTTTCAAGTGTTAAAACGGTCGCAGTGTCTGTGTTAAGGCAATCTCAGACAACAGTTCTCATCACCCCACGAGTCAACGTCGTCCTGAAGACGTGCATGAGAATACTCTGAGTGGCGTTGTATAGAGAGCGAGGACGGTGTTCAGATTACTCTTGAGACTAGGAATTATTCATTATCTTTGTTTTGCAAGAAGAATTATTTTGTTTGAAGGACGTCGTCCTCGAAGTTGCCGTTGTAGATCTTAAGGTCCCTATTTTGTCCAGCATTGTAGGAGCATGTCCGTGTACTAGATTGCATGTAGAGCCATGCATAAAAGCAATTAACAACAATTTAATTCAACCATTTTCCTGACAGCCAGTTTAGTTTATGTAGTATCTGGAAAATATACACTGACTTTCCCACTCGAGTAACCAGCCACGCTGACGTCGTACCAATATAATAGTACTGCGAGATACGCGCGCGTGCCGAAACATGCGATAAATGGCCAAGGCATGTGATTCATCACAGACGCAAAAAGCAAATATTGAGGGTTATTATGCATTGGTCACAAAAACCTTCTCGATACACACATATGACGTCTTACATTGAGGTGTAACGTGGTATAACATAGCGTAACATCTTCTAACACATTAGTATAACATTTACACTGTAGCGTAACGTCTTATAACGTCAGGTTAGGCAGCATTTCTAGCACATCCTCTTATAATGTGCATGTAGTATAACGTCGTAGTGTAGAACGTAACACTTAATTTATTAGAACAGTATCTTACAAGTGCCATAATGTTTCAGAAAATGTGTCCACCAGTAAAGTTTGTTGAAATGAATGACCAACCAAACAGTTCAAGTCACAAATATAGAGCAGATATTTAAGGCTGGCTAAAAAGATACATTACATGATTTCGCCAGTTTTGACAACTTTTGAAGTTTTCACGAGGTTAAGTAATTGTCATCTCTTCTTATACTACAGTCCTTTTACTAGATTTAAAATGTATACACTGTATTTTAAAAAGGAAACTGAAGGTAATAAACGCAACAATCTTTGTCAGCGTGATTATCCGCACGCGGACTTTTCTGAGTTTAAATGACAATTTTTAGCACTAAAAATTAGAGTTAATGGACGATACTGGCCGCACTAGTCCTAAGGGTATGAGCTACTCGTCATAAAAAAACAGTTCTTTGTCTACACGACAATATAGCCCTAAACGGGACAACTGTCTAAACAAAGAAAGATTCTATCACAGACTTTCATTATTGCTTGCCAAACCCGTAGGCTACTACGCCCCAGTATCGTTAATTATATTGTTCAGATACTCTGTGACTGTTTGATTCATTCACAAATAACAATGGTGCTATAGTAAAATATATTGGCATAAACCCTAGTAAAATTCATATTTCAATATCATTCCTACTTGGATCGCAAGCAGTAAAGACTGACAAACCCACCCACCTCCCCAAAACATAGGCAATAGCCTTTTTCACCAATTGTTGGGCTACTTTAATGATATTGTGTTATGTGATATTTTAATATGGTTACTGTAATTACTATATACGTCTCTTAGCTTAATAAATAGGATGTTATACCTATATATTGGACGATTTAAACTATTCTGCAACCTAAAGATATGCATGCAATCACCGGCGACTTGGAACTTTCGCAATCGTTCACGACCGTGCTTACCAGAACTGCTGCTCCTTGATGTTTATAGTTATGAACAATTAGAGATGTGACGAAAGCAAAAATGTTAGACGAAATGTTGTATCAATATATACAAAATGTTAATGAATTAAATTGAATTATGAAATAAAAACGAAGTGTCTGAGGCAATTGCTCTAGTATGAGGTCGCAATTTTACCATAGACCTCACGTTTTCTTTACGGAATTTGGCAATCTGGCCTAGAGCTAATTTTACTTAAAAAATCGCTCTGATTTCTGCATACGAGTATATGTCCTGAGCCAGATCAAGGGTCCAACTCGGAGTATATGTCCTGCAGGGCAGACTAGGATCCAACTCCATTGAGTATATGTTCTAGTCGCCTGTCAGGATCCAGCTCAAATCCGTGCGGTGAAAGTATATGTCTTGAGCAGATTAGGACCCAGCTAAAAATCAGCATTTGTCTTAATCGCCTTCCTCAAGATCCAGCTTTCAATTACGAGTATCTGCCCTTGGAATCACTCAGGACCCAGCTCATCGCAGATAAACAAAAATATATAGAGCAGTTGCCCCACACTTCCATAACCCCACAAAAAGATTGCCTTATTTACTGTGTCAGTATCAATCTTAGCAATATTTGGTAGTTGAGGACATTAAATGCATGGATAAACGTAATGATAGCACAAGGGAGACAAAATGTAAACAAGGATCACAAAAGGGTTGTTACGTTAACATAATTTCTATGCATAGTCAGTATAGAGATATGGTCGGGAAACTCGGCAAACTTTAAGCCTATAATGAGCTGTGATTTTACGTTGAACCGTACCTTACTGTGCACATCCTTTGTTTTATGTTTATTAATATTTAAATAGAACGGTTGAGTGATTGAAATGAAACAATGCTATTTGGATAATTCGTTCATTATACTAAAATACAATGGGTTCAGTGACAGTGCACCGTGCACAAAAATGCATAAAGGCGAACAAAAAGATAAAACAAAGACTTTAGCTGAGTTTCCAGACCATATTTTAAATGACTATGCTGTAGGTGACCGTCTTTATGTCTTTTTTTTGTTTGTGACCAACTTTATGCGATTTTATTTGTCGGGGGTGCTGGTGATAAAATGGGTTGAAAAAGAATAATTAATAGAAATAATAATGCTGTAGTTACATACTCTCCCGTGTCAGAATCTTTTCGTCCTTGGCTAGGAAAATCTGGTGCTTTTACTTTTAATGGACTTTTTGGCTTTTTTCCACTTGTTGGGTTCATAAAATGGGAAAAGATCTCTGTTTTTGCAAGAAGATAGTTAAATCTGGTGGCACGATCCTTTTCCTAAAACATAAAAAAGTTACTTTTGGTAAGAACAGTAGATTGTTGTGCAGGCAGTGTTTTAACAAAGAGAAAAGGTGGTGAACTGCCGAAATTTTTAGAAACAGGAAAAATTTGACATTTTGAAATGTCAGTTTTTCATTCATAAAAATCTTGGCATTTTACCAAATGAAGCCGTCTCTACATAGCTTAAAAGGGAACAATGAAGAAAAGAAGAAAACAAGCAGCCGGTGTAATACATCTTGAAGAGAAACGAGAAAACATGAAGAAACCAAATACCGTATGGTAAACAAAAAATCGATCTGAATTGCAGTGTTTGTGGTCACTCAGTGGTCTCAAAATCACTTTAAAGTTAATGGTAGGGGATTTGAATTTATTTATTTTGCTGATTGGGATCAGCCTTTAGTTATGTTCGGGTTCAAGGAAGGAAGGAGGGCAGTAAAGACTGAAACAATTAAATAAAACGCAACTATAAACCAGATTGTGCTGCGACATATTTCCTCAGGAACTTGCGGTTGCGAAGAGTGATCAGGCCGGAGTCGTGGACGAGCACGACATACAGGTTGAATTGATGGACTTCAATGACAATTAACAAAGAATAGGCGTTCTCTGAACAAAATAATTTTTACTGCGAGCTTTCAACTGTCAGTCTACAGTCTTCAACGGGTGAAAGATAATGAAATTACAAGTGTGGATCTTATTTATATACACAAAGCTATCAGCATCGGTCTAAAAATAAGTATGACGAGCAAAGAACAAAGAAGCGCTGAAAAATATTATTTCTTCAACAGGATGGAGTATTGTCCCGGTAGCGGTTTAGAGTTGTTGTCAGCTTCTTTGATGGTGGTGGTGTGCCCTGATTCTAGTGTTTTTTCTAATTCTATAGTTTCCCTTATCTATAACTCTAGCGTTATCAATGTCAAATTTCCACGCGTGGTTAGCGACATTAGAGCTTTGTGCTATAGTCTTAATGTTTCTCATATGTTCCTTTTCCCTTGTAATGAATGCCCTCCAATTGTCCACCATTTTTAGAACCTTCCACTCAGTTTCTCCAACATAATGCCAATCGTAAACGGTGCAAGGTATCTGGTAAACAGCGTTCTTAATAATCTTGGTGAAGGAAACTCTTGTTGTAGTGTTCTTAATGGTCGGTTGATGACTCGGATATCGTACTGTTTGAATGTTCTCGTTAATGGTTCTGTCAAATGTACGGGAGAACGATGCAGCCCTTTTTTTCGTTGTCGTTCGGTTCTACCATCTCAAAAAATGTTCTAACTAGCTCCTCTGGTCTTGCATGTGTTAACTCTTTAGATAAAGATTGCTTTAACACTTTCTCAGTTAGTTTTGTCGGGTAACCATTGCTCTTTAGAGCATTTCTGATATGGTGGAGTTCGTCGGTTATACCTTTGTCAGTTGTGGGAAGTGCGAGGGCTCAATGAATAAGTGCTTTTGCTGTGCTTATAGTTTATGGTTGTTGTTGTGGTGGGATTTGTAGTCTAAATATCTGTCCGTGTGGGTAGGTTTTCTGTAAATGTCGATGCTGATTTTTCCATTTTGTTGTGAGACAACTGTGTCAAGGAAAGGCAATTGGTCGTCTTTTTCATGTTCAATTGTAAAAGTGATGTCAGGATCAATGGAGTTGAGGGTCGCATGGAAGGAAACGGCGGTCTTTTTAATGATACAAAAGCCATCTTCCATTTGTTTGGTTTTTCTGGTGCAATCTTGATAGCCTTCTCTTCGATCTCCTCCATGCACAAATTAGCGCATGTGGCCATGCACTTGCCTGTGAAAAAGCCTGAGAAAACTCTCAGACATCTTAAGCAGCAATGGGTTAACAAGTGCTTAACCCATTCTTGCCTCAGCCATCCAAAACGACCCCTTTATTTATTTTTTACTCCATCTAACGCCAGACAATTTGTTACTCATCAAAAAAGAACCCTCAGACATTCTCTGAGGCAGAAAAGAGTTAATGTTTCGCATTGTGTATTTCAAAAAGTGCATTGCAATTTGGGAATTGCAATAAACTCATTTGAACCCTAAAACCAATCAAATCATCGAATTCGGACCAAACGTTTATACATTCAGAACAGCTTCCATTTTGTTCTTTTTTTCTTGGATCAGCTCACATTTTGTTCTCTTTTTCTCAGATCAGATTGGATTTTTTGCTTTTTAACTGCATCTTTTGACAGCTTTTGTCATAAAATTAACAACTTCCCTAGTTGTATGCACATATTATGAAGGTTATTATTGTAATAAGATTATTATAATTAATTCTTTGAACGTTTTCATGGCGATAAAGTAATATAAATATTTTACGTGGTGTTTTCACAAAACTTATTTATATTATAAGATTATTATAATTGCATATTTCAGTAGTTTTCTTAAATTTATTTGTTTATTGGTATTTGTTTGGAAAGTTCGCTTAACTATTACCACATAATTATATATCCGATGTTTTAATTTTTTTGAATCGGATTTGAGAAGCTATTTTTGGATCAGATTGGACTATGATTTTATGGCTTCTGATCGGATTCAGATGGATAGTTTAGGCAAACCCTTGGATTATAAGGGGTCAATCCAATCCAACTCACAGCTCTATTAAACTGGAGGCCCAGGGCAAAATAGTCAGGTGGAGGCCCCCTTACAGTTACTAGGGGTCCAGGGCATGCATGCCCCCCCCTGGAAAATTTTGAAATTCATGATCTCTAAAACAGGGCCTGGGTATGTAATTTACATGTACCATGTGCCCAAAGTTTGAATTTCAAGGAGAATGAAGCAATAACAATTCTCAAATGTTTTCAAATTAGTGAACATTAGTATCACTACTTGAGTCTCAAACTGGGGATGAGTTGTCACATGCGGGTATGTGACCACGCAATTGTAACATGCAAAATGGCAGCAAAAATTTGCATCATACATTTTATAAACTTTCCCATCAAAACGCAAATATTACAGAGGCACGTGGTTGACAAATGACAATGAAAAAAGAAGGTGCAGAAGAATGTGTCTACTCTATCAGCAAAGTTTGTGGGAAGAAACCTGAGTTCATGTGACCAAGAAATAAATTCACACTCCCAACTTCTCCAGGACAAGAAGACATCACGGACAGTGATTCTGGGAAGTCTTGCTCCGTAAAATTAATACGGTACTAATGTAGAACTTGTAGCTTACTACATTACTCACATAAACGTTATACAGACCATAGTTGGGATCCTTAGTGGTGACTGTGTTATACAGTGGCGCTCCAAAGTTTTGTAACACCTTCGTGGACTGTAGTCTGCGTGTACACGCAACATACATACACACACTACATGCAAAGCTTTCGTGTATAATAACTACATGCAAAGCTTTCGTGTATAACAACTACATGCAAAGCTTCATGTATAATACTACACACAAAGCTTCGTGTATAACTACACGCAAAGCTTCGTGTATAGTAACTACATGCAAAGCTTTGTGCATAATAACTACACAAAACTTTCTGTATGATCAATACATAACTACACGTAGTTTTGTGTAGATGAGTGTATGGTAATATTTCACCGAAATATTAAGATGATGACGATTGAAGCATGTGATGCATTAAGATGAAAACGATTGAAGCATGTGATTGGCTGGACAAAGGTTGTCTAAAACAGGAAGTGGGCAAATATATTTTCAACTGTCAAACCCACGATGTGAATAGAGTGAAGATTATCGCTCAAATAACACTGAAAAAGTCTAGAAATAAAGCCAACAAAGTAGGATTCTTAAAGCGAATTGGAACTGTGATGAGTTTCATCATTTAACTCTCAACATCGAACTATTTTAGACATAGCGTGACTCGGTGACTCATTCGTCGGTGACGGCAAAATATATTCGTAAACAACCTAAGTTTGAAAAGCATTTCGACAAGCGAAATTGTGCTATTTTGTCCAGCGGGAAGAAAAGTAAATACCAAACCTTTCGGACATCATAACAAGGCAACTTTTCTCGAAATAGCTGAGTGTATCTCATTTGTTTCATTATATTATGTCCATTGTCGCACCCAAGGCGATGTGATATATTCAATTTACTCAATGTCCTAGAATCTAGGACATCCGGTTTTCATCTGACCAGGGCCTCCGATTTTCCAGTGTACTGAGGAGGCCCTGGGAACGAGGATGCAATATATTGGTATTATCGTGTGTTTTTTCGGTATCGGTTTTCGGTTGTTTTTTTCAATACCGCAACAGCCTATCTATCCACGTGACTGAGAACGTGATTATTGACACCGTACCACGGACGCTCGCTCCATGATGTTGACAAGAGGGTTGGTGGCTGTACACAGGCTATGATAAATGAGGACGAGCGAGCAGAAATACGAGGACGAGAGTCACAGGACAGCCGATCCGATGGTAGAAGACAATCGATCGGCTGATTGTGAGAAAAACTTGCCGTTAATCGGCTCTGCCAATGTTTTGCCGATGATCGGCTCACCTTTAAACAGGATGTCTGATAAATTCGTCGATAGCACATCGGCACGGCTTACTCCAAGCTTCAGTGATGTTGGATACGTTTGACACATGTACGATTTTATCAGTTCAACACGCACAGGGTCCACAGCCAGTTGTTTTTTTTGCCAGAAATATTTCTGCCTTCTAACTCACTTTGGAAGAGATGCCGCAAACAGTTCACAGCAAAGTTTTGTTTTGAGCTGGATATTTTCTTAAGTTGCTACAATTCATCGAACGATAGTACAGAACTCTGCTGACTGCAGCTGATAATGGCTGATAGGACTCTGCTAATACATTGTATCATGTAGCAGAATTATACTGATGATACGCAATTGTCAAAGAGCGAACTATTTATATTTTTCACATGCAGTCCACTACACACAAACTGCGTGTAGCAGACTACATGCAAACTGCGTGTAGTGCAAGTTGCGTGTAGTGCAAGTTGTGTGTAGTGCGAAGCTTCGTGTAGTTTGACTGTACTACACGCAGTATGTACTACATGCACTTGTAAAGTGCATGTATTGTGGGTGGAAAAACTCCACGCAGGTGTTACAAAACGTTTGAGCGCCACTGTAGATGAAACACATTATTGTGAGGTGCAGTACAGCCGAATCTCATTCCCAGTACTGTACTTTTTTGAAATTTTGTGGTCCCAAACCTATTATTAGCAGCTACAGGTTATCCAATGGTGCGGGTAATACACTGATTTATTTTTCCAAAAGTGACATTTTTGTTGCTGTGCAGGTTATACACCGTGTGGGTTATCATCCAGAAAAAATGGTAAACAGAATCTTAAAATCAGAAACCAATACGGTAAAATCAGAAACCAATGCAGACCATGAAAAAAACTTTTTAACTCAATACATTGTTTTAAATGAGATGAAATAATGCTTCTCTGGCAATCACAAGTTGGAAGACAATTGATACAAATCTTGAAGCAACAGAGGGGGAACCAAGCCAATGTAATTTCAAGGCTGGCCTCATGTGGTCCGAGTTTAGGCCAGCCTCATGTAAACACCCCTAAGCCTCTACTCAGTCTTTGATACAGAACATAACAAAAGGGTTGCTATTACAAAACAAATGCTTCCATAAAAAAGTTCAACTTACAATTTTCTCATCATAACCTTTTGCTGCTGCTGGAGCTATTGCTGCTTTTCTGCCAACACGAGATTTAGAACTGCTGGCTTCTTCACCATAGTCAGCATCATTCTTGTCTACAGACTAAATAACATTTAAAAATTTAACGTATAAAGTATTATAATTTCAATATTTTACAAATATGAAGCAACACGAAGGTGTGAAGAAGACCTTTATTAAGTGAATTTAATACAGTCAAGTGGAAATCATTGAGCACCAAAAATTTGTTTTTTCAAATAGTTATTTCGAAAACGACTGTCTAGAATGGCTTTCAATTTCAAAAGTAATACAATTTGAAACCCAACTAAACAGATAGAAATTATTTCATGCTGCATTGATCGGATTCTCAAATATCTTAAATTTGGCGCGTTCAATAAATGTCGACGCCATTTTAATGATCATTCTCTCTCTTATTGCTTTCACAAACACAGAATATTGCTTTATTTTACAACTTTTCTTTTAATTTACCTGTTCATCACTCGATTCAACGCTACTATCACTTGAAGCTTCATCTTCTAACGGCATTTCGACACGATATAGCAAAACTTCAAACCTTTTTTCTTTGGACCTTTCACGTGCACAAAAGCTTTTGATCAATGGCGCGGGGAGCCGGGAACGATTGGGATTCGGAAAGCGTCCGAAGAAACAACGATGTACAATCGGACAACACTCGGTAGTTTAAGTTTAAGAATTGCGCGCGGGCTCAGCACATAAATAACTTCTTGACTCATGAACTCATAAACTGATACAACTATAAACACGTTGCCTATTGACGGGCTAAATAGCTGATAAGAATTCATTCATAAAATGTCGTCTAAAAAAGAAAATGAGTGGGTTGAATGTAGCAAGTGTCGAAGGTCTTTCCCAAAGAAATATGTTTTGGGACACGTTGACACGTGCAAGAATGAGGAGACTCATTATGACTCAAAAACGTCTCTCAACTCTGGATTTATCAACAAAGGTGTTCTGTTTGCCAAAGCAATTAACAATGCATCAACAAGTATGTTCATCCAATTATTCCATAAATACTAGCATTTACCCCAACCTTAATAGACCTGCTCCTAACATGCATACAGTAGATTGAAGTGTATTAGCACTAAAACATGGTCCAGCACTTATGTATCAGTCAATTCCTACTGTTCCCATCCCCCCCCCCCCCCGGGCCAACACCTGGGCCTTAGATATTTTGGAGAAAAAATTGACCATGTCCCCACCCCAGGGAAAGACATAGTGTGCCAAGGCTCCACCCCTGGGCAACAAATTCAGGTCTAAACCCCAAACGAAAACAGAGATAAATCGCTTCAAATCAACTCAAGAAGCACACAAATAGAAGACAACACATCATGAACTCAAGGTAACGCTATTTTACTGAAAAATTTATTGTATTTTAGCTCATTTAACGTCTGATTTACTTGGAAGTTTGAAACCATATATTTCAAATATATTTCCATTAAAATAGCTGCACAGCACCCACCACAACTTGAGCTTGGGCTGCCTGTGGTGCGAATTAGACATACTTTCCCACAGTGCATAGCAAGTGCGAATGTTCCAAATCCCGACCCCCGGGTTATGTGCTCTTGGCGATAGCCCTACCCCCGGGATTAGCAAAAATGGTGAATGCCCAGGGGTGGCCCGGGGGGGGGGGATGGGCACAGCTGGAATTGACTGATACATTACACGTGTAAAAATCTCACAAGCTGTTACAGCATTGTTGCCTGAACAATGCTGTAACAACTTGCAACAATGCTGTAACAACTTGTTGACATATGTGAACAACAATGATAAATGAACAATATTGTTCATTATTGTGAACAAGTTGTTCGAACCAGAAGTGAATAACTTGTTGACAACTTGGAGCTTTAACTTTCGTTACATATCTGGTTACTTTCGTATACAACTGCTGACCGTATATAGTGCTGTAGATGAGAGCATGGATCTGGGAAATGGGGTACATTTAGAGAATGTTAGAAAGTTTTGTTACCTGAGGGATATGCTGAATGGGGGTGGAGGATCGAATTTGGCTTCTGTGGCAAGGGTGCATTGTGCGTGGTGGAAGTTTAAAGAGTTGTCTGGGATCTTGACAAGGAAGAAAGTGTCATTAAAGCTAAAGGGGAAGCTGTACATATGTGACATGTGTGAGGAGTGCTATGGTATATGGAAGTGAGACATGGGCCATGACTGCAGAGCAGAGGGGGAGATTGGAGTGGACAGAGATGAGGATGGTGCAATGGATGTGTGGTGCATCGCTAAAGGATAGAGTGCCAAGTGTGGAGCTGAGGGAAAGAATGGGGATTGAATTGGTGTCTGATGTGATAAAGCAGAAACCGGTTGAGATGGTTGGGACATGTGCTGCGGAAAGACGATGGTGACTGGGTGAAGAAGAGCATGTCACTCAAGGTGGAAGGTACAAGAGGACGAGGAAGGCCGAGGATGACATGGAGTCAGGTGGTGGAAAGGGATCTGAGAGATTGTGGGTTGAAAAGGGAGGATGGTCCGGAGAGAGAGAAGTGGAGGAAACTGCTGTGGGGAGCTGCCGGCCAACCCCCACATAAGCGGGGAAAACGGCCGTAAAACAATTATTGTTGTTTTTGTTTTTTTACTGTACATATACATGATTGTATAATATATAGTGAGGATCAAAATAAGATACAAAATTTAATGTGTAAACAGGTGGTTCTCACTGGTTCTCTATGTGCTGTAGTTCAAAATTCCTGGAAATTTGCCCAGGACATATGGACTGTACTGTACTTGTCTATAAACATGACATAGTCATTCAAAGTATAATTATGTAACTTTTGCTACTGTACTGTAGATCATACAAGATCTTACAAGATCATGCCAGATCTTACAAGATCATATGAGATGGTACAAGATCTTACAAGATCTTACAAGATCATGAAAGATCATGCAAGATCATGCAAGTTCATACAAGATCTTACAAGATCTTACAAGATCATGCAATATCTTACAAGATCATGCAAGATCTTACAAGATCATACAAGATCTTACAAGATCATACAAGACCTTACAAGATCATGCAAGATCATAAAAGATCATACAAGATCATACTACAAGATCTTACAAGATCATACAAAACCTTACAAGATCAAACAAGATCATACAAGATCATACTACAAGATCTTACAAGATCATACAAGACCTTACAAGATCAAACAAGATCATACAAGATCATACTACAAGATCTTACAAGACCTTACAAGATCATACAAGATCATACAAGATCATACAAGATCATACAAGATCATACAAGATCATGAAGATCTTACAAGATCTTACAAGATCATGCAAAATCATACAAGATCTTACAAGATCATACAAGATATTATATGATCATACAAAACCTTGCAAGATCATACAAGATCTTATAAAATCTTATGGAATTTTATAAGATCTTGCAAGATCTTACAAGATCTTACAAAATCTTATAAGATTTTCAAAGATCATACAAGAATATGCGAGACCTGCATACAAGATATTACAAGGTCTCATAGGATCTTACAGAATCTTAAAATATGTCAATGCTTCTCTGAACATGGATTATACCAGATTATACCACGTGCGTATGAACGGCAAAACAAAATGCATTATAGTGGTGAAAAGAGAACGCTTCTTGTTTTCTGTGGTGTTTAGTAAAACTAGCACAGGAACTCAGGCCACGTCGGTTCCGTCTGAAAGAATGTTTTTGAGGGCTGAGAACATTATTAATAACCACACAGGACGAGTTGACTACGTCCAGGATGAGATAATCTCAAAGTGAAGGTGTTTAGTGAATTACTGACAACAAAAAGTTCCCTTGCCACCTTACTTCAAAGTCTGGACTTGCTATTCATTTTGCCACACACTTTTGCATCTTTGCAACCTCCTGTCATTAAACGTGGCGTTTGTCATTGTGTAGTATTGGTGGTTTGACTTTCTAGTATTCCCCCAAATCTTAATTTGCTGTGGGTTGGATAAGTTCTTTCTCAGTTTGACAATTGTTTAGGTCCACTTCCATGTCAAAGTTGGACATAATTATGACTATTTAATTCATATGGTTGCATGGTCATAATTATACAGAGCTTTAACTTTAGTGTGGTCTGTCTGTTAGAAATTCTTGGACACTTATTCTTTCTCCTTGTGTTTCAGAGTGTTAGTGGGTTGACAGATGCACTGCAGTATTTTTTCTATCTGAGAGTGCAGTCTAAAAAGTAGAGTGCTGCGTAGGTAGTGTTTTGGATAGAACAAAGTGAAAAGGTGGTAGACTGCCGAGATTTTTAGCAACATAATACTGACATTTCCAGTGGAGCCTTTCATGAGAGTAAAAAAAAAATAGAAAAAAAAAAGAAGATTACTCTGATGAAGGGCTCCGCTCAAAACGTTAGTATTTCGTTGCTAAAATCTTGGTAGCTTAATTACCATCTTTTAACTGCCAGATCTTCGTTGTTGGTTGGAGGTAGGTTCCATAGGTGGCCCAGGCTAAGCAATCTAGCCGTAAGCAATGAGCAAAGCAACATAGCAAGCAATTGCGCAATCCCGACGTTCAGGGCAAGCAATTGAGCAATCCCAACGTTCGAGGCAAGCAATTGAGCAATCCCGACTTCGGGACAAGATTGTAACTAGTAAGAGGTACCATGACAACTCTGCCAAGGCAGACCTCCCAACAACTGGTCAGTCCTTCAAGCACTAAGGATGTATCATCACATGCTTGAAGAAGGAGCTGCCGTGGCAGAGTGCTATGGAATCGGACTCCAACACTGACCATCTTCACTGTCGGCTGCGCCACCGGTTCAGAAAGGCACATGCAATTGTCCGTACAGGAGACATAATAGGCAAGAAACAACAAACCAAGGAATTGCCAACCTATCTTTATTAACACATGTGTCTAGCCACGTTAGCTAAAACGTTCCGAGGTGTCCGAATATGAGACTGGTACGCATTACTAGTCCACCGTCCTACTGTTTGACTTAAGTGGTCGGGAACACCAGCAGCGGCAGCTGTTGGTAGCTACACCAATACGAAAACTATGGCTGCCAAAATATCCTTTGACCCCAGCTGTTTCTAAAAGACCGCGAAGTTTCTCCGTCAGGAATGAGCGCGATAAGGGGCGAACGTCGGACCGCACGAAAAGAGGATCAGGATGGCTTCCTCGTCGTTCCAAGTAGCTCATCAGTGAATCCACGGGGCAGATTGGAGGACTACCGCGACCGAGGGTAATCACGCATCCTTTGCGGAATGGGTCGGTTTTATTGGCCTTAATGCAGACTTGAATGCAAGACAGATTACAGCGACGGTCTACCGTAACATCACCGACTGAAATATGGTGAGAGGGCGAATAAGTCGTTCCTGGTTGTACAGTGAATTCGGAAGATCTAAGAAAACCAAAGAAGGCTAGACAACAGGCTCCCCAGAACATGACATCGTTGTAGATTGACAGATCGAGGCCAGAAACAATACTACGAAGTATTTGCGGAGTTATCGGAAGATATGAAGATGTTTTGCTTCAAACGGAAAATTATAGCACGCAGCTGCCATCAGCAGTGAGCGCAGCAAATGCATAATCGGTTGATCTTTTGATGTGCGAGAGTTGAGTACGTGAACGATCGAAAATTATCTAGGTAAAAACATACACGTTGTCGAGACCACTTGTGCCGCCATAAATGCGCTGCTACCACCACTGGGAACAATTCCTTATACGCAATAGATAAGCTTGTTTGAGAGGGTATCCAACGCTGGTTGAACCACTCCCGTTGGTAGAGTGCTCCATATCCGATGGCACCGGCTGCATCCGAAGTAACTTGCAGGTCCGCGACCGGGACAAGAGCTGGGAGAAGAAAGAAATTTGTGCCATTCTATGCTTGGACAAAATCAATCCACCATTGCAGATCTTTACGGAACTCGCTGTTCAGGCGAATAGGATGATCACGACGGCGAAAACCAGATAGCAAATCCATCATGCGACGCAAGAAGGTGCGCCCAGGCCAAACCACTAGACACGCATGGTGAAGGGTACCAATTAGTGACTCTAACTGCGTTCTGGGGCACCATTTGCGACAACGCCAGCTATTCAAAGTATAGCAGAGAGCAGACAGCTTGTTGGCAGGCAAGCGAGCGATTTGCTGCACGAGACAGATAGTGGTGCCCAGTGTCTTACCAGGATGTAAAGGTAAGCCTAATGCTTCGCAGACGGACGAGGCCAAAGTCAAATTATGCGCGCATTGAGGCGAATTGGGAGGGGCAGGTGATGTAATCATCCAAATAGTGTAGGAGATCAGCTATGGAATAGTTGTGCTGCAGAATCCATTCTACTAAGTTAGCAATCGAATTGAAAATAAATGGCGCCGATCGTAGACCAAAGGGCAAGGCGAGATCAATGTAAAATTTCTTCCTCCATTTCACGTTAAGCAAACCCCGCTGTGATGGAGAAATGCCAACCTTACGATAGGCACTTTGGACATCGAATTTTGCCACTAAAGCGCCTCGTCCAAAACGACTAACCATCGCGACCACATCATCGAATTTGATATACCGGAGAGAAAATTGATCCGGGTTTATACCATCGTTGACACTATTACCCGTGTGAGAGGAGAGATCCAGAATTAGGTGCCATGTTCCCGGTTGACCAGACTTCGAAATTACCAAAGCTGCTAACGTGGAGGTTAGAGAGAGGTGGGGTATCGAAAGGACCAGCAACCCTTTCCGCGTGACCACTTCGTTTTGTAAATAGGCGTCGACTACGTCTGGGTGTTGGTAGGCAGAAAGCTTATTTTTACGAGCGGACACTAAATTTAAGGAAGCTGCTGATCGACCCCTGGTCAAAACCATTTTCAATGCCTGTTAAGACATAGTCGACCTTCCGACGATCAGGGTGACGTACGACTTCGGAGGTGAACCTCTGTAAATTGAGCGGAGAAACCATGGAAACAGGAGGCAGCGACCCTGCAAATACAATCAATGAGCTATAACTTCCACTACGACACTGCGCAAAGCTACAGGATTGGGGGGGGGGGGGGGGCACTGGCTAGCCAGCTTAGGGTAAGCCACCTGGATTTAAAACGATCATTACTCGCTACGGCCTAGAGGCCACTTAAGCTGCACTTAACTAACTCAGGAAAGAAGTTTCCCAAGGCGTGGAACTCCCCCCGTATAACCAAGGCATACCGTGAAGAAGACTTGTTATCACGAAGACTAAACTAAGTATTGTGTTCGGTGTCAGTGGATGCTGACAGAGAACTGCATACTCGTCGCGCATGAACTAAGCGTGCCCCCGCCCCCTGGTTGCTAAAGTTCCTGAGTCAGCAATGAATGACGTGCGTACTGGCGCCCAGACGTCTAGCGAACGTTCGCTGCAAAGTTCTCAAGAAGGGCTTCCCGGCCTTCCCCCAGATACGGACTAGTTGTTTACCAGATACGCTCTGCCAGACGGGGGTACCCACAACCACAGTTCTTTTGGCGTGGAAGCACGATTATCGAACAACAAGAGGGGATAACTGACAATCACAAAACACGAATAAGCCACGCTGCAAAGTTCTCAAGAAGGGCTTCCCGGCCTTCCCCCAAATACGGAGTTGTTTACCAGATACGCTCTGCCAGACGGGGGTACCCGCAACCATAGTTCTTTTGGCGTGGAAGCACGATTATCGAACAACAAGAGGGGATAACTGACAATCACAAAACACGAATAAGCCACGCGAGAACAGGAATTACGGGCGAAGAGGACCACTACCATTAACTAAAGGCGAGTTGAACGATGCGGAAGGATGCGCTGATGCTGGCACCGATTGCCGGACCTTTAGTTTTTCTTGAACGAGTTCCGGTTACCGTACCTATAGCCACTTCGATTACTTTTTGGGTCGCTTGCTAGCACAGAAGCAGTTGTTACCTTTTCTTTCAATTTGATTTGCAAAATCTGTTTGGCACCCCTCTCCAGTGGAAGCTGGGGAATGCCTGCATTGCTTTGAAATATTTGTCTTCAAGTAATAGATCAAACACGAGTTTGAGTGTTTCATCAGGAGTTCCAAACACGAGAAAACAAATGAAAACCGAGAGCGTAACCCCGAGGTTTTTATTGTTTTCGAGTGTTTGGAGTCCCCTGATGAAACACGATAAACGAATGCTTGATCTTGCTTCTCAAACGAGTATTCACATTGCGATTTGCGGTGTTTTCTTCATTGATTTCAATATTCAGATTAAGAAATTAATGTGATCCAGTTCACTAGGAAGTTTCCTACAGGTTTTCATTGGGTATCAAAACTCATGCATGTGATGTGGTTGGTATACGTTCATAGATTGGCTACGATAATTCATGAATTATTTTAAATGAGTTTGAAAAAATTCATTCACACTTTCCAACGGTTATCTTCCAAAACAGTAAAATTTCAGAGTGGCTTTCAAAAATATCAAAATCTAAAGAAACTACACTCTGGTTTGGAAATGAAAATTTTGAGAACTAAAGTGGATTGCAGGAAAGCGTTTGAAAAATATTATGTTCAGAAAGCATGGGAACTAGTAAACTCTGTTTATTAAAGTTATTTCAACCTGTCAATTTCCATGCACCAAGTATTTTTAGTAAAAACTTTTCTTCTATTTTGATTTAAGTTCTTTCTTTAGTGTCCGGACTTCGGCAAGTGTTATTACAGTACATGTATTTTATTTTTATTATACCGGTCAAATTTGATCGGTAATTACTGTTTATTGACCATTCTCTCTATAGCCCTGGTTAACTTCTTTTATTTAGATGAAAAAGGAAATTTTTCTGGAAGGAAAGACCTTATTACATTACATGTTAGCACAATAAAAGCTTTGGGATTACATTTAGGCTCACTCGTTGTGTTGCATTTAAATAACAAACAAGTAAGTAGCTAAAGTGGGAATCTGCAATACTACAGTATGATACAGTTATTGCATGTACCCATGTTTACATTAATGATTATTGCTAGTAATAATAATTTGTAACACATTGAATGACTTATTGTTTTTGTTTCTTATTAGATTATGAGAACTGTTTGGCCATCTTCACAGATACCAGTAGACAGTAAGATTATTGACAGTTACATTATATAAACATTGCGACATGTTAAATTTATTAGTTAAATACAGTAGAAATATTAATAGTATTTGGTGTTATTCAGTACATAATGCGTTATAGATCATAGACTTTGTATATCAATATTAATTATAGGGCTTGTACTCAAAATAACAGTAATCCCTTAGAATACGTAGTTAGTAAGAGTTACAGTAGGCCTCACTTTTAAATTTTAATATGACTGATCGACACACTGGCAGACTAAAGGCTCCTGAATGGTTTGTTGAAACAGATAATGCTTAGCAGGTTAGGTTCAGGTTTTTATTGTATGTCAGTTAGCTTTTTTTTCATTTTTAATTACTGATATTTATGATAACAAGCAGGCATTTTCGTTTTATATGTGCGATCACACGCGCAGACTGGGACACGCGCGCAAACGCAACTGCGCGTGCTACTTGTCACATGCCTAAAAGGCCAAGTTTATTTACAGTACAATTTGAAAATGTTTATTCAAAGTACTTCAGAAAGAAATTTTTTAAAACACGCTTTAATAACGTTGATATAGAAATTAAATGCGAGTTAAGTTAATTAATCTGTTTTAAACATTTTCCTCTTTTATAGATGTTGGAATCAACGTATCAACTTTAGGAATTTATATGGTAAAATAAATTTAAATTTGTTTCATTCTGAAACTATTTTCATTTTGAATGTCGCTGTACAAGCTTACTTTATTTTTTATGAATTTTATCCAAATAGTGTCTAAACTCTATGATTATTCTTAAAGTATTATTCATTAAGTATTACAATAAAATATTTCATATCGCAGTAAATATTTGATCAAACAGCCTAGCTGAAAAATTCCTGCCTTAAAAGTAGAAAAAAAAAAGTAACTTGTGAGATTCCTTGGTCCATGCAGCATGCTGCAAACTGCAACCTTGGTGAATATGCTGTTCCCATCTGTTTTACTATGCATTTTAATTTTTTAAACCTCCATGTATAGGTTTCCGTGGGTGATATAGTAACAGTCCACGGATTTTCTGGAGTGTCTTGCCATGCCAATAAAGTGGAACTTAGCCCTTGGTAGGTCGACAAAATGACAGTGATGTATTGCTTTAAGTTTTCTCCACTAATGCGCTATCTTTGTTTGTTTTTGTTTTTTAGTAAACCTTTAGAGTTTGACATGGCTTCTCATTTTACTGAATATTGTTCTTGTTATTTAGGTGAGTGTGGTCAATTTTAAAGTTTTTGTGTTGTTTTTTTCACTTAGCTGCATCTTCCACTTGAATTTCATGGGCTGCGAAGGATCTAGGAGATCTTCGGTATACTTATTCGCGTGATTGTTGGAGCCTGTCTAAGGAACGAACTCAATTTTAGTCTAACACTTACATTTACCTGCACTGTAATGCAGAAGATATCGGGCGCTCTTATTTGTTAAAATTAGTCTACTGTACGTTTACATGTAGTACTTGTGGTACCTTTGTTACATGTTACATGGTACATTGTAACAGACGTTTGTAACAGAACTTCATCAAGCTCAAATACTCAGAAATTGTTTCTAAGTTCCAGAGCTTGACGAACGTCTATCGAACGTTTGTTACATTACACCAAGCTCGCAAACGTACCACGTGCATTACATGTATACGTACCACCCTTAATATCACTGTGTAACTACATCTCATGTGTAAACAAGCACGTATGACTGAATTGCAACCTGACAGCTCTCCATTCGAATCTTATAGTAGCTTCATGGTTAGAGCGTCTAATCGGTCATCAAAAGGCCGCAGGTTAGATTCTTGTCTTGTGAAATTAGACATTGTTTTGTCATTTTCTTTTGACTTAGAAAATAGATTCGTCTACCCTGGTGAGATCGTTGACGTTCCATACTATGGCAAAATGAAACAGTTTATTGTGACGAGTATTGAAACTGAAGATGGAACATATTCATATTCATCAACGGATGCCTCTCATCATGATTATCTTCTTAATGACTTCAAATATCTACGCTTAGACGAGAATGTGAAAGATGTCCCTTTAGATGTTTCATCTGATAATGATCCACAAAAAGACAATAGTTTGTTGCAAAGTGATGTCTCTCAAGGATCTGCTTTGGATGAAAGAAACGAAGGAAGCATTGTCATGGATGCCAGTGATATTTCCAAGTATTACAGTTTACTTGGAGATTCTATTGATCTTGACGCCGACAGTAATAACGATGGAAATGGACGCTTACTCACATCGACGCCTTTAAAAGTGGACAGAAGTTTACAACGTTGTTCAGGGATTTCAGCTTCTTGTTCACGCTGTGTGGCAGGTCAAACAGTGTATTACATTACTGCTGCGGCAACTAAATTAACAGTCAGTCAGCTACATGAAAGTAGGGGGAAACCTCAATGTGATAAAGAAAAACTAACCTATGATGCAGTGGGTGGTTTGACTGAACAAATTGAAATGTTAAAAGAAATTGTGGAATTACCTCTCAAAGCTTCTAGTGTGTTTAAATCGTATGGTTAGTGATGCTACTGAATTTACCACTCTGATTTTGTCAGATTTTACTGTACTGCCATGGCAATAATGTTCCTAATAATATTGTTGCAATTGAGTTCTTCATCTGACCATGCAATTCATTTGATGAGATTTGTTGGAAATTTCTTGTTTTGAATTTGATTGCAGTTTCTGGTTATTAAACAACCAATAGAAAATAGGGTATTAGTCAATCAAATTCAAAGCAGGAAGTTGATCAATAACGTCATCAAATGAATTGGTCATGTTGAGGAATTGCACTGCAACAACATTTTAAGAATACTTCTATTGCCACGACAGTAAAAAGCTGCATTCCAATGCTCTTTGCATTCAACACGCAACTTATTTGACAACTTCATCTATCCTTCACCCCCAATCTTCCTTAAGCTTAACTTTAATATTTCACAAGAACGTATATTAAAGAGAGAAAAAAGGAAATTAATTTATTAAAGCGGTATTTACATAACCAAGAGATCGTACATAGACCAAACAACTTTCTCGGCAAGCTGATTTGTCATAAAAGGTGAAATATCTTCACCAGTTTTACATTCGTGATTGTGCAAAGTTTCATTTCGAAATTCTCAAAAACAAAGTTGTATTTTGTGTGCGAAGTTTGTATTTTAGCGCGCCGCCTTTAAAGTGGCCGAGCTTGAGAAGAATGAGTCGAGGAAGCTTATGACATCATAGCTTCAATAACGATAATGACTCTTGTTGACAACAACAATGATCTTTTGTTTTTGTTGTCTACGACGTATGCCGTCGTCATAAGTTCTCTTCAACTCATTCTTTTCAAACACTGCCAATTTAATAGCGGAACTCTAAAATACAAGCTTCGCACGTGAAATACAACTTTGTTTTTGAGAATTTTGAAATGAAACTTTGCACAATTATCAACTACCGTGATATCGTTAGGATTATGCCGAAACATTACCAACAATATTTCCATCAGAGAACCACTTTAAATTGGGTTTTTTTTTTTGCAATAAAATTTTTAATCATTTTATTTTACGCACAGTTTAGGTATATGCCCAATCATGGAATGATATTTTATTTCATTTAAGGCCTCGTACCTCCAAGTGGCGTGCTTCTTTACGGCCCATCGGGAACTGGTAAAACACTTCTCGCAAAAACAGTAGCAAGAGAGTCAGGTGCATATTTCATTTCACTCAATGGTCCGGACGTGCTCAGTCGGTAAGCTATCTATATTTATAAGCTTAAATTTGTCAGGGATGTCCAGTTCAGAGCATGGACACTGATTTAAAGCACTGTCAATTTATTTATTTATCTATTTATTTATTTATCTTTTCATTTGTTTAATATTTATTTATTTATATATTTATAGATATTACGGTGAAACTGAAGCAAAATTAAGAGATATTTTTCTGGATGCTCAGCGAAATGCGCCTTGCATTATATTTATTGATGAATTAGACGCTCTCTGCCCAAAAAGAGACAAAGTTCAGAACGAGTTTGAAAAAAGAGTAGTTGCCACATTACTTACCTTAATGGATGGACTAACAACAGTAAGTTAAAGGTAAAAATATGCTTTATATCAGCAGAATAAGACATCGTCTCAACTAGAAAGAATAGAAAAACAAGCGTTTGTCTCTAAATCGTTTCTATTTTTTGAACAAACCACGACAAGCTTCCACCGTGAATTGGATAAAGTTCAACTTAATCCGAGAAGAAGCAATTTAACCATCTTATAGACACAGATACAATGATAACCTAATGTGGATGCATGGTCTTAAAATTGACGTTTGGAATCCTGGTATAGTTTTGAGTAGTTGATCGCCATGTTGATAGCTAACATATGCAAAGCGTTCCTGGAGTAGTTAAGGTGAAATTCTTTACAATGAACCGAATTACCAATTTTTAGGCACATGCTTTTTCGAAGGAATTGACAGCACCAGTATATGAATTTAAGGTTATCAGTTGACACTTATATACTTGTTTTGCTTTTAATAACAACTTTTATATTGTACGACAATCAGAAATTATATAGAATTATGTTTGTTTCTTCGGTTAATGGTGTTGGCACATATTACGTTGCTAAGCTACAGTTGCTAAGGATGGTTGATTTGCGGAATAGATGTATGGAGTATATAGGCAGCAGTTATCGTAATGCTGACGTCACCATAAACCTGACATGCCTTTATATATAATGAAATATTAAAGAAGTTATTGCAATTTTAGTGTAATTTTAAGGCATTTTACATTTTAAAAAGACAATATCTCTTGCATCTTTTTAGTATTCTTCAAATCTATTTATACTTTTATGTGGAAGACAGTACTGATTCTAAGTACACTTCAAAAACTCATTAATAATTCACGAGGAAAACACAAAGGAAATCAGTACCATGTCGGTGGTTTTATATCTGATAAAACTTATTGACGTCAGAAAGAATACGGCCATATAATTTTATATGAAGAATACTAATGAACATAATAACAAGAAACAACCAACAACGGAAGCTTTTTAAGCCGTTCAAAAACCATTTCTTAACATTAGTTAATAAATTAACGTAATATAAAAATCTATGAAAATTACATGACATTTTTATGACGTCAGGGTGACGTCACTATATTACATCATCATATGATAGATTCGATATATTCATGAAATTAAATACGTCCGAACACTTTAAGTTGTATTCTAACAAAAGTTGCTTATTCAGTTCTTACCGTGTAGTCTTCTAGTGCTAGCGTCCTTGTGGTGGCAGCGACTAATCGTCCAGAATCCCTTGACTCTGCCTTACGTCGGCCGGGAAGATTTGAAAAAGAAATTGAAATCGGTATTCCAAGGTCAGCTGAGCGAGCCGATATTCTCAGCAAACTATTAAACAAAACAACTCATAATTTGTCAGAGGAAGAACTTGTAAAGTAAGTTACCGTCGTTTTTATGTTATCGGGTGTACATACAATTACGTATGTTTACCATGTTTACAATTTTTTGTGTTTATGTTTACTTTATGTTTACAATTACATATGTTTACTAAACGTTTACTATGTCGAAATATACTTAAAGTGCCCCTAACCACAATTTTTTTTGTTTAGAATAAAAGCACTAAAATTAGAAAGGATGTTCTTTTAAATTTTGGCGATTAAGTTATTCAAGTTTTTGTAATATGCAAATAAGGCATGTGATGACGTAAGATAAGGAAAGCGGAATTGTCAAAGATCTATTTTCGAGTATATCTTCAGGACTATTCATCCAATTTTTTCCAAGCTTTGCATGTATTTACAGACTACTAACTGAAAAGATAGTTCAAGTTATGTAGTCGTCATGGTAACCGATTAGTTTCCAGACCTCTTAATTTAAAAAACAAAACTATATTTGTTTTTTCTCAAGTGCTGATCATTTTGGAGTTGGTAATATTGGAGGAAGATTCTACAAACTTAACTAATCTTATACTAAAGTCTCAGTGAAGTTGTAGTAAACTCTGCTATGGCAGAAAACAAAGATTTTTTGAGCCTGAACTTAGAGGTCTGGAAACAAATCGGTTGCCATGACGGCTAAAAACTCAAATTATCTTTCTTAGTTAGGTGGTCTGTATATATGTGTAAAGTTTTGAGAAATTTCGATGTATAAGTTTAAAGATATACACGATATATAATCTTCGACAATTCTGCTTTCCTTATCTTACGTCATCACATGCCTTATTTGCATACTACAAAAGCCCCGATAACTTACAAACAAAAATCGATATCGCCGAACTTTCAACGCCATTCTTCATAATCTTAAGGGTGCTTTTAATCTTAACCATAACATTTTTGGGGTTAGTGGCACTTTCAGTGAGTGTACTTACCGTCTTATACGTATTTTATCCATTTACGAGCCTTTCTTTGTGTCAGATGCAGACGATGCGTCATTCTTTGTGTCAAATGCAGACGATGCACCATTCTTTATGTCAAATACAGACGATACACCATTCTTTATGTCAAATGCAGACAGTGCACCATTCTTTATGTCAAATGCAGACAATGCACCATTCTTTATGTCAAATGCAGACGATGCACCATTCTTTATGTCAAATGCAGATGATGCACCATTCCTTATGTCAGATGCACCGTTCTTTATGTCAGATGGCCACGATGCACCTTTCTTCCGGTCAAATATGGACGATGCGTCTTTTTTAAGTGTCTGTTTGTCCATCTTGTTGTATAGAAACGGCGTTTTCTTCCTTGTTTACACTCGTATAATTTCTCTTTCTATATGTGTCTTCTTGTTTAAATACCTGTTGTTGTTTTTTGTTGGCAGGTTTGCTGACAATGCTCATGGTTATGTTGGAGCCGATTTGATGGCAGTTGTAAAAGAAGCAGGCATGAGTGCTTTACGTCGAAATCTTGAAGATATTAAAGCTAACTCTGGAAACAGTCAAAACAGTAATTATGAAAACATGTTAAATGATTACTTGGTGGTTTCTAGAGACGACTTGAGGGAAGCATTTCGACATGTCAGACCAAGTGGTTTAAGAGAAGTCGCAATTGATGTACCTAAGGTAATCACTTAGTTATATATTGTTGGCCAATGGTAACATGATTTTGTCCGTGTTCCGCAGTCACATTTATTTTACATTACTTTTTGGCGCTTCTTTGAACCTAGGTTTATTGGAATGATATTGGTGGAAATGAAATTGTAAAACAAAAATTGAGACAAGCCATCGAATGGCCTTTGAAACACCCTGAGGTAAACATTAGGAAATTTATTTAAATGCACTTTTTTATAACAAGTCTATCTAAATTAAATAGTAGATAGCAAAAAACTATTTTTGCTGCCATGCATGCGTTTATTACTATTAGCCAAAAGTACTGTTCTCGATTAATTGTTGTTGAACACGAGATACTGCTAATTCCAGTAGAGTACGCCGTGCGCCGTTTTTTGACAGTTGTTCACTCGTTGTCAACAGTGGTTTGGGGAGACAAACAGTCTTTTTTTCCTGCAAATTAAAACTTTACGTTACCCTGTTGATTTGTTTCATTGCAAGCAGTGCACTGTCTATGTTCGTGTAATGTAAAGAAAGTTCATCAATCCGTATGAATTCTTTGGGGGCCAAAGCGTGTATGTAACCGAGGTTCTTGATGCCGAAACGATGAGTATAAGCAGTAGTTGAAAGACTTACGAAAGTGGAGAATCTTTGACCATACATCTCAGGAGAGCTATTTTAGATGAAATCGTCTTGCGTGAAAGCAATACATTAACGAGTTACTTTCCTGGCTGCATTTTTTTCAACGCATATATTCAGTACATGCGAAGTCATAAACAACTGTCAAAAGACGGCGTGCGGCGCGGTCAACTGGAACTAGCAGTAAAATATTTGTCGCTTCAAAGTAGTCCTCGTGTTGTTTTTCAACATTTTGTCAATTGACAATATGGACTTCAGATTTTTATAGTTGCTCAGTATTCTCCAATTTCCTTTTGATCTTTGTTTTAAGAAATTTCTTTAGAAAAGAAAGGTCTCTAACGATCTTTTTCACGGTATTTTTGTTTGCATTTTTTGTCATTGAAGTCTTACAACGAACCATCGAGATTTATCATCTTTCAAAACATTTCCTTGCATGGCTCTAAGATACATTTTAGTTGCACTTCTGTAATTTCTTTTTTTGGCTCCGGTATATAAAAATTTAAGGCATCGTAGATTATATATCATTATTTTTTTGTATTATTAAAAGCAACAAATTTTTTTGATTAAAGAATCTTTCTCCATGCTTTCATGACACATACGTCAAGAAAACAGCTGAAAAGTAAAGACAGATCTTATAGTTGATTTCATATTACTGTGGAGTGTTGCGAAGTTTGTTGGGAAGTTGAGAAGTACGTCCAGAAATTAGCAAGTATGTTGTAGGTAGCCGTGCCCATGGTTGTTAATTATCCAACGAAACTGCGAATTATCCAATCAAAGCTCGTTTTGATTGGTTAATTGACAACCTTATCACAGAATAAAGAACTTTATTCTGTGACCTTATTATAACAACGTATATAGTTGCCAAGGTCCGAGTGGACTTCCCAACAAACTTCGCAACACACCACGGTATAAAGTAATAAGAAATCAACTGTAGTCTGATTCCCAAGTCTGTTTGTAAGTATACACGCGTAAAAACGCACAACTTGTTCACGGTTGTCAACAGGCGTGAACAATGTTGTGCTGCCCGCCGTAAACAATGTTGTGATGCTCGTCGTGAACAAGTTGTCAACAAGTTGTTCACTTATGGTTCGAACAACTTGTTCACGGATAAATCAACAGTCATGAACAAGTTGTTCCAACAGCACATTTTTTATAGCCAACAACGTTGTTCGCACATGATACAACATGTTGTAACAGCATGACGAAATAACAGCGATGAACAACAATGTTACAACAATGGTGAACATGGTTGATGTATCAACACGTTCTTTGGTTGTTACAACATGCGTGAACAATGGTTGTTGTTTCATCAAGCAGTAACAACTTGTTGAAACAATGATGAACAATGTTGTTCATTTATCAATGTTGTTCACATATGTCAACAAGTTGTTACAGCATTGTTGCAAGTTGTTACAGCATTGTTCAGGCAACAATGCTGTAACAACTTGCGAGATTTTTACGCGTGTAGAAGGCAAAAGCTAGCTCCCACACCTGTACACACAGTCAGTAAAATCTGTATTGCGTACTTCTATACCGGTTTATCCGTTTTGAAGACGTAAAACCTGCCCACATATGTCAAACCAAAATAGCAAATATATTTCAAGTTAATAACCATGTAATGAATATCTTATTAAATGGTTTGACCGATAATGTAGTCGAACTTTTTACTTGTTTTTTGCATCCGAAACTCGTAAAATTCCTGGCCGTATTCTTGGTTAAACCATTTAATAAGATACATTTATTTTCTCAGGCATTTAGACGGATGGGTATTGATCCTCCTAAAGGTATTCTTATGTATGGTCCTCCTGGTTGCAGCAAGACTCTCATTGCTAAAGCATTAGCAACTGAAAGTGGATTGAACTTCATTGCCGTGAAAGGTCCAGAAATATTCAGTAAATGGGTTGGGGAATCTGAACGAGCAATAAGACAGGTAAAGCGTTGTTGTTGTGTAATAATCTAGTAAAATATGACGTGAACCAGTTTATATAAGGAGGAAATTTTTCTCTCTTTAGCAATTACTGGATGAAGGCTGAGTGTGATATGAAGAATTATTATATAGATGCGAGTGTTTTATTAGAAAATATGCAGTGTCGTATTTTCCATATCCTCACTAGTGAAGATATCGATGACGTCATTAAGAATTTTACCTCTTTTTGCATTGAATCTATATTATGAAAAGAAAATTACACGCTGGCTTGAAGATATGAATTTTATCTTCTCGTGGTAAAAACGATATTGTTTTCACCACTCGAAGATAAAATCTGTATTTTCGCACCACTGTGTAATATCCTCTATTTATCTCATGACACACCCACATTTCATTGTTCTAACAGATGCCTCATTTATTCAAGAATGCATACATTGTGATAAATGGTTATCACACTTTTTTGAATGGAAATGATAGCCACTTATCACACCGTTTATCGCATACTAAGGGCCTGTTCATATGAGGCTGACTAGCCCGGTTACTGGGTTGGTTATAAGTCTCGAAAATCTTATTACGACTACTTTGAGAATGCAGAATGATATAACAAAGCAGAATTGCCTTCGTTTTTCTGTAAGTATAGCACACAGGGTATTCGAATTCCTTTTTTGCAGCCACAGAAAGATTTTCGTGACTTAAAACCAACCCAGTAAGCGGGCTAGCCCACCTCATATGAACAGCTCCTAAGGAATATTTTGAAACTCTTGAAGTTTTTCATTCGGTAAATTAAATAAAAAAATGATTTTATTGCAGAAGAATCATGAGATAAAATGGGTACGGTCCCTCGTGGCCGTTAAGTTTCACTCGCGACGATAAATCCTTTGTCACACTCGTGATCATTTATTAACCCTTACTTATATGCTGATCATTTATTAACCCTTACTGATATGCTGACCATTTATATGTTGAATCCGAAGGCTTGAAACAGATAACACTAACCGAGGCCTGCATAAAGTCTTCTTATGATACGAAACCCGAACTCAATAATTGTTTTATTGTTTATTTAAAATATTCGATGAAGTCAGTCAAATCTTGTCTGCTCACCAGGAACCATTGACACCAATTTTCGGGACTGACGTCATATTTTTGTTTCGAGCATTACCAAATATGGAAAGCTTAACTTTGTTATGCGAAATTAACTGGGGGATTCGGCCAAACAGAACGGGAATAATTTTACAATGGACAATATACGTATCATTTATAGACCCGGAGCAAGGGTGAATAAGAAGGAGTAATATTTTGTCGTTGTCTGAGCGGAGGATCTATAAATGATATGTTATATCAAAACATACAAATTTTTCAAGAAAATGTCTAGCATAATATTGTCTGTTTTCACTCTGTCTGTTTGTGAATGGTAACTGCGGCACCAAGGGTTCTGAATGTTCTTTGTATTTTCCAAGTTCTTATTTTCTTGTAACCTAACGATTTCTTTGTCAACATGTGAATAAGGCGAAACATCTTTTCGTCCCTCCATTGTTGACAACCTCGTTTTTGTTTTCGTACGTGGTATGTGTATACTCGAACTTACATACTCCTCCACAGCGGGATATTCACCGCTTGAATACATGCACGCTGTGATGGGTACAAATCAAACTCTCTGATTCAACAATTAGACAGTTTTGGTATAATATAACATAAATGTTATAATTATAACATAACAGTTTGGGTATAATATAACATAATTATATACTCCGCAGAACTACGCAAGTGAATAGTGCTTTTTGCGCAATCTGTATGGTTCTCAATATTCGGATGGATATTTTGTTGACAAACAAGGTTTTTGTATTAGACAAGAAAAGTCAACAAAACAGAGTAGAAAATTGTAAAAAGTATATTTCTTGAGATTTCTATCGCCATTACAATATATCCAAAAGTTGTAAAAACTGTGTTGTCAATAAATATCGAGTATGCATGCCAAACCGAGCGGCTCTTTCTTTCATGACAATAGTCAATACCGAAAAAATGGAATGTTAGCTCGTTATTTTATTTATTTATTTATAGTAATTGTTAATTAACATGTGAACATTGTAACAGGCCTGTCTCTTACTTCATTATAATCAGCGAAGCAAATTTTCTATCAAGCGGAGCCACGTTTTGCCAATTGTATGTAGGCGATATAACATTTCCCCCTTTGTATTTTGAGTGGCAGGAGAGACGTTGGTGTTCTTGTTTTTCTGCCAAACTCATGCGTGAATTAAGATATTGGAAACGTGACTATATGCCTTTTTATAGCTTTAATTGGTCTTCTTAGAGCTTTTTGACTAAGCACTTTGTTTCACGTTTGCACAAATGTAAGACATGCACGTTAAAAACCTTAGAAAGTATGGACAGTATAAAGAAGTTTCACCCTTTCATGCGCATTGTTGTTGTCGAAGAACTTGATCTTTTTATTCTGTCTAAAGCTAGACCTCTTTAAGCCTGGTTTTCATATATCGTAATTCATCGCCGATCATCGGCGATACAGCTTTGCGATGAATTGCGATGAAATAGGATTATGAAAACCGACAATCGGGACAATCCCCGATTATCGGCGATCATCGGCGATCATCGCAAGAACCAAAAAAATTTGTTTCCCCCCGATAATCGCAGACTGTCGCCGATGAATTAAGACAAGCAAAACAAATGAAAACCGCAATCCGATGAAATAAGACAAATTAGGACCCAGTCTCTGGAAGAAAACCAAGCACTTCAAACATGCATGAAATTGCCATGATTCTTCGGTTCTTCCCTTGTCTCAAATATTTTTCGCACTCAGAAACTCTTCTTTCTATATTTCTTACACAGTACCAGCGCTATGACGAGTGAAAGCTTCGTATAGAGTAATAATGTGTTGTTTAGGGGGCGCCCATTTTGACAAAAAAAATATTATTTTCCCGCATTGATTGATTATCGACGGCGACTGTCTAGGATAATCGGCGATCATCCCAGACAATCCCCGATCGTCGCAAATGTGAGCATCGGCGATGATCGGCGATGAAATGCGGCAAATGAAAACCAGGCTTTACTCTGTCTAACGCCAGACGATTTTACTCGTCAAAGGGAGACGTCTTGTAATGCCGTGCACTAAAGAGTTGAACACACTGTTGGTTAACCCTTTCATGCGCATTGTTGTTGTCGACATCGCCAACTATTCCGGTCATTGAGCCCACAATGCGTAAGCGGATATTCCCAAAAGCCAAAACAAAATGGCAAATAAAATTATCATAGAATTACTATACAATTAACTAAGAATAAACAAAAGACAGCCAACAGAGCAGAACGTATTGGTATTTTCGAATTTGCCAAAATAGAAGAAAGTTCTAATATTATTTGTTAACAGTGCAATCAACTTACCTTTCCATTTGATATATCAAGTATTATAGCGTAGGAGTCTATCGACGCTATGCGATTTACCCACAACAAAGCAGAAAAGCATGCTAATGACAAACTTTATAGATCCATTCCCAACATTCTAGAATTGCTTTGTAATTTGCCAAAATGAAAGGTGGCATTTTAGTTCCCTCGCAATCAACTCACAAGATTTTGCTTCTGAAGTTGGAAGATAAACGTTTCCTTTTGGCTTATAAATACTTTTCATTTCCACTTTGCCCTGACAGCGTTATACTCCATGATCTTGTTGAGTATCAGGTCTCATTCCGCAAGCTTAGGTGAGATTGCAAGCTCCTTTTTGTCGGTAAAACTATCTCACATGTTGCTGTGTTCCAGACTGGAAAGTTTGCTCTGCGCGGGCAAGAACTTGCCCTCGCAATTCTCGCTAAATTATAAATTCGCCACGCCGCCACGCGCCGCACAAACACGTGGCTATTTCGCCGCAACGACTTTAGGTTTTTGCCCTATAAATCCTCTTATTTATCACCTTCCATGAAAGGTATAGAGGCATGCATTTCGAATAAAAAAAATTTCTTGTAAATATCCAACGGCCGACAAATGCCGAAGTTTTCGCTTCCGGGCTCCACCAAAGTCCCGATATCCCGGCGACCCCGCCATGAGCCAGCGACAGCACCAACCACTGACCGCTGAATTTAATAAAGTTCAAAAGTAGTGAACTCCCGAAACAGTGAAACTATATATATATATATATATACGACGAACTGTCTGACACGACGTCTGTTTGGAAAGCTTAAAGGCAGTTCAAAAAGCGGCTGACTGATCTCACATTGTCACTGAAGTCTGAAGATTGGCAACGACTCGGTTACTCGACGGCGTGGTCGCCGTAGAAAACTGGAACTATGGCTTGGTTGAGGGGCCCATATTAGAATTTGAAGATTTAGGGGAAATCC